>OX637649.1:1974905-3174905 GCA_951802225.1 Euspilapteryx auroguttella | reverse complement strand
CGGGTACGCACAAGCCCGCCTCCACACCGCACCTAACCACACTCCCCACTTGCTCCCCACTCGAGATTTTAGTGATGTGCCGCGACCAACGTTAGAGTCGATGTTTTTTTATCAAATGTTTATAATCTGCACAGTATAGTAATGTAACTGTAACACTAAAATCTTATGATAATCTTCTAGCTTTTATCTACTATAAGATATAAAAATCAATCGGGGTTTGTTTTCTCGCTAAAACTCTAGCCGGCCGGGCGGATTTAAGGTGGAAACTCTCGGTATGGCGCAAAATTTATAAATCTTTGTGTTTTTTATTTATTATGACGAAAGTATTCGTTTTTAACCGACTTCAGAAAAAGGAGGTTATCAGTTTGACTTGTATGTATGTTTTAATGTATGTATGTGTGTTTGTCCGCGATTGTCTCGAGTTTGGCTGAACCGATTTTGATGTGGTTTTCACAAAAGTATTTGTTACATTCAGGAAAAGGTTTTAGTACAGTGGCGGACACGATCGGCGTAACACTTCCGTTTTTTCTGTATTGCAAAATAGCTCTTGTTCTTTGGTAATACAGTGACGAAACCATAGACAAATCTGTTACGGCCTCCTAGTCCGTGACTGTACCTATTTTATTGAAGGCAGGGGTCTCTTATTGTAAAAAGGAAATTATTAATAAAATTTGATTGACTTTGCGTATCTAAAAAAGCCGTTTAACACATTGGAACGTTGCAACGGTTTTGGAAGACAGACCTACTGATTTTGTGTATGTATTGTATAGGGTGAAAGAACAAATCAAGTTTCTTTTGTATATACACAAAATCGGTGTCTTTCAAAAACGATAATATGTGATAATAACGATTAGTATGTGGGAGCTGGTTTTTTACATGCGCGAATTCTTTTAAACTTTTTTACATACCTACGCGGAAGAAGAGGGAGCTAAACTATCAGTACTGACGAAGAACAATCTTTCATCAACAATAAACAAAATTTTGAACAAAATTTCATCTCAATCGTGAAATTCAAATTTTTTCGCATTTTTTAATTATTCTGGCAAAAGTATTCATTTTTGATTAAGTTAGAAAATTTGAGTTTCGCGCCATGCCGAGAGTTACTTACCACCTTAAAGATATCTGCTTCAAAATTGAGTTGTAAGATTTCATCCGAACAATCATTCATACATACATTGCAATGCAATTTAAATAAATGCTTTTAAAAAACATACATTGTTAATAAAAAAAAAACATAAACAAAACGTTTTTTTTTATTTAATAAATCAACTAGCTTTCCCGGAAGATTTCTTCTGCGTAAAGTATTAGATGCAAAAGAAAACCGGTAAGTATACATAAGCACCCAATGGAAATAACTTATCGACATCTCGTTAATTGGTACGTAAGTAGTTGATTAACATCCCTAGCTGTCATACACATATCTCTATAGGTATGTATAGCTCATCTGTCTACACTGCGCACTGAGTGATTGACTGTATAGGCTTGTTCTTGTGTTATTATTATTCTGAGAGTATAGGCTTTAGAGTATACATTACAGCTATAGAGGGAGTACATCCAAGTGGGAACAGTAGACACAGGTGAGAACAAAAAGGCGTTCCCGCCGCGAGCGTCTATAGTCTGTGATGATTGCTTGTACCGTGCGGTCCTGGAGAGATTTTGTTCGTATTTCGCCGTCACTATGGTGAAATGTGCAGTTGATTGTTGCAAAAATGATAACAGAAAACACACCAAATCGAAATCAAGTGTTACATTTCACCGGTAAGTCGATTTTCATATTTATTTTTATAAAAACAATTCAATAATCGCGGGGTTGAAGGAGACGCGAGAGGCGGGTACGCACAAGCCCGCCTCCACACCGCACCTAACCACACTCCCCACTTGCTCCCCACTCGAGATTTTAGTGATGTGCCGCGACCAACGTTAGAGTCGATGTTTTTTTATCAAATGTTTATAATCTGCAGAGTATATTAATGTAACTGTATCACTAAAATCTTATGATAATCTTCTAGCTTTTATCTACAATAAGATATAAAAATCAATCGGGGTTTGTTTTCTCGCTAAAACTCTAGCCGGCCGGGCGGATTTAAGGTGGAAACTCTCGGTATGGCGCAAAATTCATAAATCTTTGTGTTTTTTATTTATTATGACGAAAGTATTCGTTTTTAACAGACTTCAGAAAAGGAGGTTATCAGTTTGACTTGTATGTATGTATGTGTGTTGGTCCGCGATTGTCTCGAGTTTGGCTGAACCGATTTTGATGTGGTTTTCACAAAAGTATTTGTTACATTCAGGAAAAGGTTTTAGTACAGTGGCGGACACGATCGGCGTAACACTTCCGTTATTTCTGTATTGCTAAATAGCTCTTGTTCTTTGGTAATACATTGTCGAAACCATAGACAAATCTGTTACGGCCTCCTAGTCCGTGACTGTACCTATTATAATGAAGGCAGGGGTCTCTTTTTGTAAAAAGGAAATTATTAATAACGAGCTTTCCCGGCTTACTTCGTTACGCCATAGAATATAAGATGCTACAAAAGACTTGGCTCTATAGACTATGCTTTTTTGACTGCCCACAATGGCCGAATTAAAAACAAACAACAACAACAAACCACCTGTCAAAATATGTAAACAACGAAAATAAATTTCGCACCTTGGGTTACATTATTTGATTTTAGGTAAGGATCCCTAATTTTTTTGAAAATCTTATATAGCCTATGACACTCGGGGTTAATGTAGCTTCCTACCAGTGAAAGAATTTTTCAAATCGGTTCAGTATTTCCGGAGCCTATTCGTTACAAACAAACAAACAAACAAATCTTTCCTCTTTATAATATTGGTATAGACTAGAGGCTGCCCCGCGGTTTTTCCCGCGCAGATTTCTCATAAATACAAAATTCCCGTTTTTTCCCGTTCCCGTGGGAATTTCGGGAAATCCCTTCTCAGTGCTCACCTACACTCCCTAAGGAACCTACATGCAAAATTTCAGCCCGCTACGCCAGTAGTTTTGGCTCTGCGTTGTCTGTCAGTCAGTCAGTCAGTAACGGAAGAGTTTTATCAATGAAAATTTGAATGACTTTGCGTATCTAAAAAAGCCGTTTCCCACATTGGAACGTTGCAACGGTTTTGGAAGACAGACCTACTGATTTTGTGTATGTATTGTATAGGGTGAAAGACCAAATCAAGTTTCTTATTTAAACACAAAATCGGTGACTCTGTCTTTCAAAAACGATAATATGTGATAATAACGATTAGTATGTGGGAGCTGGTTTTTTACATGCGCGAATTCTTTTAAACTTTTTTACATACCTACGCGGAAGAAGAGAGAGCTAAACTATCAGTAGGTACTGATGAAGAACAATCTTTCATCAACAATAAACAAAATTTTGAACAAAATTTCATCTTAATCGTGAAATTCAATTTTTTTCGCATTTTTTAATTATTCTGGCAAAAGTATTCATTTTTGATTAAGTTAGAAAATTTGAGTTTCGCGCCATGCCCAGAGTTACTTACCACCTTAAAGATATCTGCTTCAAAATTGAGTTGTAAGATTTCATCCGAACAATCATTCATACATACATTGCAATGCAATTTAAATAAATGCTTTTAAAAAACATAAATTGTTAATAAAAAAAAAACATAAACAAAACGTTGTTTTTTATTTAAAAAATCAAATAGCTTTCTCGCAAGATTTCTTCTGCGTAAAGTATTAGATGCAAAATAAAACCGGTAAGTATACTTATGCACCCAATGCAAATAACTTATCGACATCTCGTTAATTGGTACGTAAGTAGTTGATTAACATCCCTAGCTGTCATACACATATCTCTATAGGTATGTATAGCTCATCTGTCTACACTGCGCACTGAGTGATTGACTGTATAGGCTTGTTCTTGTGTTATTATTATTCTGAGGGGTCTACCCTTTTTTATTATTTTTAAGGCAGTTAGTTGTAAAGTATGATTAAGAAAATTGTAACAAAATTAAAAAAGATTGATGTTTGTATCAATAAATAATATAGGGGGCATTCCATGCAACGTGACACCAGACAAGTAAAACATTAAAGTTAAAGAATAGTTCATTTATGCATTTAGAATAACAGTATACAGTCTTAAGTTTATGAAATTAATAAAAAAAATTGAAAAAAACAGTTTTTTCTACTTTTTTGGTCAATATCAACACAGGTGTTAGTCAAGCTCACCACATACAGGTTATTGTGTATGATTTCAAAAAATAAAAACCCAGATATTATGAATGTGAATCAGCCTGTTGGGAACATTACCAATTAGTACATTACTTAAGATTTACTACGTAAAATATAAATTAAAACGGTTAGTTAGTTTCTATAATATTAAGCAATCATTGGTAACCAGAACTATGTCCCGACCGTCACATTTAAATTAACTTTTGTTGATTTTAACCTTTAAAATGCGTGTTTATGATAAAATCCGTGTATTGCAAGTAACAAATAAATAGAATCTGAGGGGTTTGCCATTTCTTAAAGTGGCTATGGGCTGTTGTTTTTTTACACATTAATTTAAAGTTCTGTCCCGACCGTCACAGTCCCATCCAACCATCATAATTCCAAGAAGCAATTTTCTTGTATTTTTACAAATATCGCTTGCATTGGGCTTAAACAAGTCTATCCAAAATTATTTAATTTATTTTCTTGGTTTTATTGATTTTTTAGTATATATTTCGTAGCAAAATACTCGTATTTTTTAAATTTCGCTTGCTTAAGGCTTAAATAAGACTAAACATATTATAATAAATTTTAATTCCCCGAGTTTATTGGTTTTTTGATATATTATGAGACGTAACGTACTCGAGTGGCCCCCATTACCAAAAAAGGCCTATTGTCCAGCAGAAGACTATGAGTATGAGAGTATAATAACACATCACACTCAGAGCCCCTAACTAGGAAGAACCTGTATCTAGGGCGCCCGAAACACACACAGAGACGAACATCACACCCAGACCGGAAACAAACATCGATATTCATCATATCAATACTCGCCCCGCCCGGGAATCGAACCCGGGTGCTCGCTCACGCTTACTCAGTCCACATCACTGCCAACTGAGCCACGGAGCAGTCGAAAAGTATCACTACTTTTTTCTTACTCATTACTACATACTTCAAAGTATGAAGTAATGAGTAAGAAAAAAGTAGAAGTACTTTGAAGTATGTAGTAATGAGTAAGAAAAAAGTAGAATAAGAAAACTGAAAGCTAAGGAAAACCAATACAAAGTAACTATGCATAGAAATCCTCAGAAAGCAAAGATATCAAAGAAATTGTAAGAGTAAAAATATTAAGGGATCGCATTTTTTGACTTTTTAGCAATATATAGCTGATTTTGAAAAATAATTGTAAAAGTTAATGTAAAAAAAACTTTAATTAAACTAAATAAAAGGATAAAAAAACATAATTTTTTGTTGATTTGTTACTCGTCCCGACCGTCACAATGACTTGTCCCGACCGTCACACACATCAAATCGGAACTTTGTTAAAAAAAAAATCATTTTTGTTACTTCAAATCTGTACATACTGAAAGCTTCACTATTCATAAAATTGCATAGAATGATTCGTATTCATATCATTTATAGTTTCTTACAAACTTTAAAATGTATGTGTAAATCTGGAGTACACAAGAAAGTAAGGGTCCCGACCGTCACAATTTTCAAGACCTTTTTTTTCATAGTAAATTATTAAGTACATGCTTGAAATTAAGGGATGTTAAAGTTTAATGATTTAAGTTTATGTTGAAATCGCAGTTTTTATTTGGTGCTCTTAAATAACTGAAATAAATACAGAAGTACTTAGAAAAAGGAGTAAAATGTCCCGACCGTCACACTTGGAATGCCCCATAGGTATATTTAAAACTCTTCATTTACTGACTGAGAGACAATGCAGTAATACTGGGCGTAGCGGGCAGAAATTTTGCGCATGGGTTCCTTGGGGAGTTTATGGGAGCACTAAGAAATGAATTCCCGAATTTTATATGGGAATGGGAAAAAACAGGTTTTATAATGTTTATGAGAAATCTGCGCCAGTAAAACCGCGGGGCAGCCTCTAGTAGTATGATATGCTGCACTTCAAGCTATTATGCTGTAAGAGTATTCTTGGTCAGTTTTCAAAAACCATGAAGTGCAACAATAAAGATAATTATGTATGGCCAAAAAATTGCATTTTATGTCACAATGTGCTAGGGCTACAATGATTAAAGTGCTATTGGTGTGAGAGGCGTACATCTACATTATTTTATTAAAGCAGGTTACTGAAGTGACTGGTTGGGAAATTATCAAATTTATGTGATGTGATGACTCATTAAAAACTGCAAAGTCACATGCAACATAAAATTATCGGGAGTCACTCTCCAATATGCTTAGGAACGTTTAATAGCTATAAAAACAGCAATTCTGATGTCTTCAATTTCAGTTTGAATAAAAAATTATTTAAGTAGGTTCCTAACCTGCAACATGCTTGTGCTTAACCATCCAATAATATAACAATAAATGCACTGGTGGAAGTAACGAAATTTTACGACATGTAGGTAACACTTTAAAATTACGCCTTCATAAAAAACAAGGTAGGGCAAGCACTGCTTTTAGGATGATCAACACAACAAAGATAGAACGAGGACGATCTAGCGATTATTGAAATTAGTAGCCTATTGCACAAAGCTAGGTATCTAAATAAAAAGGAAACTATTTAATTATCACATTGCAATTTAGTCACAAAGAAATAGAGATGAATTTCGTTAATTGGCATTCACGAAGAAAATGGCGTCATACAAATGCGAAGAACAACGTACAATTTCATCATACATTAGAACACACTACACATTCACAAAAATACTCAAAACATCAACCTTCAAAGCGTTTGCACAATAATTATGAAAAAATACTCACTTTGAATTAGAATTTTAAAGAAAATCATCCAAAAACTTTAAATTAATCTGATGACAATGCACTCCACTCCGCCGTCCGTTTGCTTGAACTAACTCATTCACGCTCAATCACTCATTCATTCTATTACTCACTTCACTCCTTCCTTCACTCTATTTTAAGGTGGCTCAGAATAATAATATACAAGAACAAGCCTATACAGTCAATCACTCAGTGCGCAGTGTAGACAGATGAGCTATACATACCTATAGAAAGCGTAGGGTGTGCATCTTTACCATCCAAGTTTTACACGGCCAAGTTTTGTACAGCAGGGTCGTTCGTGTCATTCACTAAAAACTTGGCTGGTAAAAGCCCTGTCGTGCAAAACCTTTACGGCAAAAACTTCCTGTACGTCCGAGAAGTTTTTCACGACACAGTCTTTCGTGTTACCACTAAAAACTTGGACGGTAAAAACTTGTCGTACAAAACCTTCCGGACATAACAAAGACAATTTCTATGCGTATAGACCCTATTTGAAATACATCGTTTTGGTTGGTCGGCACTAAATTTATATTGACCAATCAGGAAGAAGAAATGATTTACACAAATCAGAATTAAATTTTCAATGAGAACAAAAGATTATTGTCAATCAGTCTCAGTCAATCAACCAAACAAAAAAAGAAGATAAACACTACCGATTTAAGAGAGCCCACTCTAGCAATATTTAAGTGTTATTTAAAAAAGGAGCGAAAATAAGTTTTAGCATCGTTATATTGGCACCGTTGACTATAGTATTTATTAAACGACTTCAAAAAAGGAGGTTATCAGTTTGACCTGTATGTATGTATGTATATTTGTCCGCGATTATCTCGCGTTTGGCTGAACCGATTTTAATGCGGTTTTCAGATATGTATTCGTTACATTTAGGAGAAGGTTTTTGTACCTATTTAAACGACTTCGAAAAAGAGAAGTTCTCAGTTTATGTATGTTTCTCTTTGTAAAAAAGAAATTATTGTTAATTATTTTAACATTTGATGAATAAAATAAAAAAAAAAATTATTGTTATGTTGTTTTTAAATTAATGAAACCTGTAATCATTTATACACTACTAATTTGTGCCAGCGGGACATTTCCATACAATACATACAAATATGTATTCATTACTAAGGAACGTTTCTAGCGTAGCGAATATCACGGCCGGATAAATGATCACTGGATGCAATTATTTTGCTATTTCTGTATGGAATAAAAACTTCACTGTACGTTTATAAAAAAAGGTTCAAGGTAACCGGTTGGTTGGTAAAGGTTTTGGAAATACTAGAAGGTACATAAACCTTATAGGAAACCTATGTAATAGATACTTAAATGCTTAAAATAATAATATAATAAACGAGCTTTCCCGGCTTACTTCGTTACGCCATAGAATATAAGAGACTACAAAAGACTTGGCTCTATAGACTATGTTCTTTTGACTGCTCAGAATGGCTGAATAAAAAACAAACAATAACAACAAACCACCTGTCAAAATAAAATATGTAAACAACGGAAAAAATATTACACCTTGGGTTATATTATTTAAGTTTAGGTAAGGATCCTTAATTTTTTTGAAAATATAATATAGCCTATGACACTCGCGGTGCAATGTAGCTTCCTACCAGTGAAATAATTTTTCAAATCGGTTCAGTATTTCCGGAGCCTATTCGTTACAAACAAACAAACAAACAAATCTTTCCTCTTTATAATATTGGTATATTCGTTACAAACAAACAAACAAACAAATCTTTCCTCTTTATAATATTGGTATAGATTGAATATTTAGATTTTGGAAATAAGATAGTTAGAATCAGTCTAAATAACAACATTAGAAAGATGGCCACCTGAATCGCGTGGGATGACATACCTGTCTCTATAACTGTATTCGGGCTGATCTGTCCGTTATCTGTGGCAAACTAAGTTAAGTCTTATGTAAATAATATAGTAAAATAATAATAGCAAAAACGGTGGGTCTATATCCAGCGGGAACATAATGTATTTTGTAAATATTTTTTATACTAAAACTAGAGGCTGCCCCGCGGTATCACCTGCGCAGGCTTCTTATAAACACATAAATTCTGTTTTTTTAGCGTTCCCATGGGAATTTTGGGAAATTATTTCTTAGTACTGCCATACACTATCCGAGAAACCCACGTGCAAAATTTCAGCCCGCTACGCCCAGTAGTTTCGGCTCTACGTTGTATGTCAGTCAGTCAGTAACCGAAGAGTTTTATATATATTGATTGATGTACCTTATAATTTGTTCTAAATAAATAATAAAGATATCATTTGTTCAATGTTATTTGCTGAAATATTTGTAGTTTATAGAAACCTATAGGCAGCGGGAAACTTTTTTATCCGAATACGAATCTTTTTAAAGCCTAGTTTAATAATTAGTGCTATACAAGCTATACACACCATTTACAAAACAAATACAAAATCCATTTAAATATTAACCTATTAACGTAAGCTTTGTTAGTTTGAAAAATCTGTTCCCAGAGGGAATTAATTTTATTTTAATACGAATCGTTTTGAAAACTATCTAAATATAAATTAAATTAGTGCTTTGCAAATTATGCACTTGACTACGTATGTACATTACTATGAAATTTAAATATTAAGGTGTCAGTGGTGCCAAAACAGCGATACTAAAAAAAAATTCGCTCCCTCGGATATAAAAAACATATCCCACCCTAACTATCTCTTAAAACGGTTAGTGCTTATCTTCTCTGTGAACAAAATGTAAACAAACAAACAATGTCTGATCCTCAGACTCTGAAGGGAACGCAGAACAACGTTGGAAACCAAGAAAAATGTATTTCTTTTATTCTCTTCCCAACCACCTGAACACAATTAGTAGGTACTGCCCTGGATCGTTCAAGCAGTTACCTCTCTTCTCTAAGAAAAAAAGATCGATCCATCGCGAGCTGAAAGCCACAGAACATATATCTGCCGAGCTGAAAGCGCGCCGTGAAGATGGATACGGGTTTTGATCTCTTTACGAGTCAAGGTAATACCTAACTAATGTTTCGTTAATTAGTATGGAATGCCAATATTTTCGCAAGCTTATATTGCTCATAGATAGTGACTTCATTTCTACAATAATAACGAAGTAAAGAACGCCCAAACGCAAACTAACATCACATTTGTACAGTTTAACTAGTTGTTTTAATCTGATCTACAAGTAATTTTTTACTATTTTCAGTTTCCTGTACGATGATGTTCTCCAACTTTTAAGGTGATGGTTATCAGTCAAACATTGAAGAATTTGATGAAGACGATGAGGAAATGCATCCTTAGTTTCTTGGAAAACATGTAGTGAAAAACATTCCACTTATTATGATCCACTGACTCTAGAGGATTTTTCATACCAGCCTTGTATGATTTTGGTTTTACCAGATACATTAATCTCCAAGCTAGATATGTATTGATTGTGAAGTAGGGTATGTTCCTAATATTTTCTATTGTTTATGACAACAAAAGAATATCTGATTGTATTTTGTTGCTAGATGTAACATTTTATAGAATTCAAATGTTCTTATTCTGTCCATAACATCTGTTTTTTGCATATAAAATTATAATATTTGGCTTTACAGTGATGTTGTTTGTAATTGACTGTCATTTTCAGGATTATTGTTTTAATGTTGGTTCTGAAACCACGTGTTTTGTAAGCGGGCTTTAAAACAATAATTGAATAAACTTTAATTTGTGAACTTGACATTGGCAAAATACTCCACTGAAGTGGAGTCAAGTCCATTTCTTTAAAATAATAATAATAAATGTCATTTTCAGCTCAGTTAGAAGTGATTTGAACTGAGACGTGGAAACACTGGGTTTGATCCCCGCAGGGCAAACATTGTTATGATGAAATAGATTTTAGTTTCCCGGTCTAGGTCAGGTCGCTGTACCAGGGTGTTCTAAAACTCGTAAGTACCTACAATAAAACCTGCCTACAATAAAATTGTTTATTTTGTTCTTTTCTATCATTCTAAATTTTAGTATCGTTTCCACATAATTCTATTCAAACAGCAAATAATGGCATAAAATAGGTAAGTAATAAGTACGATAGACAGATTCTTTCCTAGCTCATAATGTATCATTGATTCAGTGAAAAGTACTTATTGTAAAGTATATGGGGCGGACGAACCATATCTTCTGAAACACGGAACTGATGATTAGCAACAAGCCTTAAAGATTCTAGCATTCCTCAGGGGATCAAACTCACACCACGGGATTAGGTAACAAACTATTATGGAGAAAGAACAAGACAGTACCTTGTGCCTACTATATTAAATGAATTACCTGTTTCATTGCGAACTCTAGAAAGTGTATCAAAGAAAACATACAAAAAATATTTAATAGATGAGCTTTTTAATCAACTAGTTAACACTTAATTACCTTAACTAACTTTAAGAATTGTAAAAGGATTGAATAATAATTATTAGGTAACTAATGTATTTAATTTAGAGAGCACTCTCTGCCAACAAACTGCTCTGTAGTTTGGCGGATATTATGTTTAGTATTTTCTTGTAAATGTTGAAATGAATAAACGCTTTATTTATTTATTTATTTTTTAGGTCATTATGACAAACATAAACTTATTTTACAAACATAATAATGGCTTTAAAAGTACAGTAACCATTAACAATAATAAACAAAAATCTTAATTATTCATATTAATTTCAGGTTTGCCGAACCCAGAGAGACAACCAGACAGATTCCGCACATGGTTGTATAGTATTTTTAACCGACTTCAAAAAAGGAGGTTATTAGTTGGACCTGTATGTATGTATGTTTGTCCGCGATTATCTCGCGTTTGGCTGAACCGATTTTGATGCGGTTTTCCGATAAGTATTTGTTACATTCAGGAGAAGGTTTTAGTACCTATTTGAACCGACTTCGACAAAGAGGAAGTGCTCAGTTGATGTATGTGTCAGTGTATATTAAAGGCGGGTTCCATTTTTGTAAA
Organism: Euspilapteryx auroguttella; assembly: GCA_951802225.1. NCBI lineage: Eukaryota > Metazoa > Arthropoda > Insecta > Lepidoptera > Gracillariidae > Euspilapteryx > Euspilapteryx auroguttella. Next base: position 3,163,020 of record OX637649.1, on the reverse strand, counting down.
AAATAAATTATATTGGTGATATTTTGGCACTAGACAACTAAAAAATATCAAATACAGAAAAGTTTGCCATTCTCACTTTGAATCGCAATACAACAAACCTCAAGCAAACATGAAAACATGGTGTAGGCACACGAATAGAATTTTAAAAGGTAAACGCTGTGATTATATAGATGATTTTCAAAAAATCGCAAATGATTATTATACCAAAAGAAGAAAATAATAAATATTGTTAATTAAATATAGAATTTTCATTTTAAATTAAGTTTGAGTTACATTTATTGAAATTATTGTAAGATAATAAGCATGCAAACATCTAATGTTGAGATTAATCTGTAAAGCGAGATAGTAGTAAAATGTAAACTTGGCTGTCAGCTTGTGCAATTAATCTCAACCTAAAAAGGATGTCTACATGAAAAAAATACCACATAGGTACCAACTAGCTAGGTGCGGTAGGTACCTATCTAAAGGATATAATATGTTGTATGACGTGGTTTGGAGAATTACCCCTTGGGTAATTAACCCCAAATATATCTTTAGTTGCCACAGAGTTTACCTTATTCCGCACCTTTGTTCTCTCTGCAATATCGACACTGCAAAGGCAAATTGATTTGCTTGTTCGACAGCAGGATCAGCAGGAGACCTAGCGAAGACACAAGATTCTGCTCATACATGGCGTGCCTGAAGAGAAGGATGAGGACCCTTTAGCTGTGCTGACAACCATTCTCGAAGGCAAGTTGCAGTTGCCCGTTGCGGCTGGAGATTTGAAGCGGTGTCACAGGCTTGGAGGTACGTCAAAAAGCCGGCCCCTGGTAGTAAAATTTTCCAGCACGACGTCTTCATGGCGGCTAGGCAGCGACATGGCGTAAAGAACGCCTGGACACGCAACGGCGTAGTGTTCGTATTAGCACAGGACGGCTCTCGCCATAGCGTAGTCAATCTGGCTGAACTCAACGCGATTCCAGCTCCAGCTGCCCCAGCGGCGGATGATACTGCTGCTGCTCCATCGACAACTGCAAAGACCCAAGCCACTAAGCAGGGCGTGAAGGTGAAGTCGCAGAGACCTCGGCAAAAACGGCCTACGTCATTTTTCAATTGTTTTGTGCAACTGTGTTCTTAGATACCTAATGTATTTTCATATTTCATTAAATAATTGCCTCCCGTCTTTTTTCTTGTTTTCGTTTTTTCGTTACGTATGTTTGATTGATTGGAAGTTAGGTTTCATGTTTCATGGTTTCACCACGTTTCACTGAACTGCTCAGTCACAGTTCAATCCCGAGGTTCAATCAATCAACCGAATATTACCGTTTCGTTCCACTTCCACTCTGAGGTTCCACTGTTCCACTCTATGCATTTTCTCATGATTTTATCTAAGGCAAATTTTTTAAAACCTAAAACCTCAGAATAATAATAATACAAGAACAAGCCTATACAAGTCAATTACTCAGTGCGCAGCGTAGACAGATGAGCTAGCTAGGGATATAAAGGAGCGATTACATTTCTCCTGAATCAGTATCTGAATTAGCAACCTAATTAGCTTCCTTTTTAGGAAACTATTTAGGCAGCGTAGTTTGCTATCACACCTTTTCTTAGTAAGTCGCGATCGAAGCACAGTGTTGGCACCTTAGTGGATTTTCCACTAAATCTGGTGGTTTGGTTGGATTGGAACCCCCATTTAGTGGCAATTTTTTTTTTTAATTTATTGGCTAGTGGTTTTTAAAGCGGATTATGAGAATTATCTTAAAATAAAAAAAAAACTACTATTTAGCTATATTTTTACTTTCAAAATAAAAACCTTTATATTTTTTAATTTTTTTCGAGGGGGTTAATTTTCATTAAATCAATATATATAAAACTCTTCCGTTACTGACTGACTGACAGACAACGCAGAGCCGAAACTACTGGGCGTAGAAAGCTGAAAATTGGCACGTGGGTTCCTTGGGGAGTGTAGGTGAGCACTAAGGGATTTCCCGAAATTCCCACGGGAACGGGAATTTTGTGTTTATGAGAAATCTGCGCGGGAAAAACCGCGGGGCAGCCTCTAGTTTTTAATAAAGTTTAAAGTGATTCTCGTAATTGAAAAACCATCTCCTATATTGTAATATATCGTTTTTGAAAGACAAAGTTGCCGATTGTTGTGTATATACAAGGGACTTGATTTTTTTGCCTTCGAACCTTTAAACACAAATCAGTAGGTCTCTCTTCCAAAAACGTTGTATTACAATGTTGAAAACGGTTTTTTTCATACGCGAAGTAATTTAAAATTTATTAAAAACGAATGCTTTCGTCATAATTTCATAATAAATAAAAAACGCAAAAAAAATTGAATTTCGCGCCATACCGAGAGTTACTACCTTAATCCATACTAATATTATAAATGCGAAAGTAACTCTGTCTGTCTGTCTGTCCTGCTTTCCTGAGATTTGGATGAAATTTTGTATATGGATAGTCTAGAGCCTGAGAAAGGACATAGGCTACTTTTTATCGCGAAATTCCCACAGGAATATTGGGAATTTTATGTTTCAAGGGAAAGTGCGCTAGCGAAGCCGCGGGGGCACACTATATCTATACAATGTATAGTCTAGAGCCTGAGAAACGAGATAGGCTTCTTTTTATCCCGGAATTCCCACGGGAATATTGGGAATGGGGCACACTAAAATCTATATAGGTATATGAAAGAAAGTCGTGTTAATAACAGTATTTATGAGTCAAGAACGGCTGAAATTATTTTCAATAATATTGAATAAACGTGATAATATTGAATAAACGTGATTAAAGTACTCGGGCGCCGGACCTTCACATTCCTTAGCTTGCAAGTACAGATACAGCGCTTAAACTGCCCTCGAATCTGTGATTGTGGCTTAAAAACCTTCCCGAGCTGCCATGTTAACTGTTGTTCTATGATAGCGCTTAGAATGCCCGCGAGTTAGCGATTGTGGCTTACAAAAATTCCCTAGCTGGCAAGTACTTACTATGATAGCGCTCAGACGTTTGCGAGTTAGTGACTTAAGAACATTACCCAGCTTTCAAGTACAGATATAGCGCCTTGACTGCCCGCGAGTTAGTGATTGTGGCTTACAAACATTCCCGAGCTGCAAAATACTATGATAGCGCTCAGACGTTTGCGAGTTAGAGTTAGCGATTGTGGCTTACAAAAAATCCCGAGCTGGCAAGTACTTACTATGATAGCGCTCAGACGTTTGCGAGTTAGTGACTTAAGAACATTACCCAGCTTTCAAGTACAGATATAGAGCTTTGACTGCCCGCGAGTTAGTGATTGTGGCTTAGAAACAGTCTCGAGCTGCCAAGTACTATGACAGCGCTCAGACGTTTGCGAGTTAGTGACTTAAGAACATTACCCAGCTTTCAAGTACAGATATAGCGCCTTGACTGCCCGCGAGTTAGTGATTGTGGCTTACAAACATTCCCGAGCTGCAAAATACTATGATAGCGCTCAGACGTTTGCGAGTTAGAGTTAGCGATTGTGGCTTACAAAAAATCCCGAGCTGGCAAGTACTTACTATGATAGCGCTCAGACGTTTGCGAGTTAGTGACTTAAGAACATTACCCAGCTTTCAAGTACAGATATAGAGCTTTGACTGCCCGCGAGTTAGTGATTGTGGCTTAGAAACAGTCTCGAGCTGCCAAGTACTATGACAGCGCTCAGACGTTTGCGAGTTAGTGACTTAAGAACATTACCCAGCCTTCAAGTACAGATACAGCGCTTTGATTGCCCGCGAGTTAGTGATTGTGGCTTACAAACATTCCCGAGCTGCAAAATACTATGATAGCGCTCAGACGTTTGCGAGTTAGTGACTTCAGAACATTCCCCAGATTTCATGTACAGATATAGCACTTTGACTGCCCGCGAGTTAGTGATTGTGGCTTACAAAAATTCCCGAGCTAAGTACTACGATAGCGTTAGGACTACTCGCGAGTTAGTGCGCGAGTGAGTGCGCCTTACAAAAATTTGCCAGCTTACAAGTACTATGATAGTGCTCAGACTGCTAGCGTGTTATTGCGCGCCCCTTACAAATATTACCTAGCTTTGAAGTATGTATGTACTATGATATCATCATCATCAGCCTGTAAGAGCCCACTGCTGGACATAGGCCTCTTCTCTAGCACGCCACACACCACGGTCCTGCGCCAGTCTGATCCACTGTCTAACGGCGACCTGTATTATGATAGCGCTCAGACTATTCGCATTGGCATTATACAATCCCTTATTGGTGCGTTTAAACAAAAGATATAGAAAAAAAAAATTGATTCGTGTCCAAAGTGTGCGTTAATGTAATAAGTTATAAAATGAGCAGACTTAAGATTTTATTAAGTTAATAATCTTTATTCCATACCAATATATTATATGCGCAGACGAAGTCGCGGGCACCAGCTAGTCAAATAATAAAATAAAAAAACACTTGGTTATTTTGTTAGTAACTTAGGTAGCCTAACTACTTAGCCTTCGATCAAGACCTTAATGAAGGTTCTGTGAGCCTTAGATCTTTAACTGTAAATTTAAAAGTAGGCGGGGTCGACTTTTGCAAAAAAAATAATTAAAAACATCATACTGAGGGGGGGAAGAGGCTGCGACCCCCCATATGGGGTGTTTTCGTCGATGAAATTGATCATAGAATACACCCTTAAAATTATGTTATAACTTCCCCGGACACACTGTATATATTTACTATAAATATTTATTATATTACCTTATTTATCTTTGTTGGCTGTTGAGTAAACTAGTTGTAAAATTTACTATGTAATATATATAGCTGTTTGTTTTCCTATTTAAATAAATAAATAAATAGTATTGTATATTTAAATGATATCGGATGACAAAAGTGATGATGACGAATATTATTCTCTTTGCGACTCAAGTGAATAGTTGAATAGCACGTTGAACGATAGTTTCAATAGTATTCCCTCCCTTGGCGACACCCTCATCAATTCTCGGTTCTCATATGTACCGAACAACTTCAATGTGGTTTAAATGAACGCACTGAGCATTCCGGCCCACTTTCCCGACATGCTAGCTACGTTTTACGGGAAGAACATCCATGCCATCATCGTTTCAGAAACCTGGCTAAAACCATGTCTTCCTTTTTCGTTATTCACATTACCAGGTTTCCAACTGATTGGAAACGATCGCACAGGTAGCGTCGGCGGCGGTGTTGCTATCTATCTGAGAACGAATATTCAATTTTTCCATCATCTCGAGTTCAACACAGCCTCCGCCGTCGGATGCTGGTGAGCATCTCTTCGTGGAGGTTCTCCTGTCGAACGTCAAGGTATTGTTGGGTGCCTTCTATAGTCCATCCTGCTCTAATAATTACTTCGCCTCATTTGAGAGTCTCATAATAATATAATCCCTGCCCACAGTCATTCTATTATAATGGGTGCTTTTAAATACATGTTTGTTAAAAAATTACTCCCGATCTAATTCAGTAAAATCAATTGTCAATTCTTGAAATATGCATATACTCCCACTGGATGCGACGCATCATTTTCCAAACTGTGTCCAGTCTCTTCTTGATCTTATGCTACTATCTTCTCCCCACCATGTTGGTTTTCATGGGCAGTGCCCGGCTGACGCTTTCTCTTACCACGATATGGTTTTCCTATCGTACGAACTCCGATCTCCGAAAGCAAAAGCCAAAATTCTTTTTCAACGCAATTTTCGTGGCATGGACAGGGAACGTTTTCTAGAAGATGCACGACAAGTGGACTGGATTGTGATCGGAAACGCGGCAGACGTTGACAAGCTATCTCCTTGTTCAATTCTCTTCTCACTAAACTTTGCGACGTTCACGCTCCCATTCGAGCCATCAAGGTAAAGCACCTTCCTGTGGTTAACGGAAGAATTAAAGTCGCTCTTGGTTCGCAAGGCTCGTGCCAAGACCAAACTAAGATCTGACCCATCCGATGCAGACAAAGACAAGTATAAGTCTCTACGAAATCGCTGCAATAAGATGTGTAGGGACGCCCCACAGGATATGATAGGATATGATGCCATCCACAACTCAATTGAAAAAGGTGACCAAGCGAAAGTCTGGAAATTTCTTAGGACTTAAGGAGTTGGAAGTTCTCACCAAAACTCACTTCCTAATGATTTAAACGTTACCGAATTAAACAAACACTTTTCCTCGTCTTCAAAATTTGATGGTCCTTTGAAAACGCAAACGTTAAATCACATTTCCTTCATTCCGACTCCTGACTTTGCTCCTTTTTCATTCCTTCAGTTTACTGATGAGTCTGTTAAGAGCATTCTCCAAATTACTTCAAATGCTATTGGCAGTGACGACGTGTCCGTCTCTGTGGAAAAATGCATCAGTCACTCCGTTGCCTAAAATAAATAAACCATCTTTACTGACAGACTACAGACCAATTTCGATTCTTCATTTCCTTTCAAAAGTTCTCGAACGCCTTGTTTATAACCAGCTTAGCTCTTTTCTTTCTAGTCATAACCTTCTTAACCCTTTTCAATCTGGATTTCGACTTGGTCACAGCACTGTGACAGCACTTACGAAAATTACAGACGATATCCGATGGGGCATGGACAGTGGTCAGGTTACGGACTTTAGCAATGCTTTTATTTCAGTCGATTTTGACATTCTCCAAGCTTTGTTAGGCTCTTTCAATATTTCTTCTGACATCATCAACTGGTTCAGGTCCTATCTGCAGGATTTGGATTTCAAAATGATTGTCATTTTCGTAATCAGCGCCCTCGAAAACCTATTAAACGACACCCATATGGATTTTTCACGAAAAAATTATGTCTGACAACTTTAATTTCAAAATGATTGTCATTTTTGTTCTCAGCGCCACAAAAACCTATAACTCGATACCCATAACGATTTTTCAAAAAAATTATGCCCGCCATCTTGGATTTCAAAATGATTGTAAATTTCGTTATCAGCGCCCCCGAAAACCTATTAAACGACACCCATATCGATTAAAAAAAAATTATGTGCGCCATCTTGAATTTCAAAATGATTGTCATTTTTGTTATCAGTTCCCCAAAAGCCTATTAAACGACACCCATATCGATTTTTCACGAAAAAATTTTGTCCACCATCTTGAATTTCAAAATGATTGTCATTTTCGTTATCAGTGCCCCCAAAAACCTATTAAACGACACCCATATCGATTTTTCACGAAAAAATTTTGTCCACCATCTTGAATTTCAAAATTATTGTCATTTTCGTTATCAGCGCCCCCAAAATCCTAATAAACGACACCCATATTGATTTTTCACGAAAAAATGTTGTCCGCCATCTTGGATTTCAAAATGATTGTCATTTTCGTTATCAGTGCCCCCAAAAACCTATTAAACGACACCCATATCGATTTTTCACGAAAAAATTTTGTCCACCATCTTGAATTTCAAAATGATTGTCATTTTCGTTATCAGCGCCCCCAAAAACCTATAAAACGACACCCATATTGATTTTTCACGAAAAAATTTTGTCCGCCATCTTGGATTTCAAAATGATTGTCATTTTCGTTATCAGCGCCCCCAAAAACCTAATGAACGACACCCATATCAATATTTCACGAAAAAATTTTGTCCACCATCTTGGATTTCAAAATTATTGTCATTTTCGTTATCAGCGCCCCCAAAAACCTATTAAACGACACCCATATCTATTTAAAAAAAAAAAGTGCGGCATCTTGAATTTCAAAATGATTGTCATTTGCGTTATCAGCGCCCCCAAAAACCTATTTAACGACACCCATATCGATATTTCAAAAAAAAAAATGTGCACCATCTTGGATTTCAAAATGATTGTCATTTTCGTTATCACCGCCCCCAACAACCTATCAAACGACATCCATATTGATTTTTCACGAAAAGATCTTGTCCGCCATCTTATATTTCAAAATGATTATCATTTTCGTTATCAGCGCCCCTAAAACCTATAAAACGACACCCATATCAATATTTTAAAACAAAAATTGTCCGCCATCTTGAATTTCAAAATGATTTCATTTTCGTTATCAGCGACCCCAAAAACCTATCAAACGACACCCATATTGATTTTTCACGAAAAAATTTTGTCCGCCATCTTGGATTTCAAAATGATTGTCATTTTCGTTATCAGCGCCCCCAAAAACCTATTAAACGACACCCATATTGATTTTTCACGAAAAAATTTTGTCCGCCATCTTGGATTTCAAAATGATTGTCATTTTCGTTATCAGCGACCCCAAAAACCTATTAAACGACACCCATATCGATTTTTCACGAAAAAATTTTGTCCACCATCTTAACTTTCAAAATGATTGTCATTTGCGTTATCAGCGCCCCCAAAAACCTATTTAACGACACCCACATCGATTTTTCAAAAAAAAACTGACCGCCATCTTGGATTTTAAAATGATTGTCATTTTCGTTATCAGCACCCCAAAAACCTATCAAACGACAATCATATTGATTTTTCTGGCCCGAAAAGCGACAGAATGGCTACCAAAAGACGCGAAGAGGCACCGTGGTCGCCCGAAAAAGCGATTGAGCGATGAGCTGAGAGCAGTAGACAAAAACTGGTGGCAGACCGCGCAAGAACGCGATGAGTGGAAGAAGGGGAGAGAGGCCTTTGCACAGCAGTGGGACAGTACAGGCTCGTAATAATAATAATAATAAGTCTACACATACAAAGTGGCGCCCCCATTATTGTCTAGTTATCTGTGCCAAGCTGTATGTAATGAATGTAGGTACCTATTGGTTTAAAATCAAAATAGTAATATTATTAATCTTAAGGTTTAATAAATTGCTTCCTTTGCCTGCAAAAAAAAGGTAACTGACCATAGACACGTAAGCCTAATAATTTTGTAAATGAAAACAAAGCTAGACAATATGATTGATGTGCCGAGCGTTGTGATTGGTCCAAATATAATCCAATTTGTGACGGAAGGGACACCAACGACACCTCTGTACAGCCGGGTATGAACGACACGTACGTGAAAAACTTGGATGTGCAAAACTTGTCGTACAAAACTCTGTCGTGCAAAACTTGGGTGGTAACGACACCTTCGTGCAAGTTTTGTACGGCCTGTTCATGCGCGTCAATGTTTTTGCCATCCAAGTTTTACGTAGCCATGTACACAAACAACTTGGCTGTGCAAAACTTGGCTGTGCAAAACCCGCACTCAAAGCGTATAGAGATATTTTATGTGTATGACAGCTAGGGATGTTAATCAACTACTTACGTGCCAATTAACGAGATGTCGATAAGTTAATTGCATTGGGTGCTTAAGTATACTTACCGGTTTTCTTTTGCATCTAATACTTTACGCAGAAGAAATCTTGCGGGGAAGCTAGTTGATTTATTAAATAAAAAAAAGTTTTGTTTAGGTATTTCTTTTATTAACAATTAATGTTTTTTAAAAGCATTTATTTAAATAGCATTGCAATGTATGTATGAATGATTGTTCGGATGAAATCTTACAACTCAATTTTGAAGCAGATATCTTTAAGGTGGTAACTCTCGGTATGGCGCGAAATTCAATTTTTTTAACTTAAGCAAAAATGAAAACTTTTGCCAGAATAATTCAAAAATGCGAAAAAATTTGAATTTCACGCCATACCGAGAGTTACCACCTTAAGCTATTGAGATGAAATTTTGTTCAAAATTTTGTTTATTGTTGATGAAAGATTGTTCTTCGTCAGTACTGATAGTTTAGCTCTCTCTTCTTCCGCGTAGGTATGTAAAAAAGTTTAAAAGAATTCGCGTATGTAAAAAACCAGCTCCCACATACTAATCAATAATTATTATCACATATTATCGTTTTTGAAAGAGAGTTACCGTTTTTGTGTATATGTTACGGTAAATGTGAATAATGCGGTAATTATGCATAATTACCGGTTATTATTAATAATTCCCGGCACTTGCGGTAAATGTAATAAAAACTACTGAATTAATCACATTTACCGGTAATTATTAATAATTCCCAGTCCCCATTAGTAAATGTAATAAAACACGTTTATATTCTTCAGTTTTGAGTGTTTATTTTAAGATAAGAAAAGAAAATTGGTTAGCAAATTATTATAAAAATGTTAATGAACAAAATTTTTAGACAACAAAATGAAATAAAAAACGCTGCAACTCATCGTATTTCACTCTTTTCAACTCTAGTGTGTTTATTGAATAATAAATAAAACATTTTTAAACTCTTATTATTATAATAATAACTCTTAAGAATATAAAATTAACGAATAATCAGTCAAAAATTAGTAGAACTAAAATAATGAAAATTAGTAAAACAATAATATAAGCGCTCAAACCGACGACGCCGCCGCACCGCCGCCGCCGCGCATTTAATGCAAATTTTATCGTTCCACTGTATTTTTGTTAGTAACACTATGGACCTAATTATCACGAGAGGACTGTTCATTGCCAAAAAAATCGGGTAATGCTCAAGAAAAAACAAATGCGCAAAAAGAGCGAAAACATTTAGCAAAATTGTTTCCCACCTCCACAACCTGCGGCGCCACATTCTATGCGACAAAAAACAAATGCTCCATCTAGTCGATTGTCTATTTGAAAAATGTTTTTCCTATTGGCGACTGAATGGCGCATTTGTTTTTTTTTTCGCATATAAAGTGGCGCCGCAGGTTGTGGAGGTGGGAAATAGAGCTTTCTTGCGAATAACGCGATTTTGTTTAGCCATGAACAGTTCTGAACATCGCACATGACGTCGTCGCGGCATTTTGGTAGTTGTGTGTGAGCTACCACTGCAGCCAGCTTTCACTTTAATAACTATAATAAAAAAAAATAAAAAAACCTCCGACCCAGTCAGGCCCCTGATCAACTTAACTAGAACTAGAGCTAATCATCTTGAAAAGATCATGGTTGCCTTACTATATGCTTTCAATATCATTGATTGAATTAACACGGTACACGGTACCAAATTTCAAATCGATAGGACATATAGAAGGTAGTTAGATCCCCTCATCAACTATTTTAGAGCTGATCATCTTCAAACGGCAGATCAGGTCATGGTCAACTTACCATATACTTTCAATATCATTGAAGTAACACTGTACCAAATTTTAAATCGATAGGCCGATTGGAAGGTAGTTAGATCCTCTCATCCATTATTCAAGAGCTGATCATCTTCAAACGGCCGATCAGGTCATGGTTACCTTACCATATACTTTCAATATCATTGAAGTAACACTGTACCAAATTTTAAATCAATAGGACAAATGGAAGGTACTTAGTTAGATCCTCTCATCCATTATTCAAGAGCTGATCATCTTCAAACGGCCGATCAGGTCATGGTTAACCTTACCATATACTTTCAATATCATAGATTTCATTTGCAATATCATAGATGTAACATGGTACCAAATTTCAAATCGATCGGACATAAGGAAGCTAGTTAGATCCCCTCATCACCTAGAAAAGAGCTGATGATCTTTAAACCGCTTATCAGATCTTCATGAGACATGGCTAGAGAACACTCGGGCTGAAATTATTTATGATACAAAAAAACTAAACGAAAGCGCTTCAGCCGTTTGGACTCTACGATGCCACTGACAGTTACACAGACAGACACACGTTAAAATTATAACACCCCTCTGATGTTTTCGTCCGGGGCTAAAAATAAAGTAGTATCGAATTATCTGGAAAACTGATATTGTCGATAATATCGCATAGCTAATATATTAAATCGATATTAAACACACAGATATTATAGAAGACTTATCAAATACTTACCTCCTAAAAATAACTCGTTAAAAATATCGATATTGGAACCACCTTGCATCTCTATGTAGGTGCCTAGCTAGGGAGCTAGGGCTCTACGTAGGGAGCTAGGGCGGTCGGGACCGCCTAGCCGCCTGGCGGTGGGGTCCTTACTTCAAATTTGTTATTACACTACCTCGCCACTACCAGTCGGGAGCTAGGCGTCAGCCAATATAATAGGGGCTTTAAGCTTGTGTCAACATTTACCTCGGTTGCATGGCAATTATGCATAATTACCGGTCAATGTGAATAATTTATCACATTGACCGCGTGCGTTTGTAATTATTAATAATAACCGGTAATATGCATAATTACCGATTATTCACATTCAATCGGGAATTATGCATAATTACCGGGAATTATACATAATTAACATATATATATATATATATATATATATATACCCCCTTCGCTTCGCTTCGCTTTTACCTTATAACTTTAAATACTAAAAAAAATACTAGGGACTAAGATTTTATGGACAAGAGAGCACTTTTTTCTGAAAAAAAGCCTTACTTTAGAAAAAAAAAATATTCTAGAGTGGCGGCACTGTTTGCGTAAAAGGACTCTTAATAAAGGTCTTGTACGAAGGCTAAGCAGGTAGGCTACCAAAATAACTAACAAAAGAATTTAATATTGACTTTATTTTTTAATAAAAGTGGGTTAAACTGAAATCTTAAATTATAAGGTAAAAGCGAAGGGTCTTTTTGGTAGTTTATAATTTCTGAAGTAATAGACGTAGAGAAATAAATCTAATACCAATTTGGAGAACAGCTCAATAGCTAACAATAAAATAAAAAATAAAAAAAGGATTTGCATTTTTTTGTGGAAGCTTTGAAAAACTGTACAAAAAACACACAAAAAAAATTTTTTTTTTTGTTTATCATCTTTAAAAAAAAGAAAAAGCAACACTTGGTTATTTTGTTAGTAACTTAGGTAGCCTAACTACTTATCCTTCAAACAAGACCTTTATCATGTCCTCCCGACAAGTTATACGGTAAATTAATTTCATTGAAGCACAATAGGTGGCTCCACTAGTAATAACGCAAAACAGTAAATAAAATCATTTTTCAAAATAACTAAATTGCTATAAAAATTTGTATGTAAATGTTCATAAAAAATTTTTTTACGGCAAAATAATATAAAAACATGCGCCAAGAAGAAAATTTAGAAAAAAATATGTATTTTAATTTAGTCTTCGAATCTTATTTAGCACTAGATGGTGCTTTCACATTTGCGGGTAAGCGACATCTAGTGTTAAATATGGTTATGTTTACGTCCTACTTGTATAGTTTTTCTGCCTATTGTATTGGATTATACAACAATATTGACAAAAATATTTAACTGACTTGTGGATCAATGGGTAATGAAGTAGGATGCGATTTGGAAGTTCCGGGATCGATCCCTGACACAGGCGAACTGTTGCTGTATCTATTCTATTCTATTTTTTTTTTCGATTTTAGGAATTTCGTCTGTTTTTAGAGGGCTTTTTTTTGATAAGGTTTGTGGGGTACCTATTTTAATCGACTGAAACTAATATAAGCGCTTAGAATTAGAAGGTTCCGATAGTACTTACTGCACGTAGTTCTGCATGTATGTATTTTTTTTAAGGTTTTTTATAAGTATTTGTTAGTAAGAAAGTATTCTTTGAGAAACAAAAAAAAAACGTGGAAACATTTAATTTGGATTTATTGGGCCGTTTCGGAGATAAGTGCCTTTGACAGATAGACGGACATACATACGGACGGACAGAAAATTCATATAATAAGGTCCCCATTGAGATGCTCGGCCCTGATTCAGCAGTGGATCGGAGTCTTGCTGCTTCCTGCAACTTTCTGCGCCCGCCCCGCGCGCGATTTAGAGTAAGCGGCTTTTCGCCCCTCGCCCCGGCACAGCGCGGCGGCGGCGGAGGCGGCGGGGCGGCCGGCAGCGGCCAGGGCCCGCGCGCTGCGTTCGAGCACTCGGAACGATACCTACTCGGGCGCTGAGTGCGGGCGGGTTCGTTCGGAAGAGAGTAGAGATGGTAGACTTGGGGCCGTTGCACAAATGGCAAGGCGCAGCGCAGATAATTTTTCAATAGTAAACTATTTAGGACTTCTCGTTTTCGTTTTTAAATTAATAAAAATCGCGTTTCTGCACGCTACATTTCGCATTTAAGCATGTAATTTGTTAATTGATTTCGGATTATTATACATATTTCAAAGACGAAAAAGCCAATATTAGGATTAGATACCTAGATTAACAGTTAAAAATGTTCTGCGCTGCTCTTCGCCATATGTGCAACGGACCTTAGTTTGTGCGTATTTAGATGTATGCACAACACAAGCCAAACGAAATGTGTGGCTAAAGAATGAGCTATCAAATTCACATTTATCCCCGCACGAGTTAAGGCTGCGGGTCCACGCTGGATGCAGGCCACCTGCGATCGGTACAGATGGAGAGCCTTGAGGGAGGCCTATGTCCAGCAGTGGACGTCCTACGGCTGAAATGATGATGATGATGATGAGTTAAAGATACGACAATGAGACAAATTTTAGCTTTGGCCATAGCGGCCCACTATAGCTAGATCCGGTGAACTGACGTTTTGCTTCAGATTTGTTTTATACGTATTTATGTCTTGGTTTTTATTTAATTACTACATTGCATCGGAGAAGAGAAAATCGTAAAGTAAACAAATGACCTCAATGCCTCACCGTTACCTACTCACCTTTCATTCCTTCATTGTTTCATTGCCTACAATACTGATATTATGTATGAATGTCACATAGGTAGGTACTTACTCTACTATTTTATTTCTACTACGAACGACCTTGAATAGCTCGGCGAGCAAGGTTGCAATTAATATTGTTTTGTTTAACGAGAGAAAGCGCCATCTTTACTAGCTCGTTGCTTCGTCCGTCTTGCAACGTGATGAAAATAGCCCGAACTCACTAGATGTCGTTACAAATATATTTTATCTTAGCACCGCTAAAACTGCCCGAGCTTAGATGTCGCTACTATCTATGCAATTTATGAGGCAGTGAAAATAACCCGAACAAAATAGCCCGAAAGAGCGTTTTAAAAACAAAGTATGGGACGAGGCCTCTGTACTGGTTAAGTATTATATACTCTGTGCCTTTATGAAGGTTTTGTGAGCCTTTGATCTTTAACTGTGAATTTAAAAGTAGGCGGGGTCGACTTTTGCAAAAAAAAAAAATTAAAAACATCATACTAAGGGGGGGGGGCTGCAACCCCCCCATATGCGGTGTTTTCATCGATGAAATTGATCATAGAATACACCCTTAAAATTATGTTATAACTTCCCCGTACACACTGTATATTTAATGTATGATCACGCATAACTTTTTATTGTGTGGACCGATTTTGATAATTCTTTTTTTAATCGACAGGGTATAATTATATTTAGCTGGTCCCATAAAAATTTGGAAATAAAATTCTAACCCTAAGGGTGGAAAAATAGGGGTGACTTTTTTGTTCACTCACTGATTGTATTGTCGTGTTGTGATTTACATGAAAACTGCTAGGTATAATTATGAGTATTTTTATATGAATGTTAATAATCATAAACATTTTCTGATTACGCGCGATTGACGCTCCATATGTTTGACCCATAACAAACAATTGAAATACAATAAAACCTTTTTATCAAAAAACTCAAGCGCCGAAAAAACTGAAAAGCATTTAATATTAGGGAAACATTTTCTATTAGAACTAATTTACTATTTTACTCACTTCTTAAAGTTATTTTGGTATACCAAGAAATTTTGAGCAAGCTGGGTTCCGGCCAAAGTTTAGTACTATCGACCATATATTCACTCTTACACAAACCATAGAAAGAGCAAATGAGTACAATCTCCCCATTTATCTGGCCTTTATCGACTACAGCAAAGCTTTTGACAGTATTTCACATGAGAAGCTATGGAAAGCTCTCAAAGAGCAAGGCATAGAGCAAATACACCTAAAAATCCTCAAAGAAATATATAACAGAAGCAAAGCCACGGTCAAGCTAGAGCAAAAAGGTGAAGCTTTTAATATCGATAGAGGTGTACGTCAAGGTGACCCTATATCGCCGACTCTATTTTCAGCTCTCCTACAGTATATATTCTCTAAATTAGATTGGGAGAAGATGGGGATTGTAATTAATGGTGAATACCTTAACCATCTGAGATTCGCAGACGATATTGTTCTTTTAAGCCACAATCATAACGACCTACATGCTGACAACTCTGGATAACGAGAGTAGAAGGTGTGGCCTTCTGATGAATACGAAGAAAACTTATTTAATGACAAATAGTCGGGAGATACCCACGAAAATAAACTCTCAAGATATTCAGTACACCAAAGAATACATATACTTGGGACAAAATATTTCATTTAAAAATTTAACTCATAAAGAAGTTGACAGAAGAATAAAACTAACATGGGGAAAATACTGGTCACTAAAACACATCTTCAAATCAAGATTACCTATACATCTTAAGAAAAAGGCAATAGTCACAATAATTCTCCCAACGCTACTCTATGGTTGTCAAACATGGGCTCTTACAAAGAAAACTATATCTCGAATACAGACATTCCAGAGGGCCGTAGAGAGAAGTATGCTGGGCATCAAACTAAAAGACCGCAACCGAAATAGCGATATTCGTAGTAAAACCAAGGTAACTGACGCCGCTGAACTGGCTTGCAAGTTAAAGTGGAGATGGGCTGGCCACGTTGCTCGCGCTGCAGATGGACGCTGGAGCGAAAGAATTATCCACTGGTGGCCGCGAGAATCTAAGAGACCGCGAGGGAGACCGCGCGCCCGCTGGAGAGACGACGTGGAAGACGTCGCTGGACACACCTGGACCAGACTAGCTGCAGACAGACATAAATGAAAAATGAAGGAGGAGGCCTTTACCCGAAAATGGGTACCAAAAAATCAACTAAATACATGATGAAGAATGATGAAAAAATAACACTAGAATAAGTTCATGTAATATATTTACTATCTAAATTTAAATTCAATAAAACTACTAATTCAAATACACAACAAAATAAAACAATTTGTATTTAAAATTGCATGCGTGTAACAGAATGTCTAATACTGTATTTTTTGGAATAAATGGCTTTATTATTATTATTATTATTATTATTATTAACTCTGTGATGTCACACCGGACGAGACTCGCCTAAGCAAACCCGTCGGTGTGGCGATGTTTGGGGGAGGCCTGCGTCTAGCAGTGGACGTTTTTCTGCTGAGATGATGGTGATTATGAACTCACTAACTCTGTTATGTTACACCGGACGAGAGTCGCCTAAGCAAGACCCGTTGGTGTGGCAATGTGTGGGGGAGGACTGCGTCCAGCTGTGGACTATTTCGGCTGAGATGGTTTCGGTGATGAACTCACTAACTCTGAGATGTCACACAGGACGAGAGTCGCTTAAGCAAGACCCGTCGGTGTGGCGATGTGTGGGAGAGGCCTACGTCCAGCAGTGGACAAATTTTGGCTGAGATTAAGATGATGAAATAACTATACAATGCTTCCATTAATTCGACGTTTTCTATAGAAAAAGTTGATAAAAAGGTACTTTTGCAAAACGACCTGTCGATCGAATGATTTGACGTTTAGTCGTCGCAATCCTATCGAAACGAAATTCATTTTATTACGATACTAGTTAGTAGTGCAGGTAAGAAAAACAACGCCCTTGGGCGCATCATTGAACGTTCTCACCGATAGAAGCCTCTACTTTTTTAGTAAAAAAATTCAGCTAACAAGGTTCGTGGTTGTTCATGTGCGATTAAATTCGCCCGGTGTTAGAGAGGCCTGGCAACCATAAACAATCAAGTGTACGACAAATTTTATTTTTGGCGTAAACTGTTTGACGAATGACGACTTAAAGATGGGATTTACTCGAAAACTTTCAATCCATTGTTGTTGTCCGATGTTATAAATGTGTAGATGTGGTGCGTATTTGCAGTAGTGTAGGTTATAGATAGAGGTATATATTAATGCTCTGAATATGATTATATTTGGGAACATTTCCGTTTCATTGTGACAGCGTGTCTCCAACTTTGCTTACTATTGTCGCTAGATGGCGCACGCAAAACATCATCAACATAGAGAATAACTTCCCTATAATATGTTCAGAAGTATAAGATAATACCGATTTACAGACAAACGACGTCTGAACGATTTAGTTTAATACGGTTCGACGGTTTTGCGATAGGAGCCGGGCCGTCACGACTAGTATCTCTAGTTGGTCTGTGGTCACGACAAAATTTGAGGATGGGAATACCGATTTGGTCGATCGCTACGGCTTCGTTACGGCACCGTCCGGAAAAAAATAGGAGAATCAGGCTACAGATCATGAAATGGCAAATTTTACGATTTGGCCACGACGGTACCCACTACCTACATCTCAGAATAATAATAATACAAGAACAAGCCTTTAGGCTTCAAACGCACAGGCGGATTTTTATCCGCGCGGTAACAAACCGCGCGGATAAAAATCCGCTGTTGCGGTTTTATTTCCGCGCGGTTGGAAAGGTTGTTATTTCATTTTCAACCTTATTCATAGGCCACGAAGGTACAGGCGAATTTTTAGCCGCGCGGAAATAAAACCGCGACAGCGGATTTTTAACCGCGCGGTTTTTTATCCGCTGGTGCGCACACTTCCATAGGATTCAGTATGTTACATAAAATCCGCGCGGCAAAAAACCGCCTGTGCGTTCGTAGCCTTAAGTACAGTCAATCACTCAGTGCGCGGTGTAGACAGATGAGCTATACTTAACCTTTATAGAATGTGTATGACAGCTAGGGATGTAAATAAACTACTTACGTGCCAATTAACGAGATGTCGATAAGTTATTTGCATTGGGTGCATAAGTATACTTACCGGTTTTCTTTTGCATCTAATACTTTACGCAGAAGAAATCTTGCGGGGAAGCTAGTTGATTTATTAAATTAAAAAAAAAACGTTTTGTTTAAGTATTTTTTTATTAACAATTAATGTTTTTTAAAAGCATTTATTTAAATTGCTAAATTTATTTAAATGATTGTTCGGATGAAATCTTACAACTCAATTTTGAAGCAGAAGGTGGTAACTCTCGGTATGGCGCGAAATTAATATTTTTGAACTTAATCAAAAATTATTATTTTGCCAGAATAATTAAAAAATGCGAAAAAAATTAAATTTCACGCCATACCTAGAGTTACCACCATAAGCTATTGAGATGAAATTTTGTTCAAAATTTTGTTTATTGTTGATGAAAGATTATTCTTCGTCAGTACTAACGGCTCTACCACAAAAAGAGTTAAACCTGGTTTAAATCACTAGACTAGGATTAAATCACGATTTTGTCATACAAATTGGCGATTTAGACCGGTCTAACTTTTTTGTGGTAAGGGGGTAATAGTTTAGCTCTCTCTTCTTCCGCGTAGGTATGTAAAAAAGTTTCAAAGAATTCGCGTATGTAAAAACCCAGCTCCCACATACTAATCGTTATAATCACATATTATCGTTTTTGAAAGACAGAGTTACCGATTTTGTGTATATATAAGAAACTTGATATTGATCTTTCACCCTTTACAATACATACACAAAATCAGTAGGCCTGTCTTCCAAAACCGTTGCAACGTTCCAATGTGGGAAACGTTTTTTATAGATACGCAAAGTCATTTATAAAATTTATTAATAATCTCCTTTTTACAAAAAGAGACCCCCCAGGCCTTCAATAAAATAGGTACTAAAACCTTTTCCTGAATGTAACAAATACTTTTGTGAAAACCACATTAAAATCGGTTCAGCCAAACTCGAGATAATCGCGGACAAACATACATAAAAACATACATACAAGTCAAACTGATAACCTCCTTTTTTGAAGTCGGTTAAAAACGAATACTTTCGTCATAATATATTTATTTACCCAAAGATTTATGAATTTTGCGCCATACCGAGAGTTTCCACCTTAAATCCGCCCGGCTGGCTTGAGTTTTAGCGAGAAAACAAACCCCGATTGATTTTTATATCTTATAGTAGATCGAAGATTTAAGTGTTATAGTTACATTACTATACCGTGCAGATTAGAAACATTTGATAAAAAAACATCGACTGTAACGTTGGTCGCGGCACATCACTAAAATCTCGAGTGGTGAGCAAGTGGGGAGTGTGGTGAGGTGCGGTGTGGAGGCGAGCTGGTGCGTGCCCGCCTCCCACGTCTCCTTCAACCCCGCGATTATTGAATTGTTTTTATAAAAATAAGAATGTAAATCAACTTACCGGTGAAATGTAATACTTGAATTCGATTTGGTGTGATTTCTGGTATCATTTTTGCAACAATCAACTGCACATTTCACCATAGTGACGGCGAAATACGAACAAAATCTCTCCAGGAACGCACGGTGCAAGCAATCATCACAGACTATAGCCGCTCGCGGCGGCGGGAACGCCTATTTGTTCTCACCTGTGTCTACTGTTCCCACTTGGATGTACTCCCTCTATAGCTGTAATATGTACAGTGGCGGACACGATCGGCGTAACACTTCCGGTTTTTCTCTATTGCAAAATAGCTCTTGTTCTTTGGTTTTACAGTCTAGGGCTGACGAAACCATAGACAAATCTGTTACGGCCTCCTAGTCCTTGACTGTACCTATACTCTACATACTCTGAGCTACATACATTTATTATTCTGAGACAAGATGTTTGTCCAGCAGTCAATCAATCAATCAAATATGCTCTGACGACTGTGACAAGACCTCAACCTCTAGTTGGTCTGTGCCTCAACCTACACCTATACTTAACCTAACAAAATATTAATTGTTTTTTTTTTATTTATCTCTCAATGTTACGGCATTGAGATAAATGAATACTTACAATATTGTAAGCTCATAACTGACGAATAAAGTAAGTCTACCAAAAATAATTAACATCAAAATGCCGACAGTATCGGTCAAACGGGACCATCTGTTTGAAGCTCTTGGAAGAACTTACAGTAAGTTGTATATTTTTGTGTTATTAGGGCTAGTAACAGTCACTGAAGCCCAAAACGACCCACTGACCAAGATATTAATAATACCGATTACTTAATTACAGTTATTTTTTCATCAGGTGACGAGGAATTTCAAGAGCTATGCTTTGAGTTCGGCTTAGAACTAGATGAAATTGTAAGTCTTAAAACCTAATATAAATATATATATTAAAAAAAAAAGGTTAGCCTGACTAAAAGTTCTTGCTGTACCATGTTATAGACAACGGAGAAGCAAATGCTAATAAAGGAGCAAGGTGATCAGGCAGGTGTGGGCACCTCTGAAGAGATCCTGTACCGCATTGACATACCAGCCAACAGATATGATTTGCTGTGCCTTGAGGGACTTGTCAATGGACTGCTAGTGTTCCAGGGAAAGTATGTAGAATAAGACTTGCTGGAGAGTTGTTATTGAAACCTTAGTTATTACTGACTGACTTTGTGCATTAGTTACCAACATTATTTATTATGAGAGTTATCTTTTAGATTAGTTGAAAGATATAAGTTTCTAGTTACAGTTAGCAAAACTTAAAATATTAAAAAGTTCCAAAAATTGTCAATGACTTCTTGCAGAATAGCCCCACCTGAGTATAAGCTTAGTAAAAGTGAAGACCATATCTCTCTGCACCTGACACCGGCTACGGCCCAGATCAGGCCATACGCCGTCGCTGCTGTCTTGAGGAACATCAAGTTCACTAAACAGAGCTATGACAGCTTTATTGATTTACAGGTACTCATTATATTATATTCTAAAATGGACTTCCTTAGTAATAGCTATGTTGTCATGACATTTTAGAAAAATTTAAACTGGTTTGATTTGAAGTCATCATCAATTCTGTCCAGATGGTCTTGCCTATGCAATCACTACTATCTTTTGCTGCATTTCCTACATTTTCTGTTGTTCAATGTTGAAATTTTCACAAACTGTGATGAACTGACAATGTATGCCAGTTTGATTTTGTAAGTCAAGCTTCATAAAAAAATATTTTATAACATAATTTTTTATATGTAATAGAAATTAAAATAATTATTAGCTGGTTATGTAGCCCTAAGTTTAACCTAACCTAACTAAATACCTAACTACTTTAGCAACTTCATAAAAGTGTCTATAAATTACTATGCAATTTTATTATAATTTGTATTAATACTGTACATTTCTGAAAGGTGTTTTGGATCTCTATAAAAAAAAGTTACAGGCAATAACTCAATCATCTTCAAACCTGAATAACAAATTAAAGTGAATGTTTTTTGTAACCTTACTGATAACCTGGCCAATTGATAAGTATGGTATGAAGATATTTAAATTACTTTACTAAAGTGGCAACTCTATGCAACAATCAGTAAATGATTTATTTTCTTTAAAATTGCTATCAATAGCATGATTAAAACCACAGCTGCAGTTGCAGGTACCCCGTACTGCCACCAACTTAGGCTTCGGTAACTCCGGACAAGAAGACTTAAAAGAGCTAATTCCATTCCCGGATTCTAAAATCTGAAGTCCGGAGTGAGAGCTCGGCTCAGACGATGAACACGTCACTGATTCTGACTCAGTGACTGGAAATCAGATTAGCATCGGTCCAATAACGGATGCTGATGCTCCGCTCGCGCAATAAGGTTTAGGCATTTCATTCGGGTTTTAGTAATCGCTGAATTTCGGAAGAGTTTGGTTTTTTGTCTTTTGCAAATTTGTATCGTTACAATAAGTAGTATGCCAAGTAGCATGTAACATGTTTTTTTATGGACTTTCAATTATGCAATATTTCAAAAACATTTGTAAATAAACTTTAGAAAATTGTTACGAAAGTCCGAATTTGTTTTCGTTGTAGCGCGATTATTTTACAGTTGCATTACTTAATAAAATGCAGTTATTAACAGTCAATCGAATTTTGATAAGAAACTTGACCCCCAGTTTCATCCAAATCCCAGTACTTGTAGCTATTGTTAAAATACAGTTAGAGAATCGATTTAACTCCGAATTGTTTTACACAACGCCATAACATGTCACTTTCACGAGCCTTTGCCACTGTCATTGTTCGTGTTCGGGCGGCAGATTCTGACTCGTACGGATCCAGATTTGAGGACTGGCGCGAAGTGCTTGGAGCGCATGGGAGTCGGAGTTAATAAGGGGTCCCGGCTCGATAAGATGAGTAGAATCCAAGAGCGGATCCGGACAAGATAAGTCCAATCACTCTCCGGAGCTGGGAGTACCCAAGTCTACCAACTTCAGGTGGGAGACATTGGTACCATATTGCCATACAGCTCTTGACATTAAAAAAAAACAAATCACCTGAACAAAAGAGTTTGGCGCCATTCTAAATTTGTTAACTTGTAATTCCTTGTGGGTTACTTGGTAGTAATCGCTCTAAGCGATAAGGCCGCTATTTGTGCTTTTTCTTTCCTATTAAAAATTTTATTGTATCTGTATAATTTGGGCTATAAAGCGTAACGTATTATGTATAATGTATTACATTGATCCACGGCAAACAAAATTATTTAGGTGAAGAATCCAGCTTCAACTTGAGGGTCGAGCTGTTGGAGGCTCGTCATAAAACGAATTTCAATTCGTTTTTGGTGAGAGTGCCCACGCATTACCTAGCAAAGTTTATGAAGGAGGACTTCTGGCCGCAGGGTGTCGTATTTCGGAAGTTCCGAGGTCGACTGCCTGCCGATACTGCCCACACGTCAGCGACCATACGTGTAAAATAGCAATAGTTAACTTAAGTAATAGTTAAACATTTATTATCTATTTTTAGTTTTAAGGTCTCTGTTTATTTTATTTAACATCTTTTAATGTAAATATTGCCTGAAATAAATGAATATTATTATTCAACAGGACAAGCTTCACCAGAACATCTGCCGCAAGCGCACCCTGGTGGCCATCGGCACCCACGACCTGGACGCGGTGCAGGGCCCCTTCGTGTACGACGCGCTGCCGCCCGGACAGATCAGGTTCCGTCCGCTCAGCCAGCCGCAAGAGATGACCGCGCCCGAGATCATGGAACTCTACTCTGTATGCGTTTTGATTTCTTATACTACCTACTATAGTAATTTAATATTTGTGTGACATGCCATCGTATTCGGCACTCGCCGTTACTTGGCAATCGCCCTATTTTGGTAAAATTTAAAATTAACAACAATAATATAAAGATATTGAAAACCGTAATTAGTCAAAAAAAAAAGGTAATGTGAGTTCAATTAACAGTAATACCATATCCTACTTAGTCCATGACAATAGTACTATAATTAATTAAATAAATTCACTTCTGTGGCAAACTCATAGACTGATTTATCAGTCGATATTTTGATGATATTAAATTAAAGAAATTTGAAGTATATATTCTTATTCACTGATTTTCAGAGTCACCCCCAGCTGAAGCAATACCTAGGCATCATCCGAGACAGCCCAGTGTACCCTGTCATTAAAGATAAGAATGGAGTCATTCTGTCGATGCCGCCCATCATCAATGGAGAACATTCCAAGATCACTTTGGATACCAAGAATATCTTCATTGAGTGTACTGCTACCGATTTAACTAAGGTGAGGTTAGAATTATTAAAAAATGCACCCATACTTACCCATACCAATCACTATCACTACATATTATAAAACAAAGTCACTTCCCGCGGTCTGTCAGTATGTTTAAGCTTAAATCTTTAAAACTACGCAACGGATTTAATGCTTCTTTTTAATAGAAAAAGTCATGGGGAAAATCGGGGGAGCGTCGGGGGTAATTGGCTGTCCCGCCTGCCGTTGGCTGTCATGGCGTTTTTGGGAAGAATCTCAGAATCATAGATTTCTTCCTACAATAAGAATCTACTATATGTATATATATATAGGTATAACATAAAAACGAATCGTGGTTTGTTAGTCTCGCTAAACTCGAAACGGTAGGGCCGATTTAGCTGATTTTGGTTTTGAAATTTTCGTAGTAGTCCAGGGAAGGTTTAAGCGGTGAGAAAATATGGAAAAATTAAGAGAAAGTTGGTAAAGTAAAAAATTTTTTTTCCCATACAAATTGTAAGGCGCGATATGAAGTTCGCCGAAACAGCTAGTATAATAATATATTAGTTATTTATGTGACTTATACATAAGATGCATTAATACACACGAGATCACACTAGTGCTTAATTATGTTCAGTTGCATACATAACTTTATTTTAATAAGTTTTCTACAATATGTTCAGAAATCACGGCAAAATACAATACACCTTTGTAGGTGTATTGTATTTTACCCTAAACTAACTAAAATAACTTATCTGATCTTTAGAAGTACGTTCGAAACAAATTTTAATGACTGAAATTTTCGTTTTAAATTCTTAATTAATATATCTTGACTTGAGTCAATTTCGATTCTCAAATCGATTGTAATAATTCGAGATTCGAAAAAATGTATGGAGCACGAATTTCATATCGAATGAAATGTCGATAATCACCGTCAAACATTTTTCTTTTTTTATAAGAAGACTAGAGGCTGCCCCGCGGTTTTTCCCGCGCAGATTTCTCATAAACACAAAAATCATCCCGTTTTTTCCCGTTCCCGTGGGAATTTCGGGAAATCCCTTCTTAGTGCTTACCTACACTCCCCAAGGAACCCACGTGCCAATTTTCAGCTTTCTACGCCCAGTAGTTTCGGCTCTGCGTTGTCTGTCAGTCAGTCAGTCAGTCAGTCAGTCAGCCAGCCAGTAACGGAAGAGTTTTATATATATTGATGTTCTAAATTTGAACGTAATTATATAATGTACTGCTTTCGATAACGTAAAGTAAAAATTATGATGCACCCTACTGATACTGCCGCGGCAGCATGCACTCACTCATTTGAACACGCGATTAAATGTTTAAAATTATCTCGAGGGTCTTGTTTTCCCGCATGTGCGAACATGCAGCAGTGCGTAGACAAATTTAATCGTTGTCTAAATCTTCCTCACCATCGAGATAGATGGGGCTGCTAGACGAAAAAAATAAGACCAATCTTTTATTTTTGATGTGGTCACACAGGGTCGGGGAAAGAAATTGATTCAAATAACAAGCAGCACAGCACTATTCATTCGTTCATTGCGTTTAGTTTACATTTTTTTTATTATGAAAAGAAATGTTTTAAATGGAACGCACTAGATTATGTGAAGAATAAACAAAACGTTTTTCAAATGATCGTTCTAATTGTTTTCATATTGTTTGTAAAAACTTTTAAAACTTTTAAACAAAGTATTCTAAGTATTTTATCCAAGTAATTACGCCGATTTACGCCATAAAAAGAGAAAAACGCAGAAAGAAAGTGTGAAATGGAGTCAAAAAAGTAAGTTATTTAGTAGAGGTAGTAAGTTATTTACTTTGTTGTGCGAGCAACAGTTGTTTGTGTTCAATGTGTTGTGTGGTCATCTAGCTTCGGTCATAATTTGCGGACAGTGGATAGTTTTGGTGGCGGGAGTAGAAATCGTTTTATGGACAATACCTACCTAGATAGACTGAAAACCTATACAGAACCTAAAACGACTAAGCGAACTAGGTACCGCCTAACACGTAACTTTTTAGTGCAGGTATTATAC
Organism: Euspilapteryx auroguttella; assembly: GCA_951802225.1. Lineage (NCBI taxonomy): Eukaryota > Metazoa > Arthropoda > Insecta > Lepidoptera > Gracillariidae > Euspilapteryx > Euspilapteryx auroguttella. The sequence goes on along the minus strand of OX637649.1, from coordinate 3,136,731 downwards.
TTATAAACCTTTCTCTTGAGTCGCTCTATCTTTTAAAAAAAATGGCATCAAAATCCGTTTCAAAGATTTAAGAGCCAGTTTACAGCGATGCTAGCGCCATTCGCGTAAAAAAATATATCTTCTAAAGTAAGACAAATAAGTATAAAAAAATGTGGCACTGTATGACACTAGATAATGTAGCCTAGCACCTTATTATAGCTTTTAGGTGGCCACTTTTAGCCAGTGGCGTGCCGAGCCTAGTAAAACAGAGCAAGCCCGAGCTATGATTTAAGCATTTTCTGGTTTCTTTTCGCTGCTTTCCGAAACTACTAAAAGAAATCAAAGCATTCATGTGTTTTTGAGAATTTGTGTGCCTTTTAATGGCATTGGTTAAATTGTTCAAATCATCGTAACCAGAAGTATTCCAAGCGTTTTTGTCGTTGGAAAAAAATATACAACACCAACAGTACAGTTTATTTGTATGAGAACAGCCAACAATCCATGGTGTATTGTAAACTGATCTATTAAATTGTCGTTTGTGAGATTTAGTCGTTTGAGAAATAGATAAATCAGGAGTTGGTTTTGGTGTTGTAATGAGTTGTTTTTTTTTCGGAAAAACTCAACGAGCTTACCTTTTTCTCGTGAACAAGTAAGCGGACACACTTTAAAGCCTCACATTCCACAACCGGGTGCTCCATTTCACTCGAAAACAGTTCAATTTAACATTAAATTACGATTCATAAAACTTTTACCGCGCGCACAACAAGAAAATTTTCATCGAACTGAACTGAAGTAAACAGCGAGCCGCGAGCGAAGCGAGAAAACGACAAAGTTAAATGCATCATGGCGCCATCTCGCGGCGCACGAGTTTGGCGCGTCCGCGACAACTTCATTGGCAATCCGGGCTTTCGAGCTCAGTACAAAAGTGCTTTAGCTAGTAATCCAAATATATCGAGCCTAAGTTGATATTTATATAGGTTAGAAAGAGAGGATAGCAAGCCAGATAAGAAGCCAACGAGTGCAAGCGAAACAAAGATAGAATATTGTTTAGTGTGTGGTTGTTGGTCGCGGGGAAGTCGCGAGTGCATTTTATTGTACCTCAGTAATTGTAGTACCATGGTGGCAGAGTCGATTATCGCGTGCCGTGTTGTAATGGATGCGCGAGAATATTTAAACAATGAAATCGTATTATAAATTAAAAAAAGCACGTAGACGGAACGTTTATTATATTTTGAATGAGTTATTAGAGTCTACATGCAATTTAGTTATTTTATTAGGGCAAGCCGGGCTTCTCGGCTTATATTGTAGTAACGCCACTGCTTTTAGCAACACTTTCTAGATTTCTTTGGTCTTTAACCTAAAAGCTATACAACAGTACCCTAAAAATACTAGGCTATATTATCTAGTGTCATACTGTGCCACATTTTTGATATTTACCTTAGTTTAGAAGATATTTTTTTTTACGCGAATGGCGCTAGTATCGCTGTAAACTGGCTCATAAGCATACATAGGGACAGACGCGGAAAGCGACTTTATTTAATAATGTATTGATGTTATTATGGAAGAAATCGCTCTAAGCGATAAGGCCGCCCATTGCAATCAATGTATTAATTTAACCTCTTGTATGTGACGCGCGTGGCGGCCAATACCCCTGCCATTTGGTTTTTATTTTATTTTCCAGTAAATAACCAAACTTAATTATGCTATCGACGAAAGATAACATAACCTAGAACTAAACTTGTCTTCTTGTCTTATTTTGTCTGCACCCCTTCCATTAGTAGACAAGATATGTCGGATTCATGTGTCATTCGTAGAGAAAAACCGTATCTCATGTTCGCACTTTTGGCAAGATCATAGACAATTGATTAAACTGACAGTTCAACATCGCAAGAGTTGTATCCCGTGCTGCTCATGCTCGATCCGTAGACATAATGGTTCGCTCTCGATTAGTGACGTCATTTTCCCGCATTGAAATGTCAAAAGCGATTAAAAGTGACAGAAAGACACCGCAAATGGTCGGTCGTGCTGCGAGGGCTGCCGCGGCAGCATGCACTCACTCATTTGAACACGCGATTAAATGTTTAAAATTATCTCGAGGGTCTTGTTTTCCCGCATGTGCGAACATGCAGCAGTGCGTAGACAAATTTAATCGTTGTCTTAATCTTCCTCACCATCGAGATAGATGGGGCTGCTAGACGAAAAAAATAAGACCAATCTTTTATTTTTGATGTGGTCACACAGGGTCGGGGAAAGAAATGAGGGGTTTTCTATTTTGACAGTTTTAATGGTTCTAGGACAATGCTAAAAGATGGCACGGTATAGCCAATGTATGTAGGTGTAATGTCAACGTCAAATCTGATTGACCTGACTGATTGAATTCATATAGAATTTGACATTTAACCTGATTGCTAGTGCCATCTTATGGCAGTCTTTGTAACCAAAAGTGACAGTTCGAAAAGCGCTCATTGATTCAAATAACAAGCAGCACAGCACTATTCATTCGTTCATTGCGTTTAGTTTACATTTTTTTTATTATGAAAAGAAATGTTTTAAATGGAACGCACTAGATTATGTGAAGAATAAACAAAACGTTTTTCAAATGATCGTTCTAATTGTTTTCATATTGTTTGTAAAAACTTTTAAAACTTTTAAACAAAGTATTCTAAGTATTTTATCCAAGTAATTACGCCGATTTACGCCATAAAAAGAGAAAAACGCAGAAAGAAAGTGTGAAATGGAGTCAAAAAAGTAAGTTATTTAGTAGCGGTAGTAAGTTATTTACTTTGTTGTGCGAGCAACAGTTGTTTGTGTTCAATGTGTTGTGTGGTCATCTAGCTTCGGTCATAATTTGCGGACAGTGGATAGTTTTGGTGGCGGGAGTAGAAATCGTTTTATGGACAATACCTACCTAGATAGACTGAAAACCTATACAGAACCTAAAACGACCAAGCGAACTAGGTACCGCCTAACACGTAACTTTTTAGTGCAGGTATTATACTTATAAACCTTTCTCTTGAGTCGCTCTATCTTTTAAAAAAAATGGCATCAAAATCCGTTTCAAAGATTTAAGAGCCAGTTTACAGCGATGCTAGCGCCATTCGCGTAAAAAAATATATCTTCTAAAGTAAGACAAATAAGTATAAAAAAATGTGGCACTGTATGACACTAGATAATGTAGCCTAGCACCTTATTATAGCTTTTAGGTGGCCACTTTTAGCAACACTTTCTAGATTTCTTTGGTCTTTAACCTAAAAGCTATACAACAGTACCCTAAAAATACTAGGCTATATTATCTAGTGTCATACTGTGCCACATTTTTGATATTTACCTTAGTTTAGAAGATATTTTTTTTTACGCGAATGGCGCTAGTATCGCTGTAAACTGGCTCATAAGCATACATAGGGACAGACGCGGAAAGCGACTTTATTTAATAATGTTATGATGTTATTATGGAAGAAATCGCTCTAAGCGATAAGGCCGCCCATTGCAATCAATGTATTAATTTAACCTCTTGTATGTGACGCGCGTGGCGGCCAATACCCCTGCCATTTGGTTTTTATTTTATTTTCCAGTAAATAACCAAACTTAATTATGCTATCGACGAAAGATAACATAACCTAGAACTAAACTTGTCTTCTTGTCTTATTTTGTCTGCACCCCTTCCATTAGTAGACAAGATATGTCGGATTCATGTGTCATTCGTAGAGAAAAACCGTATCTCATGTTCGCACTTTTGGCAAGATCATAGACAATTGATTAAACTGACAGTTCAACATCGCAAGAGTTGTATCCCGTGCTGCTCATGCTCGATCCGTAGACATAATGGTTCGCTCTCGATTAGTGACGTCATTTTCCCGCATTGAAATGTCAAAAGCGATTAAAAGTGACAGAAAGACACCGCAAATGGTCGGTCGTGCTGCGAGGGTGGTTTCTTAATATAGGCCAATAACTTATCGCTTCTGAACATAATTATAGGGAAGTTATGATATGGATGTAGATAAATAATAATAATAACACATCACACTCAGACAGAGCCCCTAACTAGGAAGAACCTGTATCTAGGTCTAGGGTACCTGAAACACACAGAGAGACGAACATTACACCCAGACCGGAAACAAACATCGATATTCATCATATCAATGTTCGCCCCGGCTGGGAATCGAATCGAATGCACTCGCCTACTCGGTCCACATCACTGCCAACTGAGCCACGGAGCAGTCAAAGCACCCCTGCAAGCTGCCGTGTTCCGCAGGCGGAGGTGGTGCTGGACACGCTGGTGGCTCTATTCTCGGGGTCGTGTTCGCCGCCGCGCCGCGCGCAGCCCGTGCAGGTGTTCTCGCCCGCCGGCGCCGCGCGCCTCACGCCGTCACTACAGTACCGCGAGGAAACTATCAGTGTCAAGAAGGCTAACGATTATATTGGTATCAGGTGAGAAACGATTTATTACTAACAGGTTTTTTTTGGTTGTGTAATGTTTTGATAGTACTGGTAGATACAATGACTAGGTAGATTTTAATTTTCATTCTGTGTATGTTGGCTTTTAACCAATTTGTTTATTTAGTTAATAAATGAATGAAATCTTAATTGTACAAAAACAAGGAAACAATTTGAGGTACTTATCCTTTTTTTTAACACGGAGAAACGATAATTATTAAACCTAATATAAAATACAGCTCAAGTGCGCCACAAATAAGTAACAGCTAGTCGACCCGACGAACTCTGTACCGCCTAACCTTTTACTATATTGTAGATGGCGTAATAGACATAGGACATAGGTAAGTAATTTAAATCAGTTTAAATTTACTTGGAAAGTTCAAAACAAAACAAATACTATTTGACTGGTGCATGACGAGTTCCAGTTTTATTTGGAGCTTTTAATGATTCTTCATTTCAACTTCAGCTGTAGATTTTTGCTAGCGCCATCTGATAGCGGCGTGATAAATCTTGTTTTTTTCTGAGATCTCAAATTGAAAACCTCTCATTAACTTAAACCTCGTAAGAGGTGGTAGAACTCTTCGTCCCGCTCGCACCATCGAAGAGACCTTTTTTTTTGTTTCTCTGTGCATTCAAAGTCATAATTCAACTTACGTCTCGGTCTATACCTAGGTATTTTGTTTCACAGTGCCACAGAAGAGGAGCTATGCGGGCTGCTGTCTCGCATGTGCTTACCTGCGCGCACGGCAGCCGATGGCACACTGCGCGTGCGCGTGCCGCCCTCGCGCCACGACGTGCTCCACGCCGCCGACCTGTACGAGGACATCGCCATCGCTTACGGGTACCTACACGTCACACTAGCGCACACACACTCACACACACACACACACACACGCACGTCTCGCATGTGCCTGCCTGCGCCCGACGTGCTGCACGCCGCCGACCTGTACGAGGACATCGCCATCGCTTACGGGTACCTACACGCCGCACTAGCGCACACACACACACACACACACACACACACACACACACGCACGTCTCGCATGTGCCTGCCTGCGCCCGACGTGCTGTACGCCGCGGACCTGTACGAGGACATCGCCATCGCTTACGGGTACCTACACGCCACACTAGCGCACACACACTCACACACACACACACACGCACGCACGTCTCGCATGTGCCTGCCTGCGCCCGACGTGCTGCACGCCGCCGACCTGTACGAGGACATCGCCATCGCTTACGGGTACCTACACGCCGCACTAGCGCACACACACTCACACACACACACACACACACACGTCTCGCATGTGCCTGCCTGTGCCCGACGTGCTGCACGCCGCCGACCTGTACGAGGACATCGCCATCGCTTACGGGTACCTACACGCCGCACTAGCGCACACACACTCACACACACACACACACGCACGTCTCGCATGTGCCTGCCTGCGCCCGACGTGCTGCACGCCGCCGACCTGTACGAGGACATCGCCATCGCTTACGGGTACCTACACGTCACACTAGCGCACACACACTCACACACACACACACACACACGCACGTCTCGCATGTGCCTGCCTGCGCCCGACGTGCTGCACGCCGCCGACCTGTACGAGGACATCGCCATCGCTTACGGGTACCTACACGCCGCACTAGCGCACACACACTTACACACAGACACACACACACACGCACGTCTCGCATGTGCCTGCCTGCGCCCGACGTGCTGCACGCCGCGGACCTGTACGAGGACATCGCCATCGCTTACGGGTACCTACACGCCGCACTAGCGCACACACACTCACACACACACACACACACGCACGTCTCGCATGTGCCTGCCTGCGCCCGACGTGCTGCACGCCGCGGACCTGTACGAGGACATCGCCATCGCTTACGGGTACCTACACGCCGCACTAGCGCACACACACTCACACACACACACACACGCACGTCTCGCATGTGCCTGCCTGCGCCCGACGTGCTGCACGCCGCCGACCTGTACGAGGACATCGCCATCGCTTACGGGTACCTACACGCCGCACTAGCGCACACACACACACACTCACACACACACACACACACACACGCACGTCTCGCATGTGCCTGCCTGCGCCCGACGTGCTGCACGCCGCCGACCTGTACGAGGACATCGCCATCGCTTACGGGTACCTACACGTCACACTAGCGCACACACGAGTACACACACACACACACACGCACGTCTCGCTTGTGCCTGCCTGCGCCCGACGTGCTGCACGCCGCCGACCTGTACGAGGACATCGCCATCGCTTACGGGTACCTACACGCCGCACTAGCGCACACACACTCACACACACACACACACACACACGCACGTCTCGCATGTGCCTGCCTGCGCCCGACGTGCTGCACGCCGCCGACCTGTACGAGGACATCGCCATCGCTTACGGGTACCTACACGCCGCACTAGCGCACACACACTCACACACACACGCACGTCTCGCATGTGCCTGCCTGCGCCCGACGTGCTGCACGCCGCCGACCTGTACGAGGACATAGCCATCGCTTACGGGTACCTACACGCCACACTAGCGCACACACGCTCACACACACACACACACACGCACGTCTCGCATGTGCCTGCCTGCGCCCGACGTGCTGCACGCCGCCGACCTGTACGAGGACATCGCCATCGCTTACGGGTACCTACACGCCGCACTAGCGCACACACACTTACACACACACACACACGCACGTCTCGCATGTGCCTGCCTGCGCCCGACGTGCTGCACGCCGCCGACCTGTACGAGGACATCGCCATCGCTTACGGGTACCTACACGCCGCACTAGCGCACACAAACTCACACACACACACACACACGCACGTCTCGCATGTGCCTGTCTGCGCCCGACGTGCTGCACGCCGCCGACCTGTACGAGGACATCGCCATCGCTTACGGGTACCTACACGTCACACTAGCGCACACACGAGTACACACACACACACAAGCACGTCTCGCTTGTGCCTGCCTGCGCCCGACGTGCTGCACGCCGCCGACCTGTACGAGGACATCGCCATCGCTTACGGGTACCTACACGCCGCACTAGCGCACACACACTCACACACACACACACACACGCACGTCTCGCATGTGCCTGCTTGCGCCCGACGTGCTGCACGCCGCCGACCTGTACGAGGACATCGCCATCGCTTACGGGTACCTACACGCCGCATTAGCGCACACACACTCACACACACACGCACGTCTCGCATGTGCCTGCCTGCGCCCGACGTGCTGCACGCCGCGGACCTGTACGAGGACATCGCCATCGCTTACGGGTACCTACACGCCGCACTAGCGCACACACACTCACACACACACACACACACACGCACGTCTCGCATGTGCCTGCCTGTGCCCGACGTGCTGCACGCCGCCGACCTGTACGAGGACATCGCCATCGCTTACGGGTACCTACACGTCACACTAGCGCACACACGAGTACACACACACACACACGCACGTCTCGCTTGTGCCTGCCTGCGCCCGACGTGCTGCACGCCGCCGACCTGTACGAGGACATCGCCATCGCTTACGGGTACCTACACGCCGCACTAGCGCACACACACTCACACACACACACACACACACACACGCACGTCTCGCATGTGCCTGCCTGCGCTCGACGTGCTGCACGCCGCCGACCTGTACGAGGACATCGCCATCGCTTACGGGTACCTACACGTCACACTAGCGCACACACGACTACACACACACACACGCACGTCTCGCATGAGCCTGCCTGCGCCCGACGTGCTGCACGCCGCCGACCTGTACGAGGACATCGCCATCGCTTACGGGTACCTACACGTCACACTAGCGCACACACGAGTACACACACACACACGCACGTCTCGCTTGTGCCTGCCTGCGCCCGACGTGCTGCACGCCGCCGACCTGTACGAAGACATCGCCATCGCTTACGGGTACCTACACGTCACACTAGCGCACACACGACTACACACACACACACACACGCACGTCCTGCATGTGCCTGCCTGCGCCCGACGTGCTGCACGCCGCCGACCTGTACGAGGACATCGCCATCGCTTACGGGTACCTACACGCCGCACTAGCGCACACACGACTACACACACACACACACACACACGCACGTCTCGCATGTGCCTGCCTGCGCCCGACGTGCTGCACGCCGCCGACCTGTACGAGGACATCGCCATCGCTTACGGGTACCTACACGCCGCACTAGCGCACACACACTCACACACACACACACACACACGCACGTCTCGCATGTGCCTGCCTGCGCCCGACGTGCTGCACGCCGCCGACCTGTACGAGGACATCGCCATCGCTTACGGGTACCTACACATCACACTAGCGCACACACGAGTACACACACACACGCACGTCTCGCTTGTGCCTGCCTGCGCCCGACGTGCTGCACGCCGCCGACCTGTACGAGGACATCGCCATCGCTTACGGGTACCTACACGTCACACTAGCGCACACACGACTACACACACACACGCACGTCCTGCATGTGCCTGCCTGCGCCCGACGTGCTGCACGCCGCCGACCTGTACGAGGACATCGCCATCGCTTACGGGTACCTACACGTCACACTAGCGCACACACGACTACACACACACACACGCACGTCTCGCATGTGCCTGCCTGCGCCCGACGTGCTGCACGCCGCCGACCTGTACGAGGACATCGCCATCGCTTACGGGTACCTACACGCCACACTAGCGCACACACGAGTACACACACACACACACACGCACGTCCTGCATGTGCCTGCCTGCGCCCGACGTGCTGCACGCCGCCGACCTGTACGAGGACATCGCCATCGCTTACGGGTACCTACACGCCGCACTAGTGCACACACACTCACACACACACACACACACACGCACGTCTCGCATGTGCCTGCCTGCGCCCGACGTGCTGCACGCCGCCGACCTGTACGAGGACATCGCCATCGCTTACGGGTACCTACACGCCGCACTAGCGCACACACACTCACACACACACACACACACACACGCACGTCTCGCATGTGCCTGCCTGCGCCCGACGTGCTGCACGCCGCCGACCTGTACGAGGACATCGCCATCGCTTACGGGTACCTACACGTCACACTAGCGCACACACGAGTACACACACACACACACACACGCACGTCCTGCATGTGCCTGCCTGCGCCCGACGTGCTGCACGCCGCCGACCTGTACGAGGACATCGCCATCGCTTACGGGTACCTACACGCCGCACTAGCGCACACACACTCACACACCCACACACACACACACGCACGTCTCGCATGTGCCTGCCTGCGCCCGACGTGCTGCACGCCGCCGACCTGTACGAGGACATCGCCATCGCTTACGGGTACCTACACGCCGCACTAGCGCACACACACTCACACACACACACACACACGCACGTCTCGCATGTGCCTGCCTGCGCCCGACGTGCTGCACGCCGCCGACCTGTACGAGGACATCGCCATCGCTTACGGGTACCTACACGCCACACTAGCGCACACACACACACACACACGCACGTCTCGCATGTGCCTGCCTGTGCCCGACGTGCTGCACGCCGCCGACCTGTACGAGGACATCGCCATCGCTTACGGGTACCTACACGCCACACTAGCGCACACACACACACACACACACACACACACACACACACACGCACACGCACGTCTCGCATGTGCCTGCCTGCGCCCGACGTGCTGCACGACCTGTACGAGGACATCGCCATCGCTTACGGGTACCTACACGCCACACTAGCGCACACACACACACACACACACACACACGCACACGCACTTCTCGCATGTGCCTGCCTGCGCCCGACGTGCTGCACGCTGCCGACCTGTAGCATGATTCTCGTAATCTTGCCGGTACGTAACCGCTGCCACCACGCTTCAAAATCCAGTTTTGTTATTCACATAAAACGATTGAGTCGTGAATAGCTACGACATATCGAAATACTATTGAACGTGTTGAAAGCGCATTCTGCTAAATCGGTCACGATTACATCGAGTGGGAATCGTTGTTCATCGGCATTCTCCTAAATAAATTACAGCTTGCTCAATAGAATTATTCTGTGCACAACTGTACATAGATCGCAATGTATGGAAAAGTAAAACTGATGATTTTAACGTACTTCTTCAAAGAAAACCTAGTTCGAAGTGATTATAATTCTGGTGGACCAATTGAGGATAAATTTTTGGCATAATTTCAAACCAATAGCTCTAGGCGTTCAGGAGATAATTGAAGGTGCCAAATGTTCATGTTAATCCTTTTGCATATAAAGGGAGACAAGAGTGACATAGGAAACTACCGTCCGATCAGCCTTGTGTCACACATTTATAAAATATTTATAAAAGTAATCCAAAAGAGAATAGCCGACAACCTAGACGCACACCAACCCCCAGAACAGGCAGGCTTCCGACCTGGCTATTCTACAACCGATCACCTTCACACTCTCAACCAAGTCATCGAAAAAAGCAGTGAATATAACAGACCCTTATATTTAGCATTCGTTGACTATTCTAAAGCCTTCGACAGTCTCAAACACATATCCATTATAGAATCCCTCGAAAACCAAAATATAAACCAGTCTTACATAGATATCATACAAAATATATACAACAATAGCACTGCCGATATTAAGTTACATATGCCTGGTCCGTCTTTCCCTATACAGAAAGGAGTGAAACAGGGTGACCCATTATCTCCAAAATTGTTTACAAGCACCTTGGAAGAAGTGTTTTGCAGTTTGGCAGTCACATGGGCAGGGATGGGCATCGAAGTTGGCGGCCGGAGACTTACAAACCTTCGGTTTGCCGATGACATCGTTATTTTTGCTCCCACCGCATCAATGTTACAGCAAATGCTGCAAGAGCTCAGTTCGGCGAGTCTTCGGGTGGGACTGAAGATGAATCGGTCAAAGACTCAGGTGATGACAAATAGCGTGAAACGTAGGGTCGAGGTTGATGGGCAGGTGATACACTACGTCGACGAGTACACCTACTTGGGCCAGTTAGTAAGCTTCGAAAACAGGCAAGACAAGGAGATCGATCGTCGCATCGACAACGCCTGGAAGAGCTACTGGTCCATGAAGGACCTGATGAAGGGTGAGCTACCTCTTACCCTGAAGCGCAAACTCGTCGACATGTGCATCTTGCCCGTCCTAACCTACGGCGCTCAAACCTGGTCTTTGACCGAACATCAAAAGTCTAAACTGAAGATTTGTCAACGAGCAATGGAGCGCAGTATATTAGGAGTGAAGAGGACGGATCGCGTCCGGAATACTACCTTGCGCTCCCAGACCGGCATCGCTGACGTTGGTGCGGTGACTGCCAGACTCAAGTGGAACTGGGCTGGTCACGTCTGCCGCTTGGACCCGGACCGGTGGGCGAGAATCGCAACCGAGTGGGTTCCTAGTGGCAGACGCAAACGTGGAAGACCAAGGAGGAGATGGCGGGACGATCTCGACTCTCACCTCGAGAACTGGCCAGAGTTGGCACAAGATCGGAAGGCTTGGCGAAATGGGGGGGAGGCCTTTGCCCAGCAGTGGGACATTAACTAGGCTAAATAAAAAAAAAAAAAAAAAAAATGTTCAAGCCATAATCCTCACTGTGATGCCCTTATAACTCCGGAACCTCTCGAGGACTAATTCTAAGATTTGGCATGTCGTGTGGATCAATTGAGGACTAATTATTTAGACCTGAACCAAGTCGATAGGCCCTACCGTTTTCTTGGACGAGAAATGAGGATTACAGCTTGAACGTCAAGCCATAATCCTCACAAACATTTGGTTATAACTTCTAAAGTATAAGTGGACTAATTATTTTACTTTGTGGACCAATTTGTATCAATTCATGACTAATTATTTGCATTTTCAAAATTTGTTTTAGCGAAGATTTAAAAGATGAGGATTACAGCTTGAAGTAAGTATACCAAGTTTTACGATTGGAACATCGCTGGACAAAAGTTAGTTTTAGTAAGCGATTTCACAAATAAGTGCAATAAAATTAGGTAAAATTGAGTCTTGGGATAGAATTTAATGTGGATTGATAAAGCGGAGGGCGCGCCTAAACCAACTGCCTAACTGTTATTTAACTTGCAATGCATGTAGGTATTGATGTTTGTTCGGGTGAAATCTTCCAACTCAATTTTGATTGAGCTGAAATTTTGTGTACACATTCATGGTTCCTAACAATACATAGTAAGAAATGTGTTATTCTAATCAAGTTTATAACTCGTAAGTATATCAGGTTATTCTTGCGACAAGCTTTTTTATCATAGACCTAAATTTTATCTGCTATATATACTGGGTGTTTCTGACAAGGCGATAATAAATCAAAGGAGGTATTCAGCTCACCATACCTAACAACTTTCCCACCGCCTTGTACCGCCTTGTCAGAAACACCCTGCATATAAGGACACCCTGCACATAACACCCTCAAATTAAAAAAATTAAAAAACCCCTACCCAGTCAGACCCCTTATCAACTTAACTAGAACTAGAGCTCATCATCTTAAAAATACCTTTCCATATACTTTTAATATCATTGAAGAAACATGGTACCAAATTTCAAATCGATAGGACATATAGAAGATAGTTAGATCCCCCCATCCTTTATTTAAGAGCTGATCATCTTCAAACGGAAGATCAGGGGGCCAAGTTTCTTAACTAAAAACGAGTGACTCGTAATTGTCTTGTTAGCGATTTCGTTAACCATTACCGCTTTTACAAAGGTATTTTCTGTTGCACGCTCAAAGAAAACAGCAATGGTTAACTAAGTCGCTAACAAGACAATTACGAGTCACTCGTTTTTAGTTAAGAAACTTGGCCCCCAGGTCATGGTTACCTTACCATATACTTTTAATATCATTGAAGAAACATGGTACCAAGTTTCAAATCAATCGGACAATGAAAGCTAGTTAGATTCTCTCATCCATTATGCAAGAGCTGATCATCTTCAAACGGCTGATCAGGTCATGGTTACCTTACCATATACTTTCAATATCATAGATGTAACATGGTACCAAATTTCAAATCGATCGGACATATGGAAGCTAGTTAGATCCCCTCATCACCTAGAAAAGAGCTGATGATCTTCAAACCGCTGATCAGATCTTCAACAGACATGGCTAAGAACACTCGGCCTGACATCAATCAATACATAGTATAAAATAAAGTCGCTTCCCGCCTCTGTCCCTATGTATGCTTAAATCTTTAAAACTACGCAACGGATTATGATGCGGTTTTTTTTAATAGATAGAATGATTCAAGAGGAAGGTTTATAGGTATAATACATGCACAAAATACCAATAGGTTAGGCGGTACGAAGTTCGCCGGGTCGACTAGTTATCTATAATACAAAAAAAAACTCAACGATAATCGGTTCAGCCGTTTGGGCTCTACGATGCCACAGACAGACAGATACCACACGTTAAAATTATAACACCCCTCGCTGAATTTTTCGTTCGGGGGTTAAAAATAAATCTTGGTTCGTTAGTCTGGCTAAAACTCGAGAACGGCCGGGCCAATTTAGCTGATTTTGGTATTGAAATGTTCGTAGTAGTCCAGGGTAGGTTTAAAAGGAGAGAAAATATGGAAAAAATTGAGAGGCACATAGAAAAACAAACAATTTCTTTTTCCCATACAAATTGTAAGGCGCGATACGAAGTTTGCAGGGATCGCTAGTAAGTTGATAAAAAAGTTTTAAAGAAAAATTTTATTTTATTCCTTTTAGCGCATTGAAATAAAAGCTTGATTTTAAAAATTTCGTTTTTACAAAAAAATTTTTTAAAAAATTCCATGTTACATCAATGATATAGAAAGTATAAGTAAGGTAACTATGACCTGATTAGTAGGCTGCTGGATTTGTAATGTGATTAGAAGCGTGTTCAATTTTATTCGAGTGGACTATAAGCCATGTTTCGCGCGCCCTCCCTGCCACTAAAAATGTTTAATAGCATAATTAACGACACTTCGGTTAATCTGAGTGCAAACAACTGAATTTACTAATCAGAGCCACTAAACAGTAATTGGTCACTACACTACATACCTGCACTTGCACTTATCAATGCGAATACAGGCCTTAAAAAAAAGACTATTAGTAATTAGTAACACTCTGTGTCCAGATACAACAACATTCCCCGTCGCGAGCCCAGCGTGGTGTCAGAAGGCGCGCAGCAGCCGCGGAACAAGCTGACCGAGCAATTACGAGCAGAGTGCGCGCGCGCCGGGTACACCGAGGCTCTCACCTTCACCCTGGTACTTACGTTACTGCAGCCATACCTCGGACACTTCATATAAAAAAACCACGTTTCTTCGCGCACAGCCGAAACGCGTGTCATGCTTGTGTGGTGAGATGAGACGTGCGACGCTGCTTTATTTGTACTTGTTAAGTAAAACTCTTAAGTAGCTGTGATCACATTTACTTGACAACTGAACTGGGGGCCAAGTTTCTTAACTAAAACCGAGTGACTCGTAATTGTCTTGTTAGCGATTTCGTTAACCATTGCCGCTTTAACAAAGGTAATTTCTGTTGCACGCTCAAAGAAAACAGCAATGGTTAACTAAGTCGCTAACAAGACAATTACGAGTCACTCGTTTTTAGTTAAGAAACTTGGCCCCCAGGTGACAAGACATGGTCCGATATGTACTTAAATATTAATCTATCTACCCTACACAACAGTACTGAGCGGTAACTGAAAGGTAGCCGAGAGCGGCGGAAGAGCTTGCTGAGGGAGGCAGGGAGTGCCCGTACTGAGCGTAGTAATTTATTATACTGTGCCTGTACTGTGCATAGTTCTCTTTAATTATGGTGTGCTGCACATTTACTTTTAATAATAATAAGAGTGGAGTAGCAAGAGCGAAGCCTATGCTCCAGGTTGGAAGTGTAAAATGTCATAACGCCGGGTGCATCTTATGCTGCCCGCAGTCTCACCTCTCGACAACCTTAGCTGTCCACGCCCAGTGTTGCGACCCGTTGCCAATATATCGGCGACTTAGTGGAAGCCCACCCAGTGGACAGCGAGTCACCGCCTGCCATGATAATTAGTGAAATGTTGCATTAAAGGCAGGCGTACCGGTATTTCACTCCATAGCACCAGTTAACCGGTCCATTAAACAGTTCACCCCCATAAACCATTTCTTGTCATCCATTTTGCAATAGTTCCTATCACCTACTGGGTGCCGCCTCTGGGTCCATGATCAATTTGTGCATTTAGTGGCGGTGCCTGGTTGGTGATCCATATACAATATAGCAAAACTCTCGAAAGGGCCTCTACGAGTTGGATTCGTCCCCTCGCACGCCTCTCAAAGGACCGGGCTCCATCCCGTGATACCGAAGAGTATTGAGAAACATAATAATAATAAAAATTTATTTCGGATAGGATCCATAAAGGGTTAGTAATTACAAAATAACTTATTAACTAGTGTTAAACGTAACCTACTACTATTTACAAATACTTACAAAAGTGCTACCGATCAGTGTGTAACTTCACCCAATGACGCAGCATCGGGGAGTCCCACCGATCGGCAAACCTCTCAAGAGCCCGTTGGTGCTGGCGCGGAGGCGGCGCAGGAGAGAGGCACACCGTTCCTTATGATCGCGTGAAAGCTGTCCACGTGTGCCTCCGCAAACATTCCTGACGCACTGCACCTCCACGACAGCCCCAACAGGATCCTGAACGCGTTATTGTACTGGACACGTAGGTCGCTGTATACCCGCTTGGTATAGCTCGTCCAGAGGCTGCAACTGTAAAAAGATTGGCAGTAAGCTCTAAACAACGTTAGCTTTTGATTTGGATACCACAATTGATGAAACATTTTCATACTATAGTTTCCCAAGTAAAATTACTGACTCGTTTGGACATACTTGTTTGCCTCGGACTTAAAGCAAAACTCGTTAATTCCATACACAGTGTTCCCGAGAAGACATTTCAAGCAAGTTGGGTTACGAGCTAGAGTCGGTCCCCGCGGTGCACATCTCTAACCCGAAGACGCTGGAGTTTCAAGTCGTGAGGACCACTCTGCTCCCCGGACTGTTGAAAACAATAGCTTCTAACAAGAAAATGCCGCTGCCGCTCAAGTTGTTCGAGATTAGTGACGTGGTGCTCAAGGATGAAACTGCGGGTGAGATAGAACAACTACTCTTGTGTAATATCGGTCAATATCACCTATGGATTTTAAAGTAATGGATAAGGAGGTGGCGAGAAATTTTCTAAATAATAAGCACGCTTGGCAGACGCTATTAATAGCGATAATAATACCCTAACAAACATCAAGGACCGCGTCTGCCAATATGGTAGCCCTGCGTTTACAATTGACAAGTTTTCAAAAATGTAAAAAAAAAAAACTACTAAATCATTTGCACGTGTCTTCCTCTGGGGCTGATGATAACAGCCATCCTGTAAACACGTAAAATCGAAGAGGCAGACATCTAGGGCTCTGATATTTGTAGTTATCAATTTTTGAAATTATTTTTATGATTTAAAAAAAAAAATATTAGCACGCTTGGCAGACGCTATTAATAGCGATAATAATACCATAACAAACATCAATGACCGCGTCTGCCACCATGGTAGCCCTGCGTTTTCAATTGACAAGGTTTCAAAAATGTAAAAATAAAACTCTACTAATTCATTTGCACGTGTCTGCCTCTGGGACTGATGATAACAGCCATCCTGTTAACACGTAAAATCGAAGAGGCAGACATCTAAGGCTCTGACTTTTGTAGTTATTAATTTTTAAATTTATTTTTATGATTAAAAAAAAAAAAATTGCACGCTTGGCAGACGTGTATAGTTTGAATAAAAACAATAAAAAGGACCACGGAAAAATAGTCTGCCAACATGGTGGCCCTGCGTTTTCAATTGACAAAGTTTCAAAAATGTAAAAATAATAAAAACTATACTAAATCATTTGCACATTGTCTGCCTCTGGGGCTAATGATTATATAGTCATCCTGTAAACGTATGACGGAATTAAAACTATAAGGAATCCTATTTAACCGATAAAATACCCGCATTGCTTTGATTCCGTGAATTTCAAACAGTCGTACAACCTAAAAATCAGCGAGCAAAGTGTCTGCCAAATGGTTTTTTTATCCAGGGAGTACAAATGAATCGAATGATCACAATTAGAATCGAGAGCAAATGATTTAGTAGAGTTTTTTTTTACTTTTTTGCACCTCCGTCCCATGAAAACGCAGAGCTCTAAGTGTCTGCCTCTTCGATTTTCTTTGTTTTTAAGATGATTGTAATCATGAACCCCAAAGGCAGACACGTGCTAATGATTTAGCATAGTTTTATTTTTTTACATTTTTACAACTCCGTTCCATGAAAACGCAGAGCCCTAATTGTCTGCCTTTTCGATTTTCTTTAGTTTCGAGATGATTGTAACCATGAACCCCAAAGGCAGACACGTGCAAATGATTTAGCATAGTTTTTTTTTTTGACAAGTTCAATCCGCTGTAACGCGAAAACGCAGCGACATAGGACAAAATTTTACTGAACCAAATCAATTCGTACTGACCTAAACTGCAACCCACCGCGATGTGGATTCCGTGCAAGTACTTTACCGAAATGCTACCCACCAGTCTATCTATAAGATTTAGGTTTCTAATTCGTTGTTTTGACCTTTTCTTAATGATTAAGTTACACCTTCCAATAATAGTCGTATTTTTAATCAGACGAAGTCAACTGACTTTCACTGTGTTGTCAGTTTTTGATGAAATAATACTTTGAAAGTAGTAATATTCTTTTATAGTTTGAAATGATTAACTATTTACACTCATTGTTCATTGATCTGATTGAACGAGAACTGAACACATCAATATTACTTTAATTTTAATGCTAGCTTCGTCTAATTATAAAATTCGACCTGATAATTTTTGTGAAAAGCCGAATAGGTACGCTAAGATTTTTCTTTTGAGAAAAAAATTATCTATAATTTTAAAACTCCAGAAGAACAAAACTTAGTCCGGTTTCGAAAAATTCAAAATCTATAGATTTTTGTCAATAATGATTGATGATGAATAATCGTTCCAGAGTGCGGCGCGCGCAACGAGCTGCGGCTGTGCGCGGCAATGGCGGCGCGCGCGGGCAGCTTCCAGACACTGCACGGGCTGCTGGACCGCGTGCTGCGGCAGCTGCGCGTTGCCCGCGGCCTGCTGCGCCCGCTCGCAGGTACTGACACACGTGACAACCTGCTGCCCGCGGCATGGCGGCGCGCGCGGGCAGCTTCCAGACACTGCACGGGCTGCTGGACCGCGTGCTGCGGCAGCTGCGCGCCGCCCGCGGCCTGCTGCGCCCGCTCGCAGGTACTGACACACGTGACAACCTGCTGCCCGCGGCATGGCGGCGCGCGCGGGCAGCTTCCAGACACTGCACGGGCTGCTGGACCGCGTGCTGCGGCAGCTGCGCGCCGCCCGCGGCCTGCTGCGCCCGCTCGCAGGTACTGACACACGTGACAACCTGCTGCCCGCGGCATGGCGGCGCGCGCGGGCAGCTTCCAGACACTGCACGGGCTGCTGGACCGCGTGCTGCGGCAGCTGCGCGCCGCCCGCGGCCTGCTGCGCCCGCTCGCAGGTACTGACACACGTGACAACCTGCTGCCCGCGGCATGGCGGCGCGCGCGGGCAGCTTCCAGACACTGCACGGGCTGCTGGACCGCGTGCTGCGGCAGCTGCGCGCCGCCCGCGGCCTGCTGCGCCCGCTCGCAGGTACTGACACACGTGACAACCTGCTGCCCGCGGCATGGCGGCGCGCGCGGGCAGCTTCCAGACACTGCACGGGCTGCTGGACCGCGTGCTGCGGCAGCTGCGCGCCGCCCGCGGCCTGCTGCGCCCGCTCGCAGGTACTGACACACGTGACAACCTGCTGCCCGCGGCATGGCGGCGCGCGCGGGCAGCTTCCAGACACTGCACGGGCTGCTGGACCGCGTGCTGCGGCAGCTGCGCGCCGCCCGCGGCCTGCTGCGCCCGCTCGCAGGTACTGACACACGTGACAACCTGCTGCCCGCGGCATGGCGGCGCGCGCGGGCAGCTTCCAGACACTGCACGGGCTGCTGGACCGCGTGCTGCGGCAGCTGCGCGCCGCCCGCGGCCTGCTGCGCCCGCTCGCAGGTACTGACACACGTGACAACCTGCTGCCCGCGGCATGGCGGCGCGCGCGGGCAGCTTCCAGACACTGCACGGGCTGCTGGACCGCGTGTTGCGGCAGCTGCGCGCCGCCCGCGGCCTGCTGCGCCCGCTCGCAGGTACTGACACACGTGACAACCTGCTGCCCGCGGCATGGCGGCGCGCGCGGGCAGCTTCCAGACACTGCACGGGCTGCTGGACCGCGTGCTGCGGCAGCTGCGCGCCGCCCGCGGCCTGCTGCGCCCGCTCGCAGGTACTGACACACGTGACAACCTGCTGCCCGCGGCATGGCGGCGCGCGCGGGCAGCTTCCAGACACTGCACGGGCTGCTGGACCGCGTGCTGCGGCAGCTGCGCGCCGCCCGCGGCCTGCTGCGCCCGCTCGCAGGTACTGACACACGTGACAACCTGCTGCCCGCGGCATGGCGGCACGCGCCTGCTCGCAAGTACCGACTGACACACATGTGACATTTTTTTAGTGCGATAACTGATCAATTTCATAGACGTAAAATGCGAGATTTATGTTAGTACTAGCTTTTGCCCCCAGGTTCGCAAGCGCTTTTTTATAATAAATTATCATTTTTATAATTTATGATGTTTTTAATGCAAAGATAATGTACAGAATATTATACAATTTTACGTTATTAGCGCCCCCAACAATCTAGAAACATAACCCATTTCGAATCAAAGAGTAAGTAAAAAAAAGTAAAGTAAAAAATGATTTATTCAATACAGGATACAAGATATCGCTTATTGAAAGTCAATTAGACTAATCTAATTAATATTGATACCTTATTTCGTAAAGTATCCTATACTGATAGAGGCGAGGTAGTTCAGGGTGCCCACTAATTGGCTCAGGCAAACAATGTTTGCCTTGCCTTACGACAATGGTCGCCTGGAGACGCCCCCAAACGAGCCCTCCTCTGTCAAATGATTCTACTCCCTTTCGCAATGATTTTACAGCGTAGAGAAGAAAGGGGTAACAAACTCTACTTTACAATTTTTTTTTTTTTTTTTTGTTCTTATATATGTGACATTACAATTCAATTCACAATACAAAGAACATAAATTAATAAGATTTAAAGTACATACATGAAATAATGAAAAAAATGAGTTTTAAACTCATTATCATTCAGGATCAAAATCTCTTCCGGGATCTTGTTATAAAATCTTACTTCGTTTCCTATAAAGCATTTGTTTGTCCGTTTTAGTCTGTTCTGTGGAATACTTAGTTTGTTTTTGCTACGCGTTCTAAGGTCTTTAATTTTATCACATTTTTTATCAAACATATGTAAGTTTTTACGAGTATACATAATAATTTCAAAGACGTACTGGGACGGAAGCGTCAAAATATCAATTTCTTTGAATTTTTGTCTGAGGGACTCGCGAGCTTTAAGCTGATAAATGTTTCTAATTGCGCGTTTTTGTAGTATAAAAATGACGTTAATATCTGCAGCTCTTCCCCATAGAAGCAAGCCATAGGTCATTAAGCTATGAAAGTAACTGAAATACACAAGTCTCGCGGTAGAAACATCAGTTAATTTTCTGATTTTCCAGATTGCGTACGCAGCCGAACTGAGCCTTGCCGCAAGATTTGAGATATGGGGGCCCCACTGAAGTTTCGAATCTAGAGTGATACCAAGGAATACAGTTTGATTTACCAGATTAAGCTTGTTATTGTCCAAATGTATGTCTGTATCATAAGCAGTCACATTTGGCAAGGAAAACTTAATGCAATTAGTTTTCTTTGCGTTCAAAAGTAAATTATTAGAAGTAAACCATTGAGAAATCTCCACTAATGTTTTGTTTATATCTAAGTTGAGGGAGTCACCTCGTTTAACTTTAAATGTTAAAGAGGTGTCGTCCGCAAAGAGGACAACATCAGTAAGTTTATCTAGCATGTAAGGGAGATCATTTATGTAGACTAGGAACAGGAAAGGCCCCAATATCGATCCCTGAGGTACACCAATCTTGATAGGACAACCTGCAGACACCGCACCACCCACGTCCACTCGTTGGTCGCGATCAGTAAGATAAGAGGCAAGTAGATCAAGTGATTTATCAATTAAGCCATAGTGCTGTAATTTAAGTAGCAAAGTCTCATGATCAACGCAGTCAAAAGCCTTCGAGAGGTCACAGAAAACCCCAATAGCATCGTGAGAATCCTCCCAGGCTCCATAGACATCGCTGATGAGTTTGTGACCTGCGTCTAAGGTAGACCGCCTTTTCCTAAAACCAAATTGATTTTTGTGTAGGAAGTTATTGACTGAGAAGTGAGACGCTAATTGTGCAAGAATAAGTTTTTCAAATATTTTACTTAAGGCTGGAAGAACCGCGATTGGTCTATAATCAGTGGGGTTTTCGGTATTTCCAGATTTAAAAATAGGAATGATTTTGCTGTACTTCAATAAATATGGAAAAATGCCTTTTTCGATACAAGAGTTAAAAATTAATGCTAGATGAGGCGCTATTAGTGTTATAACAGGTTGAAGTACTTTAATTGATATCCCCCATAAGTCTTCTGTCTTTTTTAAATTGAGTTCCTTAAATATCTTAATAATGCATTGCGGTCCAACATGGCGAAACGTGAGGAAGAGAATCTAAGGTGTAAATTTCAACTTTCTAAATCCAGACGTTACACTCTGTATACGGCGTCCCGTTAGTTTTTCGTAATTAGCGCCCCCAACAATCTAGAAACATCACCCATTTCGAATCAAAGAGAATCTACAGTGTAAATTTCTACTTTCTAAATCCAGACGTTACACCCAGTATACGGCGTCCCGTTTTTTCTCGTAATTAGCGCCCCCACCAATCTAGAAACATCGACCACTTCAATTTCTAAGAAAAATAATGAGCGGTTTCGGTTTTTCATACAAACTTTAACACCCTGTATCACGGCTTTCAGGACTAATAAACGCAGTTTTGATATCATATCAAAATTGCAAGTCTCTAGTGTCATTAGTTTAGATTTTAGCAAAAAACATATTTCACCCTGTATAGGACGTCAGGGGCAAAATAAAAAAAAACTAAATCATTTATGATATTGGTGATACAAAAAGAATCCAGTCTAAATTTCAACATTATAAACCCAGTAGTTTAGGAGTTTCATACAAACTGTTACACCCTGTATACGGCGTCCCGGTTAAGTTATCCCAAAATCCCGTCTTAGTGGGTGCCTACGTCACGTAAAGAAGCTACTGTCCAAATTTCATCTTTCTATCTTCAGCGGTTTCGGCTGGGCGATGATGAGTGAGTGAGTAGATCAGTGGTATTTGGATTTTATATATATAGATAATATATATAGATTTATCTTGAAATCAAAACTACTTTTTTTTTCTAAGAAAATGTTTGAAATTTGAACGTAATTATATTACTGCTGTCGATAACATAAAGTAAAAATTATGATGCACCCCACTGATACCGGTTTCTTAATATAGTCCATTAAGTTATCGCTTCTGATCTGAACATAAGTATTATAGGGAAGTTATGATATGAATGTAAGTAAGTATATAAAATAATATTGTTTTTTTTTTATTTTGCCGTGATTTCAGAACTTAAGGCGGTAACTCTCGGTATGGCGCGAAATTCAAATTTTTTCACGTTTTTTAATTATTTTGGCGGAAGTATTCATTTTTAATAAATAAAGTTTAAATGATTTCGCGTACGAAAAAACCTATCTCCCACATTGTGATATATCGTTTTTGAAAGACAGAGTTACGGATTTTGTGTATATTCAAGAAACTTGATTTTTGACCTTTTACCCCTTAGTCACAAAATCTGTAGGTCTGTCTTCCAAAAACGTTGTATTACAATGTGGGTGATGGTTTTTTACATACTTACGCGAATTTATTTAAACTTTATTAAATAAAAAAGTATACTTTCGCCAGAATAAATTAAAAAACACGAAAAAATTTGAATTTCTCGCCATACCGAGCGTTACCACCTTAATGTAGAAAACTTATGATATGAATGTAGATAAAGTTATGTATGCAACTGTACATAGGCATTAAAACACTCGTGTGATATTATTATATAACTCAAATTAAAAAATTTTGAAACCCCCGACCCAGTCAGACCCCTCATCGACTTAACTAGAACTAGAGCTTATCATCTTAAAAAGATCATGGTTACCTTACCATATAGGTACTTTCAATATAATTGAAGCAACACGAAACCAAATTACAAATCGATAGGACATAATGGAAGGTAGTTAGATCCCGTCATCCACTATTTGAGAATTTATTTTCTAAGGTTATTGAAAAAGTAATGTACAAAAACATCTACGACTATTTCGAAGAGTTTTCACTGTTATCCGATGAGCAAAAAGGTTTTCGTAAAAAAAAAAGCATAAATAGGGCCATATATGAATTCATTTCAAAAATTATATTTATTTATTTATTTATTATTTATTACAGCCCTTGATTCTGAGATTTATTGGTGCCTTTCTTTTCTTCATATTATGTCTCTTATCTCAGTTTGCCTATTGGCATAGGCCTCCTCTAGCATTTTCCATTGTTTTCTGTCTTGGGTTGCCCTTCTCCAATTGGGTCCCGCTGTAAGTTTAATTTCGTCCTCCCATCTTCTGAACTGTCGGCCTCTATTTCTCTTTCCATCTCTTGGGTACCACTCAATTACTCGCTTAGACCATTTTTCCGTCTTGCTTCTCATCATGTGTCCCGTCCATCTCCATTTTTGTTGATCAATTGTTTTTAAAATGTCGGATACCTCTGTTTTTGCTCTGACATCTGTGTTCCTTATCCTTTCCTTTCTTTTTATTCCTGCCATACTTCTTTCCATAGCTCTCTGACATTTTGCAAGTTTATCCCTCTCTTTACTGTTCAATGCCCATGTTTCGCAGCCATATGTCATGCATGGAAGGATGCATATGTTATAAGCTTTTGTTTTGACTTTGATGCTGAGGTCTTTAGCCTTCATGATTTCCTTTAGCGACCAATACTTCCTCCAGCCGGCAGCTACTCTCCTATTTATTTCTTTTGGAGTTTGGTCCTTGATGGAGATTATTTGTCCAAGATATATAAACTCTTCTACATATTCTAGAGGCAAGCCTTGTACTTTAATTTCTTGCTTTTTTGCATTTGTAATCAGCTTAGTTTTCTCTGTGTTCATTTCGAGACCTACTTTTTGGCCTTCTGTGTTGAGTTCTTGTAGCATTATTTCTAGAATTCTGGGGTCCTCTTCCATAAGTACCAGATCATCGGCAAATCTTAGATGATTTAATCTTTTTCCATTTACATTTAGTCCATATTTATTTCATTCTACTTCCCTGAAGATGCTTTCCAATACTGCTGAAAAAAGTTTTGGCGATAAAGGATCTCCTTGTCTCACACCTTTTCTTATGAAAAAATCGTGCCCCAAAACTTCTAACTTTATTTTTGCTTTGCTATTGGAGTAAATATTTTGGAGGATGCCGATGTATATTTCTGATATTCCTTGGGACCTCAGAGCTCGCCATATAGCTTCATGTTTGAGACTATCGAATGCCTTGGAATAGTCAATGAATGCGATGTAAAGTTCCTTATTATATTCATTATATTTCTCGATAATTTGTTTTACAGTAAAGATATGATCAATAGTTGAAAAGCCTGGTCTGAAGCCAGCTTGTTCATCAGGTTGGTTTTCATCCAGTTTTGAACTTATTCTGTTCAGTATAACTTTTGAGAAGACCTTATACACATTTGACATGAGACTTATAGGTCGGTAATTGTTAATATTCTCTCTTGTTCCTTTCTTGTGTATAAGTATGATGTGTGATGTCTCCCACTGTTTAGGTATTATACCCGTGAAAAGAATATTATTGAATATTTTTGCCAGTACTGGGACGAGTTCTTTAATTGTTCCCTTTAAAAGTTCGTTTGTAACTTTGTCAGGCCCCGGTGCTTTTTCAAGTTTTTGGCTTATTATAGCCTTTTCGACTTCACTGTTTAATATTACTTGTTCTGTAGGCATTGATGGTGTGGAGCTTTGCACATATATTTTGTTGTAATTCAGAGCATTACTTTGTTTGTTGTAATTTTGGTCTGAGTATAAATTTTGGTAGAATCCTGTAGCCGTTTGTAAAATGTTTGCTCTATTGCTGGTGACTTCTCCTCTGTTTTTGAGTTTTGGTATCCATTCTTTGCCTCTCTCTTGCAATTCTTTAAGAGCCTTTTTTGTCCCGCCAGATCTTATTATATGTTTTTCTAGTGTTTGCATTCTTTTTACTCTGCGATCTTTCCTTATATTAAGTCTGATCTTTTTGCTTAATTCTGCTATTGTTTTAAGGTCTTCTTTGCTTTGTTTGTTGTGTATGACTTCTTTCCTTTGTTCTATAATGTGTAATGTTTCTTCGCTTAAGGGGTATTTCTTTATAATTTTTGTTGATTTCTTGTTTGAATTTTTAGTTTTTGTCAGATGTTGTTCAAGTCGATCATATTGTACAAATATAGTCGATTCTTTGAAATCTTGCTCCTGAAGTTCTTCGTTCATTTCTTTAAGGCGTTTCATTGTTTCTTCAAAATATTCTTTTTCTGAGTTACTATGTTTATGTTGTTTAAATTTGGTGTGGTTTCTTGATTGTTTTTCTTGTCTTGTTTTAATAGAGCCTCTTACCATACGGTGGTTTGTATTGAAGTTAAGATTTGTTATAACTGTTGTGTCTGTAAAAGCCTTTGGATTATTCGTTATGATATAATCAATTTCATTTTTATATTTTTCATCCGGAGATATCCATGTCCATTTTCTTTTCTTGTTTTTATTGAATATGCTGTTTGTAAGAGTTAAGTTATGCTCTAGTAGTAAATCAACTAGTATTTGGCCGTTCTTGCTTCTCTTTCCATGACCATATTTTCCAACAGAAAATTCTTGATTGTTTTGTTTGGAACCTATTTGCGCATTAAAATCGCCCATAAGTATAAGATGGTTATCAGAATACCTCTTAATTGTAGTAGATAACAGTGTATAAAAAGCATCCACTTCCGACTTTTCAGCTTGTTCCGTAGGAGCATATGCTTGCAGTACTGTCCAATTTTTCTTGTAAGATGGAATTTTGAGTTGTAATGCCGCTAGTCTGTCAGATATTCCTATCAGTTCCTGAATATATTTTTTAAATTCTATTTTGATGAGAAAGCCCACTCCCCGATGTCCCGTAGATCCTCCTTTGTGAAACATTATATAGTTTTGTCGTTCCTCAATGAATTCATCGGTTCTTCTCATTTCACTAATGCCTAGTATATCCCAGTTTATGTTATTCAATGCTCTTTCTAGTTCTATGAGACTTTCTTCTGTTCTAAGGGTTCTTGTGTTAAGGGTTGCAATGTGTATTGTTTCACATCTTTTCCTTGCTAGAGGGGTTTGGTCTGACTCTCCCGCGGGGACCAGCCGTGTTGGGAGAGTTATTGTTGTTTTTGTTGTTGATTTAGTTGCTGGTGTTGTTGTTGTTGTTTTTGTTTCATTTAATTTGTTTTTAAGTTTTGTTGTTAAATTAGTTGTTATGTGTTTGTTGTTTTTAAATGTTGTTGTTGTTTTGTTGTTCATATTTTGATTAATTTCTCCATGTGTTTTTATCAGACAGGGAGTATGATCGTTCCCGCATGATTTGAAATGCATCCAATCTTCTTGTGGCTTGATTGTCTTTAGCAATTTTACGTTCAGGTTTGTTTGGGCTTGGTGATTGGGTTCCAGATTCAGTCCTCTTTCTCTTTTCAACTTCACCTCCCTTTCTTATACGTTCTTTGCGCTCTTGGAGGTATTTCTTAGGCATATCGTGAGTAATATAAGTGTTTGGGTTCATCTTCTTTTTGTTTCTCAGTATTTGTATCTTTTTTTGAAGTGTAGTTACTGAAAATAAGATAGGCCTTATTTTTTCTTTATTATCTTTTTTACCCAGGCGTTGGATACTATTTATATCACCCATATTCAACTCCACATCTAGATTGTTTATAATATTGGAAACTGTACTTATCAATGCTTCTTCTTTCTCATCTTCCAGCTCGGTTATTCCATGAAGGATAATGTTATTTTTTCTAGAGTTCATATCAAGATATTCTATTTTCTTGTTAAGTTGGGTAATTTCGCATCTAAGTTTTTCGTTCTCCTCCTTTAGTGGTTTTAATTTTTCTTCCACTTTAATCATCACACTTTCGGTTATATTTTTAGTAATTTCGTGGGTTTGTTTTTGTAATTCATCTTTTACTTTTTCGAAGAGAAGTGACATTTCCATAGACAGTTCAGAACTCATTTTAAAAAAAATTCGGAACGAGAATCCAGAGACAACAAAGAGCACCAGATTTTTTGGTTGGATCGGTTGACGGACGTTACGACTAATGGTCGTGCGTGTGTATGTTGCCTTCCTGTTTTTTGTTTTTTTAGGTTGGTTGATTTGTGAAATGACGCCGTTAAAATTTATAACCTCAAAGCTTAGGAGTAATTTATCACTGACTAATTTGCACTTTTCACTTTATTTTTGTCTCTTATTTATGTTCACTTGCACTTTTAGTTAGTTTCACCTTGTATTGAAGCTATTTACGGCACTTGGTTTTGCTTTCAAACACTTTAATTAATTTAAATATAAGGAACGATCGAAACAGCGTCTATACGCCAACAGCAACCGGAAGTAAAAATTATATTATCAAGAGATAAAAAAGTCGATGTCTCAGCTATATATATGGACATGACTAAAGCTTTTGATCATGTTCAACACAACTTGCTCTTTCACAAACTGGAAGTATATGGAGTAAGAGGGAACTCTCTCGAATTACTTAAATCATACCTTAAAGATAGAAAACAAATAACACAAATAGAGAGAATCGACATCAAAACAAGGATTGAAAATGTATATCGCTCTAGTACTAAGCCAGTAAAACAAGGAGTTCCACAAGGTAGTGTTATGGGACCTCTATTATTTTTGATATATATAAATGACTAGAGGCTGCCCCGCGGTATTTCCCGCGCAGATTTCTCATAAACACAAAAATCCCGTTTTTTCCCGTTCCCGTAGGAATTTCGGGAAATCCTTTCTTAGTGCTCACCTACACTCCCTAAGGAACCTACATGCCAAATTTCAGCTTTGTACGCCCAGTAGTTTGGGCTCTGCGTTGTCTGTCAGTCAGTCAGTCAGTAACGGAAGAGTTTTATATATATTGATTTACCAAAAGTAACACCATTTGACACAATTTTATTTGCCGACGATAGTACAATTATATTTAATGATGACCTACTCAGTAACAATAATAACTATGAAAGTAACATTAACATATCTTTGAAAAACACAGTTGATTGGTTAACATCTAATAATTTAATAGTTAATATAAAAAAGACAAATATTATGCACTTTTTAAATAAAAGTCATCATAATATAAGAATTCACTGTAACGGAGAAGAAATTATAGAAGCTGAATGCACCAAATTTCTTGGCTTGTATGTAGATTCAAAGCTTGATTGGGACCAACATATTGAATCTGTTTGTAAAAAGTTAAAAGTTAAATTCCTTTTCATACGCCTTATACCAACTATCAAAAGAAGCAAACATATCAACGCTCTTAATGGCATATCATGGCAATGCTGTTTCCACGATGAGATACGGAATAATATTTTGGGGTAATTCTAAAAACTGGGAATTTGCTTTTAAAGCCCAAAAAAAGTGTATTAGAGCAATTGCACAGATAAGAATACCTGAAACCTGTAAAGCACACTTTAAAAGGCTAAAATTATTGACAATGCCAAGCTTATATATATTTGAAATTGCTTTATTTATTAAAAATAACAGGCCATTGTTCGCTTTACTAAATAGTAAAAGAAGGCAAAATGTTATACAATCATCTCGCTTAAATTTGACACAAAATCGAAAAAGTATATTAGCAATGGCACCAAAAGTATTTAATAAATTACCCAAAGACATCAGAGATATTGAATGTATACATAGATTTAAGAAAAAAATATTTGATTTTTTGGTTGACAAGGCTTACTATAGTGTGAAGATTATTTTAATGACAAAATTCCGGACTCTATTTATTTCGACATATAATTTTTTAATTTACATTATTTATAATTATTGTTAAGTGTGTTGTGTGATATTACATATTGACCTGATTTATTGTGATATATTTTACCCTAATTTGACATTTGCATTTACATTAACTTTTTTAATTTGACATTTAATTTTATAACTTATATATAGAAAGCATGTTGCATGTACATATTTTGCACACCAGAAATGGTAAAACGTACTGTACTTTCTTACTCTTATATTTTGTCATCTTCTTACGTATGTTTGCAAAATAAATTGATTTGATTGATTGATTGATCATATTCAAACGGCTGATCAGGTCATGGTTACCTTACTATATACTTTTAATATCATAGATAAAACATGGTACCAAATTTCAAATCGATCGGACATAAGGAAGCTACTTAGTTAGATCCTCTCATCCATTATTCAAGAGCTGATCATCTTCAAACGGCTGATCAGGTAATGGTTACCTTACCATATACTTTCTATATCATAGATGTAACATGGTACCAAATTTCAAATCGATCGGACATAAGGAAGCTAGTTAGATTAGATCCTCTCATCCATTATTCAAGAGCTGATCATCTTCAAACGGCAGATCAGGTCATGGTTACATTAACATATAGGTACTTACAATATCATAGATGATGTAACATGGTACCAAATTTCAACTTGATCGTACATAAGGAAGCTAGTTAGATCCTCTCATCCATTATTCAAGAGCTGATCATCTTCAAACGGCTGATCAGATCTTCATCAGACATGGCTAAGGACACTCGGCCTGAAATTATCTATGAGTCAAAAAAAACTAAACGAAAACCGGTTCAGCCGTTTGGGCTCTACGATGCCACAGACAGATACACAGACAGACAGATACACACGTTAAAATTATAACACCCCTCTCGGAATTTTCGTTCGGGGGTTAAAAATAAAACTATACCGACAACTTGGTTAAAGTTCCATAACAAGAGTACCCTACTTACCTAGATAATATCATTACACACGAATGTTCCCCAGACCCAGCGTTCTTCCCGGGGCGGTGCGCGGCGGTGCGGCTGGCGGGGCGCGAGGCGGCCGCGCACGACGCGCTCGGCCGCGTGGGCGTGCTGCACCCCGCCGTGCTCGCCGCCTTCGACCTCGCGCACCCCGTCACCGTGCTGGAGATCAACCTTGAACCTTTCTTATAGACTATTTCTATTTCCCTAATAAATATTGTAAATACCTAGGTATAGATCTGTAGTTTTTATTATCACACCCAACGAAACAAAATCAAGAAAAAACAATTCATGTACAAGCGAATTTTGGTATACTTGTAGAGATGAGCGTCTCTACATACAACACTGCCGTGTGAATTCAAAACACTGTATCTCTGATGACAATTTTTTGAGAAAACGGCGTTTTAAACTTTTTCTAGTTTTTACTGAATAGCAGAGCTACATTTTTAACGATAAGTATATTATATTAGTATTAGGATCGTTTTGAAGGTAATTTCAGTAGCTACCTAGCCATTTAAATTTCATATATATAAATGTAAAAATAAAGAAACAATCCTTATAAACGTGTATTATACCTTCATATTTTATTCTATTTAATACCCCATTGTTAAGGCAAAGCACTGTAACTCGAATTACGGTTATTTGTTTTATCGACTCAAGTATATTTACATTCCAATTGTTACATTATCACCATACAAATAAAGGATTAGTTGGTTTTCAAATTATAAATTAATAGTCGAGCGCACGCGTAGGCTTCTCTTTACGCTACTAGTGGATTTGTATAGGGACTACCCCGTATTTTTAATATTTTTAAATAAAATTAATACATACATTACTCATGAACACTTCAGGGAGATGTTCTTCTTTACGATTATACGATTCCTAAGTATAAGGCATGATGATGCTTTACTTTTATGCGAACCCATTGAACATCTTCTTCAATATAATGTTCTTGTAACGTAACGAGATATCAACATCTCACTTGATTCGACATCGATGCTTCTGACGATCAGGCAGACATACAGGCTTAGATATTGACTAACAAATGGACAGCCAGAGAAACATTAAGTATAAGTAAGGCTCAACTGACAACTTTGTTTCAGTATCATTGCTCCGTTTGCTTTTAACGTAAAAAAGCTTATGAATGAACTGTTTTAATTCTTCTGATAGGTAGATGTGATCCTCAGGTAGACCGACAGATACAGATACAACAGATCGACCAACTAAACATAATACCATCATCATCTTCTTAACTGAATGATTTTAACTTATGGTCAACGTTCTTCCAACGCACAGGCTGGACCACGACAATCTCGCCTACTACCCGCCCGCACACGATCATTCGCAGTGCCCAGTTTAGATTGATCTCTTTTGAACGGTAGGCATGAACGGTACTAGGCGGGATGCGCGCTCGCTTTAAGATCTACTTTGATTGGTTTTACCAAACACTGTAACTTAAGTCGCGTCAAGATTGCTAAAACATATCACTGTAACTGGAATTGCCGTGTTATGCAATCACAATCCTTATAATTTTAGTAGTTACAGTGTAATTTGTATGCAGTTATCTCGAAAACTTTCATATAATATTGAAAAAAGTGATAATGCCAATATATAAAACAGCCAAAAAGAAAACGATTGAGCACTGTTAACCCAAAACACTGTAACTCGAGTTACAGTGTTTTAAATTCACACGGCAGAACATAGGTACTACAAGTTCTGAAGTAGGGATTCTATCAGGAATAAAATTATTACCAGTAATACCTGTTGTTTGGTTTTGTCAATGAAACTTCGAAATAATAAAAAAAAAACTTATATTTCTGTAATGCATTAATGATACAATGAATTTGTAAAAATAGATCAAAACATGCAATATACACACTACAAAATCACAATATTTTAAAAAATATAATCTCTTAACGTGAACTATACAATAGAATCCTACATGTCAAAAACAAATTATAGCCAATTGAATGACATATTTAATGTAAGTATGTTGAATTAATAATTTAGTAAGGGACAAAAAATAACAGAGATCCAGAACAGATTATATGCAGCAAGCATTTAAGTATGGTATAACATTTTGTTGTATTACCTACATTGTTAAATTAAATGAGTCACAAATATTCAACAGGGGTGATATAAAACACAATGAAAAAAAAAAATTATTTAACCGACTTCAAAAAAGGAGGTTATCAGTTTGACCTGCACTTTTGTATGTATGTATGTTTGTCCGCGATTATATCGCGTTTGGCTGAACAGATTTTGATGCGCGATTTTTCTGTAAGACAATCAATATTAAAATTATTTCATTTTTACAAAAAAGGAACCGGCCTTCAATAAACTGACACAAACATAAACTGAGCACTTTTTCGAAGTCGGTTAAGTACTGAAACCTTCTCCTGAATGTAAATACTTATCTGAAAACCGCATCAAGATCGGTTCAGCCAAACGCGAGATACTTACCTAATGGCGGACAAACATACATACATACAGGTCAAATTGATAACCTCCTTTTTTGAAGTCGGTTAAAATGAATGGCACATGTTGGTAGGCGCATAACTCAACAACGCCTGGACCAATTTTACCAATTCTTTTTTTTTAATGTTAGCTGAAGTGGTTGGATGGTTTTTTACGGAAAAATTCTAAAAATTATCGGGAAAACAACATAGTAATAGCTGGGTCGACTAGTTTTAAATAATATTAAAAAGGTATTACGATCGATACAAATTCTTCACCCCTGTTCAATACTGGCGGCTTATTAAATAGAGCTTTGTATACGTGTAAATATTGAAGGAAAATATATTAAGTATTTTATTTAATTCATAAATTTGAGGACATTACTAGATTTAATAAAGGCACTGCTCATATCGTAATGTAGAATATGTAAGGCCGGAATTCTACAACGCTGTGTTCAGCCCCTTTATTACGGCCACATTTGCAATGTTAAGAGGACAAAAAGCAATATTGCAAATGTCGTAATACAGGGGCAGTGCAGACATACAGTGCAGTTCTTCAATAAGACAGTTTATATTCCGCGGCGCTGTAATTAGGTGGGTTAGGGCACCGTTGTATAGCTTTTAGTTTAAAGACCAAAGAAAGCTATACAGATTGTTGCCAAAAGTACTAAAAATTTGCCGCATTTTTTATATTTAAAAGATTTTTTTTCGCAAGTGGCGAAACTTTAAAGTTTTTACTGTAGCTGTGCTATGCCTCTTAATTAAAAACGATCGACTCGCAATTGTCTTGTTAGCGACTTCGTTAACCGTTGCCGATTTCTTTAGGCATGCAACAGAAATTACCATTGTTAAAGCGGCAACAAATGGCTAACGAAGTCGCTATCAAGACAAATACGAGTCGATCGTTTTTTGAAACTTGCCCCCCAGGGCGCACGAAACCATAAAAAAAAGTTTTACACCGTCCGTGTCCGCCACGTGTACGCGACCGACGACGTCAGCGCAGGAAGAATTCCGGTCTTAGTTCAAGCCATTTTCTGAACACTTCAATTATTTAATACTACAATGCTACTTGAATTTTATACTATTTTCTTAAAATAAAATAAAAACTAATAGAAATTATAATACTACTATAATACTTTAAAATTATAAGTTGCAACAAGGCAAGCTATTTTTGAAATTAAAAGTTAAATAAAAAACACATCATAATTGCTGGGCTGGCTTACAGGTTAGTTCATTAACCAGTAATATGAATAAGAACTTCACCAAACAAAACTGTTAAATATTAATATAACAAATAACTAGGAAATACTGAAGCTGTAATTAAGTGGACGGATCAAGGATCCCTACTCTATATGCAAGTTAATCTAAAATAAGAGTCGAAATTAAGAGTTTAATCTAGCAGAAGTTGGATATCAAACAACTTTTCTAGCTCAGTGCGGTTGAAATCAGGCGCAATGATAAAAGGACACAGGTAAAAGGAAAGCTCAGCGAGGCGCGGCGCACTCGACTTTATGGCGCGCGCCACAGCTACACTCACGTGCAGGCAGCGCGAAAGACTCAAGTAGCTCAGCTTGGGAAACTTATTGTTTGTAAAAAACGACTGTAGCGCACTTGTTGAAAAGTATCCATGCCGCAGTTTTAATGAATGCAAGTTTTTAAGTCTGTACAGATGCAGTAAACTTGAGTCAAAGAGAGTTTTACATGTCATTATATGAAGCACCTGCAGGGCTTTACAATTCGAAATATACTGCATGATGTCATCATTTAGTGTGTCGCCATAGATGTGTAATGCCCTAAGAGAGCACTGCTTCGTTTGTACAAGAGATTCTAAGAACTCAACTGGAATATTCTTCATTTTCTCCATATTAATACTGACTAAATTCGAACATTGTAACATACTGTATAAACTATTTTGAGTTAGCGCAAAATTGGAAAGAATTAAAGTTTCCAATAATTTTAATTTTTCAAAAGGTAAGTGATAGACAAAGTTACCATTTGCATTTTCAAGATTTTGAACTATAAGTGAGTTTCTAAAACTAAGAAATTTGAGATTAGGCCAGTGGCCGAGGTCATCAAATATACAGCTATCAACTTGTGATATGCTTATTTCTAGGTGAGTTAGATTAGGACAGTAGCTGATGAGGGAAGCCCGGACCTGAGAATACAATTTAAAATACTGTAATTTAACATTTTTTAAATACTTGGCTACAAAAGGCACGATGTTCTCACTAATACTGACATAGTTCTTCATGCACACCACGAGGCGTGTGTTGTCCCACACACACGGCGTGAGGCACAGCTGCTGCCACCTTAAACAGGTCTTGGCCACTGCCAGCAGTGACTCAAAGTCTACCATAGAAAATATGTATATCAGTATTTCATTTGGCAGGTCATTGATAGTCAAAGCATTGTTACTTTGAAAGTCTGTTGTCATTTCCAGATAAACCATTTTGTTGCACCTGCATCCAGCTTATCAACCTGTGAAATGTTTCATGCATATTAGGTTAGAAATGTATCCTATTCTATGTATTAAGATTTTAAGTAGTGCATGAAGGAAAATAATAGGGACTGGGTTAAAATGTAGCTAGGAGGCTGCAATGAAGGTTATGTCATGAACCTTGACTTTGCTATCTGATAAAATTAGTAATAAGATAAATGTACAAACGGGAAAAGGTACATACTTACTTACCTTATAGAGTATTTGCTTTCTGAAAGTAATAATCGTTCGCGTCGTTAGTAAAGCCATTATAAATCATAATAGTTTCGAACACGTTCTTCTTTAATTTTGTTCTTTTAATTGACCGTCTCTGTATAATATATTAATGTGCAATTCATAAGAAAAATATGTAGGTCGAAGAACAATAGCTTTGTTAGGGTATCAAGTTAGTTTAGTGTAAGTAAAATTCAATTTTACAAAAATAACTTTCATTTTGATGATCTATTTTTGTTTATACAGTCCACAGACCAACAAGAGATCAGTCACTACCTATACATTCACAGACCAATGAGAGATATCAATGTTGCCAGATCAGATATGTTTCACCCGTCAGTTCAATCAGTTTTTATAATCGCCCATTCCGGGCAGGCAAAGGATCATAGGCCATACAGCCAAGTCTTCGCTTCAGTGTCTATTTAATTTTCTTGTAGTAAAGATGAAAAGCACATACCTACAAAACTTTGTTTGTTATGTAGTAGGAGATCCCGCAGCGCTGTACAACGACCTTTATCAAGCTGGTTCATGGATAAAAAGTATTTTATGTCAATTTTATATTTGCAATTTATAAAATTTTATATAAAATCTTTTCGGCTTCTTCCCCATTCGCCTGAAATTATTCGCCCGAAATATTAAATTTACCCATTCGTCTGAATTTAAAAAAAAAGTGTTCCCAATTCGTCTGATCGTATCTAATGAAACAAAGAAAGAGTATTCAGAGCAGAATAATTATTTCATTAGACAATATGCAAAATCAATAGCTTTATTGTTCAAAGATCAACAGTTATATCTGCAGTTAGACAATGCTATTAGTTTTACATCTCAAAATAAGGAAACCGCCGCTACGCTTTAATCTGAGTTTTACATAATCAAATTCCGCTCATGATCTGTCTTAAGTGTAGTGTAACCAGTGTATTTGATGTTATTTAGTTATTTTTAGCGATGATGAGCTCAGGGGCCTTAATTTTTCTTTATATTTTTATACAGCGCTAGTTTGTGATAACGATAGCTACTTTTTCGGTGCTTGGTATTAACATTTCAATCGAAATAAATGTTTCTAAGCCTTTTCTATTATTTCACATTTTTGAAAAAAATTGCTGCTCATACAAGTTAAGGTTTACCATTTCTCAATGGTGCCCACTTTACGCTTTTTTATTTCAATTTTTATAATTGGTATTTTGATTTCAATGCAGAAATAGTTTCAATTAATACTGAAAAAGATCACACACCGACACCGAGGGAGAATGTAGGTACTTACGTAAAAATAATAATAATCCGTAATTTTTAATCTAACATAATTTGCAATATTCCTTAATTTTAGATGACAATAAGTAAAAGATTAAGGTTGTCAAATACAGGGCGAGAGTTACGCTAAAGTCTTACCCTGATATTCATAAAAAGTTAAAGAGCATTTTAGTTATTTGACGTATGCCAATTTAGACTAGATGTCACGTATTTACCATACAACAAACCAGAGAAGTAGACCTCCAGTAAAGCTACTTAAAATGTACTGTATCTTTATGAATAAGAAGGTTAGCGCTTAAATATCATTTACACATTTGACAAATTAAATTATACCATAAGTACCTACTTGGAAGAAAAACTTGGAAATATAAAGAACTGCTCGACCCGGCTAACTACATACCGCCTAATCTATTAATATTTTGTGCATGTATTACTCATAAATAACTCTTCCTCTTGAATCACTCTATCTATTAAAAAAAAAACGCATCAATATCCTTGGCGTAGTTTTAAAGATTTAAGCATTGATAGGGACAGACGCGGGAAGCGACTTTATTTTATACTATGTAATTTGAAGCATCTGTTTCCTACGTGTATATTGTTGTATTGTGTGACCTGTAACGGTGCTATTTATTCATGAATTATTTGCAGGCGAATGGGTAACACTTTTTATTAAAATTAAGGCGAATGAGTAAATTTAATGTTTCGGGCGAATGGGGAAGAAGCCACCTTTTCATCCATTAAGAGGAGTTTATGGAAAAAAAACAAACCATTATTGTACGGATCTGAGACCAAATGAACTCCGTAACCTCTTTGTGATCCTATAAAATTCACTTAAATAGTGTTAATTAATATCTACTTATATTTTTTATAAAGAAGATTCTGGTTAGTTAGTTCGAAATAAAATATTGTTCTCAACTTTACCTAGGTAATCTGCAAAATCCCCAGATAATCTGCAGATTAAAGACCAAACATACGGTAAAGTTTGACAAACTGTCGCCTTAGATTTCAGTTTAAAGTCAGTAACAGACTACGCAGATACGATAAGATATCTGTATCTGAGCAGATCATCTTTCAACTACGCAGATAATGTAAAAAATATCTGAGCCGTGACATATAAATTGAAAGATGGTGGATTATTATCTGCGTATACTAATTTATCTGCATTTAACATCTGCCGATACAAATATGGCATAATATTGGGTTTCGGAAATAGGCCGTGAATTTGTTATCTGATCGATCCTCGAAGATATGAAATTCACCTCTGTCCTCTTTAAGCTTTATACTGGGTGTTTCTGACAAGGCGGTAATAAATGAAAGGAGGAATTCAGCTCACCATAACAAAAATCTTTTCCAAAGAAACATGGGTCGAAATCTCAAAACTAAAATCAGCTGTTCCATACATTTGTTCGATCAGCTGACGGGGTCAATGTATGGGACAGCTGATTTTAGTTTTGATTTTTCGACCTATGTTGCTTCATTTATTACCGCCTTGTCAGAAACAACCTGTATATGCTGTTCTAACCAAATTCTTTGTGTTTTAGTGCGTGTGTTTAAAGCAAGACGTGACTCATTCATAATCAGAATCATCTTTTGACGAGCTGTCTAGTAAATCTAGAAGCAGAGTTATTTTCGTAAACGTGAACTCATTGTAACCCCCTTTATAAACAAACATTCTTTAGCTAAAAACAAGTCTGCTCAGTCTGAAAGATTTCGAGTGAATGTATAAACTTGTAATAATACCGTATCTGCGTAATGTGTAGTACCTTCAGATAAAAAAATATTGTATACGCAGATAAAATCTTATCGTACCTATCTGCGTAGTCTGTGAAGCGCTTAACACAGGTAACCCAAGCTCCGCTCGCTACGCTGGTTAAAGATCACAAGCCTGACCTAACGTAACCTACAATTTTGCCCTAGATTTGAATTTTTGGTTGGAGTTTTCTATTTTCCGCACTTTAACGGCGAGACATCTGGTAATACGCACATTAACTAGGTAAAGTGTGGATGTACGATATTTCAAATAAAATTTCGCACATTAAGTAACTAACCTAAACAGTTATGTGCACATTACCCGGTAAAGTGCACATTAACGTATTTCGCACTGTTTACCCGGTGCCTTGGCCCTCCCAGGTATTGTAGAATATGAAGAGCAGCAGTTATACTTCTTAATTGGTTTTATTTTACAAAATACATTACAAATGTGGCATATTATTGTAACTGCAACTAAATACAGGATGTATGATGAAGTAGCCCTCGGGTTTCGGAAATAGGCTGTGAATTTGTTAACTGATCGATCCTCGAAGATGTGAAATTCACCTCGGCCCCTTATAATCTTTATTGTATGCTGTTTCTTTCAAAATTTTTCGTGTTTTTAACCGACTTCATAGAGGAGGTTATCAGTTTGACCTGATTTTGATACGGTTTTCACGTAGTTCGCACATATCAAGTAGGCGGGGTCGAGTTTTGCAAAAAAAAACATTATATTGGGGGGGGGGGCTCAGACCCCCCCCATATGGGGTGTTTTCATCGATGAAATTGATCATAGAATAAACCCTTAAAATAATGTTATAACTTCCCCGGACACACTGTATATAATATATAGCGAAACTTACGAAGTACTTTTTCTAGCCTGCCAATAATTACTGTTCTAGACGTGGTGAACCCTTAAATTAATGGTGGTAAGTAAGTTGGAGCCGGTGTGGATACGAGAATCTGAGTAGGTTGTGACCCCGACCTCAAGGAGGGAGGTAGATAACCTGCAGAGGGAGTCGCCGGCGGCAACGGTGATGGTGTACTGGGACTGGGCGAGTATGTTGACGATGGCAAGGTTGCCGGTGGAAAGACAGGAAACGGGCTTGACACCGGGGGCAAGTAGCCCGTATTTAGCGTCGGAAGAGTTCCGGCTGTGACGGTCGTAGAGCCAACGGTTGTCGGTAGTGTGCTTGGTGACGGAGCAGGTGATAATGGAGGTAAATATGCGCTGGGTAGCATTCCTGGGTTGCCAGTCGTTGTTGTTGTTCCCGCTGAAGTAGGACCGTATGATGAGGTAGAGCCTAGCGTGACAGTGCTGCCGCCACCACCGCCACCTATATTAACAGCTCCACCTCTTGACGGTGGCAAGTACTCGGGTGCATTGGTAGATTGGATTATTAGAGTTGATCTGGGATCACTTGTCGTCGATGGTGAATTGTAATCGTAACCGGATCGACCCGTTGTTGAGCCCTGGTAACCTGTATTCGATGTGCCCTGTACAACGGTAGTAGATTGGCTCTGTGTCACTCCAGCGTTGTAGGCGGGTCCTGTTGTAGAGGTCGTCTGCGTGAGGCTCGTTTGCTGCATGCCGTAGCTGTACCCTCCCGTGGCTGCTGCGTTACTGGTGCCGCCGGTAGAGCCTATTATGGCATTATCTATATTGACGACACCACCTGTCACCTCGCCGCCGCCGCTTGAAGGCACCGGGTACGCGTAATACATTTGTTGCGCTGGGGTCCTGTCAAAATTCATTCCTTGAGTGACGGCGGTGGTTCCTCTGGTGGGTAGGTCGAACGACACACTCGGTCTATTGTAAACATACCCAGCTTGCCGTCTGTTTCGCACGTCCGCGAGTCGATGGACCAATTTAAGAGAGACAGGACCTGCCTCGATAAAGTTAATCAAAAGCACTGGAATATTTAACATAATGATAACGAGTCTACTAGTCATTTTCGTATTAGATCAAGATTACAAGAGACAAATATTTTATTTGGCTTGTTGCTTTTTATATTACCCCCGAGGAAGTCATTTTACTTTATTACGAAACCAGTAACCGCTAACTTAACCACCAGCAAGCCGCTCATTATCACAGAAGATAGGTACCTTGTTTAAGCAGAATTCGTCACAATCCAGCACCCAGTTTCTATATAGTTACTGTATTGTATAGCATTCAGTCAGATACCTATACCCTATACTAGTAATTTTTTTAACATAATGCACACTGTTTAATTTTAGGACATAAGTAGGTACTTATCTAGGCAAAAGGCAAGCCTTATTTCAGGCGAATTGTACTTTTTCTAAGTAGGTAGTCAACCTGGGCTAATGCGTCACCATACTTTGAATAAAATATTTGTATGATTATAGCAAACATAATATACGCCTTTATAAGCTACAATATACCATACTTACATAATAGGAAATTTCATGCAATTTTATATTTTAATACTGTTTCATGGAATTTTCAATAAATTCTATGTATAAATGGCATTTCTTCAAAAGCTGGGAAGTTTAGCAAAATTGTCCGAGGTGGGGCTAATGCGTCTTTCTCTAGTATTATGTGAATGGAAGAGCTATTAAAAATTTGAATAGAGGTAATTTATAGAAGCATTATTAATGTAGCGAATTATTACTTTGTAAACCAAATTCTGCGCAAAATTTAGGATATTACGTTGAGCAAAAATGTACGGGGCTAAAGCGTCAAATTTTCCTTTTTTTTTGTAGAGGCATTCGCCCCATCCACGATTACAGGGGTGTATAACATTTTTTTAATCGTTTTGGGGTGTTTAATCGATTAAATTCTAAATGAAATTCTTTTTATTAGAATATACTTAGTCAGTTTATTAAAAATAGTGACAAAAATGTGACTTTTAGCTTATTCTGTGTAACAAAATATTTTTCTAGTCACTTGGATTTTCTTGTTCGTTTTATTTTGCCAGTTCGTACTTCCTCTACAGCTTTTTTTATAGTTTCAAGATCATAATTACGTATTTTTTTGCTATTTTACTTTTTTAGTGACGAACCATGCAGGATATTCTAAAACAAATATTTATTTAATTTATTAATATATATAGATATATTTAATAAATTAAACTTTAAAATTATAAAGATATAATATACCACTGCACTGTAACCCTTCAAAAAAAGGTTTAAAAACACTGACCTGGGGCTATTGCGTTACAATTGACGCAACAACCCCGTCACCGACGTCGCAATAGCCCCAAAGCAAAAACATAATATAAACTTTAGTTGTACATTGACTCTAAATCTTAAGTTATTTTCATGAAATAATCAAAGAAATGTGTAAAGGAATACAATAATAACAGGACTTACAGTTAAGAAAATGGATTCTCTAAAAAGAACTGAGATT
This sequence comes from Euspilapteryx auroguttella, assembly GCA_951802225.1. Taxonomy (NCBI): domain Eukaryota; kingdom Metazoa; phylum Arthropoda; class Insecta; order Lepidoptera; family Gracillariidae; genus Euspilapteryx; species Euspilapteryx auroguttella. Next base: position 3,094,600 of record OX637649.1, on the reverse strand, counting down.
TTAAACGGTTCAAACTCAAGTGTTCGCAACAAGGAAGTATCCGAAAAAAGTGACAAATTAAAGATGACCGATTATTTAAAAGAAATGGGCTCTGCTCTGCCATGACATCTGTTGGTGTTTTCTTAAAGTTTTAATGATAAAGATAAAAACTAGACGGCACAAGTAGTTCTAAAGTAAGCTATTCGTAAGATAATTGTATTAGACGCAATAGCCCCGGTTGGCCTTACATTAAAAACAATTTCAATATAGTTTAATCAATTTTATAACACAAATGCCTTCTTACTTAGATCAGCACGAGTGAGAAATCAGAATCGCACGGAAAATTTACTAGCAAAACCTTAACTTAAGTAACTAAGTATACAAAATACAGGTAAGGTAATACTACTAGGTAATACTGTAATACAGGTAATAGGTACTTAGGTACTTTTTTTTCCAGATATTCTTTACAAAAAAAAAAAAAACTAAACAAAAATCGGTTCATCTTGTTCTCGGGACCTTATCTTGATTGTCAGTGGTGGGTTGTCGTATCACGTATAATAGAACTTCTGTCCATAGAACTTCTCGAATTACCCCACAATCACAGGTGTGGATATAGTACTCTTCCAACCATCCTCGGTCTTCAGCCTCGCCTGGCTTTGCCGAATAGATAGATCTCGAGCAAAAACTTTGGAGGCTTTGTTTTGGTCTATGTCTCTTGTAATTGACATAAAGATCTGCCTCTTCAGCTGCCTGCAGGTAGAGGCCTCCGGTGCCGTTGTCTGCTGAGACATATCACGCCTCTTTTCCATCAGATCAAGTGTGCTTAGTAGTAAGTAATTACCTCCAATCGCATTGACAACTTCTCAAGAACCCATATTTACATCATCCACGCTGCGCCCTAGGCAATCGAAACAGTTTTGGTCTGCCGGTTTTGCCGGTCTGAGTGTAGAATTTACCAGTCGCGACCTTTCGAGCTTAACTTTTATATCAATGTGTTCTGTACCAACAGTGATTGCTTCCGGTTCTAACCGCATAGATCACAGACATCTTTCAATATAAGGTTACATGTCGACATGATGGATGAAGATTATCTCGTATTTGTGTGCACCGTTATGCAGCTCCACTTCCGATGGTCTCGCATCCTCAAGCTGTCTTGCGATATCGTAAATAACTCTTCCCAGTGGCAAAAACACAAAAATTTCCTTTGTTTCATCCATACTTGTCAGCTAATGTATGAGAAATGTATTTTTTTTTGTATACAACCTATTTTTTAATACAGAAAGTTGTTTCTATTTGAAAGTTGTTATTTGTCTTTTTATGTGTATTTTATGTTGTGTGTATTATAAGTGAAAATAAATATGTTATCTATCTATCTATCTATCTTACTTATCACAGGCTGAATGACCATGTTCAGTATTAAGTAGTAATTTAAAGTACCTAACAAGGTAATTTTTAAACCGATATTAGGCATTAAATATTTTTACAATCTCTTCCGCGGTGTGTTCACTATTTTTTTTAACACATACTTACAAATAAACAAAAAGTATATTTCGTAGATTAAACTCTATATTTTTGAAAACTGCATGAATGCAGAATTTCAAATAAGTATATTTTTATTTTGTTGATATCTATACTCATTCAAAAAATATCGACATTAGAAGTTTTTTTTTTTTTTGCGTCGACAATTATCTATTTTATGGTAAATTCTGATTTTTTTACTTGGAAATGTAAAAAAAATGTTCCAGAAATGGATCCCTCATCCTTAAATAATTTTACAGCTATAAATTAAATACTTCACTTTCCTTACAATATACATTTTTATTTTTCTCACATACTATAGGGCGCGGCCACCAGCTCCGATTAGTTTGATTTTAAGGCAACTAATGCTACAGAATTACTACTATTTAGTACTTAAAGGAAAAAATAAGTACTAGAGTACTTTTCGAGTTATTAGAGGTTTTTGGTGGCCGCGTTGGGAAGGATGCTTTGCAACGCGGCCACCTTCAGATTGAGCCAAAATAGCAGCAAATATAAAATTTATGAATTAGAAATAAATCTACTCAAAAACTACTTCGCAATAAACAAACTTTTGTTTCCCTGAATCTAGGAGAAACTAAAAATTAAGTAAATCCAAGTTTTACCGCGCGCGGCTTTGAGGTTATTTCCAGGAATCTCGTAAATACGCGTCATACGAAGATGAGAATTCTAACGAGTATACAACAGTATGTCTACTATTTAGTACTTAATGGAAAAAAATACTACTAGAGTACTTTTCGAGTTATAAGAGGTTTTTGGTGGCCGCGTTGCAAAGCATCCTTCCCAGCGTGGCCACCTTCAGCTTGAGCGAAAATAGCAGCAAATATTAAATGTATGAATTAGAAATAAATCTACGAAAATAGTACTTCGCAATATATATACTTTTGTTTCCCTGAATCTTGAAGAAACGGAAAATTAAGTAAATCCAAGTTTTTACTAAGTTAAGGGTTACTAGGCTGTGAATCGTTACCTCCCATCCAAGTTTTGTACGACAGGGTTTTTCGTGTCAGTCACTAAAAACTTGGCTGGTAAAAACCATGTCGTGAAAAATCTGTACGGCAAAAACTTCTACGTATGAAAATATGTTCACGACACAGTCTTTCGTATTACCTACCACTAAAAACTTGGACAGTAAAAACAATGTCCTGCAAAACCTTCCGGAAATAATATAGACAATAGTCCATACAGAAATAGCAAAATAATTGCATCCAATGATCACATTCACCAGTATATTTGCTATACTTACTGAATTTTTTCCATGCTCATTGTCCACCCACATCACAACCACTTGAGCTTCAGCAGCACGAGTGCGTGGTTACGTGACTATAGGGAACTATAGTGGTATTTGTGCACTTTGTCTCGCTGGTTGTTACACATTGCACATTATTTACTACTAGCGCCATCTAGATTTTTATTATTACATAATTTTTATTGTAAAACAGTAAGTAGCGCCATCTATTGGCAACAGTAAGGTAACCTTAACTTTTTAATCTCTGTAGTCTGTGTGCCAATCTCTATCAATCAATATTTTCTATGTTAAGAAAGTTAATCTGTGACACTGTCTATTCCTTTTTCTGAAGCCGTGCAATAAACACGTTCGTCCCCGATTCTGCTCTTTTTCTTCTGGAATCTGGAGACCCTGCACCACCACACCACCCTTTTTTCCGAGCCAGCTTTTAAGGCTCAACACTGGTTGTTAAAGGTTTAATAAACCCGCCTATTTGAACGTCTATACAGATATTATAAAGAGGAAAGATTTGTTTGGTTGTTTGTTTATTTGTAACGAATAGGCTCCGGAAATACTGAACCGATTTGAAAAATTATTTTACTGGTAGGAAGCTACATTAACCCCGAGTGTCATAGGCTATATTTTCAAAAAAAAATTAGGGATCCTTACCTAAACTCAAATAATGTAACCCAAGGTGCAATATTTTTTCTGTTGTTTACATATTTTGACAGGTGGTTTGTTGTTGTTGTTTGTTTTTTATTCGGCCATTCTGGGCAGTCAAAAGAACATAGTCTATAGAGCCAAGTCTTTTGTAGTATCTTATATTCTATGGCGTAACGAAGTAAGCCGGGAAAGTTCGTTAGATAAATAAAAAAGTTCGTGATATTGAAAAAAAAATTGTATCAATTATTCGTGTTTAGAAATATTTGTTATTTTTGTATTAAAATACTAATAATAACTATCTGATGTTACTCCCAGGATACTATTTTCGTATAGATTATAAAATATGTGAGTTAAAATATGTTAATATAAAAAAAATATTAGTTATTTACAAGTTAATAATTAGATATCTCTTTTATCTTGGCAAAAAAATAGAAATGCATTTTATAATTTTTTTTCACGCTTGTTGGTAATTTTTTCCTCTATTTCGGTGGAGATCTTTTATTAGTAATAACACCTACAAAACGTCAAAAATTCCTGAATTCTAAGATATACTATACGCTCACAAAGTTTGCAAGTTATGTATGGAAATGTCCCATGTTTATGCATGGAATTAATAAGTACTACGTAAAATTGGACTGCTTACTGCATGTTATTAGTCATATCAAAATGAACCATATTAGTATGTGAATAAAGTGCTATTAAAAATAACAAATATCACTTTTAATAAACGAGCTCAAGTGAAAAGTCGTTTTTCGTTATGTGTCCCTTTCGTATACGCATAAAAATTGTCTATGTTATTTCCGGAAGGTTTTGCACGATATGGTTTTTACTGTCCAAGTTTTTAGTTATAACACGAAAAACCATGTCGTACAAAACTTGGCTGTGTTAACTTGGATGGTAATGATGCACATCCGAGTAACCAAAAAATCTTATAACTCGAAAAGTACTCTAGTAGTATTTTTTTCCATTAAGTACTAAATAGTAGACATACTGTTGTATACTCGTTAGAATTCTCATCTTCATATGACGCGTATTTACGAGATTCCTGGAAATAACCTCAAAGCCGCGCGCGGTAAAACTTGGATTTACTTAATTTTTAGTTTCTCCTAGATTCAGGGAAACAAAAGTTTGTTTATTGCGAAGTAGTTTTTGCGTAGATTTATTTCTAATTTATAAATTTTATATTTGCTGCTAATTTGGCTCAATCTGAAGGTGGCCGCGTTGCAAAGCATCCTTCCCAGCGTGGCCACCTTCAGCTTGAGCGAAAATAGCAGCAAATATTAAATGTATGAATTAGAAATAAATCTACGAAAATAGTACTTCGCAATATATATACTTTTGTTTCCCTGAATCTTGAAGAAACGGAAAATTAAGTAAATCCAAGTTTTTACTAAGTTAAGGGTTACTAGGCTGTGCATCGTTACCTCCCATCCAAGTTTTGTACGACAGGGTTTTTCGTGTCAGTCACTAAAAACTTGGCTGGTAAAAACCATGTCGTGAAAAATCTGTACGGCAAAAACTTCTACGTATGAAAATATGTTCACGACACAGTCTTTCGTATTACCTACCACTAAAAACTTGGACAGTAAAAACAATGTCCTGCAAAACCTTCCGGAAATAATATAGACAATAGTCCATACAGAAATAGCAAAATAATTGCATCCAATGATCACATTCACCAGTATATTTGCTATACTTACTGAATTTTTTCCATGCTCATTGTCCACCCACATCACAACCACTTGAGCTTCAGCAGCACGAGTGCGTGGTTACGTGACTATAGGGAACTATAGTGGTATTTGTGCACTTTGTCTCGCTGGTTGTTACACATTGCACATTATTTACTACTAGCGCCATCTAGATTTTTATTATTACATAATTTTTATTGTAAAACAGTAAGTAGCGCCATCTATTGGCAACAGTAAGGTAACCTTAACTTTTTAATCTCTGTAGTCTGTGTGCCAATCTCTATCAATCAATATTTTCTATGTTAAGAAAGTTAATCTGTGACACTGTCTATTCCTTTTTCTGAAGCCGTGCAATAAACACGTTCGTCCCCGATTCTGCTCTTTTTCTTCTGGAATCTGGAGACCCTGCACCACCACACCACCCTTTTTTCCGAGCCAGCTTTTAAGGCTCAACACTGGTTGTTAAAGGTTTAATAAACCCGCCTATTTGAACGTCTATACAGATATTATAAAGAGGAAAGATTTGTTTGGTTGTTTGTTTATTTGTAACGAATAGGCTCCGGAAATACTGAACCGATTTGAAAAATTATTTTACTGGTAGGAAGCTACATTAACCCCGAGTGTCATAGGCTATATTTTCAAAAAAAAATTAGGGATCCTTACCTAAACTCAAATAATGTAACCCAAGGTGCAATATTTTTTCTGTTGTTTACATATTTTGACAGGTGGTTTGTTGTTGTTGTTTGTTTTTTATTCGGCCATTCTGGGCAGTCAAAAGAACATAGTCTATAGAGCCAAGTCTTTTGTAGTATCTTATATTCTATGGCGTAACGAAGTAAGCCGGGAAAGTTCGTTAGATAAATAAAAAAGTTCGTGATATTGAAAAAAAAATTGTATCAATTATTCGTGTTTAGAAATATTTGTTATTTTTGTATTAAAATACTAATAATAACTATCTGATGTTACTCCCAGGATACTATTTTCGTATAGATTATAAAATATGTGAGTTAAAATATGTTAATATAAAAAAAATATTAGTTATTTACAAGTTAATAATTAGATATCTCTTTTATCTTGGCAAAAAAATAGAAATGCATTTTATAATTTTTTTTCACTCTTGTTGGTAATTTTTTCCTCTATTTCGGTGGAGATCTTTTATTAGTAATAACACCTACAAAACGTCAAAAATTCCTGAATTCTAAGATATACTATACGCTCACAAAGTTTGCAAGTTATGTATGGAAATGTCCCATGTTTATGCATGGAATTAATAAGTACTACGTAAAATTGGACTGCTTACTGCATGTTATTAGTCATATCAAAATGAACCATATTAGTATGTGAATAAAGTGCTATTAAAAATAACAAATATCACTTTTAATAAACGAGCTCAAGTGAAAAGTCGTTTTTCGTTATGTGTCCCTTTCGTATACGCATAAAAATTGTCTATGTTATTTCCGGAAGGTTTTGCACGATATGGTTTTTACTGTCCAAGTTTTTAGTTATAACACGAAAAACCATGTCGTACAAAACTTGGCTGTGTTAACTTGGATGGTAATGATGCACATCCGAGTAACCAAAAAATCTTATAACTCGAAAAGTACTCTAGTAGTATTTTTTTCCATTAAGTACTAAATAGTAGACATACTGTTGTATACTCGTTAGAATTCTCATCTTCATATGACGCGTATTTACGAGATTCCTGGAAATAACCTCAAAGCCGCGCGCGGTAAAACTTGGATTTACTTAATTTTTAGTTTCTCCTAGATTCAGGGAAACAAAAGTTTGTTTATTGCGAAGTAGTTTTTGCGTAGATTTATTTCTAATTTATAAATTTTATATTTGCTGCTAATTTGGCTCAATCTGAAGGTGGCCGCGTTGCAAAGCATCCTTCCCAACGCGGCCACCAAAAACCTCTAATAACTCGAAAAGTACTCTAGTACTTATTTTTTCCTTTAAGTACTAAATAGTAGTAATTCTGTAGCATTAGTTGCCTTAAAATCAAACTAATCGGAGCTGGTGGCCGCGCCCTATAGTATGTGGCTGTTAAACTTTCATTCCTCTCGTGTTCATGATTCAACATCGACAATTGACATCTCTGGTTCCCGCCTTTTCTCAACAAAGTACTTTTACAAACCAACTTTAGGAAACACATTGATAAACAAACATCTAGATAATTTACTATAAGTTATTAAATAAAACATAATTTATGGTACCTAATAAACCTAATAAAGTATTTGTGTAAACCCCCGTCTTGACTTGACCAATTATCTGTTGTCCATCCTTGCCGCATGATGGCGCTGGCAGCGCTGGGATCGGCCAGAGAGAAGGTAAAGCACTACGTGGGTCGGCGGGCAAAGGCTTCTAGCGTTGTCAGTCCAAGATGCGGTAACATTATCTATTAAAAATGACACCACACTTGCCCTAGTTGCTATAAAATAGCAGCAATAGGGATCAATAGCGCGCGCCAGAAGAAAACTTCACCCCCCCCCCCATCCCCCAGAGGGGGTCTCCGGCTCCCTCCCGGGCGATTCTCAGTCTGGGCCACCTAAGCAACAAGTGTGCCAAGTTTCATGCTTAAATGAAGAAAATATTGGTTCCCATACATTTATTGGACTTGACAAACCAACTATCTTATTTTGTGGCGACTATAGTACAGTAAAGAACTGATATAAGAATGCAATGAGAGATCAAGTTTTATCAAGCCGCTATCAGATGGCGCTAGTAAAAATCTATACAAGGTAAATTCGAAATGGATCATTAGAAGCTCAAAATGAAACTAGAACTCGTCATGCGCCAAGGCGCCAATCAAATAGTTTTTGTTGTTTTGAACTTTTCAAGTTAATTCGAAGCTAGCATGCCGTTTTCGTCGTCGAGCGTTGGGCGAGCGAGATATCCACGCTCCGGGGGGACAGCCACAATGTGCCCCCGAGAAGAGGCTTCACAGCCAATGCTGGAGAGGATCGCGGAGTTGCAATTAGGAACTCCACAGATGTCTGGTGGCTCACAGCCGAGGAGGACAGAGGCGAGGTTTAAGTGGGTGCGATGCGAACCCCACATACATAACCCGGTGTGGCTCCCCCCGGGCCCGCAGGGTAAGTTACTTAGGCTTCAAACGCAAAGGCGGATTTTTATCCGCGCGGAAACAAACCGCGCGGATAAAAATCCGCTATTGCGGTTTTATTTCCGCGCGGTTTGAAAGGTTGTTATTTAATTTTCAACCTTATTCTTAGTTCCCGAACGTACGGCTTCAAACGCACAGGCGGATTTTTATCCGCGCGGTAACAAACCTCGCGGATAAAAATCCGCTGTTGCGGTTTTATTTCCGCGCGGTTGGAAAGGTTGTTATTTCATTTTCAACCTTATTCATAGGCCACGAAGGTACAGGCGAATTTTTAGCCGCGCGGAAATAAAACCGCGACAGCGGATTTTTAACCGCGCGGTTTTTTATACGCTGGTGCGCACACTTCCATAGGATTCAGTATGTTACATAAAATCCGCGCGGCAAAAAACCGCCTGTGCGTTTGAACTCGGAAGTTTCCCCACCTTAAAAAAAAGTGGTAATGTATGTGGGTAGATATACTTTATTATAGTAAAAAGGTAAGTAGGTACAACAAATTATAAGTAAACGAAGTTTGTGTAAGTAATAGACTTTAATTAATTAACCAGATCCAGAGACGCAACGCTTCATGTAGCCAAGACATGAATTGGAACAGCAATCAGTATTGTAGTTGCACTGAAAAAAAAAACAACTTAGGTAGGTAAGTAAGTAAGTATTAAGTACCTAAGTATGTAGGTAATATGAAAAAATTAAATTAAAAAAAAAATCTAAATTTTTGGAAATTCGCAGGGTCGACTGGTCTATATGTCGTAGTAAGATTTGATAATTAGGTATTTTGCAAAAAAACTAGGGATTTTGTGAAAACCCGGATAATTTGATATAAGCATTCCTTTTTTTTCAATCATCTTGACGTAAAGCAGTTTTTTTGCAAAAAAACCTAGTATAATTGAAAAATTTGAAACCTGCCTTAACTCTGATTGGCTAGATTTATTGCTTGCTGGTAAACTCTTATTCTGATTGGTTCTCTGTAGCGTCAAAGGATATTTTAACGAACCAATCAGAATAAAAGTTTACCAGCAAGCAAAAAACTAGCCAATCAGATTATAGGAAGGTTTCAAAGTTTTCAATTTAACTAGGGTTTTTGCAAAAAAACTGCTTTATGTCAGGATTATTGAAAAAAAAGTAAGTAATGCTTATATCAAATTATCCGTGTTTTCGCAAAATCCCTAGGTTTTTTGCAAAATACCTAATTAACAAATCTTACTACGACAAATAGGGCAGTGGTCGTCATGTGCGTGTGCGGCCCGCATTAATAACTGAATACAATGACTGTTGATAGGTAGTTAAAAAAAATTATACACGACGCGGCCACAGATTTGAGATTGCACAGTGGCGGTCTAGGTCGCCGTAAAACTTCTGGGTTTTCTGTATTGCATAATAGTTCTTGTTCTTTGGCAATACAGTCTAGGGTTTCGTCAGCCCTAGACTATGCCTAGACTGTATTGCCAAAATAAAAGGGGTTATTCCATTACTCTCCAAAAATCATTTTTTTTTATTTCCATTTAGTCTCCAAGCTGATTTATTCTTATTTAATTATTTTCCATTTCCTATAGTCTCCAAAACATTAACAGGCAAAGATGGTATCGACGGCAAAACAAGCAAGAAAATCCAGTGTTAACAGCATTACAAAATAAAGATATAGTAACCGATACAAGATTATCGCCTAGATTTAAAAAATATTTGCACTCATTGTCAAAAACCTTACAAACTCTCAGCTACCTGATAAGGGGCGGCTAAGACTACAACTAGGTACTAAGTTTTACGGAAACAATAGCCGTGCGGTCATTAAACCAATCACAGAGCGCTGCTCGGTAGTCCTTCGGCGAAAGTACCGTTATTTAAAATTAAAAAAATGAGTGCATGTGGTACTCTATTTTTTCTAATCAAGTCTGATCTTTAACTTAAGGAGAGATTAGGCTAGTGTCACTGTGTCAGTGCATAATAATAATAATAATTTATTTATTTAAAAGACAACTTGGTCCACAATAGGCAGGTCAGACTTAACTCAAATTAAAATTAAGTAAGTACATTTAAATAAAAATAAAATAAATCAATAAAGTTCAAATAATAAAATAAAATAATAAAATCAAATAAAATGGAATAAAAATAAAAATAATAATTATAACTTATAATTAATAACAAGAAGTGACATTGTCCTTTTTAAAAGCGTCCAGGTTAAGGCATCATCAAACCTCCCCGCGATCATGGCCAGGATGGTGTTGCTGCTGCCTCGCAGGGTCCTCAGCAGTGAGGCCGTCTTTTTGCGCCAGACAGCGTCGAAGCCGTCTACGCGCGCCACAGCGAACATGTTTGATGCGCTGCAAAAGCGAGGCAGTCGCAGCAACATCCTGAGCGCATCATTGTACTGGACTCGCAGAGCATTGTACGCCTTCTTCGTATGTCTGACCCAGAGACTACCCGTGTACAGAGATGTACAGTATGCTTTAAAAAGCGTTATCTTGACTGCCTCCGTACACCGAGCAAATCTCCGCGACAGCATATTCGTACGGACGCACAACGCTCTACGTTCCCGTTCCATGTCTACATCGTCCTTCAAGTCGGTAGTAACTATATGCCCCAAGTATTTGAACTGATCCACTCTTTTAAGTTCTTCCCCATTCAAATAAATAGGTGGTACAAAAGTGGGGCATATAGTGCCCGCTCGAAAGACCATGTATTCCGTCTTTTTAACGTTGTACCTTAAACCGTGTTCAGCCGCGTACGATTCGCACACCGCAAGCAGTTCACGGAGCGCGCGGACCGAGGGGGCCAGCAGCACCATGTCATCCGCGTAGCTCAGGTTGTTGACGGAGATGCCGTCCACCGAGCAGCCGACAGGCATGCTGCTGAGCCGCTCGATCAGCGCGTCCATGTACAGGCTGAACAGTACAGGCGAGCTCAACCCCCCCTGCCTCACCCCGCATTCCAGCCTGCTTGGTTCCGACGTGGCTCCAGCCCAACGCACTCGGTTAACTTGGTTACCATACCAATATTTAAAGAGATTAGTCATCTCTATAGGTCTGCCGTCGTAATGGTAAACGCAGTAATCGCCATTACTGCGGTTTAAGTTTTATTGCATAAATGGCACCTATAGGCGGTTATCTACCTATAAAAAAAATATTATCACCTGGAAAGTACTCAAATACTGAAAAACAATAAGCAAAAATGCAGTACTTACACGCAAATTTGTTACATTCCTAGCGTTAAATGCAGTATTCGACAAAAACTAGCTTGAAACGCAGTAATTACACACTTTTACTAAGAAAATAATGTCTTATTTTGGTATATAAGTACGAAAAACTTGTTTTAATCACTATTACAGATGTTTTAAAATTGAAAAGAAACTATATCATAATATAATCTTTAATTCATTTCTTTTCATTTTTTATACCATAAGCTGATTTATATGGGAAAAACTTAAAATATAAGGTAAAAAAAAAAATTTGTTATGTGAAGATACTCAAGCATTGCAATAAGAGGCTTTTCTACAAAAAACTATATTTTAGGACAAGCTGTTATAATAATTAAGTGCTGGGTAAAAATTTTAGAACTAAAGTTCCATACTTCACATGCAGTATTTGAGGGACGCGCGACGTCTTTCCTAGGAAAGAATGCAGTAATAAGCGCAAGTGCTGCATTTTGCCGTAGGAATACTATCAAAAATGTTCGGTTTTGCTAGGTTGGAATGCAGTTACCAACATTTATTTAATATTCCTTATATATATTTAATTTTAAAGTATGAGATTTTGTCTAGTGATTTTTTTAAAGAATTTAACATACTTCATAAATACATAATTCTTAACAATATCAGCTTCAAAATGACAAAAAACTGTTTTTGCTGTTTTTCTCAAAATCGCCTTTTTGCAAGTACTGCATTTACCGTTACGACGGCAGAGGTAGACCTGTAGTTTCTAGCTTTTTCCACAGAATGTCGTACGATACAAGGTCAAATGCTTGCGAGAGGTCTAAAAAGCACGCATAGATTGGCGTTTTTCTGTCTGTATAGTACCTGACAGCGTGTTTTAGGCTAAGTATAGCAGTCTCTGTTGACAAGCCAGGTCGGAAACCGAACTGAGCGTCATGTAGTTTTATATGTTTATTAAGATGCGAATTAAGCACGCTGTCAAGCACTTTACCTTAAGCACCTAAATTTTCGAAAGAAAGTAAATAAGGGCGATTACACTGACTGGTGCAAATATCATAGTATAATGTCATTGGAATCACGTCGAACAATTATGGATATGTCTCTGTTACACGATGTGTGCAGCGGCGCCGCATGCCCGGAGCTGGTGGCCGCCGCGCTGCAGCTGAGCGCGCCCGGCTACAGGACGCGGCAAACACAGCTCTTTCATACTCCGCTCACACGCACCAAGTATAATCAGAACTCAGTCGCTTGCCGTCTACCAGCACTTTATAATAAACATTTCAGCGATATTGATCCTTTCTGTGTCACGAAACGGTACTTTAAAAACCTTATTTCTAAAAAGTTCGTTTAAACAAGTTTGACAGTATTTTTATTTTCTCTCAATGAGTTTTTCTCGCACCCATTTGCACACACCACCACATCACACTCTACAAATTACACTTTCACACCTGTAAATAATATATACTTATATTTACAATGAAAATCATTAAAAAAAAAAAAAAAATCTTAAGCTCAAAACATTTAGATTCTTTGCTAAATTTTGTTTGCATGTCATATTTGTAAGTAAATATACTTTTATTTAGTTATTGTATTTAGATTTAGTCGTAGTATTTAGTAGAATTTTAGTTATTGCATGTTGTTGCTTGTTGTAATTGTATTTCTGTAAATCATATAAAATAAAAATCCGTTATTGGCCTAAGCTACTTATAATCAAACTTTTGTAATTGTTATTTTAAGTGCTGTGGATTTATTGTAAAAATAAATAAATAAATAAAATAAATTCCGATACAAAAGTGTATTTTCTTGTGATTAACGAGCTTATTCTTTTCTACTACTATCCGATAGTTGCTATTTTGCGCGATGAGATTCCGGCCCCTGGCTGTGTCAATTTTATATAAGTAGGCAGCTACTTTTGAAGGGGACCACTGAACTCGCAACGACGGCGCTCATATTATTATCCTAAAAAGAAAGCTATGGAAAAAAGCTTAAGACGCTATATGAGTTTTGAAGGTTTTTCAAATCAAATAATTCTCTTAATCTATAGGAGGTAAAGATCTGGAATTTTAATAGGGTAGCAATAAAACGAGTGACTGTAAATTACAGTTCTAAGTGTCAAAATTAATTAATTTGGGTTATAGAATTACTAAGTGAGCGACTGACTGCGAGTGACGAGATATCAACAGAACAGCAACTTACAAATATAACCTTTTTATGGATATAACAAAGTACTTTATAATTGAGAAACACTACTGGAATCAAAAAACCTCGATACATTATTTCGTCAAAGATAACCTTTCCAAAAAACGGGAATAGCTAGTTTTTCGAAATTGCTTACTAGTTTTTGTTAAAACTACCTAGGAATAATGATAATAAACCAAATCAAATTCTGGTTATTCAGATTTAATTTAAAAGTAATAATTAAAAAGATATTCAATATTTAATACTTTTTCCAATAAAATGTAGTAACCGATGTGGGCTACTGACATATGACTGTCCCTTTCCCTCAGTATAAAGAGATAGTCTCTGTTCATTCAGTCCTTTGATTTATTTGTCGTATATCGTCTTAATGCAGTCTGTTTTTTTAAACGTAAGGCGGTAAGTCACGGTATGGCGCGAAATTCAAAATTTTTCGCGTTTTTTAATTATTCTGGCGAAAGTATTCATTTTTAATAAAGTTTTAATGAATTCGCGTATGTAAAAAACCATTTCTCACATTGTAATACAACGTTTTTCGAAGACAGACCTACTAATTTTGTGTCTAAGGACCTAACTTGATTTTTGGCCTTTATGTCCTTAGGCACAAAATCAGTAGGTCTGTCTTTTAAAAACGTTGTATTAAAATGTGGCAAATAGTTTTTTACATACGCGAATTCATTGAAACTTTTAAAAATATGTATACTTTCGCCAGAATAAATAAAAAACACGAAAAAATTTGAATTTCGCGCCATAGCGAGAGTTACCACCTTAAGGACACTTACAAATTCCCCAACTTTTGCGCATTTTTGGTCGAGCTTTATATTATTTTCTGAATCTTGAATATAATTTGTCATGGGAGCCGGTACAGGTGTTCCATTCACATCATTGTTGTCAGCTTGTTTAGTTGTATAAGTAATGCTTACTAATTCCTTTTTTATATTTTCTGTATTGCGAATCAGGTTACATTGTATATTTGCACACATAGTGACACAAATTAGGAGGAAAACATTAATTCTTGACATTTTTATTTGAGTTATTACAATAATTGTTATAGCTGTAGCAATTGTTAGAAACCTTCGTTGATAATTATATTTTCTAAATTCAATTTCTAAATGAACAATAAATGCAATGTCGTGTAACACTGGCAATAATTGTGGCACTGTTACCGTTAGGTCTAGGCGGTCTTACTTAACCCTATTTATCATTCACTGATAGGAATGTTTATGTCGACATAATATTTTGAACAAGGTGTGTGTGTCGTACGTTTCTTGTAATCGTATTTGCCCGCATACCGACCGATCCATCCATAAGTAGCTTAGGTACTTACCTACCTCCTACTCAAGTAATTTTTGACCTACTCTTGAAGTGCTTTCCTACTCGTAGGCGTAGCCTATCTTGTCTATTTACCAGCGACATTTATAGTTACTTGCATATTTCATGCCCGCCACCGTGATTAATGGTTATATTTATTTAGCCTTTTATCATATTAGGTACCTATCGTATGAAATAAAAAAAAACAGCCAATATTATTTATTATTTTTATGCTTTTCAGATTTTTTTTCGGCGGTCTAATTTTTTGATAAAAATTTTAATTTTATGCTTTTCATTCTTTCAGGGTTTTATTATTTTCTTCTCCCACAAGGTGGTCAGTGGTCACACCGCATAAGGTGATCAGACGACATGGTCGACAAGAACGACAAGACCGGTCGGTAGGGCGATTTGTGGAGGAGGCCTATAGCCAGCAGTGGACGTCTTTCGGCTGAAATGTTTTTTATTTTTATTTCAAAATATATTTAAGTAAATAAGTATCCAAAGTTATAATGTATTGCCGTGTTCTGTATTTATACAGAACACGGCAATGCAACCTGTGAGTGCATAAAAGTCCCAATGACCAAAAAGTCACCCCTATTTTCCTACCCTTAGGGTGGGAATTTTATTTCCAAATTTTTATAGGACCCACTTCAAGGTATGGCCCGTCGATTAAAAAGAGAATTATCAAAATTGGACAACTCTGTAAAAAGTTATGCGTGATCATATTTAAAAAAAAAATACGTGTCGAATTGAGTACATACCTCCTCCGTTTTTTTCGTCGGTCAATAATTAAAAATACCTAGGTATTGTAGATTTTTTTCAATATAGGAATGAAATTTAATTGTCTTGCCGAACTCTAACTAAAATAATTATAGATGGAAAGCGTTTTGGCTAAGTAAGGGTGCCTCCAACCTCCAAGTGCCAACATGCATGCATACTAGCACGTTACATAACAGATTTCTTGTTAGGTATCGATCGATCGCATGCATATATGTATATAAATTTAACTTAAGATCTAAGAAAAACGAAATTATTTTCTTAAGCAGTTTATTTAATAAGTAGATACTAGGTAAGTACTTTATAAATAGCTTACCTAGTACGTAAAGTTACAGAATACTTTAATAACTATCTACCAACAAAGCGAAAAGTCTTTGGTATATCCAGTAAACCTTTTGGTTTTACAGTGGTGTTTCTTTTCAATATTTTATCTGTAATAACATTTGTGGCACTATCATCCGTATTATCAATTTCATTTTCTTTGTCTGTCGCAGTCGATACTGAGGAACCAGCGCTATGTTTTATATTTTTCAGTGCCGGTGTTATATTACCAAGATCACTTCTAATATTATCAATTGGTACATTTCCAAGAGATGTTATATCTTCTAGCTTCAGTTTAGGTAATTTCTCAAGAATATTTTTGCAAAAAGTACCAGACACTCTATCACCTATACCACCCCATATGCCCATTTGACAAAACCTAAAGTCTTTGTTTAAAGTAATTTCTTCTCCTATTGAAATAATTTGTTCGTTAAATTGAGAAAATGGAGGGAAGTCAAAAATATTAAAATTGTTGGTACTAGTATTTCTTCCATTCGATTGGTGAGCGAATCTAGTAACTAAATTGAGGAAATTATCTCGAACTCTTTTATCGCATGAAGATACCGTCTCCGGCAATGGCTTTCCTTCTTCATTCAGGGCCTCGAATAAATAAGCCAGCTCATCTCCATGTGAAGGACCGGTTACTTTAACGCCTGTGTTTACTTCATTCTCTTCTGTTAAAAAAAAGAAATATTTTTTTTAAAGCAAGAATGATTAATTGGTACGTTAATACGTTTTATCTAAATACAATCTGTTAACTCGTTTTCTACATTACCTAGTACCAAGGGCTATCTAGCACGAGTGTTATATGGATGCTACTTAGTACATAATTACTTAGCGACTCCGTAGAAAAAAAGAACACCTATTTTTTATCTAGGTGATTCTCGTGATTCTGACCAACGTATTTTATCCTATTGGGTTTATTTAAAACGTTGAGCAAAATAGGTAAGTAACTATAACTACTTATACATAAGAAACGAAAAACAAGGAAGTTCGTACCTGCAAGGGCAACTCCTGGTAAAAAGTGGGCACCCTTGGTAAGATTCCCGTTGTGATTGAAAGAAAACATGAAGGCTGGGGAGTCAGGCTGGCCCCATGCCTTAACGCTCAGGTAGGCAGGTAGGTTGAACAGAGCATCCCCTGTTAATAGACAGTAAGTATTATGCAAACCACGACCTTCCATCCGTGCCATATTCTCCAATGCTCTCTTGGAATATGGCACACGTGTGTGTGGCACGAATATGGCACGCAATCGTGCAAACCTCGCACCACTGCACTGTGTGCTTCGTAGGCGGCCTTACATTTTATAGTGAGTACATGTTTAATTAATGAGGAAGAAAACTGCCAATTTATCCCGCTAAGTTTTGTATGTGATTGATTTGCATTGGTAGTCCAATTATTTATCAAAAGAACTCACTATGTAGCTGTTGGGTGTAAGGAAAATGAAAATCTTATGTTTCCTAACAATTCCCGGCTAGGAAGCTAGGAGGTTAAAGAAATTTAAAGAAACCGAACGGATCGAGGTTATGTTTTCGACATTTTGAAGATTTCAACTATAGCGAAGTATTAGATTTACTACAGGTTTGTTCCAATTATATATCGTATCACTGTAGTGTAGTGGGTCTGCAGTCCTCGCACAGGGTTTCTGTTCTGTTCTGTTCTGACCCATCTTGAGATGACCATTGATTGTTATTAGTTATTAGGTTATATTTTGTTTTACTTGTAAAAGTCATTTAAAATGGTTTATTGAATTTGTGTCCATACACCCTAGTAATTAAATGTGAACTTGAGATAATGACAAGCAAATAGTCCAAGCAAACATTAACAAAAGTTTACCCATTATTTACTTGCACACGAAGTTCGCGTTTTTGTCACGTAAAAAGCCTTCTAGTTCATTAATTTCTTCTTGAAACTATGTTTTCTTCTACGTTTCATACGATACAATACAGTGTAAAATAACGTCGAAAAACACAAAAAATGCCTTGTTATTGTATTTCACTTGTTTGTTTTGGGTCGAACATAAAGAGCGTCACCTACAAAAAGTTTTCCCTGTACAACCCCATAGACGCTATACGAAATGGGAAGGCGTTTCTAAATCAAGTAATTCTCATAAACTACAGACGGTAGAGATCTGAAACTTTAATATAACCTTCTTGAGGATATAACAAAGTTTTTTATAATTGAGAAACACAACGAGGATACAAAAACCTCGATACAATCATTATTTCGTCAAAGATAACCATTCCAAAAACGGGAATACCTAGATCTTCGAAATTACTTTATAGTTTTTGGTGACACTGACTAGGTATGGTGATAATAAAGAAACTCAAATTCTGGAAATTTTTTTTTTTTTAAAGTTATAATTAAAAAGAAAATAAATATTAATTGCTTTTTAATAAAAACCAGGTGGTGGCGCAGAACTAATAATCCGATTTGCACGACTGACAGATGACTGTCCCTGTCTCTTCGTATGCAATCATTGAACTTCTGTCACTGTTCAACAATACTTCAGATCTGTGCTTCAGATGCTGCGTGCAGCTCGTAGAGGGAGTACATGTACGCCGGTTCTCCTACAGGTCAGGTGGTCTTTGATAAATATTCGAACTAGGGTAAACTGCCCCATGATTGTCACTTTTACAAATTTCTCGTGGCTAAATTTATAACTGCAAAATAAAAATGCTAAATCGTCAAAATAATATGTTATTGTTGTTTTTTGCGTATAACCATTTAATATTGATTATGATATTTTAATTAAAAACGTTCAAACCATAAACTAAATATTGGCAACCTGCGCTATTAATGAGTCATTAGTTTAAAATTGCGTTAATAGTTTAATAAAATAATTAATTATTATGACATGATTTTTGTATTTTATGCTGTAAAATGACAAAAATCACTATTTCCAGCTTCTAAATGAAACCATGACAATCTGGAAGGTTGTGATCGTGTAGTTTACCCTATATAAAATATAAACAAAACAGCAGCGGAACGGAATCTGTGGAGTCGCCTTTGCCTCAACTCACAGATGTCATTATGTCAAAAGTTATTGTTCAGTGAAATAAAAATTTTATTAAGCGCTTCTGAAAATACTTAATTTTTATAACCACAAAGTAATCGAAACTAAAATTAAGTTGGAAACTAAATCCTGATTACAAGTAATAACGCTCTAAAGAAAAGTATTAAGCAAGATAATTTTTAGTACTATTACTGTTGTTTGACTGCTTCGTGGCTCAGTTGGCAGCGGTGTGTACTGAGAAGCGTGTGCACTTGGTACTTGCACTTGCAACTTTGCATCAAGACCTAAAGTTCTACGTAATTATACGTAGATATACCACCCCTGCGCGATCCGCTCTCTGCACTCCTAAAACGCTGCGCTAAACGCCAGCATGGTTTGTCGACTACTGATGTGAATTAAATGTATTGAATGCTGACATCGTGCCAGGCGTTCAGACGTTCACTCGGAACGTTTTATGCTGAAGTCAGACTAAAACGTATAGTTTGTGAAACAAACACATCTATAATTGGCCCTAGTTAAGCAGAAAGAGACCAAACCCCATTTTTGCGAAAATGAGTTTTATATTGACATTAATAAGATTCCGTATTATCTGTCAGTTGCAAAAACATGCGTAACTGTATCTTTTATAGTTCTAAGGATATACATTTTGTAGAATGAGACCAACTCAATATTTGGCCTACAAAAATGCTTAATGAGACCATCGATCCCTTGATGGTCTACAAACATAAAATAAATTGGGCTTTTTATTTCTGCAGAAAACGACTATCCAGTTGGCTGCTTTTGCTTAAATAGGACCACTATGGTATTTAAAAAAATTTAGATTTGCAGAAAGCGACCACAGTCCGTGGTCGCATTCTGCAAAATACACTTTCTCAATGTTTTATATAAGCAGATTTTTTTTAAACTGATGGTCTTTTGTTTTCATATGAATACGTTTTCTTTGGTGAACGTTAATACGATTCGCTAAAACAGACCATTTATTTTGAATATAATTTATAAAGCAGTTATAGTGCTGGGTTCTTCAGGATGCATGATAAATGTATACGCGTTGAAGTTTATTAGTAAATAGTTATGTGGGTATATACTTACGTCATAACGTGAACCTATCGGCAATAGTCTCGCTGAAGACCCGAGAGCTATATTGAACTGACAATATACCAAGGACATCCTGTACCTCAGCCTGTATGAGATTAGTATGGCTCTTAAACAGCTTTTAAGAACAACAAGGCTCCAAGGTGATGAAATCACCGCTGATCTTCTAAAGAAATTGTTTAATTCCGTTATCAGCAACGGGATAACGCCTAAAACGTGTTACTGAAATGCGGTAGTACTGTTCTTAAACAAGGACAATAAACCCTCCTAAAGAACTAAAGTCCTATCACACTTTTGAGGCATGTTTATAAACTGTTCTCGAGAGTCATCACGAATCGTCTCACGTGCAAGTTTGACGATTTGCAGGCAGTCCCCCAAACAAACCGGCTTCTGACAAGGCTTCGGTACAATCCAGGTAATACAGAAGACGGAGGATTATAACCTGCCTCTTTGCTAAGCACTGGACTATATGAAAGTTTTTGATTTGATTGAGACCTAGGCAGTGTACTGCAATCTCTCCAGCGGTGCCAAGTTGACTATCGGTTTATCGAAGTGTTGTAGTGTTTGTATGAACAAAAACGCCACTATGTAAGTTCGACTACACAGGATCAGAGGTCGAAGGCTGTGCGACTGCACCAGGGAGACAGACAGGGGGATTTCAATCCCTAAAACTGTTCACCGATGTACTCAATGGATGTTTTCAAAACTCTGGACGTTCATCATGGAAGTTCAGCCCAACTTGGCATCAACATAAACAGCGAGTACATCACTAACCCTCGATTTGTAGGCGATATAGCAGTGTTTCCCCAGACAGCGGAAGATCATAATCATCAGCGTGCAACGCTAGATGACCTCAGTAGCCTCCGATCCGATCGAGTTGGTCTTAGAATGAACATGGACAAAACTAAAATCATGTTCAGCACACATTTTAGACCAATTCCAGTCAAGATCGGAGACTATACGCTCGAAGTTCTTGACAAATATCTGGGAAAAACTAACCAGCTAGGTCGATACAACTTCGAGAAAGAAGTCGATCGTCTAATCAAGCTCGAATGGGCAGCGTTCGAGAAGCTCCAGTATTTTCTGCGTGATCGGATCAGAAATGATGAGATGAACTAAAGTGATCGACACAGCCCAAAAATTTGTAAAACTGAAGTTGATCATAGCTCGAAGAACAGGATGGTCACTAGTGTAGGGTCTCGAGTTACGTAGATTAGGTAGACCTCCCGTCTCAAGATGGTAAGACGACCTGGTGAGAGCTGCGGCAGTACACAGGATGAGGGGCGATCAAGCAAGACCAGTCGTTGTAGCAACTTATGGGAGAGGCCTATATCAAGCAGTGGACGTTTTTCGGCTGAAATGATGATGATGATGACTTATGCAGTTTTTTTTAATATTTTGTTTCGATACAATAATGTAGTTTTATGTTTTGACGGATTTCTAGTTGATACTTTTAAGAATTACCTAGGTACCTGCACCTACTTTTATATTGGTTTGTTTTCCGTATTCTTTGAGGAAAATAGTTTTCTACATTTGGTTTTTGAAAATACTTACATTATTATAAGAAAAAAATCTGAAGAAGTGATTGATTTTTACTAAAACTCAGATAATTTAGCTTCAAACCTTTTGAAATACGAATTTTCCGTACAAAGACCATCTACTTAGTTGCATTTTGCAAAATACGAATTCATAAAACTCCATAATATTACAGAAAGCGACCACAACTATAGTCTCTTTCTGCTAAAATAAAATTTTGCCATGTACCTACAAATGTCGAAAGAGACCACATCTTTCACCTCGTTATTTATATACTTTAAACTATTATATTTACAGTTTGACGTGGTTTTCCACTCGACAATAATCATATCTTTCAAGTGGCATCATTAGAATTTAAATTTTTCGAATAGTTAGGAAACAATCGTAATCCCAATCTTTAAAGCGCTATATCTCAAAACTAACTTTTTCGAGGTGGCTGTTTTCTGCATAACGGGGCTAAATTATGAAAACCATTTGTAAAGTGACATTAAAAAAACAACCACAGCCACTGCTTTATACCTATACTAGCTTTTGCCCGCAGCTTCGCACGCGCTTTTTCATTAAAATCGTTAATTACTGGTTGATTTACGACTCAGGATTTTGGTGACATCATTTCTGATCGCATCCATACCCCCTAAAAATATCTATCTTTATTTCAGTTCTCGTGGCAACTCCATAAATTCATTCTACACTCCACCATTCAAACACTGAAACTTCTAACATTTCTATTAGCTGGTTGGGTAAAAGTAGTTGGATTTACAAACCTACATACCTAATATATGTACCCACTCGAGTAAAAAAAAGTTTAAGATTTTTAGGCGCTTTATGTTTTTGGGAATGTTCCGTTACCATGTGAATTTTAGTTATTTTTTTCTTAATAGAACTCTGAATCTAATTACACCCACTGAAGAACCCGTTGTCCTATTTTTACGTGGAAATAAAGAAATATATATACATTGTTTTAATACTAACTGAAGAGTCCCGTTTTACGTTTCCGTGGGAATTTAGTATATTTCTTCCTTCCAACACCCTTACACTTGTAGACCAAATTTCACGTTGGCATACTCAAGGAAATCGATTTTTCATACCAAATAATTAGTCCTGTAACCCTATTCCCATAGGAATTTAGTTAATTCCTTTCTTCAACACCCTTTCATCTACTGAGAAACCTGTACACTAAGTTTCACGTCGATACACTCAATAATGTCAATTTTTCATACTAACTAAAAAAACCCGTAATTCCCGTTCCTGAAGGAATTTTGGGAAATCCTTTCTTAGCGGATGCCTACGCCATAACATCTTCCTGCATGCCAAATTTCAGCTTAATCCGTCCAGTAGTTTGGGCTGTGCGTTGATAGATCACTTTGTCAGTCAGTCAGTCAGTCAGTCAGTCATTCAGTCACCTTTGGATTTTATATATATAGATTTATTTATTTTTCTTATAAAACTGCATCTCTCTTTACAGGCCGGCTTGTTATCAGAAGGAATCTAATTTTATCTACACCCATATCATTACTTCCCTACAATATGTTCAGAAACGACAAGTTAATGGCCTATATAAAGAAATCTGTATCAGTGGGTGCATCTTAATTTCTACTTTACTTTATCGAAAACTAAACTTTAATTGCGTTCAAATTTAGAACAGAAATTATGCATGTTAAACAATGCACTTTTTATTTAAAATGTAATAAAAAGAGTCGCCTTCGCCGAAAATTGCGTTCGTTCGATTTTGGTTCAGACAATATGACGTCACACACATCCGAGTAAATATCTTTAAATTTTATCGGCGTGCGCGAACTTACTTAAATTCTTATTATCATCGTATGTAAGTACATTATTAGCATTAATCTAACATGTGCTAACAAATAAAATATTCTGATTATGTAATAAATAGTCTGATTTTGATAATTCAATAAGATAATTCATCATAAAAAAAGTTATGTCATGAAGAATAGCGTGGATAATAATTATTTTGAATTTTCTATAACTATGTTAGATCTCGGACGGCGCCGCGCTTGCCCCAGACAGTAAAAGAATCCAAAAAATAAAAGGTAATGAATAAGAAACTTTAATAAAACCAAAATAATCTTAAAAAATTCCAAAACACAATAATATCTCACACAAAAATGACAAAACAAAAAAAAACAAAACAATATTTTCTTCTTGTCAAGAAAATTCAAATTGATTCGAAGATAGAATCAACATACTCCTAAGCGAAAAAAAGTGATGTTGCCCCTTAACATAAACAGTAGTTACTGTGTGAGTACGCCCTTAACATATTAGCTCACACAAACTAATAAAATGCAACATACAACTCTATGCCATTCAAATAAAAATTAAACATTTTACTCATTATCATGTACTCATTATGTACAACTTCATGGAGAGCTCCTGTTCCTACAAAAAAAAAACACCTGAATATCCTCCCAAAGCCAAACCAAATTGACGCTTCTTATTCTCTTCCTCTACTAATACCACGTTTCCAGGTTACACTTCAGCTATTTTACCCTGGAAAACGTGTTTAACAAGAAAACACTCAATGTGCATAAACATTTTAACCAACCTGCAATCTTCGGACTTCGTATCCGAAGATTGCAGGTTCGTGTCCTGTCACGGTCGCCATATGTTAGATCTCGGACGGCGCCGCGCTTGCCCCAGACAGTAAAAGAATCCAAAAAACTTGTATATAAAAGGTAATGAATAAGAAACTTTAATAAAACCAAAATAATGTTAAAAAATTCCAAAACACAATAATATCACACACAAAAATGACAAAACAATAAAAAACAAAACAATATTTTCTTCTTGTCAAGAAAATTCAAATTGATTCGAAGATAGAATCAACAACTATCTACATAATATTGATCCTCATTCGTCGACTCCTTTCCTTTTTTGTTCGAGCTGTGTCGTGACTCAGCGCGAGCGAAACGAAAAATAAGTCAGTTGTGGAGAGCATTTGGTCTCAGATCCGTACAATAAAGTTTTTTTTTATTTTACTAAACTCCTCTTAAATAAAAATTCCTTTCCTTCTTCTCTTACCTTTCGATCCTCCTTAGATTATCTACATTGATGTATATTGGTTGGCACAAAAATTTAGAAATAAAAAAGTGGCAACACTATATGAAAATTTTCGAAAATCAGAAAAAAACGAAATATTCATAGTGTTGCCATTTTTTTTTCTACTAATAAAGCAAACAGACAGCTCTTGTCTGTCCAGAGTCCAGACGTATCGTATTGGGTTACTTATCATTATAACTAAACTCATTTCAACTATTTTCAACTCAACTACTATCGATTTACATAAGTTCATAATCCATAATGGACGACTCACCTAATGTTCAACTCAACTAATTTCAAATCAACTAAAATTATTACAACTAATGAACGATTGATCTAATGTCTAATCAGTTCAGATATTGGATGTTACAACTATGTACGACTCGCCTAAAGTTAATCTGTTTACCGCGCTGCAGCGGGTATAGTTCATTATTTACGATTAACAATCGATTTATACCCACTGATAATAATCTGGGATGATTACAAAATGTGATCCTTACTTTAGAAGTTCCCCCGCCCTTGCTCCTCCCGTCCAGTTTAGGATGTAGTAACATATTGAGGTTTTTTTAATTTTTAAACGCCTTGAAGAGTGTTTCTGGCACTCGCCACCGTCCCGCTGCCGCGGTCGCTCGCTACGCTCGCTCGGCTCGTGCATGTGTAAATATATACAACAATACCGCAAGTTCGCTCCCTTCGGTCGCTCCTTGCTAACCTAACCGTAGCGTGTCGGTTCTGCGTACTCTTTAAGTTTTAGGATTGTTGATTATTTATTTATATTCATAGCATTACATCTAATAATGTAAATAAACGATCATGTACATATTGTTTTATTTTCCTTCATTTTAGCTAGGTAGCTATTTTGTCCAAAAACATAAAGAGTACACAGAACCGACTCGCTACGGTTAGGTTAGCAAGGAGCGACCGAAGGGAGCGAACTTGCGGTATTGTTGTATTATATTTACACATGCACGAGCCGAGCGAGCGTAGCGAGCGACCGCGGCAGCGGGCGGCGAGTGCCAGAAACACTTCTCAAGGCGTTTCAATTAGGTAGGTAATTAAAAAACGTCACTTATTAAGGTTTCTGAAAAAAAAAATTAAGTTACTACAGCCTGAACTGGACGGGAGGGACAAAAAGGATGGAAACTTCTAAAGTAAGGAGGACTTTTTCTAATCACCTCATATTAACAGTGGGTATCAATCGTTTGTTAGTACCTACAATAACTTGTAGGTGAGTTGATCATTAGTTGAGTCGTGCTTTAGGTATTTCGTCCATTAGTCCAATCAGTTTTAGGTGAGTTGAACATAGTTGAGTCGTGCTTTAGGTATTTCATTCATTAGTACAATCATTTTTAGATGAATCGATTATTAGTTATTCTGAAACGTAGGTCATTTGGTCATAGTTGAGTTGAAAGTAGTTAATATGAGTTTAGTTATAATGATATGTAACCATCGTATTGCTAATAATGATTAATGAAGGGCATTCAATTTAAGCAGCTGTAATTATTATTAGATATTTTTTAAATCTAAGTATGCTTGAATAATAACACGTCACACTCAGAGCCCCTAACTAGGAAGAACCTGTATCTAGGGTGCCCGAAACACACACAGAGACGAACATCACACCCAGACCGGAAACAAACATCGATATTCATCATATCAACATTCGAATAGGTAGTGATATAACTCGTAAACAGAGAAAGAACAATTTGTTTGTGTCCGTGAACCTGAACGAGGCGAGGGTCTACCTACATGTCTACATAGCTACATTGTGGTTGGATTGTGTGTGTGTAGAGTTATTTAATTGATTATTTGTTACAGATAATTCTGATTCTCTCTTATCTCTGTGTATTATAATATTGTGCAACAGACAGACTGCCTTTACAATTTTAATTGAATTATCCACAGATGTTTCGATGCTTTTTAAAAGAATTCTAAATTTACTAGCAGCCATTCCAAAGGTGCATTCTATACCGACCCTTGTAGTAGACAATTTGAAATTAAATCTTGATTTATCTGCATTTCCTGTTGCTTGTGTTCTTGGATAAGGTCTCATTATGAACGTTTTCAAAGGAAAAGCCTCGTCCCCTAAAAATACATATGGTGCCACAATATCACTATTCGGTAATCGTTCCTCGGGTGGTAATTGAATATTTCCACTGTTAAGTTCTTGAAAAAATTTTGAATTGCTGAGAACGCCTCCATCACTATCTTTCCCGTATGCACCTACGTCAATGATGCGAAATGTGTTGTCTGAATCGGAGATCGCTAATAAAACAATTGAGTAATAATTTTTGTAGTTGAAATACATGCTTCCAGAGAGTTGTGGCTTTACGACACGAATGTGTTTTCCGTCCAGATTCCCACAGCAATGTGGAAATTTATTTTTATTTGAAAATGAATTTGCTATTTCCTTAAAATCTTCGATACTAGGAAACTTCATATGTATTTCGTTAAAATTATTCCAAATTGCACTACAAACCTCCATCACGATACTTGCTATTGCGGTTTTTGAAATGCGAAATGGCACTCCTAATTTCCGAAAAGAGGTTCCTGTTATTAAGTACCTGTAAATAATAACACGAATTAAAATTTATTGTTATTTATTACAGAAATGGACGTTAAAACTAGGTGGCGACACTTAAGGGATGTCTTTCTAAAAGAATTGAAAAAAGTTCGTAAGCCTCGCTCTGGAGATTCAGGAAGCCCAAATGAACAATATTACTCAGGAAAGTGGACCTATTACCAACATATGTTGTTTTTAAAGGATGTTTCAATGCCTCGACCAACCGAAGGTAATAGTGTTCATCAAGAAACTGGAAATAATGATAATGATGCCAGCCTACCATCCACTTCAAGATCAGAGCAGAATCTTCAGTTGCCTGATGAAGATAATTCTACTGCAATGATTAATAGATCCGAGACTTTTGTATCTTCTGATGACGAACCACTGTCTACCAGTGTGCGCAGTACAAATACACAGAGCTCGAGTGCTTTGTCAACTGAAGCTTTAGATAGTGGATTACAAAGTGGATCCCAAAAAAGAAAACGTAAAGAAAATCAATCTTTAACCGAATATCAGCGTCGAATGATCCAAATCGAAGAAGATAAAATTAAAGCGTTTAAGGAGAAAGAAAAAGAAGTTGAGGATGAAGATTTACTATTTTTGAAATCGCTAGCTCCATATTTTAAATATATGAATCCAGTGCAAAAATTAAGATTAAAAAGTAAATTACAGAATACAATAGCAGACGAAATTTCTCTAGCTATGCCATCACCCCCTTCAAACTCTTCATCTACTATGTCAACAATCATACCCTCACCTGTGCACGCATCCTCACATCCATCCATGGCACCACCAACAAACACACAACAATTCTACGAATCATTTAATGCTGAATATGATTCTTGAATATAAGATTTTTTACACCTCAATTTCTTTTTCTTATAAAAGAATGTGTGATTATTCCTTTTTTTATACCGTAATAGTTGATTATAAGATTTTATTAAAATTTGTACATCCAGTAGTTTAAAACTAGAATTCTACGTAATTTTGCTGACTTAAGAAGTGTTTTATATACTCTGTTGCACATTAAACCGACATAATGACTACCTATATGAAAGAAAAATAAAAAAGATAATAAATACATAATAAAAATATATAATAAATACATAAAATGTTTGTCTTTTATTTAAATGTACGCACACATAATAATAATAAAAAACTTACCTGATTGTTAATACCAATCTTTCTTCCACACTAATGGGTTTTTTAAAGTTGGTCACTCTATGATTACAATCGCTACGTATTCCATTGCAGATGTAGTCAAATGTTTCTTTTGCCATGGACAAATAATCGTAAAAGTCTTCTTCGTTATTTCGTACATCAAAATAAAGGTTGAAAAATTCACCGCGCAGATTTCTGGATCTATAAAGTATTTTATGTTGTCTACGTTTCCTTTTTTCAATGTCATTTGCAATTTTTAAAGCAATATTGCCCGACAGCAAAAACTGTGCATCTCTATAAAGAGCCATCGTTAAAGTGGCGTTAAGCGCAGTGTTGCCAATGGCTATTTACAAGATTCCCCAAGATCACTGGTCAAATTCCCCAAAATTGGGGAGAAAAATATCCTGATTCCCCACAAAATCCCCTCACAATGAGATAAAGAACTATTTACAATATAACTTTAAAAATCAACCATTTATTAATGACAAACACTTAAAAAATCGCAATATCACTCAAAAAAAACCTCCGGTCATTATATGAAATCCTCCTCCGGTTTTCTCTTATGTTTAGGCTTAAAATTAAAAACAAGGTTAAAAACACGTAAAAACAGATATTGTATTTCGCTATTATTCTTTAAATATTTATATACTTAGGCCAACTGACTGACTTTAGGGTATACTGATACTGGATACTGGTACCTGGGTACTGATATATTTTCATAATTGTATTTCGCTAATATTCAGTAATTTAAACGAATAAGGTTAATAATCACATCCCTGAAGATAAGTTTGAGCCTCTTTATCAATAAAAATAAATAAAGGCAGTAATTTATATTTGATCAATGGATGTTTTGATTGGCAGACCCAAGAACACGTGGCAGCGCGCTATGAAGGAGGATCTGGAGCACACGCAGAGAACCTGGGAGGAAGTCTGCGATATTGCTCAAGACCGTCGAGCGTGGCGGCGATTTGTTTCGGCCCTTTGCTCCCCAGCGGAGATAGATGATGATGATGAGATGTTTTGATTGTAAGATCTTTTGAATTTGTGAAATGCTAAATTCCCCGCATATTCCCCACACAGTGCCTCTCCCCACAAATTCCCCAATCGCTTTGGGATTCCCCGCAGTTTGGGGAATTCCCCACACTTTGGCAACGCTGGTTAAGCGCGACGCCAGCCATCGAGCGACGGCATCGCACGATAGACATCGCGCGATCTATTAGGACACCTGTTAGGTCATCGTACGACCACTTTGATCGTGAGATGAAAAACGCATCGCGCCATCGTACGATCGCTCCCAATTAGGACGACGCCTTAGGGGAGGGGTAGTGCAAACAATCAAATATACTAATATAATAAAAGTTGTTGGTCCGTGCCTTTCATCTGTCTGCGTCTGGCCACTTCCATGGTCTGGTTGATCCGTTTGGGCAAATATTATTTACAATACCGTCGTCGACATCATTATGTAATCTTTGTAAAATATGACTTTTTTTTCTAAATTGCTATGCTAGCGATTTCGCAAAAAATAATTAATTTTTGCGGGAAGCAAGAGATATAGGGGTGCTGATGTCAACCTCAATGTCACCAGGAGGTCAAGTTTCGTAATTAAATAAATCTAAGTATCGACTTTTAATTGCCTTTCTCGTCATCGATTTTGTTAACCATAGTCGCTTTACTAAGCTGATTTCTTTTACACGCAAAGAAACCAGCAATGGTTAAAAAAAAACTCTTTCAATACAATTACGATTCGATCGATTTTAGTTACGCGACTTGACCCTCTGGCGACTCTTTCTTATATTATACACAGTGCCCTGGGCCTCTGGCAGTGACAGACAATGGCAAGCGATACCAATAATAAAAGCGCATGTAAAGCTGCCTTGGGCATGCTCTAGTATTGTGATAAGATTAATTCACCCGTAGCTTCAGCAATCTTTGTGAGGCCTTCCAATACATCAACGGACTGCTGCTGGTAAAAACGCTTCATGTTATCAAGCTGCTTGGCCTGTTCTAATGGGATCAGGTCCTCGACTCCAGCTACGATACCCTGCAGCGTACCAATCAACTCGTTCTGAACAAAGTTTTTCACAGTCATGAGCTTGTGCGTTAACAGCTCCGAATATTTTCCTGAAAATTATTATGGTATTGTACGCAAGGAATACAATTTCTACTTACGACGTTACTATGATTTTTCAAAACAAAATTATATCAGTAACTAAACTAAAAAAGTACATATACACTTTTAATTTATCAGTTTCTCCAGTGATCTCATTATTATACCTACTAGAGGCTGCCTCGCGGTTTCACTCGCGCAGATTTCTCACAAACACAAAAACCTAGTTTTTTCCCGTTCCCATGGGAATTTCGGGAAATTCATTCTTAGTGCTCCCCTACACTCTCCAAGGAACCCACTTGCAAAATTTCAGCCCGCTACGCCCAGTAGTTTCGGCTCTGCGTTGTCTGTCAGTCAGTCAGTAACGGAAGAGTTTTATATATATATACTAGAGGCTGCCCCGCGGTTTCACTCGCGCAGATTTCTCATAAACACAAAAATCCATTTTATTCCCGTTCCCATGGGAATTTCGGGAAATCCTTTCTTAGTGCTCACCTACACTCCCTAAGAAACCTACATGCAAAATTTCAACCCGCTACGCCCAGTAGTTTCGGCTCTGCGTTGTCGGTCGGTCGGTCGGTCGGTCGGTCGGTCGGTCGGTCGGTCGGTCGGTCGGTCGGTCGGTCGGTCGGTCGGTCGGTCGGTCGGTCGGTCGGTCGGTCGGTCGGTCGGTCGGTCGGTCGGTCGGTCGGTCGGTCGGACGGTCGGTCGGTCGGTCGGTCGGTCGGTCGGTCGGTCGGTCGGTCGGTCGGTCGGTCGGTCGGTCGGTCGGTCGGTCGGTCGGTCGGTCGGTCGGTCGGTCGGTCGGTCGGTCGGTCGGTCGGTCGGTCGGTCGGTCGGTCGGTCGGTCGGTCGGTCGGTCGGTCGGTCGGTCGGTCGGTCGGTCGGTCGGTCGGTCGGTCGGTCGGTCGGTCGGTCGGTCGGTCGGTCGGTCGGTCGGTCGGTCGGTCGGTCGGTCGGTCGGTCGGTCGGTCGGTCGGTCGGTCGGTCGGTCGGTCGGTCGGTCGGTCGGTCGGTCGGTCGGTCGGTCGGTCGGTCGGTCGGTCGGTCGGTCGGTCGGTCGGTCGGTCGGTCGGTCGGTCGGTCGGTCGGTCGGTCGGTCGGTCGGTCGGTCGGTCGGTCGGTCGGTCGGTCGGTCGGTCGGTCGGTCGGTCGGTCGGTCGGTCGGTCGGTCGGTCGGTCGGTCGGTCGGTCGGTCGGTCGGTCGGTCGGTCGGTCGGTCGGTCGGTCGGTCGGTCGGTCGGTCGGTCGGTCGGTCGGTCGGTCGGTCGGTCGGTCGGTCGGTCGGTCGGTCGGTCGGTCGGTCGGTCGGTCGGTCGGTCGGTCGGTCGGTCGGTCGGTCGGTCGGTCGGTCGGTCGGTCGGTCGGTCGGTCGGTCGGTCGGTCGGTCGGTCGGTCGGTCGGTCGGTCGGTCGGTCGGTCGGTCGGTCGGAATTTGCTTGTGTGGTGTGGCACCGACTTAAAATTTCTTGAATAACCAAAATTACTTTAAGAAGTGAGTAAATTAAGTCCTAATAGAAAATGTTTCCCAATTATTTAATGCTTTGCAGTTTTTTCGGCGGTTAATTTTTTTGATAAAATGTTTTTTTACTTAACTAATCACATGCATATCACAGGCAGGATTATTACCATAAACAGCTCTTGCTGTCTCTGCAGAGTTGACGCCCGTCAGAAAGGCACAACGCCGTCTTTTTGTTTTTAGAGAATCTGCTGGTTTTTCGGAAATAAGGGGTGGCAACGCTCTTTTGTCATCTGGACCTTCCACCCGAGCTCCGGCTCCTAGGAATCGGCAACATACTTATTTATCTTACGATCATCATACAATTTGAAATTTAGATTCTACGTATGTAAGTATAATAAAATAAGTGTAATACCCTACATATAATTGAACCAAAAAATTGAATATTGTACCAAAATTCCATAAATTAGGTAAGATATAATTACCACGGACATAAAAAATTACATCGTCTTCTATATATTAGGAAGATTTAATAATAAATTTTTGCAAAAAGTAGGTACCTATTTTGCGAAAACCCCGATAATTTGATATATAATAATAATAATAATAATAATAACAAATCACACTCAGAGCCCCTAACTAGGAAGAACCTGTATCTAGGGTGCCCGAAACACACACAGAGACGAACATCACACCCTTATGTAAGTGGATTGCCTATGTTTTTAAAATCATCCTAACAAAACTTTTTGCAAAAAACCTACTATAAGGGCAAATACGCCGAAATTTACAACTTTTTGTGTCACTTTTTTTTTCTGTTTTTGGGACACCTACAGGAAACTAAAAAAAAAATTTTTTTTAGAGAGGTATGATAAATTTGCTTTTATGATTTTTCTAGGATAGGTACTAGAATATCTAGCCCATGTTTTAAAGGTCCATTAGTAAAACTTTACTTGATATTTATTTTTTTATAAAAAGGCAAAGTTGCCAAAAAATGTTTCTATTGTGTAACGATTTTTGTTGTGTAACGCGTTTTTGCACCAATCCTACGTTTCTAGGGAAAAAAGCCCAAACAGACGGAATGGCACAGACAACCCCAATAAATATAGACAGAATAATTTAATAGAGCTCAGAATAATTTGAGGTTTAGTCCTCTGAGTAAGGAAACCGCCGCTACGCTTCAATAGAGTTAACCTATTTTTGTGTATTTGCCCTGACCTGGTTACGCTTACAAAACTTACTATGTGATCAAAAAGGACATAAGATGGGTTCGATTTTGAGCCGCGTGTCAACTAAACTGTCAAATAGGGTTGTATTGAATCCAGTTTCAATCGATATCGATATACGCAAAAATGAAAAATTCTAATAAAAATATGTCAGTGTCACAATAAGGTTTTCTATCTTTTTTCTTTAAGTTTTTTTGTGTCAGAGTTATATTTAGGTAGATAGATAGATAGATAAAAAAAAGTATTCATCACACAGCACAGATAGAAATCAGTTGCAAAAGAAAAACCTAAGTAAAAATATATAATACATAATATTTTTATAGAAAAGCAGTAAGTACTGTGCGATGATAGGGCTCGGGCTCATTTCTTATCACAGAAATATGCGCACTAAGTAGGTACAGTCACTGACTAGGAGGCCGTAACAGATTTGTCTATGGTTTCGTCAGCCCTAGACTGTATTACCAAAGAACAAGAGCTATTTTGCAATACAGAAAAACCGGAAGTGTTACGCCGATCGTGTCCGCCACTGTACTCCTAATTAAAATAACATACATCGCAACGCTGTTAATCTGCCAGGACCCTTAATGTAAAATAAATCAGATTACGAGTCCCAAGAGTGAAGGCACTGTACGCTAATATATACTGGGTGTTTCTGACAAGGTGTTAATAAATCAAAGGAGGGATTCTGCTTACCATAACTAACAACTTTCCAAAAGCAACATGGGTCAAAATCTCAAAAAAAACAGCTGTTCCATACTTTGGTTCGATCCGCTGACGGGGTCAATGTACGGGACGGCTGATTTTTGTTTTGAGATTTAGACCCATGTTGCTTTGGGAAAGTTGTAATGTGTGGTGAGCAGAATCCCTCCTTTGATTTATTACCGCCTTGTCAGAAACACGCTATAGATAGTATAAAACAATATGAAATTAATATACGAAAAAAGATAAATAATTATATTTCGTGGTTTCATTTTCGATATAAATCATTTCACTAGGTAGTCCTTTCACCTACAAGGCAACATTCGCACGTTCTTACAAATAACTATTAGTCGATCGATTTAATCGATATCGATTACTCGATTAATTTGAAATTTACCCATGCTCCCATCCCTACCACTCTACGCGCCCATCACTAGCAGCGTCCGCCAAGCCTGTCATTCTTTTTCCGTGCGAGGCAACGAAAGCACGCGTTCGGATCTTGTTCGCAAAAAATAAATTTTTCAAGATACCGAAAAGATCCTACGAATATTTAACAAAAAATTAAGTGAGTTACTTAAACTTTGATGGATTTCATTATCCTCATACTATAAATCGAGAGACAATGTCTAATGTTACGGTAAGTTCATCTGCTTACCTACCTTCAAAAAAAAAAAAAAAAATATTTAGACAGAAATTTCGAATTGAAATTCTGCATAAACTTACATTTAAAAAGTGTAAAAGAAATATTTTTGCAAAGCCATAGATTCGAACAAGAACCAGGCTGCCATACTGCAATAGATTCCAATAGGAACGCGGCAAAATTTAAAACTGTACATCAGTTTTTATCATTAAAATAATTTTTTTTGCAAAGCCATAGATTCAAATATGAACCAGGCTACCATACTGCCATAGATTCCAAAAGGAACGCGGCAAAATGCAAAAATAATCATAATTTTTTATGTAAGTATAAAAATATAAAAAGCATAATTTTCTTTTTTCTTCTTATTCCAGTAGGCGAAACGCCTTTACAATGTGAATGTGCCCAGAGCAAATATCATTCGAATATGAGGATATATTTCTAGCCGAAACTATTCCCTACAACCCATGATCAGGTCTAAATGAGACTGAATCACCAAAAATCATGATGGCGACATACCAAGTGCCAATTGCCACCACTGCCCCAACAGTGATCACTTTTAATACCGTCACCAAAAACAGGTCCAAGCACCAGCAATAACTTCCTTATTGGAACTAGTAGCGGTTACACCGACCAATTGAACTCGGACCCTGAGGCAAAGTTTAAATTTCCGGAACTGGACCCATAAATTTTATTAACCCTGGGCGAAGCCCTGGATGATGAACTAAAGTTGTGTGATTGAATCTACGATAATCTCTCTCAAATGGCGAGAGAAGTCAAGGAAAAAATCCTTCAGCAATATACTATACCTAGCAACTACATATTGGTTCAAGCTTCAAAGCTAAATACTAAAATACTCTCATCTCAACTTGGACTGACTTCACATCACATCGGGGAGTAGGGCCATGGCCATTCTCCTAAC
The DNA here is from genome assembly GCA_951802225.1 of Euspilapteryx auroguttella. Lineage (NCBI taxonomy): Eukaryota > Metazoa > Arthropoda > Insecta > Lepidoptera > Gracillariidae > Euspilapteryx > Euspilapteryx auroguttella. The sequence continues at coordinate 3,059,163 of OX637649.1, read as the reverse complement.
TCAAGATATAAAATAGAGGCAATCAAGATTCTAAGCGAGGGCTCCCGTAGTTCATGCAACCTGTATAGCTCGGAGACACAAGCTCGCATTTAAAAGACCGCACCAGGTCTACCAAGACGTTTTTGAATATCTTTCAGTACAGAAAACGAGATAAAGCACTGTTCGGTGCCAAATTTTAGAGAAAATTAAATTAAGCTTCAAAATTGAATAGCAATGCCTTCAAATCAGGAAGACAGTAGTCTTCCCAGAAATACTGTTGCTTACACAACACAGCCGCCTCTACGAGCTCCACGGACACAGCTTGGCCGCAGTTTCAGGAAAACTCAGGCCCTCCTCGCTTTGCGAAAAACAAAGGGGGGGGGCGTGCCAGGTCCAGAGTACGAAGATACCACTCGTCATGTTCCAAATTACAACGACCCAATACCGACGCAGTCGCACGTTTAGAGAACGACCCATCAGGCCACGTGCTCAACCACGATTCTGGCAGAATTCAGTACAATATTTTTAAAATGTGTTGGTTGTATTGTATATCACAAACAATAAAGGTATCCTTAATTGGATTTGTAACAGAATAATTAAATCTTTTTCTAATTTTCCACTTGAGCAATAATATGTTCCTGTTGTAACATGGTTAGCACAGTAACAACAAGAAATGTCAATCGCAACTAATAATTTGCTAGAAATCGTATCTAAAACCTTTTTGACACCAATTCAAATGGAGGTAAGAGATTTCATTTTAACCTAAAACTGTAATAAATTTGTAAGTAACTAAACTTCATTTCGAAATGGCAGAACAGCATGCAAGCTATTATTACATGGCATCTATTGACCTAAAATGTCTCGTAACTTTTTATTTCTGTCGCTTAAAACTATCGTAAGTACTAACCCACGTTTCCTGTTTAAGGATGTGAACACACAGAATCTTGTTATCCACCTATGATTTCAACCCAATGCCTTATATTATTGGCTCACGATAGCGCCTAGAACTTTTACTAAGATTAAAGAAGGGGTCGTAGGTCACTTGCGTTCATTTGGTCAAAAATTGGTAAATTTTTGTATGTGACGATATCCTTTACATAGACCGTAGTTACATGGAATATTTAAATAAAGTTAGGTTTACACTCTAATCACTCGAGTGCTTGGGCTTTATTAAAAACTATGAAAATAGTAGCTTATAGCCACAAAATAATTACAAATTTTCAGGATTTAAGTAAGTAGATGACTTAAATATGACTTTATCACTTACAAGCCATAAACGTAATAAAATAATAGAATTGGTTCTGAAGTGTTCTCAACTACCACCTGTTACAATCAGATAATTTTCACAAATGATTGGCATCCTAATGTCCGCTAGCGCAGCATTTTACAAAAGGCTGGTTGAAACCAAAAATACTTGAAAGGCAAAGGTACAGGTACCTTCTACCTACCTTCTATTCAGAGAATACTATGATAATTATTTTACAGGACCTGAATTGATGAGATAATAATATTAAAAGCTTTTAAAATTTCATTTAAACACAAAAATATGATTCATAAGTTAACACGGACTCGAGTCGTAAAGTCGTAACTCAAACTTACTATAGTAATTATATGTCGTATTATTAGCAATATACTAAGCCTTAGATGCCCCGAAACTTAAACAATTTGTTAATTTTTATTATGGGTAGATAACATATTAGCATTAGCTATCAGCTACATTACGACACGAAGTTGCATACAATTTCCTAATTTCAATTAACTTACCAGATAAATTTGACCTTGGTTCGAGAAGCGAAAAATCTAGCTATTAGCATCCTATATTACACGAAATATAATTTAGAGGCAGATCGAAGATTTAATTTAAAGATGCTTTTCAAACATTCTAGCGCAAAACTTAAGAAATACTTTTCTTTGAAACAAGACCCAGATGCTACAAAGGGGCAGATGCATATTTTTTCTATGCCGATCCTTTATTTTTCGTTTTTCTTAACGGCCTACAAAAAATTATTGAGGACGAAACGAACAGTATTCTAGTATTCCCTTCTAGTACTTCTAGACCTGCCTGTTATCCTCCATTGATTGATATAGTTATTTCGTAATAATCACTTGAGGGCGTGACGAAAACCTATGTTGTCTACTAACAGGGACCGTCACCCTCTCCTACTCACGCTTACCCTGAGTGCCGCAGTATGCTCGAGCAGGCAATGCCAGGTCTCATTATCCCCTCAACAGCATCTCATCAGCATCTTATACTAGCCTCACTTTCTAATATTACTATTCAACAATATCAATATAATGTTATTCAATACTATGATTAAATTAGATTCTTTCGAATGTTCTGTTTTTAGTGTAATTACTTTTCCCTCCGACGTCTTCGAATAAGACGCATCACAGGATTCACAGGGCATCATCATAAGAGCCACCGCTTTATCTCTGCTTTTAGGCAGAAATATTTCTTCGGATGATTGCATCAGCGCCTTCCTTAAAGATGTTATAAACTAATACCCAATCCACCAAAGTACACAGGTACTTGGTAAGTATCCACAATTGGTTCTCAAAAATCTCTAAAAATGTATACCAAACAAGAATGAACTTATCCTAGACAAAAGTAGCTTTATACTAACATTATCTACAGCCTACAGCACACATGGTTGAAAGTCTTTCTCTAAATAACAGATTATTATAAATAAAAATAGCAATGGCATTAGAATCATAAAGTAAATGAAAATTTTATAAAAACTATAGGCGCTAAATGCAATCAAAAGCTATCAACCATTGTTAGTTTTACTTTATCTTACGGTGAATCCGTCTATATATAAGACGGTTATATAACCTTAACTAAATAAGCCAATCACCTCTTAATAACTGTGAAGCGTAACGTCCTCACAGGAACACAACAGCATAGTCAATAAGCATGTGGATCAGGCAGATCCTTGCGGTGTACGGCACACACAGCAGCACGCGACACGCCGCCGCCACATCGGCTGCTCATGCTACCGGCGTCAATCTTGATCAGGACCTCTACCTCTAACAAGTTTGCTAAACTTATCAATGTCCTATGATGATTGATTATCAATTTTTTATCAAATCTCTGACCAAATTAGTTCATTAAAAAATATACAATAACCCTGTTATTCATAAAAAGTTAAAGAGCACTTTAGTTATTTGACGTATGTCAATTTAGGCTGGATGTCACGTATTTACCATACAACAAACCAGAGAAGTAGACCTCCAGTAACGCTCCTTAAAATCTACTGTATCTTTATGAATACGACGGTAAGTATATAAGTATGTTATAAATAATGTAGCTGAGTACCTACCTACCAAGTACTTACCTAAGTAACTACGCAATGTTAAACTTTTAAGTACTCTATAAACTAACTATAATGATTACTTTTATATGTTAAAATATAGTGTTTTTAACTAATAAGATGAGTAATATTATTTAATAATTGTAGGTACCTATACTAAGAGTTCAAATAAAACTATCCAAAATTACATCTTTTTAATTAATATTGTTTCATTATCATGAAAAAATATAGACAAAACAATGTCTCTAAACATCTACCTAGTGAAATGATTTATATCGAAAATGAAACCACGAAATATAATATATGATCAAACGAACTTCTCAAGTGAAGTTCGATCAATATTATATGAGTGGTTTCATTTGAAGATATAAATCACCCTCCCTACCCAAATCCCGAGTTTTGTCAAAAAAGTCAATAAACGACGTAATTTATGCCAGAAAACTATCTCTAAAAAGAATGACAGGCTTGGCGGACGCTGCTAGTGATGGGCGCGTAGAGTGGTAGGGATGGGAGCATGGGTAAATTTCAAATTAATCGAGTAATCGATATCGATTAAATCGATCGACTAATAGTTATTTGTAAGAACGTGCGAATGTTGCCTTGTAGGTGAAAGGACTACCTAGTGAAATGATTTATATCTTCAAATGAAACCACTCATATAATATTGATCGAACTTCACTTGAGAAGTTCGTTTGATCATATATAAAATATAATCCTGAGAATATAAAAATTAAATAAAAATAAAATAGATCATGAATCCTATGAATACAACAACATGATTAATATAAATTTAGAATTAAAGCAAACATAATAAATAGATAAAATAGGAATCGGATCCGTTGTAAAAAGAATGGCTGTGTTCCTACATAATTTAATTACTTCAAGGCGCAGTATGCTATCCAGCTTCCTTCTGCAAATGCAGCAAATGGGTATGAAATGACTTTTTAAACGGTCTGTATTAATTAGTTTTTGGATGCTCATTAAAAATATTAAACTAGCGATTTATTACATAAATTGAAAGAGCTATTGACCAAAGATTTTGGCCGAACAGAAAGTCAAAATTTCGGTTTCGGCTGTTATAAATTAGTTAATAGTAAAGAAATTAAGAGGAAGTTCAAAGTAAATATAGCCATTCAACTTATTCGTAGCATTAGCATTCAACATATAAATTTACGAGCTTTCCCGGCTTACTTCGTTACGCCATAGAATATAGATACTTCTGAAGACTTGGCTCTATAGACTATGTTCTTTTGCCTGCCCAGAATAGGCGAATAAAAAACAAACAATAACAACAATCCACCTGTCAAAATATGTAAACAACGGAAAAAATATTGCACCTTGCGTTACATTATTTGAGTTTAAGTAAGGATCCCTAATTTTTTTGTTAATCTAGCCTATGACACTCGGGGATAGTGTAGCTTCCTACCAGTGAAAGAATTTTTTAAATCGGTTCAGTATTTACGGAGCCTATTCGTTACAAACAAACAAACAAACAAACAAACAAATCTTTCCTCTTTATAATATTGGTATAGATAATCTCCTTATATAAAACCCTCAGTGCTCTTGAATTTCTCTCTTCAGAAACAGAATAAAATAATGTTCTACTATCCTAATTTTATTATTGACTTACATAAAGGCTTGGAAAAAGAAGCAGGCCTTTGCCCAGCAGTGGGACATACAGGGCTAAATAAAAAAAATTAACAAATCACTCAAAAAACAAATAGTATAACTTTTTTTCAATATTCATTGGTGACGAATCAATACCATTCCAAAAATGGTTCAAAATCACATTCGGATTTGCAATCTTCACCAGATCGTCTGTCCACCTTCTGAGGGGCCGCTCTGGGCTTTTCTGCGTCTTCCAGTGCGATTCTTCAAGCTATGTGCCCTGCCCATTGCAACTTAAGTTTACAAAATACTTCTTTACTAATAGCTAGTCTTTTCCGGAGTTGCAAGCCCCTGAAAAAAATATTGAAATGCATATGTCACCGGAAAATAATAAGATTCGCAAGTTTATAAATTTCCTAGGAAATTTTGTAAGATTTTAATAAGGAAATAAAATATCATTTGACTATTTCTTTGGCTTCGCGTGACGTCACTAAGGTTTGATCTATTGGTATTCATTAATCTGAGGTTTAGTCAGCAGATTTTTTTTTTTTAATTTCGAGTAAGTAAATTTATATGCTCTTGACAAAAAAAATGTTGTTGGATATTCTGAGGTAAGTAATAGATATTAAATGATACAGTTTTCCTCCTACAAAAAATCGGGTTGTTCCTCAAATCCCCCTTGGAATCCCCCTTGGGGGGGAAAACAGGAATGAAAAAATCAAAAGGTCCGAATTCCCCCTTGACAATCCCCCTTAGGGGGGAAAACTGGAATGCAAAAAAAAATATGTCTGAAATCCCCCTTCAAGATAATAGGTTTTATTTTAATATATCATTACGTAAAACTGCTACTTTGAATATCAGTAAGCACCTCCTAGAGGTAGAATATTACCAACCAACTATACAACGATAGTAAACTATACATTAAGCAAAACTTATGAATTTAAACGGGCTATCTCGTTGATTACACTCTCTCCCACTTTTATTAAAACCATAAAAAACAAGCAACTAAAAGTAATAATTTACGTGTAACTTAACGGTATGTCATCTTCTTGGTATGGTACTCTAGATCGACAACCATTTTGAATCGGCGCTAGGTGCCTACCCCGATTAACAATGTTGGAATCACAGAACAAGAGAATACAATAGAAATAGCATCATGAGCTTTTAGTACTGAAACCAGTGTGTCCAAACTCACACATATAAACCAAACGCTCACTATGAAATCCAAGCTACGATTGGTGATTAACGACGAAGCCGAAAAGATCTACATCACAAAACTTTGAAGTAGACTATGAACCTTTTTTACAAATAAACAAAGATCAAAATCAAATAACAATTATGAAATACTTAAGATAATGATGACATACATATGATAAAAGAATGAAATTAGGTTTTTCCAAAGACATGGTAGAAAGCTATACATCCTCTTTGCTTTAAAATCCTCACGCATTGTTCCTAGTTTTACTATTCGACGCTAGATGTAACTACAGCTTTTGTATTACCGCTACTAAACACTAGGTGGCTACGTCGAAAAATTAGGGATGTACATATTGCGCGAGAAAGTTTGTCGATGAGCAAAACCTATCGATATACTACTTTCTTTCATTATGGCTACAGTTAAGAATTACTTTTTTTTACGAAAAACTATGGGTATTCTACGCAAACGGCCTTCTTGGTGATTGGCGATGTATTGGTATTATCATATGAAAAAACCAGTCGCTCATAGAACAAAGTTTATTTTAGTGTACAGTTTAATTTTTATTTATTTCCAATGTCGTTTTGTATTTAACAGTTATGCTTCGCATAAATAGAGATTCAGAAATAAAAATGTGTTTAGTTATAAAATAGTATATACCTACAGTACTGCAAAAGTTATAATGCGCATAGAAATCTTCGTCACTGTTCGACAACGGTCGTATTGCCAAGCGACGGAAGACGATATGTATTTAAGGAGGTTAAGTGCATTAATTTTCTGCATGCCTAATTTAGTAGAATTATGATTTTTGATTCAGGTGTTTCCGTGAAATCGACAATTAGCGAATCTGCATGCGCATTATTAATTTTTTAGTAAGTATACTGTACTTTAAATGAAGCTTTATTTTAACCAAAGTAAACAATTTAGGTGGATGGGTAGATAGACCAATAAAACAAGATGGGTTTTATATTTATATTATTTTATCTTATTTAATATCGAAGTACTTGCTTATTTATTACTTGCCTTAAACTCTCAACTAATCTTGGTTTTTTTAATACATAATATTTAGCATTTTTTCTTCTCTAGGTATTGTTTATTGAAACTCCTCTTAGCTTAAGAAGCTTTCATGATGGCTCCATCTTCAAGTTTATGCTTAAGTGTATTAGGTTCTGTGCTTGGCCCAAGGTGATCCAGTAACACAGGCTGTAAATAAATGAAAAGAAAAATAAAATATTGCACACTATAAGAGTGACGACTTGTCTTTATACAATACTAGTCGACCCGGCAAACTTCGTACCGCCTAACCTATTATTAGAACGTGCATGTTTTATACTTATAAACCTTCGTCTTGAATCACTCTATCTATTAAAAAAATCCGCATTAAAATCCGCTGTATTTTTAAAGATTTAAACATACCTAAGGACTGATGCGGAAAGCGACTTTATTTTTTACATATTACAACTATTGTAATATGATGATGATGCTAATATTATTTCATTCATACGCAAGAGTCTAAGTTGAAAGATTCATATAATTTCATTCGTATTCAAGAATTTAACTTTAAAGTAAATCACATTTTAAACCGAAAAAAAGGTAGAGGTTTTCAAGTCGAAGCGAATAACTTTTTTTATTTTCACTGAAAATTATTATTATCGATAGATTTTTATCATAGAAAATTATCGATAGATTTTCATCATGTTGAGCAATCTCTAACTGATTTCCATTATACTGTTGTCAAAATGTTCTAGAAAAAGTCATGAGTCTAATACCATAGATAAAGAAGAACGCTAAGAAGGTACAGTCACAGTCACAGGCTTCAATGAAAATTCAATTTTACTGCTCCGTAATTAGGGTGTTTTCATTTTCTCACTTATGGTTTTGTTTTCTTGTTCATGTATAATTTCAAATTTATTTAAAAATACAGTGAAATATTACTTACCGATGTAATGATACGGCATAATTAGTACTTTTAAGTCCCCAACTTTAATTTTTGCATTCCAACACAGCTCATTAAGGCATTTTAGTGGGTTTTTTTTCATATTTTTCCTGGTGGTTTGTTTACAAGAAGCATAAAGCAACTGAGCTTATCAAATCTGTCAAAAACTACGCATAGGCACTGCAGAGCTAATGATAGGCACGCGGGCTCCGCCTACTCGCGATTTCTATTTAGAGAGAGAGAGCATCTTCCTTGTTCTGTGGTTGGAATAACCCACAATGTTTGTCACTGTTTGCAAATTAGTGTTCTATAGTGCTAACTGAGATGATTATATACATATATACGTTATTTAAAAAATCATTATTGTTAATAAGAAATTGTTTTCTACTTTGCTCTAAGTAATTACTTTGTTATTTATTGGAGGAAATTTTACGTAAAATTAAAACAACTTTTCTAAATTCCACCATCTATTTAATTGTTGTAGGTACCTCTGAACTGAACAACAAATTGATCTCTATAGGTATATTTTATACTTTTTTAAACGTTGTTAACAAGTTTAATAATAAATAAAACTTTTTATCAAAAAATAAAACCGCCGAAAAAAAAACTGAAAAGCATAAAATAATAATCGAATTACTAAGTTCTTAAAGTAATGTAGGGTATATACCAAGTAATTTTGAGTCGGCGCGCCACACAAGCAAATTCCATAATTACGTAAAGATTGATGCGCGGCAGCGCACGAATTTTGGTTATTTCTTTAAATTTAAGGTACCTAATTTAATGATCTTTGTACGAGGAATCTGTGGCGCCGACTCAAAATTACTTGGTATATACCCTACATTACTTTAAGAACTTAGTAATTCGATTATTATTTTATGCTTTTCAGTTTTTTTTTCGGCGGTTTCATTTTTTGATAAAAAGTTTTATTTAATTATTTTTTTCGTCGTCAACTCGCAAAATATACAAAGTACAGTTCGCCACAAACATACAATTTTTTTTTATTATTAATATTATGAATTTTAATAAAACCAGATTACATTATTTGAAAGAAAATCTCTTTCAATGGATTTGTAAAGATAATAGCGTAATTTTGGAAACTTAAATTAGTTACTTAGTTATTTTTTTTAGATTGTCACGTACACGGGTTACCTATTCAACTCGATGTAACCTGTTCTTTACCCTCGCACTTTAGATGATAGAGAGAGAAAGAAACAGTGGTTTTATCGGCATTGGCTCGGTAACATATAAAACGATGCACTGTTCTTGCATATGTGCCCGAAGAAGCTGTCGATAGTGAGTGGTTGGTTATATATTATTATCATATCGCTAAGACCAAGATGTAAAATAAAAAAAATATGATTATTTTAGATGTTAATAAGCCCAATGCCTATATATACTTGATATTTTTGATTGTTGAATAAAAGATGTCATGAAAGTTAGAAATTACACTATGTTTTCTTTTTTGACGGATTTATAGCCATTTAGCTATACTATTGTATCTACATTATATATAAAAATTATACATGGTTCGTTAGTCTCGCTCTAACTCAGTAACGGCCGGGCCGATTTAGCTGATTTTGGTTTTCAAATAGTCCAGAGAAGGTTTAAAAGGTGAGAAAATACTAAAAATATTATTAATTTTCCCATAGAAAGCGATGGAACGCTGTAATCTTTGCGCATTGGCGTTTGACATAACTGTCAGTCCTTTCAATCAGTTTAAGACAGGACAACAACTGTCGGGTCAACTATATATTTGTTGACAAGCGCGTTTATACAAAACAGAAAACGTTTTTATACTAGTAATTAATTTCCCATCGCCATAAAGTTTAACCCTCTTATTCATAAAAAGTTAAAGAACATTTTAGTTATTTGACGTATGTCAATTTAGACTGGATGTCAAGTATTTACCATACAACAAACCAGAGAAGTAGACCTCCAGTAAGGCTACTTAAAATCTACTGTATCTTTATGAATAAGACGGTTAGTATGTTACTAACACTATAAAAACTAGGTTTGTACGTTTTTGTTTTTTTTTTAATTAACTATAGATATAGATTCAGACTTATAGGCCCCTGAAATACAGAGATTTTGTGATAAAAAATTGGTCGGATAAAGAAGTTTGCTCTACGAAACCAATGCATAGTTAAAAAAAGGAAAATGTATACATCTAGATTATTTAATGCTGAAGCGATGGACATCAAAATGTTAATGTTCCGTTGTTGTTGAATGTTTGTTAACGAATCGCAAATTTCATCAAAAAATTAGCTCTCTCTCTGTCGCATGGTTGCGCTTAGAGGGCGACAGCATGAGTTTTTCTTAATATTTTTGCGTTGCTATATTTTGCTTTATTTCAAAGTCACATAGTTTTGTGGCTAACTGTCTCAGAATAATAATAACACAAGAACAAGCCTATACAGTCAATCACTCAGTGCGCAGTGTAGACAGATGAGCTATACATACCTATAGAGATATGTGTATGACAGCTAGGGATGTTAATCAACTACTTACGTACACCAATTAACGAGATGTCGATAAGTTATTTGCATTGGGTGCATAAGTATACTTAGGTACCGGTTTTCTTTTGCATCTAATACTTTACGCAGTAGAAATCTTGCGGGAAAGCTAGTTGATTTATTAAATAAAAAAAAACGTTTTGTTTATGTTTTTTTTTATTAACAATTTGTTTTTTAAAAGCATTTATTTTAATTGCATTGCAATGTATGTATGAATGATTGTTCGGATGAAATCTTACAACTCAATTTTGAAGCAGATATCTTTATCTTTAAGGTGGTAAGTAACTCTCGGCATGGCGCGAAACTCAAATTTTCTAACTTAATCAAAAATGAATACTTTTGCCAGAATAATTAAAAAATGCGAAAAAAATTGAATTTCACGATTATGATGAAATTTTCTTCAAAATTTTGTTTATTGTTGATGAAAGATTGTTCTATAATAATAAATAATAATAATAATAAATAATAATAATTACACATCACACTCAGAGCCCCTAACTAGGAAGAACCTGTATCTAGGGTGCCCGAAACACACACAGAGACGAACATCACACCCTTTCCCATTCTTCATCAGTACTGATAGTTTAGCTCTCTCTTCTTCCGCGTAGGTATGTAAAAAAGTTTAAAAGAATTCGCGCATGTAAAAAACCAGCTTCCACATACTAATCGTTATTATCACATATTATCGTTTTTGAAAGACAGATTCACCGATTTATATCACCGTGTATATATAAGAAACTTGATTTGGTCTTTCACCCTATATAATACATACACAAAATCAGTAGGTCTGTCTTCCAAAACCGTTGCAACGTTCCAATGTGGGAAACGGCTTTTTTAGATACGCAAAGTCATTCAAATTTGCATGAGTTGCATGCCATAATTTTGTAAGAATTTATTTTTTATGTAAGATAAAGTATAAAATTTTTTTGCATGCCCTTTGAGGCCGATTACAGTGTGACTATTTTTTAACTAAGATCTGATTTTATGTAAAGACCTGTTTTCGCAAAATAAAGTATATTGAATTGAATTATTGAATATTGAAATTTTATTAATAATTTCCTTTTTACAAAAAGAGACCCCTGCCTTCAATAAAAAAGGTACAGTCACGGACTAGGAGGCCGTAACAGATTTGTCTATGGTTTCGTCACTGTATTACCAAAGAACAAGAGCTATTTTGCAATACAGAAATAACGGAAGTGTTACGCCGATCGTGTCCGCCACTGTACTAAAACCTTTTCCTGAATGTAACAAATACTTTTGTGAAAACCACATCAAAATCGGTTCAGCCAAACTCGAGACAATCGCGGACAAACACACATACATACATACAAGTCAAACTGATAACCTCCTTTTCTGAAGTCGGTTAAAAACGAATACTTTCGTCATAATAAATAAAAAACACAAAGATTTATGAATTTTGCGCCATACCGAGAGTTTCCACCATAAATCCGCCCGGCCGGCTAGAGTTTTAGCGAGAAAACAAACCCCGATTGATTTTTATATCTTATAGTAGATAAAAGCTAGAAGATTATCATAAGATTTTAGTGATACAGTTACATTACTATACTCTGCAGATTATAAACATTTGATAAAAAAAACATCGACTCTAACGTTGGTCGCGGCACATCACTAAAATCTCGAGTGGGGAGCAAGTGGGGAGTGTGGTTAGGTGCGGTGTGGAGGCGGGCTTGTGCGTACCCGCCTCTCGCGTCTCCTTCAACCCCGCGATTATTGAATTGTTTTTATAAAAATAAGTATGAAAATCGACTTACCGGTGAAATGTAACACTTGATTTCGATTTGTGTGTTTTCTGTTATCATTTTTGCTACAATCAACTGCACATTTCACTATAGTGGCGGCGAAATACGAACAAAATCTCTCCAGGACCGCACGGTACAAGCAATCATCACAGACTATAGACGCTTGCGGCGGGAACGCCTTTTTGTTCTCACCTGTGTCTACTGTTCCCACTTGGATGTACTCCCTCTATAGCTGTAATATGTATACTCTAAGCTAACTGTACTAAAATACATGTACTTTGTAAAGTTTTCGAGTTGACGACGGAAAAAAATTATTAAATAATAAGGTGCCAACTCGCAAACAATTGCGAGTCCTAAGCTTGCGAGTTGACGACCGACTCAGCTTGCTGGGCACGGTTCCGACCAGTGGCGGCGATCTGAACGAAATATTTTATTTGTAGGTAAGTAAGTATATGTTTTATTTTTTTTAGTTACCCAGATTTTAATACTGTTAATATTAATGTACTGTACATTTTTGTGTTCCTTTTAATAAATAATAGATCTTAATAAAATATGTTTTGCCTGGATTAATGCCTATAAATATTTGCTTTGATAAACTATTACGAAAACAAAACTTATTACTTAAGTAAGTAGGTAGGTATATTACCTAACAAATTGAAACTCGCATGTTGTATAATATCTACTTATCTAACAAACTTGGATAATGTCCGATAATAAACGATTATTATTATTGTTGAGGCCGATAACAGCCTCGTAGAATTGATAATTAAAAACACTTGAATCTATTACTTACTTGTATATTTGATTTAAACTTTACATAATCTCTCAGTTGCGAGTTGCGAGCCGTAGTTATTTCAACAAATTTTAAGAAGTTGAAACCTACAGATTTTGTGTATAAGGGGTGAATGAAAGGCCAAAAAACAAGTTCCTTGAATATACACAAAATCGGTAACTCTGTCTTTCAAAAACGATATATATATCACAATGTAAGAAATAGGTTTTTACGTACGCGAATTCATTTAAACTTTATTAAAAATGAATACTTTCGCCAAAATAATTAAAAAACGTGAAAAAATTTGAATTTCGCGCCATACCATGAGTTACCGCCTTAATGAATTGACAAGTGAAACTTCACACTGCACTTTGACAGCTCTTCTTGTGCTGTTATTGGTCCATATAAAATGTTCATGCGCATGCGCATGACGTTCTTCTTAAAAGCGTTCCTTTTGACGCAGGCGTCAATATTATTATAAGGCTTCAAACGCACAGGCGGATTTTTATCCGCGCGGTAACAAACCGCGCGGATAAAAATCCGCTGTTGCGGTTTTATTTCCGCGCGGTTGGAAAGATTGTTATTTCATTTTCAACCTTATTCATAGGCCACGAAGGTACAGGCGAATTTTTAGCCGCGCGGAAATAAAACCGCGACAGCGGATTTTTAACCGCGCGGTTTTTTATCCGCTGGTGCGCACACTTCCATAGGATTCAGTATGTTACATAAAATCCGCGCGGCAAAAAACCGCCTGTGCGTTCGTAGCCTAAGGTATTTTGTTTGTTTGTTTACAAATGTCAAAAATGATAGCTGTCAGTCATCAGTCATTCCCCCGAATCAAACAATTGGGTATAAGGTATAAGTATAGTATCATATTATTCGGATTATTGTATAACGTTGGTTCCGAAACCACGTGTTTTGTTAGCGGGCTTTTAAACTATAATCCATTAAACTTATAATAACCGTACAACGTAGCCGGGCCCACCCTTTTGACCTAATTTGTGAACTTGTCATTGGCAGTATACTCCACTGAACTGGAGTCAAGCCCATTAAATTTTAATAATAATAATAATCATATTATTCATGCCATTGTGGCTCTGAGCTGAGATACATTTTAAGTACCTAAAGAGATATAGAATGAGCAGAACATGTATTTTTATTTTAAATATTTTTTAACTTGCCTGATAGACCCGAGATTTCATCAAGGAACTGAACTGTATCCATTGTGTGATTTGAAATTTTGCTATCAGCCTGAAACCAAAGTATTAAAAAAAAAACTAATTATACGTACTGAATTATGATACATTTTATCTAAGTGCTTTTTATCTTTAAAAAACGTAGTGTCGATATTGTCATTGTATTGTCAATGTCATATTGTCGGAGTAAAAACTGTTTATCAAAAAATAAAACCGCCGAAAAAAAAACTGAAAAGCATAAAATAATAATCGAATTACTAAGTTCTTAAAGTAATGTAGGGTATACCAAGTAATTTTAAGTCGGCGCGCCACACAAGCAAATTCCTTAAACGTAAAGATTGATGCGCGGCAACGCACGAATTTTGTTTATTTCTTTAAATTTAAGGTAGGTACCTAATTTAGTGATCTTTGTACGAGGAATCAGTGGCGCCGACTGAAAATTAATTGGTATACCCTACATTACTTTAAGAACTTATTAATTCGATTATTATTTTATGCTGTTCAGTTTTTTTTTCGGCGGTTTTAATTTTTGATAAAAAGTTTTATTTTATGTTTTTCAGTTCTTTTAGGGTTTTTTTTATTTTCTTCTCCCACAAGGTTCAGTGGTCACACCGCATAAGGTGTGCAGACGACATGGTTTACAGAGACGACAAGACTGGTCGGTACCTATTAGGGTTTCCTACCCGGGGTCCCGGGAATGGGAATTCCCGGGAAATCAGCCGATCTTCTTCCCGGGAAAAAAATCCCTAATTCCCGGGAATCCCGGGAAAAAATACCATAGCGAAATTTGAATTAAATACTGAATCAATTCTCATATCGGCATTGGACTGTTCAGACCTTTGATAAATCCCGTTATTTCCACAAAAAAGTTATACTTAGATTACTTTAGATCAAACTTTTACTGCAATTTAATTTGAAACAATTATACACTCAACGGTAAAAAATGTGGCTTGGTCAATATTTAGAAAAGGGGGTCCCATATACTTAAGTTATTTATGTGACTGATAGGTACATAATATGAGGCATTAATACACATGTTTGGTATAATAAGATCACATGAGTGTTTTAATGCCTAAGTATGTCCAGTCCAGTTGCATAACATAACTTTATCTAATGCATATTATATGTTTTATACAATATGTTTAGATTTTTTTTTTGGTGGAATACTTATTTCACGGCAAAGTACAATACATACAACTACAATAACTTTTCTGATCTTTAGAAGTTCGTTCGAAACAAATGACTGACTTTCTAAGTTTTTTTTTTAAATTCATCAACAATCTAGACTTGAGTATATTTCGATTCTCAATTCGATTATTATAATTCGAGATTCAAATAAATGTATGGAGCAACAACTAAAGAGACTATGAAATTGGTCAGTCAGTTACCAACCCAATCTTTATTGATCAAAATTTTTTAAGTGTGTTCCCTTTCGTTAGTAGCCTTAAAAACAAAAAAAAAAGTTCCAACTCCATACAAAATAGATATTTTTATTTGTCTGTTTTCTGTTAAAAAAAATAAAACACATTTTTAATAACTTTTTCGAAGAATTGTTAATCACCATTCACCATTGCCAAGCCAACACAATATTTTGGCGCGTTTTGAGAAAAAAAAATCAAAGTGTTTTATATGGGACCGAGCCTCATTTTTGCCATTGACTGTATGATTATTTTCATAAAAATTACTATAAAACAGCGACTTCAAGTAATAGATCTATTTTTGTAGAAATAACACGATTTATCAAAGGTTCTAAAAATTCCCGGGATCCCGGGAATCCCGGGAAATTTTCCATTTTTTCCCCGTTTCCCGGGAAATGAAATAGGCCGGGAAATTGGACACCCTAGTACCTATGCTATTTGTGGGGGAGGCCCTTGTATAGCAGTGGACGTCTTTCGGCTGATTTTATTTCATTTCAAAAGATATTGTAAGTAGGTATCAAAAGTTATAATGTAACACGGAAATGCAACCTGTGAGTGGATAAATTGACCCGCCGACCAAAAAGTCACCCCTATTTTCCCACCCTTAGGGTAGGAATTTTATTTCCAAATTTTTATGGGACCCACTTCAAGGTATGCCCTGTCTATTAAAAAAAGAATTATCAAAATTGGACTACTCTGTAAAAAGTTATGCGTGATCATACATTAAAAAAAAAAATATACGTTGTGTCGAATTGAGTACCTCCTTTTTTTTCGTCGGTCAAAAAGTTTGAAAATGGAAATCATGCACTTATAAATGACTAAGGTACTTATACCAAAAATCATTAACATTTGAGCAGGTAAATAAAACTGTTTTGTGAATTTATTTCTGGACGTTATATTTTATTTGTAGAATTTTTCATTTTTATTTTTAAATTTTTACTTATTGTTTTTCTTTCCCTTTTTTGTAAATATGTAATTTACTTAACTGTAAATAATAATGGAAAAAAAAAGTTAGTGTTTAATATATTTTTAACAGACAAAAAAGAAAGGAGGTTCTCAAGTCGACGCGTATTTTATTTTTAATTTGATTTTATGTAAGTAAGTTCACGCATAACTTTTAATTTAACAGAGCAGTCCGATTTTGATAATCCTTTTTAATCGACTTTACCTTTTATTTATTTTTTTGATGTTGATGTCATAAAATGGAAATAACATTCCTTCCCTAAGGGTGGGAAAATAGGGGTGACTTTTTTATTCACTCACAAATTGTATTGTTGTGTTCTATATTATTTACACTAAACTGTTTTTATATACTTTATGAAATATAATATAATAGACATCTCAGCCAAAAGACGTCCACCTGCTGGACATAGGCCTCCCACCGACCGGTGTGTTGGCGTCCCTGTCAACGGTGTCGTCTGACTACCTTGTGGGAAAAGAAAATAATAAACCCCCGAAAGAACTGAAAAGCTAAAAATAAAACTTTTTATTACAAAAATTAACCCCCAAAAAAAACGGAAAAGCATAATAATAATCTAATTAGGGTAAAAGCACCGGTACTCAGCCCTGTGCCAGCAGTCAGCCCTTTTGAAATTTGATATTTAATTTTGTCATTTTGATGTGGAGGTTGCATAGGAGTGTTTAACTGTATTTGTTATTAGTTTATTTACAACTAGAGGCTGCTCCGGGGGTTTTCCCGCTCAGATTTCTCATAAACACAAAAATCCCGTTTTTTCCCGTTCCCTCACTCCCCAAGGAACCCTCGTGCCAATTTTCAGCTTTCCCAGTATTTTCGGCTCTGCGTTGTCTGTCAGTCAGTCAGTCAGTAACGGAAGAGTTTTCTATATATTGATTACTAGAAGCGCGGTTTCACTCGCGCAGATTTCTCATAAACTCAAAAATCCAGTTTTTCCCGTTCCCATGGGAATTTCGGGAAATCCTTTCTTAGTGCTCACCTACACTTCCTAAGGAACCTACATGCAAAATTTCAGCCCGCTACGCCCAGTAATTTCGGCTCGGTAACGGAAGAGTTTTATATATATTGATTAACGCTTAAATTAGTTGTTAGTACACTAAATCTATTTATTTTCTGGGTACGACTTTTTTGCGCTTCGGCCAATAGTCGGCCAACCTTGGCCGACTATTGGAATTTGGAAAAAAAATCATTATTTACCCAGTGGTCAGCCGCAACTTTGTTACTGCAAAATATGCCTAATGATATACTGGGAGTTTCTGACAAGGCGGTAAAAAGCTAAATCCCTTCTTTGATTTATTACCGCCTTGTCAGAAACATCCTGTATATTTAAGAGTCACGTACTTTTTGTATATTTTGAGATTTAAAAATATTTTATTTTATTATGTCAAAAACACAATTTTATTGATTTCGAGAAAAAAAATTGCAAAGCGCGATGGGTACTACCTGGAAACTAATTAAAATACAGGAAGCAAGTAGGAGTAATAACATTTGCACGGGGTACTCTTAAGATAAGCTTCATTTGAGGGTATTAGAAAATTCAGAAACCCCTCGCCAAATGGGTCCTGACTGAAGCCTGACACCAGGGAAGAATATCGCTATCAATATTAATGTGAGAAGGATATGATTAGTGATAAAGAAATAAATGTGGGATATTTGGATTGAAACAATTAAAACACTTTTCAACTTTTATTTTTACCTTTGGCACTTTAAAACAATAATTTATAAAATAATAAAACCCTCTTAAAATCTTTCACGTCTTTCCACTTCGTACGCTATTCGTCTTCTGTCTGTCTCACGCATCATTTTCTCTTTCTATCTCTCTGACAACTGACATTCCACTTCACTCAAATCACAACCATGCTCCTTACTTTACTTCCTTTACCAATCCTACATAAATTACATGAAAATTGGATATGACAAATGTCCGGCATGGTATCACCTCCATGCAGTCCAGACAATTTCTCATAATAAATTTCTATATAAAAGGTTAAATTAATAGGCGGCTGAGCGAGCACTGGGCCACAAAAGGCTGAGCCTAGGGGCACACCATGGCTGACTACTGGTGAAAAGATACTTTTTTAGTTTTTGATAGGTTTTTCATATGTTACGATGAAATGATTTTTTTTTTTAGATATCTAAAATAAATTACCTTTTTATTGATTATTTTACTTTGCCTCTATACCTGCTATAAGTACTTTTAATGACAACTGTTCAAAGTTCAAATTTTCGCTAAAAGGCTGACTACTGGTGCTTTTACCCTATACTAAGTTCTTAAAGTAATGTAGGTATACCAAGTTATTTCAGTCGGTGCCACAGATTCAACGTACAAAGATCACTAAATTAGGTAGGTATCTTAAATAAAACCAAAAAACATGCGCTGCCGCCCATCACGCTTTACGTAATTAAGGCGGTAACTCACGGTATGGCGCAAAATTCAATTTTTTTCGCGTTTTTTAATTATTTTGGCGAAAGTATTAATTTTTAATAAAGTTTAAATGAATTCGCGTATGTAAAAAACCATCTCCCACATTGTGATATTATATCGTTTTTGGAAGACAGAAGTTACAGATTTTGTGTAAGTAAGTATATTCAAAGAACTTGATTTTTAGCTATCAATCAGTGAAAGAATTTTTAAAATCGGTTCAGTATTTCCGGAGCCTATTCGATGCAAACAAACAAACAAACAATCAAATCTTTACTCTTTAATATTGGTATATTATTGGCAAAGAGGTTGGAAACCGCCGCTATACAAAGTAGAACGCTGCGCTTCCTATAGACGGAACATAAAAGAACCTGAATGCGAGCAGTCATCAAATGTGTATGTGTGTTTAAGTTGTATGGTTTTGAGTCCAGCTGGACTCAAAATAGTAGGCAAAATAGCAAAAACATAGGCACAATGCTAAATGTTGCTCGCGTGCATTCTTAGGCTAATACAGAGTTTATGAGTTTGTCTCTGTCTCTCATATTATGATAGTTTTTTATTGTTGAAGGAATACGAGTAGTACCTAGTTCTCCGTTTCTGCTAAGATAGCTTCCATCTAGTACATACCTTATCTCAGGTATAGATGAATACTTTCGCCAGAATAAATAAAAAACGCGAAAAAAATTAAATTTCTCGCCATATTGTTTGTTTGGCGCCGACTTAACATTTACATATACCTACATTACTATACTTATAAACTTAGTATAAAAATTACATTATAATTTTATGCTTACCTACCGTTTTTTTTCAGCGGTTTAATTTTTTAATAATAAGTTTTATTGGTTAAAAGTTGTAGAGAATATGTACAGTGGTGGACACGGTCGGCGTAACACTTTCGGTTTTTCTGTATTGCGAAATAGCTCTTGTTCTTTGGTAACACAGTCTAGGGCTGACGAAACCATAGACAAATCTGTTACGGCCTCCTAGTCCGCCACTGTACTTACCTAGGTAAATTTCTTATAATAGTTTTTGTTTCCATCTAAATTATAGATTACATACACCTACATCTATACCAATATTATAAAGAGGAAAGATTTATTTGTTTGTTTGTTTGTTTGTTTGTAACGAATAGGCTCCGGAAATACTGAACCGATTTGAAAAATTCTTTCACTGGTAGGAAGCTACATTAAACCCGAGTGTCATAGGCTATATTAGATTTTCAAAAAAATTAGGGATCCTTACCTAAACTCAAATAATATAACCCAAGGTGCAATATTTTATCCGTTGTTTACATATTTTGACAGGTGGTTTGTTGTTGTTGTTTGTTTTTTATTCGGCCATTCTGGGCAGTCAAAAGAACATAGTCTTTAGAGCCAAGAGTTTAGTAGTATCTTAAACTGTGGCGTAACGAAGTAAGCCGGGAAAGCTCGTAACACTATAAACGTGCCAATAATTGAAAGGTTCAAAAACAAGTACATAATGTCGGTGTCTATAATAAACGTACTTACCAAAATAATTTCATTTACAGATTTTTGCCTTAGACATGCTATGAGCTTCTCGGCTGGTTTTGGTTGACATCTCAATATAGCAGCTAACTGGTAAGCGTGGCGTTTTGGGTCATCTTTCTTGCGAACCGCGCCCGGAGATAGAGGAGCGCCTGACAGAGCAATCACGCCCTGGGCACCTGAGCCCACGTCGGCCAACGCCAGCAGTGACGCAGCGCTGCCTCCAGAACCTTGACCCATGTATATTATGCGCTCAGGATCACCGCCAAAGAACTCAATGTAATCCGTTACCTAAAAAAGGGAACAATTATAGTAAACGAGCAGTCCCGGCTTACTTCGATACGCCATAGAATATTAAGATACTACTCAAAGACTTGGCTCTATAGACTATGTTCTTTGGACTGCCCAGAATGGGCGAATCAAAAAATAAACAACAACTACAAACCACTGTGAGCATTTTGTCTTCCTGCCTAAATATTTGTAAAATAAAAATAAATATATCCTGCAAAGTTATCCTACTTCAATACGAAACATTAATCTTTGGCCTTGTCGTGATCGTCTATCTGACTAATGGTTAGGACCCTTCATACTGTAAAAATGTGTGCCCCCCAAATGAAATAGATGTATTTAGGTTACTTTAGATTTATTATAATTTCAGAGACGGTGTTCGCGGTATGCGATAGGTAAGGATTCTGTACATCGATAAAAAAGACACAATATGGCCGCCGTCGGCCGTACATTTCCGTATAGTCGGTAAGGCAGTATGACAGATAGCGCCATCTAGTGCCCTTTACATAGAACGTATTAAAAACAATAAATAAAATTGAATACATTAAAAATGTAATGATGTTGTTTAACATGCTCAGGGCCCAGGTTATGTTGAAATTAGTTATATAAATTATATTTTAGTATTTATACGCTTATAAATAAATCATACTTCATTAGTTATACAAGTTTGTTTCATTTTTTAGTTAATGAATCTTAACTTGATCTTAAGAAGGTTTGAAAAAGGCAACAAATTTCTAAAAATAGATATATGCCTACCATTACTTAAACTATTATTAGATTATAAGTAAAGTAAAGTTAGATTATAGTATTAAATTATAAGTATTTTTACTATAAAATGAAATTGGTAACTTTGTTTATTTAAGTTAAAATAAGGGCTTTAATATGTACATAGGAAGTACTTATATTATTAGTCTACTAAGGAAATAGGCAATAGTAAATATTATTAAATGCTCGTTTAGTACTTATATTATTAGTCTACTAAAGAAATAGGTAATGGGCAAATATTATTAAATGCTCGTTTAATGAGCCCCTTAGATGTTTGGATTACGACTACTCTAGTTTCACCGTCGTGTCCGTCGTGAGTCTTCGTGATTCGTCCGAGCTTCCACTGGCATGGCGGAAGGCGATCGTCTTTCACCAGAACGACCGCACCAACTGCTAGGGCTGGTCCCTTGGAGCTGCGCCACTTTGTCCGTTGTTGAAGGAGACCCAAGTACTCCTGAGACCACCTCCTCCAGAAGTCCTGTTGTATCTGTTGAAGTTGTTGGAAATGGTTCAGTTTATTCCTGGGTGTGTCTTGGTAGTCGTAGTCGGCCAGAGACGTATACGATCTACCGATCAAAAAGTGAGCTGGCGTTAAAATAGGGAAATCGTCGGTATTAGAATTCGGTATGGGACATAAAGGGCGCGAATTTAATATCGCTTCGATTTGAGCAAGAACCGTAGAGAATTCTTCAAAGGTAAGTAAGGCTGCTCCTAATATTCTCTTAAGATGAAATTTACAGCTACCAATTGCAGCTTCGTGTAAGCCCCCCTGGTGGGGAGTATATGCTACTAAAAATTTCCAGGTTATACCTTCATTAGTTAGATAGTTAGTTAGTTCGCTAGAATTTTCATTTAAATATTGATAAAGTTGTACTAATTCGTTATTAGCACCATGAAAAGTGGTGGCGTTGTCGCTTACCATGTACGCAGGTTTACCTCGTCTGGCTATGAATCGCCGGAACGCAGCTATGAATGCCTGTGACTCTAGTCCTGAAACCAACTCAATGTGAACTGCCTTCGTCGAGAAACAAACAAACAATGCTACCCAGCATTTATAAGACTTGAAACCACGTCCCCTTCTATCTCGGATAGAAAATGGTCCAGCGTAATCAACCCCTGTTGTGTTAAATGGAGGGGATGGTGTGACTCTCGATGCTGGTAGCTGGCCCATATATGGTGTACGAGTTTGTGGTTTCGCTTTAAAACATGTCACACATTTGTGTACTATTTTGTTGGCAAGGCCCTTTCCGTTAAGGGGCCAATACTGTTCCCTAGTGTTAGCCAGTAGTAACTGGGGGCCACAATGAAACAATTTTTCATGAAGGCTTCGCATTATCAATTCGGTAAGTATGTGTTTATTGTGTAAAATGATAGGGTGTTTCTTTAGGTAGGGATGCTGAGATAGGTTTAGACGTCCTCCCACTTTGAGGAGTCCATTTTCCAAAAACGGTCTTAAACACAGAATATTAGATGATTCTGGTATAGGTTTACTTAAACTTAAAAGTTTGTATTCAATAGGAAATGATTCCATTTGAGCAAATCTAATTAAAGTTTGCATAGAACTGTTTAGTTCATCGACCGCTAGCGGACCCGATTGCTTATTGTTTGGGTTCCGTAAATTATAAACAAATCTTCTGATGTAGGCAAAAACGCGTTTCAACTTTATATCGGTTGAGTATTTCGTTAAAAGTTTTTCTATAAAAGTATTAGGTTTGTTTTCTGTGTTAGTTAGACATATTGTCGTTTCTGTTTCATTTTCTAGTAAATTTGTATGATTATTCGGTAATGTGTTACTAGGCCACACTGCTGTGGGTTGCGATAACCACACAGGGCCCGACCACCACAGATCGCTTTCGATTAATTTATGAGGTTGCATACCTCTTGAAATAATATCTGCTGGGTTATCAGCTGAACAAACCCAGTGCCAGTCATTAGTGTTAGTTAATGTATGAATTTCAGTAACTCGGTTACTGTTGAATGTTGTCAGTTGTTTTGTAGTTGTTTTAATCCAAGCTAAAACAATTTTAGAATCGGACCATAAATATGTTTTTGAAATTTTTTGTTTTAGATTATTTATTACAATACTAGATAGGTTCGCAAGTAAACATGCTGCTCTTAGCTCTAACCGCGGAATTGTTTCATCTCTGGCTAGCCTTGATTTAGCGCATAAAAGATGTACTTGAATGTGCCCTAGCGAGTCGGTCGATCTTAGGTATATTGCGGCCCCGTAACAGGTCAATGTACTGTCCGCAAACCCATGCAGCTCAATTCTACAATAGTTATTTATTATCGCGTGTCTAGGTATAGATAATTTATTAAGGCAAAATATACTGTTATAAAAACATATCCATTCATTAGATAGTGTAGGAGATAGGGTTTCATCCCATGGAGTTTTATCTTCCCATAATCTTTTTATAAAAAGTTTAGCAATTACTAGTACGGGACTAAGAAGACCTAATGGGTCAAATATGGCTGAAATTGTAGATAAAATGTTTCGTTTAGTTAGCTTTAATGGCACTGGTTGCTTTTTTAATAAATAAAGTAAGCGATCTGTGTGATTAGACCAAGTGAGACCGAGCACCTTATGAGTGTTTAGGTTGTCGCCGAATTCAGTCGGCTGGGTTATTGTGTTGGTTACGTCATCATGACTTACCTTTTGTAGTATTTGTTTAGAGTTCGATTGCCACTTTCTTAGGTTGAAATTTGCTGAGCGTAAAATATCACGTACCTGCGTCGCTGTTTTGATGACTTCTGACTCGTCGTCATCGCCGTAGATCCAGTCATCGTAGTAAAATGAGTTTTTTATTGCTTCGGCTGCTGCCGGATATATAAATTGGTTTTCGTTCGCTAGCTGTAGGAGACAGCGTGTGGCTAGATAAGGGGCCGATTTAAGGCCAAAACTTAGTGTAGTAAGTGTATAGGTTTTTAGAGGCTCACTAGGGTTTTCCCGCCATAATATATTTTGGAGGTTTAGATGTGATTTGTCTAAATTAATTTGACAAAACATTTTTTGGATGTCCGCATTTATAACCCATTTATAAGTGCGGAATCGCGTTAGTATATTAAACAAGCTGTCTTGGAATATTGCACCTTTATGTTGAATATCGTTAAGTGATTTTCCTGTGTCTGTCTGACATGAGGCGTCAAACACCACTCTTACTGGTGTCGAGGTTTTTTCTAGATTTATAACTGCATGATGAGGTAGGTATACTTTGGGGCCGTCATAGTCGTTTTTCGATTCGATCATGCGGCCCGCATTTTTAAATTCTCTCATAAATTCTACATATTTTTCTTTGTATTCTGGGTTTCGATAAAATTTATTTTCTAATGACATGAATCTTTTGTAAGCTATGTGTCTAGAGTTTCCTAGTGACGAAGGGGGGGACTTTAGAGGGAGGCTCACGACGAATTTTCCATCAGAGGCTCTTTTGTGCGTTTCGAACGACCTTTCGCACTCTTTTAGTTCATCATTTGGAAGCCTTGAACTTTCCTCTGTCTCCCAAATTATTTTCATCGTATTTTGAATAAAATTGCATCGAGTTTGCCGCTGAATTGGCTCGATAGTAGATCCTGTTACTATCCAGCCAAGCCTTGTTTTTCGTAAAATAGGTAAATCGGTACCTAGTTCGTGACGCCCTATGCTAAGTAGGTCGTAGAATTTTTCGACCCCCAAAATCATGTCAATTTCACCTGCCGAATAGAATCCATCGTCGGCAAGTTTAAATCGTTTAGGTATTTTTAAGTTATCTACTTTGTAGTTAGGTAATTTACAAATGTTAGGTACAATAAGGCAAGACAAGCCCATAGAATAGTTTTCGGTTTTAGAATGAATAGTTACATTGCAAAAATATTTTACGTTAGTAACGGTATTGTTAAACCCTAATACCTCTGTATCAGTGTTTTGTTTTTGTATGTTTAGTTTTTTGTGAGCCCTTTCGGTTATGTAACACGACTGCGAGCCTGAATCTAATAGAATTCTAAGGCTCTGCATTTTACCGTTATTATCGGTTGCGTTAACTACAGCTGTGGATAAAAAAACTTGTTTACCTTGCATCGGCTGAGGTTCATTGTTTGTAGCTATAGGTATAGATAGGTTAGGTTGGTTAGTATGAAGATTGATAGATTGTTGTTCACTAGTAGGTTGTGGTGTGAACAACGTTGTAGGTTGTATATTAGATTGCGCACTCGGTCGCTCTGTGTTCGGTAGATTATTTTGGTTAGTTGTTATATGTAGTAAAGTATGATGTTTACCTGAGCACTTTGTGCACTTGCTGGCTCGGCAGTCTGGCAACGCGTGATTCGATCTCAGGCAGTTTGTACACAAACGATGTCTCTTAGCTGCTCGGATGCGAGCTATAGGGTTTAAAGCTAAGAATTGTGTACATTGGTTTAGGTAATGAGTTTCTTTGCAATGAGGGCATTGATTACGCTGGAAATAAGGTTGTTTCGTTACCTTATTTGGCTCCGGTTTTTCACGGGACGTGGTTACCATAGCCTTTTCGTATGCTGATGTCCGGTTGGCATTGTCAACTGGATGATTCGGGTTCATCGATTCGAGTAGGTCAGCTCGGGACCTCAAAAATGTTTTGAATTCCTGTAAAGAAGGTAGTTCACGTGAGTTAGTTTTTTCCTCCCACTTTGTTTGTAGGGATTTTTCTAGTTTGCTAGATAAAAAGAATATGATGAGCACATCCCAATTTTCGGTATTTACGTTTAAGCTTTTAAGTGTCCTAAGGTGCTTCGATATGCTATCCCCTAGTCCTCTGAGAGCTACTGGATTCGTAGGTACTTTATCAATATTAAAAAGGGCTCTCAAGTGATTATACACTAAAACCTTAGGATTGTTGTATCTTTCACATATTAATTGCCATGCTATGGCGTACCCTTCTTCTGAAAATTCAAGCGAACCAATAACTTCTAAAGCGCTACCCCGTAGACAACTTCTCAGATATTTATATTTCTGTATAGGCTTAAGGTTGCTCTGGTTAATGAGAGCATCGAAGGTTGATCGAAATTCAACCCACTCTGAAACATCACCATCAAAATTTGGAAGGCTAATTTCGGGATATTTAATAGATTCGTTGCTATCAGCACATTCCTTATTAATTGTTATGTCAGTCTGTTCGGTACTTATATTGCAATTGCCAAACCTTTTTAGGATGCATTTGGCTTTAGCCATCATTTGGTAGTACTTATTTTCGAAAGATTCCCTTTCTGATTGTTGCTCTTCGAGGTTTGAGCAGAGCGTTTCGATTTCGCTCTGAACTCTGTCAAATTCTGAAAATTCGTTTGTCATTCTGTCGGTTCGTAACTCCAGGTCAATAACCTGTTCAGCAGTTGGGTCCTTCGCTAAATTAGTTAAAAATTTTATATAAAGTGTTAATTTACCTTTAATGGAACCTCGTTTTTTAATGAGTTCCTTTAATTTTTCGGGTTCTAAAGGTTGTGATGCTGGGTTTGGGCTAACAGGCCTCATTGTGGTGTTAGTTTCAGACATATATTTTGATGAAATTTGGTTTCACTTAAAAAATTGTGCCAACTCACGTGATCGGTAGATACTTAGATTTTAAATTCCGTCTCTGGCGCGACGCTGCCGACTACAGGGATGCTCGGTCCTGGTCGCCGGTCGTCACAGCTTCTTGAATGTTCTTTTTTCTGGGGCGGCCTCTTCTTCGCTTTGGTCCACGTCGACGCTTCCGCTCAGGATGCTCGTAGCTGTCTTCTTTTCGTGAAGATTTGCCTGGACGTTGACGCCTCGTGTACGCTAATTTCAATTTTCTTGCAGGATACAGGCTTTTTTGTAGATGTGCGGCTGCACCTGCGAGAGAACTTCGTTCCTGTCGTGGAGGGATGACGTTGCAGAAGTAATTTCGTCCTTTTTTCCTAGATTTCGACACTGGGTGTGGTCGGCACCATGCGGTCGGCTCCTTTTCAGGTACACTTTTCCGGGTTTTTTCGGTGCAGATTCCAGATTTTCTGCTTGCTATCCCTTCTTCGTCGGGGTCACCATGTAAAAATGTGTGCCCCCCAAATGAAATAGATGTATTTAGGTTACTTTAGATTTATTATAATTTCAGAGACGGTGTTCGCGGTATGCGATAGGTAAGGATTCTGTACATCGATAAAAAAGACACAATATGGCCGCCGTCGGCCGTACATTTCCGTATAGTCGGTAAGGCAGTATGACAGATAGCGCCATCTAGTGCCCTTTACATAGAACGTATTAAAAACAATAAATAAAATTGAATACATTAAAAATGTAATGATGTTGTTTAACACATACGTTGTGTTTAAACCAAATAATTTACAGTGCTAGAGCTCCTTTCTAAAATTAAAGAATAATGAAAATAACCTTGGACTAATAAAATTTCGAGCCAATGTGCTGTACGCTGACAAATAAATTCTTAAAAAAAATGCGCGCTGAACGCGCGCTAGCTCGACCTCGTCAAGCGACTACCTAGGTATCCTAAACAGACGTTCCCTAATACATTACTGCAATCGTCCTTCTAAAGAATGATTTAATAGATTGAAAACCCTACTGTTGGTCCTAGAAGAGGAACCGCGTTCAAGTGTATTATTACGGAAGGTAAACTTTGTTGAAGTGTATGACAACTAGCCCCGGGTAGGACAGTTCCTTCGCCATGCCCCGTCCGACTAGGTTTTGTGTAACCTTATGTTTGTGTGAAGAAAGTCGACTTTTGATGACCATCGATTCATGTGATAAAGGCTTTAGCCAGATTAATACAAAGATAATCATGAAGTTATGTGCAAGATTCTCAAAACGAGAGCTACGGTGTAATAACCCTGTTGCCAATCCGTTGGTCTTGTACCAGCACTTTTCTTGGTTAGAACTTACTTAGGAATGTATGTCTTGTGGTTTCAACTATCACTCCCACCATGATAGCACATCTCCTGAAGTACCGTAGATCGTTAGGCAAAGCAATGCACTTAAAAACCAAACAATAGCAAATTCTTTAGATCAAATCACAGCTCCTCTGAAGTTCATCCCCTAACACAGGACGATCGCTTCTTTACGCAAACGAGCCTAAAGCCGCATATTATCAAATGTTAGAAAGAGGTCTCGCCCCTGGATTAGTTTATCACGAAGTTAGTTTTTACGGTTTAGTGTATATCGTGTGAATATAATATAATATAAGTTTGTATAAAAACAGACCCTCCCTTGATACATTCATTCTGCCTCACACAGATTCTTTCTGTCTCACATACATTCTTCAAGTCCTATCAGCTAATAATGGTTGTGGTGTTAGTTGAGTGTAATAGAATTATCACAAATCTCTAGAATACGTCATCCAACGAGTAACAAACAAAGTAAGCAGTCAAGCTTCGACAGGATATTTTATATTTGGTTAGAACGATTCGGGCCTCATTTACTCAACAGGTATTTCTTATTAATCAACTATCTCGTACACCGTAGTGCATCGTCAAGTTTGATATGAGCTTTACTAAGTTGTTCATTTGATCTCCATGCCACCGATCATGGGACCTTGTCTAGAACTCTTGGTTCTTTATATTTGAGTTTAGGTAAGGATCCCTAATTTTTTTGAAAATCTAATATAGCCTATGACACTCGGGGTTAATGTAGCTTCCTACCAGTGAAATAATTTTTCAAATCGGTTCAGTATTTCCGGAGCCTATTCGTTACAAACAAACAAACAAACAAATCTTTCCTCTTTACTACGAACGCACAGGCGGTTTTTTGCCGCGCGGATTTTATGTAACATACTGAATCCTATGGAAGTGTGCGCACCAGCGGATAAAAAACCGCGCGGTTAAAAATCCGCTGTCGCGGTTTTATTTCCGCGCGGCTAAAAATTCGCCTGTACCTTCGTGGCCTATGAATAAGGTTGAAAATGAAATAACAACCTTTCCAACCGCGCGGAAATAAAACCGCAACAGCGGATTTTTATCCGAGCGGTTTGTTACCGCGCGGATAAAAATCCGCCTGTGCGTTTGAAGCCTTATAATATTGGTATAGATTGCGTTATTGTTTTAGTTTTATTTTAATTTATCGTATAATAAATACGCAATTACGAAACGAAAAAGGTCAAAAAATTTGATACCGCCATCTAGCAATCCAATCTGTGAAGGAAATGAACGTAGTCTATAGGTACAGCCAATTCTTATGTAGCATTTTCTTATATTTCTACATAACACTAATTATACTAAAAAAGTACAATATCTGTACAATACCCACAAAAAATTAGGAAGATTTAGGAACAGAACTAGGATACATTTTGAAACGTTTTATGAATTCAATTGAAATCCTTACAGATATCGTATTGCAAGTCTTTTGGATAAATTTTAATAATTTTTATTTATTTATTTATTTTATTTATTATATAATAAACTAGAGGCTGCCCCGCGGTTTTTCCCGCGCAGATTTCTCATAAACACAAAAATCCCGTTTTTTCCCGTTCCCGTGGGAATTTTGGGAAATACCTTCTTAGTGCTCACTTACACCCCCCAAGGAACCCACGTGCCAATTTTCAGCTTTCTACGCCCAGTAGTTTCGGCTCTGCGTTGTCTGTCAGTTAGTCAGTCAGTAACGGAAGAGTTTTATATATATTGATAAAATAAATAAATAAATTTAATTAATAATCGACGTAAGTTACTTTTTAAACATTATTAATATGTAAGTACAAATTATTTAATAATAGGTAATGTAAATTTAATGAACAAATTTTATGCCAATAATTTAAACGTTTTGTAAAAAAGTATATGAAAAATACCTACACAAGACAAGTAAAACAATAGGTTAGTACATTTAGGATTTCAATGCACGGCAACAGCAGCAGCTGTTGCGAGCTCGTCTCGTCGGGCTTCGACCTTTGGCAGATTTTCTGTTGATTTCGAGTGGTTTTCTGAGAAGAGTGGCAACAATGCGCAAACCAAACCAAACATATTCTTGATAGAGTAGTCGAGTCAGTCGGACGGTTTAGAGGTCACGGGTTCAATTCCAGCCTGGGCAATTTTTTTTAAGTTTTTTTTTATTTGTATTATTCTTGTTTTAGTGTATTTAATTTATCATAAGATTAATACGCAAGTACGAACATTATAACTCATTATAGTAAATATGTGTAGCCCTCTGCCGTCAAGATCGGAAAACTTGTGTGTATATGTCGTGGCCAGATCGTTAAATTGGCCACTTCATGATATGGCCGGCCATTTCATGAAAAGTGATTTTTTCATGAAATGGCCGATTTTCGTAGGCCAGATCGTTGAAATGTCAACGTTTAACGATTTGGCCAAGTAATAGCATGACTATTTCATGAAATGGCCAAACGTTAGCGATCATATCGTTGAATAGTTAAAAAATTCTCCGCTAGTGGCGCTGTTGTTGCATTTCGTGGCTTTACTAACAACACCGCCCAAGTCATTTTTCGTAACTTTTCAGAAGGCAATAAAAACTTCATAATTTAGCTGATAACTGTCCAAATTATGTTTTTTTTTCACTAAAGTGATTATAAAAGAATAATGAATCCGAAAATGACATTTAAATTGTGTTTTTTATGTATATTGTGCTTTAAAAATGACTTGGGCGGTGTTCATCGGTAAAAAATGTGGACTTACGCGGTGTTGATAGGAAAACAAGTTTTTTTGTTATGAACGAAAAACTCTATTTAATATCAAAAAAGCCGTTTTTACTTTAATTATTAACTCTACAGAGACTCAAACCATGTATTTTGGACCAAACATTGTGTATATATTTTAGACTTGCAGTAGTTAGTTAACGATTTGTCACTAGCACCCACTAATAGGTGGGTTTGTCAATGCTTATAAAGAAATTATAAAAAGATAGCTCAGTCTTCTTTTATCATCATCTCAGCCGGGAGACTTCCAATATTGGGCATAAGCCTCCCCCTCAGATTGCTACAAGGACAAACATTTCGAAGGGGAAGTTTTGCCTTAATCGCCACGCTTGGTAAGCAGGTTGGTGATCCTATTATTATCCTTCTTTTTCTCCAGTTGTGGGTGTAGAGGAATGCCTGCACTTAACTCGCGTGCTAGGAGCCATTGTTCATTTCCCCTCATTTATTGCAGCCAGCCGAATTCATCAGAAAACTGCAGGTGGTCAGCTGGGCTGCTATTCATTTTTGTGTTATTTTCCACTATCATTGCATACCGATGTGTATTTTTCATTGGCCTTTATTGCTACACTGGAGGGTGCATTAGATCATGTGTAGACTCCAGCTGATGCATTAAAGCTTGGTGTGACCCGCGGGCGGAGTCCTTTTTTAAGCCGTTACGTACCTTTAGCGGCTCCCTAGAGCCCACACAGACCTCCTGCGCATTTACCAGATTGATTTAGTTATGTGGGTTTTTCATTCGTGGAAGCCTTTATTGCTTTGCTGGTGAGTGCTTCAGAGCCCGTGCAGACCCTAAGAGAAGCACCTTTCGGACCAGTAGGTTCTCTCAAGCCCGCATAGAACCCTGCCTCCGCATTGAAGCCCGATTGGTTCTGCATAGTCTCTTCGGAGCCCTTACGGATCCCCAGCGCCCTCCCTTGTGCCCGGTTTGAGTTTCAGCGCTATTCCCAGCGATACCAGATCGCTGGTAAAAGTGACAAAGGCTCTGGCAGCTTTCTCAGCCCTTATGATAACTCCCTGGCCCCTGGTGATCGCAGTATGGCTTGTTAAGTTTTTCAATGAAGAACTTCTGTCCGATCTTCCAATGTTCCCTTAGTCACATTTTATGATATCTATAGATTCGTTATTAGGCCACACAGATATTTTTAAAAAGAACCAAGAAGGAACGACACCTTTCATATATTTTTTAGAGTAGGCTCTGAAGCACCAAGTAAATTCATTCAAAGCACTGAAGATTAGACAGATAAATCAATATTTTCGACATCTGTACTTGTTTTTAGATGATTTTTATCCTTAGTTTATGCAAGGTGCACCTTTTTTTTTAACTATAGATTTTAACATTATTCTCAATCTCTTAAGAAACTTATTATAAAAGCCAGAAATCTGTATCGTCCGTCTGCAAACACATACAAAAACACCGCTCAAGTCGGTAGTTTTAATCTCCAAACACCGCTTAAGTCCAAGACCTTATTTTAGAACTGAAAAACTTCAATATTACTCAATGAAACATCAATATTAGTTATTAAATACAAAAACATACCATTCAGGTAGCTATTCACAAACTTTTCAGGTTTATTCAGCTAAAAAATCACACAATATCACTAAATAATGGAGCACAGTGTCGGCGCGTGCTGTTTTCCGTAGCGATTTGACAGACTTGGGCGGTGTTTCAAGACCAATCGACTTGAGCGGTGTCAGTATATTTTAAAATAACGGCATTTCTTGTTAAACAACTAACCAATTAGATGAGTTTAAAAGACGCGCGAAAAAAAGATTTATCCAATGGCATCAAAATGTCAAAACCGCCAAAAATTGACTTGGGCGGTGTTGTTAGTAAAGCCACGATTTGTGTTGTGTGTTTTGATTAGTGATGGGTAACTTAGTGATTTCAAAATTGAGGATGAGAGAGGGCCTCATTCTTTAGACATTCACTAATTTAGCAATATTAGCATTTATTGTATAAGTAACATACTTATATTTTCCAATTTAAATAATTAATATTAAAGTACCTACATAGTACAAACATAATTAATGTTAAGTGATTATTTGTGCCATTTTATAATTAATGTTAAGTCATTATTTGTGCTATTTTAATTAAGATACATAGATCTCTTTATGTAAGTAACGTTATAATAAATAAAAAAATGATTAAGTATAATATTTTTTTATTTCACCTTTAAATCACTCTAAATTCATGATTTGGCCAAACGTGGTTGGTCAAATCGTTGAACGTTGTCATTTCAAAGACATTTTAACGATCCGGCCAACGAAAATTGGCCATTTCATGAAAAAATCACTTTTCATGAAATGGCCGGCCACATCATGAAATGGCCAATTCAACGATCTGGCCACGACATATACACGCACACAAATGTAAAAAGTACGAAATTTGATTGCTGAAATTACGAGTTTACAGTGAAAATAAATAAGTTACCGTTTGTTTGCCACTTTTAATCACATGTACAAAGCTTCAGTTTTTTTTACCGGAAAAAAATACTTTCCGGTTTTCACGTCTTAGGACCTTTAGTTTAGTATGGAAAAGGGTTCACCTTATCCCCCGACCGTGTCAGATACCCTCCCATCAACTTAACTAGAGCTAGAGCTGATCATCTTCAAAAGGTCATGGAATCATTGAAGTAATACGGTGCAAAATTTTAAATCGATAAGACATTTGGAAGGTAGTAAGATCCCCAGATCCACTATTTAAGAGCTGAACATCTTCAAATGGCTGATCAGGTCATGGTTACCCTAACATCATCACTTAATATCATTGAAGTAACACGGTGCCAAATTTAAAATCGATAAGGCATAATAAAAGTTAGTTAGATCCCCATATCCATTAATTAGGAGCTGATCATCTTCTAACGACAGATCAGGTCATGTTTTCCTTACCATATACTTTTGAAATCATTGAAGTAACACGGTACCAAATTTCGAATCGATCGGACTTAAGGGAGCTAGTTAGCTTCCCTCATCAACTAGAAAAGGGCTGATGACCTGCGTTGCGGACGTTACTAACCCTCAGCCATTTTGCAAGCAATCAATCAATTTATAAAATTATTTATACTTACTTACCTAGCTTAAATGAATATCAATAAGTGAAACCGTGAGCGTCGTTTATAATTATAACTACTTACTGGAATTATAATGATTTTGATTTTTAAACTTACCCATGTCTTGGCCATAAACATATCAAATAAGCCGTTGTTACCAGAAGCATCCTTCTGGCCAGTACTCAAAAATCCCAAGGCACCGAGACGATATTGTACCGTCACTAAAATTGTATCATTTGCAGCAAAATGCGCCCCCTGCATATAAAGTTTACGTATTTTACCACATATCCACATGTATTTGAATGAACGAATACAGTGTGGTAACGTGTACGAAACCAAATCTATATGTAGTACCTACGTTACTTCAAACACTCACACCAAAGTAAGTAGCAGAACCAGTCTTATAATTTCCTCCGTGAAAGAAGACAATAACTGCACTCCCTGTAATATAAGAATTGATGATGTTGTTGACATCACATCACTACTGTTTGGAGTATCGTGGATCTGAAGCGGAAGTTTGGTTTCTTCCCCAGTTTATCTACTTCGACTAAACAACATTTTTTGTTCACATAGTAAATCCTTGAAATTTTGAGAATCTAGGATAGACTAAGAATTATTTTGCCTAACCAAATCAAGGTTGGGCGATAATGTCTATGTACTTACTTACTTATTTAAAAATAATAAAACAATTAATTAGGTATTTTAATTTACCTTTTTCATCCCCAGGCATTTTGGGTGCAAATACATTAATACAGAGGCAGTTTTCATCTCCAATGACAGTGTTAGGTTTGTTTGGGTGCAGCTGTGGGCAAGGCTTGCAGGGCTGGGTAGCTAGCATATCGCCAGCCATGTATTGTCGCACCGGCCGCTGGAAGCGACGAGATCCCTCTGGGGACTCCGCATATCTTATAAACAACAAAATACTTAAGTACCTTATATATTATATGAACACAACGACGATTAATTCTGCTACCAAGAAATTAAATAACACCCAACGTTAAAATTATTTAATTTGACAATTGCAAACTGCCCGACGACGGCGGTATGACAGTAATTTCTTGGAAACATAGCTAGTTTGGGTCGCCACCATGTATGCCACTCTTAACAGTTTGTCACGTCAAAACGGATATCAGCTGGAGGATCTCAAATGGCGCAAATAATGTAACTATTGATAAGCATTAAATCTGAGCCATTTTGGGGTCGAACAAACAAATTCCGTCGCACCTATCCAGGAGGAGTCGGTCGTCAACTCGCAAGCTTGAGACTCGCAATTGTTTGCGAGTTAGCACCTTATTATTTAATTATTTTTTTTCGTCGTCAACTCGCAAAATATACAAAGTACAGTTCGCCACAAACTTACAAAATTAATTATTTTATTTATATTATGAATTCTAATAAAACCAGATTACATTATTTGTAAGAAAATCTCTTTCAATGGATTTGTAAAGAAAATGATGTAATTGTAGGAAACTTAAATAAGTTAGTTATTTTTTTAGATTATCACGTGCACGGGTTACCCATTCAACTGGATGTAACGGCTTATTCCGATTTTGCTCCAAAACCATTGTTCTCTACAATTTTTGAGCTTCCATACATTCATTCCGATTTTGCTCCAAAACACATTTTGGTACGGTCAGAAAAGGTAGCATAATAGTAATGATTTTGTTTATGTTATAGAATGTAGAAAATAATATTAAAAAGGTAACATTTTATTAATTATCTACATGCAATAAATAATACTGCTCGACATAACAGACAAAAACTCTGAAGAAGGTCTTGTTAGGAGACCGTCATTGAACTATGTATTTCGCTAAGCTTGATAGTTATTTACTGCAGTAGGAGTGTTTGCTTATTTAGTGCCTTGATAACGAATTTTGAAATTAGGTACCAGGGCAACATGAAATAGTAGCAGGTCATGAAGCGCAACACACAAATACCTACATACCATTCCATGCCAGTTCCTGTCGTCACTAATAGAAATATTATGAATATAAGCTTTTTATAATTGAATACAATTAAACAATATTTTACAAAAGTTAATATAATATTTAAAAACGCACAAGTTAAAATTTTGAGATTCATGAGTAACAGCTACCTGACTTTTTCTTAAAACAACTACAAACTACAAAAGAACCCACTCATCCCTAAAACAATAGCGTAAAGAACTATTGTTTAAAGACAACCAATAAAAAGTCTCGAAATGGTTCACTCTTGGCGAAAATACCGTTATTCTAGTAAATACGGTAAATATGCCACACATTTGCAAAATTTTATGTGGCTAATCAGTGTTCTATCCATCTTCCTTAGGAAAGGTACTCCGTGATTGTATTTAGTGTTTATTTGAAACAAGTGTTACCTTTCTGACCGTACCAAAATGTGTTTTGGAGCAAAATCGGAATGAATGTATGGAAGCTCAAAAATTGTAGAGAACAATGTAACCTGTTCTTTACTCTCGCACTTCAGATGATTGAGAGAGAAAGAAATAGTGGTTTAAGGCTTCAAACGCACAGGCGGATTCTGCGGTTTGTTACCGCGCGGATAAAAATCCGCTGTTGCGGTTTTATTTCCGCGCGGTTGGAAAGGTTGTTATTTCATTTTCAACCTTATTCATAGGCCACGAAGGTACAGGCGAATTTTTAGCCGCGCGGAAATAAAACCGCGACAGCGGATTTTTAACCGCGCGGTTTTTTATCCGCTGGTGCGCACACTTCCATAGGATTCAGTATGTTACATAAAATCCGCGCGGCAAAAAACCGCCTGTGCGTTCGTAGCCTTATCGGCATAGGCTAGGTGATATATAAAACGATGCACTGTTCTTGCATATTTGACCGAAGAAGCTGTCAATAGTGGTTGGTTATATCAAATCAAATCAAATCAAATAAATCTTTATTCAATATAGGATAAAATATATCACTTATTTTCATTATAGTCAATTAGATACTAATCTAATCGCTATTGATATCTTATTTGGTAAAGTATCCTATACTGTGAGAGGTGAGGTAGTTCAGGCTGCCCACCAATTGGCTCAAGCAAACAAATGTTTGGCTTGCCTTACGACAATGGTCGCCTGGAGAGGCCCCCAAACGAGCCCTCCTCTGTCAAATGATTCTACTCCCTTTCGCAATGATTTTACAGCGTAGAGAAGAAAGGGGTAACAAACTCTACTTTACAATTTATCTCTCTTTTTTTTTTCTTTTGTGATATAACAATTACATACAATACAATTAGGTGACAATACAATGAACTTTATACAGATTAATAAAAATGAAAGTACATCTCGGGTCAGCAATATATTTGTTGATAAACGCGTTTATACAAAACAGAAAACGTTTTTCTACTAATAATTATTTTCCCATCGCCATGAAGTTTTTAACACTATAAAAACTAGGTTTGTACGTTTTTGTTTTTTTTAATTAGCTATAGACTAAGACTTATAGGCCCCTAATTTAAAAAAAGGAAAACGAATAAATCTAGATTATTTAATGCTAAAGCGATGGACATCAAAATGTTAATGTTCATCAAAGAAACACGTTTTCCCCGAAACACAAATTTCATAAAAAAAAATTAGCTCTCTCTGTCGCATGGTTGCGCTTAGGGGGCGACAGCATGAGTTTTTCTTAATATTTTTGAGTTGCTATATTTTGCTTTATTTTAAAGTCACATAGTTTTGTGGCTAACTGTACTAAAATATATGTACTTTGTAAAGTTTGCGAGTTGACGACGGAAAAAAAAAAAATAATAAGGTGCCAACTCGCAAACAATTGCGAGTCCTAAGCTTGCGAGTTGACGACCGACTCTCCAGGAGTATGGTGACCAGGACCAGCATTCTGACTCGTACCTCGTACCTCAGATTAGTCTTACAATTCAGCGAGGCAACGTAGCTCTATTATGCTGGTAATATTCAAAACTAGGATAATAAGCCGTGTTTTAAGTTAAATTGAGTACCACAAACATGCGGGCATATATTTTAAATTGTTTTTTCTATCTCGGTTGTTTCCCTGCGAGATCGACAATCGACATCAGAAATTATGAGATCTGCAGAAGAACTAATTGTAACCGTACCGCCACAATCCAAAGAATTGGGGAATTGGCAATACAGCTCAAGAACAGATTGTCGCTGGGGCCGAAAATTTCTCGAGTGGCGATCGCGCACGGTAAGACGCAGAGTAGGCAGATTCCCAACAAGGTTGCCAGATGACCTGGGCAGGTTGCGGGAGTACACTGAATGAGGATCGTCAACACAGGTCGGTATGGCGATGTGTAGGGGAGGCCTATGTAGCAGTGGACGTCTTTCGACTGAGATGATGATGGTGTGCGTATAAATGAAAATAATTAAGATTCCAAGAAACCAACCTAATTCCAAAAAAGCTGTAAACATCAAACTTGCTATGTTTAATTCCCTCTACCCGGGAACTGCGACCGTGCATCTGTAGAAAGACTACGGCTGAATCAGATTCTGGTTTAGCCGCTTGGTCACCGCCCACGATGCAGAGAGTGAGCCGTAGGCTTACGCTTGCCTGACATATCACAAACCACCACTTCAGTCGCTGCATAGTTACGACACTGACTCCTGCATGTTTGCCTGAGAGCTGAAGTTCCTTATCAAATATCCTGTCCGCATATCCTGTTATAGTAAGCATGACTTTGCGTAGGTGTAATGAATGACCCTGAATGTTCAGTTAGGGTTCGTCTATACCAATATTATAAAGAGGAAAGATTTGTTTATTTGTAACGAATAGGCTTCGGAAATACTGGAACCGATTTGAAAAATTCGTTCACTGTTGGGTAGCTACACTATCCCCGAGTGCTATATTAGATTTTTAATAAAATTAGGGATCCTTACTCAAACTCAAATAATGTAACCCAAAGTGCAATACTTTTTCCGTTGTTTACATATTTTGACAGGTGGTTTCTCAATTCGTTTCGAAGAACTAGCTATTTCCGGTTTTTTGGAAAGGTTATCTTTGACGAAATAATGTATCGAGGTTTTTTGATTCCACTAGTGTTTCTCAATTATAAAAAACTTTGTTATATCCTCAAAAAGGATATATTGAAATTCCAGATCTTTACCTCCTATAGATTGAGAGAATTACTTACTTGATTTAAAAAACCTTCAAAACTCATATAGCGTTTTAATTTACTAACTTCTTAAAGTAATTTTGGATTACCAAGAAATTTTAAGTCTGCGCCACACCACACAAGCAAATTCATTATCTACCTACAGGCTTCAAACGCACAGGCGGATTTTTTTCCGCGCAGTTGTTTCGCCGCGCGGATAAAAATCCGCTGTTGCGGTTTTATTTCCGCGCGGTTTGAAAGGTTGTTATTTAATTTTCAACCTTATTCTTAGTTCCCGAACGTACAGGTGAATTTTTACTCGCGCGGAAATAAAACCGCAACAGCGGATTTTTAGCCGCGCGGTTTTTTATCCGCTGGTGCGGACACTTCCATAGAATTCTATATGTTACATAAAATCCGCGCGGCAAAAAACCGCCTGTGCGAGTGATACCGACTCAAAATTTCTTGTTAATCCAAAATTACTTTAAGAAGTGAGTAAATTAAGGCCTAATAGAAAATGTTTCCCTAATATTTAAATATAATGCTTTTCAGTTTTTTCGGCGGTTAAATTTTTTGATAATCCTGTGAAGGGTGATTAGCTGGGGACAAAAAAAAATTAGCCAAACAAAACTGAAAAGAAAAAAATAAAACTTTTTATCAAAAAATTTAACCGCCGAAAAAACGGAATCACGTCGAACAATTATGGATATGTCTCTGTTACACGATGTGTGCAGCGGCGCCGCATGCCCGGAGCTGGTGGCCGCCGCGCTGCAGCTGCGCGCGCCCGGCTACAGGACGCGGCAAACACAGCTCTTTCATACTCCGCTCACACGCACCAAGTATAATCAGAACTCAGTCGCTTGCCGTCTACCAGCACTTTATAATAAACATTTCAGCGATATTAATCCTTAAAAACCTTATTTCTAAAAAGTTCGTTTAAACAAGTTTGACAGTATTTTTATTTTCTCTCAATGAGTTTTTCTCGCACCCATTTGCACACACCACCACATCACACTCTACAAATTACACTTTCACACCTGTAAATAATATATACTTATCTTTACAATGAAATACATAAAAAAAAAAAACCTTAATCTCAAAACATTTAGATTCTTTACTAAATTTTGTTTGCATGTCATATTTGTAAGTAAATATACTTTTATTTTATTTAGTTATTGTATTTAGATTTAGTCGTAGTATTTAGTAGAATTTTAGTTGTTGCATGTTGTTGCTTGTTGTAATTGTATTTCTGTAAATCATAAAAAATAAAAATCCGTTATTGGCCTAAGCTACTTATAATCAAACTTTTGTACTTAATTGTAATTTTAAGTGCTGTGGATTTATTGTAAAAATAAATAAACAAAGTTTTTTATAATTGAGAAACACTAGTGGAATCAAAAAACCTCGATACATTATTTCGTCAAAGATAACCTTTCCAAAAAACCGGGAATAGCTAGTTCTTCGAAATGACTTACTAGTTTTTGTTAAAACTACCTAGGAATAATGATAATAAACAAATTTAAATTATTCTGGTAATTCAGATTTGATTTAAAAGTAATAATTAAAAAGATATTCAATATTTACAACTTTTTCCAATGAAATGTAGTAACCGATGTGGGCGACTGATATACCTGTATACAGTGTGTCCGGGGAAGTTATAACATAATTTTAAGGGTGTATTCTATGATCAATTTCATCGATGAAAACACCCCATATGGGGGGTCGCAGCCTCACCCCCCCCTCAGTATGATGTTTTTAATTTTTTTTTTGCAAAAGTCGACCCCGCCTCCTTTTAAATTCACAGATAAAGATCTAAGGCTCACAGAACCTTCATTAAGGTCTTGATCGAAGGCTAAGTAGTTAGGCTACCTAAGTTACTAAAAAAATAAGCAAGTGTTGCTTTTAATTTTTTTTTAAAGATGATAAACCAAAAAAAAAATTTTTTTTTTGTGCATTTTTTACGGTTTTTCAAAGTTTCCACAAAAAAATGCAGATACTTTTTTTTTATTTTTTGTGTTTTATTGTTAGCTTTTGAGTTGTTCTCCAAATTGGTATTAGATTTATTTCTCTACGTCTATTACTTCAGAAATTATCAACTACCAAAAAGACCCTTCGCTTTTACCTTTTAATTTAAGATTTCAGTTTAACCCACTTTTATTAAAAATAAAGTCAATATTTAATTCTTTTGTTAGTTATTTTGGTAGCCTACCTACTTAGCCTCCGTACAAGACCTAAATTAGGAGTCCTTTTACGCGAACAGTGGCGCCACTCTCGAAAAAAAAAAATATTTTCTAAAGTAAGGCTTTTTGCAGAAAAAGTGCTCCCTTGTGCATAAAATCTTGGTCCCTAGTATTTTTTAGTCATCATCATCATTTCAGCCGTAGGACGTCCACTGCTGGACATAGGCCTCCCTCAAGGCTCTCCATCTGTACCGATCGCAGGTGGCCTGCATC
This sequence comes from Euspilapteryx auroguttella, assembly GCA_951802225.1. Taxonomy (NCBI): domain Eukaryota; kingdom Metazoa; phylum Arthropoda; class Insecta; order Lepidoptera; family Gracillariidae; genus Euspilapteryx; species Euspilapteryx auroguttella. The sequence goes on along the minus strand of OX637649.1, from coordinate 3,017,347 downwards.
CAGCGTGGACCCGCAGCCTTGCGCAGATCATCCGTCCATCTGGTCGGTGGACGTCCTACGCTGCGCTTGCCGATCCGTGGTCTCCACTCGAGAACTTTTCGGCCCCAGCGGCCATCTGTTCTGCGGGCTATATGACCTGCCCATTGCCACTTCAACGAGCTTATCCGCTTGGCTATGTCGGTGACCCTGGTTTCTCTGCGTATGTCCTCATTTCTGATTCGATCCCGCAGAGAAATCCCGAGCATAGCCCGCTCCATGGCTCGTTGAGCTACCCGGAGCCTGTTCATAAGCCCTATAGTGAAGCACCACGTTTCAGAACCGTATGTCATCACTGGCAGCACACATTGGTTAAATACCTTCGTCTTCAGGCACTGAGGAATATTGGACGAGAAGACGTTGCGTAGTTTCCCGAACGCCGCCCATCCGAGCTGGATTCGGCGATTGACCTCCTTCTCGAAGTTGGACCTACCTAACTGGATGGTTTGTCCTAGGTATACGTACTCGTCGACAACTTCGAGAACCGAGTTCCCAACCATAACTGGGGTAGGCAGAACATGGACATTAGACATGACCTTCGTCTTGTCCATGTTCATTTTAAGGCCCACCTGTTGGGAGACTCGGTTGAGGCCTTCGAGCATCGTGCTAAGTTCCTCCATCGACCTTGCCATGACTACGATGTCGTCGGCAAACCGAAGGTGAGTGATGTATTCGCCGTTAATATTGATGCCCTGCCCTTTCCATTCTAGAAGTTTGAAGGCGTCTTCTAAAGTGGCGGTGAACAGTTTCGGAGATATAACATCTCCCTGTCTCACGTATTTTTTAGTATTTAAAACAATATCTAGGTTTTAAATGTTTATGTTTTACTGTTTGTTGCTAAAAGTGGCCACTTTAGGTATACTGTTTCATGTATTACTGTTTGTTCCTAAAAGTAGCTAAAAGTGGCTAATTTTAGCAAAAAACAGTAATCCATAAACATTAAAAACCTAGATATTATTTTAAATACTAAAAAAATACTAGGGACCAAGATTTTATGTACAAGGGAGCACTTTTTTCTGAAAAAAAGTCTTTCATTAGAATTTTTTTTTTCTAGAGTGGCGCCACTGTTTGCGTAAAAGGGCTCTTAATTTAGGTCTTGTACGAAGGCTAAGTCGGTAGGCTACCAAAATAACTAACAAAAGAATTAAATATTGACTTTATTTTTTAATAAAAGTGGGTTAAACTGAAATCTTAAATTAAAAGGTAAAAGCGAAGGGTCTTTTTGGTAGTTGATAATTTCTGAAGTAATAGACGTAGAGAAATAAATCTAATACCAATTTGGAGAACAACTCAAAAGCTAACAATAAAACACAAAAAATAAAAAAAAGTATCTGCATTTTTTTGTGGAAACTTTGAAGCAATACTTGGTTATTTAGTTAGTAACTTAGGTAGCCTAACTACTTAGCCTTCGATCAAGACCTTAATGAAGGTTCTGTGAGCCTTAGATCTTTATCTGTGAATTTAAAAGTAGGCGGGGTCGACTTTTGCAAAAAAAATATTAAAAACATCATACTGAGGGGGGGGTGAGGCTGCGACCCCCCATATGGGGTGTTTTCATCGATGAAATTGATCATAGAATACACCCTTAAAATTATGTTATAACTTCCCCGGACACACTGTATATATGTTTCTGACATGGCGGTAACAAATTAAAGGGGATGTTAGTTAGCATATAATTAAGTAATCCTGCTGGTTAAAATACTTGGAAACTCAAGCGTTGAAATGTTTGTACTTTCATACAAAACTAAAAATTATTTTAACTTTTGCAAGCACTAGCAGAAGCCACCAGCTTAGCGTCTGGTACGGTGAACAACCTCTGACTACGACTTGAACCCGATGTTGACCTTACGGGGGGCGTGGTCTCGCCTAACACTCGTCAAAACAAAGATGATCTTTTTTTTCATAAGCTCCTGCCCAAGTAGCACATAAGCGTAAATTTTGACCAAAACGCTCCATTATGCAGTCAAGAGCTTTAATGTAGATGTACTAGAGACTGAAAGAGTCTAGTGGCTGTATAATAGCAATTTCATACACCACTAAATAGAACAACTGTATAATAGCTGCACACAGGCAGAAAATACACTAAATACTTTATAATATAATAAAAAGAAACCATTGTAAAGCCCTTAGTTCCATAATATACTACTAGTTGGTTTGGACGATCAAAGCTGGTTAAGCCTTGTTTAGAGTCGTAAACTTAAACCCCTTTCAAGCTGTGAGATGTATAAGGGGATAAAATATTGCCATTAGCTTGTTTATGGCGATCACTATTTCTATTATAAAGCCACCTGTCAAGCTTGATAGCAGCCGACTAGAAGATTTAATAGAGTATCCACTACAGTTGTTAGCTTTGTAATGGCGTCATATGAGTGCATCAGCTGTACAGGGGTGTTGCTGTAGTACACTCAAGGTCCAAAACTTTATGTATTTATATCAGCCATTATACAGCCCTTGGAGTTAATGAAGAATTGACGGATAGTAAAAGTGTCATGATTTCATAACCTCTAAACGTTAAAATTACCGAAAAAGCTTATGGGTTTATAATTTATTTACAATTTTTTTACATTTAAAAAGGTTTTACTCAAATATTGATAGAACCCTAAAATAATTTAATTTATACTCTCAATTTACACCTTTAAACAGTCCTTGCACTACCAGAGACTCATTGTACAGCAACCGTAAGGGTATCAGCTGTTAAATAGAAATAATTTCACTATTAAACAGCAAAATGGATTTGAAGAGAGTTAAGTAAGAACAAATGCTTTAAAAGAAATAACGCCATTTTTTTACAGCATAACCTAAAAAATTAACACCAAAACATTGATATTTGATAAATTTATTTTGATATTCTAATGCTAGTAAAGAAAAAACATTTTTTGAATGGTTTGCAACCAGTTATTATCACAGTAAATTAAAAAACAAAAATTTTCATTTCAGTCATCTTATTTATTTTGTGTTATTATTTAGTAAATATTGAATTTTACGAGGGCGCGTGTATAAATTGACCATAATTACCCTATAAAATAACAATAAAATTTCAAGCGCACTACAATTTGTATATTATAACTACTAAAATAATCAAAAACACATAAATTGATAACTGTCAATAAACTTATAAATTTAACCACCATTACACTTTAAACACAACTTCACTAACACATTGCTCTCTCCTTCTATTTTAATAAAATAACAAAGCATGATAGATTACGAAATAAAAAAGCTATAAAACATCTTCGTTCATTCATTCATTCATCTCGCTGTTTTAGAGAATTCAAATAGTCTTCGTTAAGAGTGAGAGAGAAGCTTACGCCCCTGTACAGTCATTATGGAGCCCATTATATGGTTAATCCTGCCATTAAACAGCTACTGTAAAGCAAATGGCTATTCATTATACTGTTATCCAGCCTTTGTAATGCTTAGGGCTGGTTAATTTGGGGCCAAATTCGGCATTATAAAGGCTGTATATCTAGCTTTAATGCCACTATACAGCCAGCTTATACAGCTCCTAGTATCAAAATTTCCAATATAAAGCCATAATGCAGCGATGTGTGCTAGTTGGGTGGGCCCTCAGTCTCATCGCGCAAAACGTAACTATCGAATAAAAGTAGAGTAGGAACAGTAAGTACGTTAATCGCAAGAAAATACACATTTGGTAGTCTCGTAATTAATTTTGCTATAACTATAGCAGTAGTATCGCAATAGATTGGAATTGACCAAAAAGGTTAGTCTGCTCCATAATAAGATAATGTTATGATTACGTTCGACTGACATTATAAATGTCAATACTGATTGATATTAAGTGACAGTTGCACTACGCCCGGTCCAATTTCGTCTAATAAAACAGGATTAACTATTTAGGTAAAAAAACCCAGATTATTCTATAGCTTGCTATTCATATTCTATTGCTATACTATAATGATCGATCAAAGTTACCAGACTCGCAATTTTTGACCCCATCGTAGTAGAGTAATAGTAGAATAATAATAGAATAGAAGTTTAATCGTAAGTTTAAGAGACTAGAGTCCCAGGTAGACGAAGCGGCGGGCGCTTACGTAATGCTTCAAATATTAAAAATGTTAAAACAAACCTAGAAATTTAATGTCAAAAATATCATCATTTTAGCCGAAAGACGTCCACTGCTGGACATAGGCCTCCCCCAAAGAACGCGAATGAAGGCTGATATTTTAGTAGTTTTTATGAATTCATTAGGTAGGTACCTACAATAAATTAAATATTTTTTTAAATTAATTAGATACTTGGCACTTAAAGATAATAGGGTGTATTAAGCACAAGGGGGGTAATTCTCTTCACTAAATTCGATCTACTTGTAATTGCATTGTAAGCGACTTCGTTAACCATTGCCGATTTAACAAAGGTAATTTCTTTTAGGCTACGAACGCACAGGCGGTTTTTTGCCGCGCGGATTTTATGTAACATACTGAATCCTATGGAAGTGTGCGCACCAGCGGATAAAAAACCGCGCGGTTAAAAATCCGCTGTCGCGGTTTTATTTCCGCGCGGTTGGAAAGGTTGTTATTTCATTTTCAACCTTATTCATAGGCCACGAAGGTACAGGCGAATTTTTAGCCGCGCGGAAATAAACCGCGACAGCGGATTTTTAACCGCGCGGTTTTTTATCCGCTGGTGCGCACACTTCCATAGGATTCAGTATGTTACATAAAATCCGCGCGGCAAAAAACCGCCTGTGCGTTCGTAGCCTTACACGCCCAAAGAAAACAGCAATGGTTAACGAAGTCACTTACAATACAAATACAATTCTATCGAATTTAATTAAGAAACCTGAGCCGAGGTGGGTACTTACTTCATTCTCTTAACTAAAATCGATCGACTAGTAATTGTATTGTAAGCGACCTCGTTAAGGCTTCAAACGCACAGGCGGATTTTTTTCCGCGCGGTTGTTTCGCCGCGCGGTTAAAAATCCGCTGTTGCGGTTTTATTTCCGCGCGGTTGGAAAGGTTGTTATTTCATTTTCAACCTTATTCATAGGCCACGAAGGTACAGGCGAATTTTTAGCCGCGCGGAAATAAAACCGCGACAGCGGATTTTTAACCGCGCGGTTTTTTATCCGCTGGTGCGCACACTTCCATAGGATTCAGTATGTTACATAAAATCCGCGCGGCAAAAAACCGCCTGTGCGTTCTTAGCCTAATCTTTGCGCTTGGCATCAAACGCACAGGCGGATTTTTAGCCGCGCGGTTTTTTCGCCGCGCGGATAAAAATCCGCTGTTGCGGTTTTATTTCCGCGCGGTTGGAAATGTTGTTATTTCATTTTCAACCTTATTCATAGGCCACGAAGGTACAGGCGAATTTTTAGCCGCGCGGAAATAAAACCGCGACAGCGGATTTTTAACCGCGCGGTTTTTTATCCGCTGGTGCGCACACTTCCATAGGATTCAGTATGTTACATAAAATCCGCGCGGCAAAAAACCGCCTGTGCGTTCGTAGCCTTAAACAAAGGCAATTTCTGTTAAGTACACGTCCAAATAAAACAGAAATGGTTTAGGCTACAAACGCACAGGCGGATTTTTATCCGCGCGGTAACAAACCGCGCGGATAAAAATCCGCTGTTGCGGTTTTATTTCCGCGCGGTTGGAAAGGTTGTTATTTCATTTTCAACCTTATTCATAGGCCACGAAGGTACAGGCGAATTTTTAGCCGCGCGGAAATAAAACCGCGACAGCGGATTTTTAACCGCGCGGTTTTTTATCCGCTGGTGCGCACACTTTCATAGGATTCAGTATGTTACATAAAATCCGCGGGGCAAAAAACCGCCTGTGCGTTCGTAGCCTATGAATAAGGTTGAAAATGAAATAACAACTTTTCCAACCGCGCGGAAATAAAACCGCAACAGCGGATTTTTATCCGCGCGGTTTGTTACCGCGCGGATAAAAATCCGCCTGTGCGTTTGAAGCCTTACGAGATCCGTTGTTGTGACTTGTGTGTGGTGTGATACAACAAACTATCGAATTTTCACAACACTATTCTGTTATATTGTGACAAAGCAATACCTGGTATACACATTTGCACGTAAGTTTACAAATGTAGGTCTGCTAAGTATTAAATGAAATGGACAAATTTAATTTAATTTTGTCTGGCTGGCTTACTAGTATATTAGGCTTCAAACGCACAGGCGGATTTTTTTCCGCGCGGTTGTTTCGCCGCGCGGATAAAAATCCGCTGTTGCGGTTTTATTTCCGCGCGGTTGGAAAGGTTGTTATTTCATTTTCAACCTTATTTATAGGCCACGAAGGTACAGGCGAATTTTTAGCCGCGCGGAAATAAAACCGCGACAGCGGATTTTTAACCGCGCGGTTTTTTATCCGCTGGTGCGCACACTTCCATAGGATTCAGTATGTTACATAAAATCCGCGCGGCAAGAAACCGCCTGTGCGTTCGTAGCCTTAATATAATAAGTAAAACACATAATAAACATTTAATGAGTAAATACAGTAAGTAGGTACTTAATAGGAACTCTCGGCTTTATTTATTTAGGACTCAGTCAGTACTCAACTCATAGAAGTATGCAATGCATACATAGCTTAAAACTTAGGCGAAAAATAAACAAAAATGTGTTATCCTCTTAGCCATTAACAAATAAAGGAAAATAATTGTAGGAGTATAATGAGCGGTTTTCGAACTGACACTTTTAGTTACAGAGACTGCCATAAGATGGCACTAGCAATCAGGTTAAATGTCAAATTCTATATGAATTCAATCAGTCAGGTCAATCAGATTTGACGTTGACATTACACCTACATACATTAGCTATACAGTGCCATCTATTAGCATTCTCCTAGAACCATTAAAACTGTCAAAAACGAAAACCCCTCATTGTTAGATTTTTTTAGCGTAGTAACGTAACAACCCAATAAAACATTGGGGTAATTGGTGCAAATGTGTAAGACAGAATAATCTACTGTCTATGGTTCGTCGTAGAGTCTACAGTAGTTCTCTAAATTAAGCTGCCACACTGGTCATGTCAAAATTTTGTCAATAGATTTAACACTTTAAGTAAACTAGCTCTAAGGTTCTTTTTAAACTAACTTTTATTAGTTATTTTTATTGTAAGGGGATGTTACACGGTCATTAATGATTGTCATATTTTCGGTCAATGCGGTATACATAATCAAATGCTGATAATGAGGGGTTTTCAAAGTGATAAATACAAAACAAAAACTAATTGACTTATGCGTGTCGAGTTTTATTTTATTTTGAGCTTTCAATGATTCCTTTGAATTTGGCCTACCTAAAGACTTTTGCAGGCGTCATGTATAGCGGCATGATGATTAAATTTGTTTTTTTTTTCTGAGATGTCAAATTAAAAACTTCCAAATGTTATCTGTATCAAAAATTATTACTTATAAATTAATAAAATTGTAAATACTTACCGATGACGATGCAGATCAATCTACTTATAAGTTAATATATGTATATTATATTGGAATTACGAATAGAAAAGCGGGAAATCATACTGAATTTCGAAATAATTTTATTTCGTTTTATACATAAAGCAAATATACTCAATAGGTACATGCACATTATTACTTAGATCACAATATTGTGTTTAACTCGTTTAATTCGTTATTTAACGAATGACCGTGTAATATCACCCTAATATTATTATATATTGTGATAATTCGTTGTTTTTAGTTGGCCTCACTATGACGACACGATCCCAGCGCGTCATCACATCATTCCATAGGTGAACTTCAAACGGGCGGGTTGGACTTGTGATGCTAGATTAATTCAGGGGTTGTAGAAACTATATTTTTTTTCAAATGTTTCTACTGTCGGAATTATAAGTACAAAAGTTTTAGGATAGGTATGTTTAGTGATTTTTATTTTTTAACCTGTTTTGGTTTTCATTGTATTTTAATATGTTAATTATATTTTATTTTACAGGTGTCGTGTGATAAATCGTCGCCAAAATGGCGTCGGACGAACAATTTTCATTATGCTGGAACAATTTCCACGCGAATATGTCCGCAGGCTTTCACGGCCTGCTGTCGCGTGGTGATTTAGTTGACGTAACGCTTGCTGCTGAGGGCAGGCTGTTGCAAGCTCACAAATTAGTACTGTCTGTATGTTCACCGTTTTTCCAAGAAATGTTCAAAATGAACCCAACTCAGCACCCAATAGGTATGTATTGCTTTTACTCTTGTGTAATGATAAATTTTGGTTTCCTGGGCTTTCTAAACCTTGTTTTTCTATTTCAGTATTTTTGAAAGATGTTAGTCATTCTGCGCTAAGAGACTTATTACAGTTTATGTACCAAGGAGAAGTAAATGTAAAACAGGAAGAATTAGCTTCATTTATTAGTACAGCGGAACAACTTCAAGTGAAAGGTTTGACTGGAAACCAAAATGAAGAAAGTTCCACTCCATCCAAACCAAAGCCGACCTCGAGGCCTGGCCCCAGGTCGTCCCAGCAAAGGCAATCTGTTACGACTAAGTTAGAGACTGATATAGATTCTAAGCCCTCTTCAACTCCATTAGCCGTTAAGAGACCAAATAGACCATCAATAGCATCGAATAATTCCTCATCTTCACAATCGGGACCTGCGAAACGAAAATGTGTGGATCCATTGGAAGCTGGACCTTCAGGTTCGGCTAAAGATGAATTCGTAACCATACCCGATGAAGATGACAACAACGCTGTGGCACCGAAAATGGAACCCGAATTTGTCAATGAGAGTATGTGGGACGATGACGAAGATGGCACTAACAACGATGACACTAATTTCGGTGAAGATGATTCAAATATGGAAATGTCTGGTAAGTTGGTTGTGGCTTAATAAAGCCTAGTGCTATGAATATCTATATACCTGCTTTTACTTAATTTTTCTTTCAGGATTTGACGGTTCTACGACTGGCGATGGTAACATAACTGGAGGTGAAGGTGGAGCAGTGGGTGATGCTCAAGGTAGGTTTGGCAGCACCTTTCCTAGAAGATGGGATTTCTTTCTTTATATTTGAAGTCTCATCTTCGTATCGATATTGTAGATTAGTAATGAAATTTGTAAGTTAGCTTAGTTTAGCATTTAGTTATTGTCTAAAGGTAATTTGTTGGTAATGAAGGTTTTATGGTTATGCGGTAAATATGGTATTCGGTAATGGTAAGTCATGTTCACTGGTATTTGGTAAATGGTAAGTTATGTTAACTGGTATTTGGTAAATGGTAAGGTTGGTAAGTATGGTAAGGTTGGTAAGTATGGTAAATGGTAAGTTTGGTAAATTGGTAAATGGTAAGTTTGGTAAATGGTATGTAATGGAATTTATTAGTTATTTTTCCATGAAATTAGTATGCTCTACAGGTCCGGTACCAGTATTGTCTCCGTTGGTATGCTTTCAGGGTCGGTTTGTATGGTTATCTGGTAAATGGTCATTGCCGTTTCGACCGCGCAACCAAGTTCTGAAATAAAAAAATGTTAACGCATTTGTCAAAACTGAAGTGTACTTCAAGCTGTAATCATCTTTTAAATCTTCGCCAAAACAAATTTTAAGAATACAAATAATTAGTCATGAATTGATCCAAATTGGTCCACAAAGTAAAATAATTAGTCCACTTATACTTTAGAAGTTATAGCCAAATGTTTGTGAGGATTATGGCTTGACGTTCAAGCTGTAATCCTCATCTCTGGTCCAAGAAAACGGTATGGTCTATCGACTTGGTAAAGGTCTAAATAAATGGTGAAAACCAGGAATTTGTCAAAGCATGTGTACTTCAAGCTGTAATCCTCATCTTTTAAATCTTCGCTAAAACAAATTTTGATAATGCAAATAATTAGTCATGAATTGATCCAAATTGGTCCACAAAGTAAAATAATTAGTCCACTTATACTTTAGAAGTTATAGCCAAATGTTTGTGAGGATTATGGCTTGACGTTCAAGCTGTAATCCTCATCTCTGGTCCAAGAAAACGGTAGGGCCTATCGACTTGGTTTAGGTCTAAATAATTAGTCCTCAATTGATCCACACGACATGCCAAATCTCAGAATTGGTCCTCAAGAGGTTCCGGAGTTATAAGGGCATCTTAGTGAGGATTATGGCTTGAACATTTGGCACCTTCAATTATCTCCGGAACGCCTATAGCTATTGGTTTGAAATTTTGCCAAAAATTAATCCTCAATTAGTCCACCAGAATTATAATCACTTCGAACTAGGTTTTCTTTGAAGAAGTACGTTAAAATCATCAGTTTTACTTTCCCATACATTGCGATCCATGTACAGTTGTGCACAAAATAATTGATTAACATTGATATTAACCAGTTACCTAAACGATTTTTTAGAAAAGTGAAAGTGGGTTTGGTTTTCGCTATGTACTTATGTTTAAGACAGCCTGATTGATTGATTGCTATCACTAGTTGCAGGTGAATCATTAATGTACCAAAAAAAACTTCTATGTATAATTTAAATTTTTGTAAGTTTATATTCAATTAAAAGTTTACAATAGTGTCTTTTCTTACTTAACTTAATTAAATCACCGTTTATATCACAATACTTATACTTACTTACTTATTTTTAATAACTAACAATAATCTCAGTTAGTTCAATTATAATAATAACAAAAAAAAAAATGTTTTAATAATCACAGTTGCTTCATTGCAATAATCACAGTTTTTTATGGTGAGGTGGTAACTTTCGGTATGGCGCGAAACTATACTTTTAATAAATAAACGAAATAATTTTATCAAGTATTTACATTGTTTTTTTTCATGTCCCCTTTTTGGCTACAAATATACCCGTTTTAGCTACATTCTAGTCCTGTTCTAGTTTAGCTAATACTAGCTCTTCGACATTCGAGAACCTGGCTCTATTTTCAAGTGCGCAGTTGCGTGCGCACACGCTGCCTTTGAGTGGAGATAAGGATAGCGCTATTTGGCCAATACAGGGTTGATAAGAGACAACAGTCCCGCGACGCGCGTCAGGCGCTATACTCGTGTATATATTATTTAATGTAACTCTACAGGAGTATCGCGCATGATGTCTCTTATCAACCCAGGATTGGCCAAATAGCGCTATCCTTGTCTCCACTCAAAAGCAGCGTGCACGCAATCGAAGATAGAGATCAGTGTTACAATATATACAAACTAGAGGCTGCCCCGCGGTATTTCCCGCGCAGATTTCTCATAAACACAAAAATCCCGTTTTTTCCCGTTCCCGTCGGAATTTCGGAAAATCCTTTCTTAGTGCTCACCTGCACTCCCTAAGGAACCTACATGCCAAATTTCAGCTTTGTACGCCCAGTAGTTTCGGCTCTGCGTTGTCTGTCAGTCAGTCAGTCAGTCAGTCAGTAACGGAAGAGTTTTATATATATTGATAGAGATAGTAGACGTAAGCTTCCCTTACACTGTGTTGTTTGTTACTGTTGTCATCAATATCATCAATACATAGTATAAAACAAAGTAGCTTTCCGCGTCTGTCCCTATGTATGCTTATATCTTTAAAACTATGCAACGGATTTTGATGCGTTTTTTTTTAACAGATAGAGTGATTTAAGAAGATGGTTTAAAGTATAATACATGCACAATGTAGTAAGAGGTCGGGCGGTACAAAGTTCGCCGGGTCGACTAGTATTTTATACAATAGTAGTAGGTAACTAATAATAATAATATAAATAGTACTTACTTACTCCCCGCAGCTCCGTCTCCCCTCCGCGTTTTAAAACACATTTTGCGTAATGGACAGAAAGATCCAATGTCGCCCTTACAAAATCGCTTATTATTGCTTACATCCAAAATAATAAAAATATGTATACATACACATAGATAGCAATTTACGTTGACACAGACACATAATGTCAAACATAGTAACAGTGGTTACTTTAAATAATTAATTAATGAGAGGTGCAAGCGCAAGTACATAACAAATTTTTGTTGTTGTTTTATTTACACTTGAACCAACTGTGATTTTGTTAAAACTAAATATTTTTTGCAATATAAACGGTGCTGTAATTAAGTTAAGTAAGAAAAGAAACTATTGTAAACTTTTAATTTAAGTACATGCAAAAATATAAATCATAGATAAAGGTTTTTTTTGGTTAAATATCTTGGTAAGTACATTTACGTAATTGGGAACTCGTCAAAATAATAAGTACATACTTTACCCACTTTACTCTTCTAAAGAATCGTTTAGGTAACCGGTTAATATCAATGTTTATCAATTATTTTGTGCACAACTGTACATGGATCGCAATGTATGGGAAAGTAAAACCGATGATTTTAACGTACTTCTTCAAAGAAAACCTAGTTAAAAATGATTATGATTCTGGTGGACCAATTGAGGATTAATTTTTGGCCAAATTTCAAACCAATAGCTATAGGCGTTTCGGAGATAATTGAAGGTGCCAAATGTTCAAGCCATAATCCTCACTAAGATGCCCTTATAACTTCGGAACCTCTGGAGGACCAATTCTGAGATTTGGCATGTCGTGTGGATCAATTGAGGACTAATTATTTAGACCTGAACCAAGTCGATAGGCCCTACCGTTTTCTTGGACCAGAGATGAGGATTACAGCTTGAACGTCAAGCCATAATCCTCACAAACATTTGGCTATAACTTCTAAAGTATAAGTGGACTAATTATTTTACTTTGTGGACCAATTTGGATCAATTCATGACTAATTATTTGCATTATCAAAATTTGTTTTAGCGAAGATTTAAAAGATGAGGATTACAGCTTGAAGTACACCAAAGCATACATAAAGAAGTTATGAAGGTTTGATGGTGTCCGCGCGAACGAAACAAGGAGAACCGCGCGGACATTGAGATCTAGACTTCTGGAAGGTTTAGAGACCTGGTTTTTTTTGTCAAAGCAAGGTTCAATTTGTAAAAAAATGTCGAAGTAATAAAACTTTGGCTACCTCTAATACTTTACTAGATATTGACCCTTCAGTCCCATGGCCGCGCGAACCTCCAATTAAGATTCCTTTAGGTTCAATTATTTTCGTAACTATGCGTCCAAAACAGCCGGAATCGGTGTTCAGACCTTTATTTTAATTTGTCGAATCCTATGAAGGCCGATGTCTGTTGTTAGTCACACAAAATCCCTGAAAAACTTAACCGCGCCAACGAAACGCTTCTTAATATGGTGATAACTAGTTAACTAAGCTAGACTAAGATATGTTTCATATATCAAATTCTTTGACATTTAAGGCTCCTTCGAATGACACCTAGCTAGACCGCTCAAGCCCACTGCAGCGAGAGAAATTTAAAAAACTTTATCCTACTCAAAAAAGCCACCCTACTTAACAAATTTAGGAGGTAAAGTTTTTTAAATTTCTCTCGCTGCAGTGGGCTTGAGCGGTCTAGCTAGGTGTCATTCGAAGGAGCCTTAAATGTCAAAGAATTTGATATATGGAACATATCTTAGTCTAGCTTAGTTATTACCATATTAGGAAGCGTTTCGTTGGCGCGGAAAGAAGGTTAAGTTTTTCAGGGATTTTGTGTGACTAACAACAGACATCGGCGGTTTTCGGCCTTCATAGGGTTCGACAAATTAAGATAAAGGTCTGTACACCGATTCCGGCTGTTTTGGACGCATAGTTACGAAAATAATTGAACCTAAAGGAATCTTAATTGGAGGTTCGCGCGGCCATGGGACTGAAGGGTCATTATCTGGTCAAGTATTAGAGGTAGCCAAAATTTTATTACTTCGACATTTTTTGACAAATTGAACCTTGCTTTGACAAAAAAACCAGGTCTCTAAATCTTCCAGAAGTCTAGATCTCAATGTCCGCGCGGTTCTCCTTGTTTCGTTCGCGCGGACACCATCAAACCTTCATAACTTCTTTATTTATGCTTTGACAAATTCCTGGTTTTCACCATTCAGTTTTGACAAATTTCGACAGAATCTGAGCGTAATCATTTTTTTATTTCAGAACATGGTTGCGCGGTCGAAACGGCAATAAATGGTCGGCGTAACACTTACGGTTTTTATTGATTGCCGTTTCGACCGCGCAACCAAGTTCTGAAATAAAAAAATGTTTACGCTCAGATTCTGTCGAAATTTGTCAAAACTGAATGGTGAAAACCAGGAATTTGTCAAAGCATAAATAAAGAATCTTAATTGGAGGTTCGCGCGCCACATACTATAGGGCGCGGCCACCAGCTCCGATTAGTTTGATTTTAAGGCAACTAATGCTTCAGAATTACTACTATTTAGTACTTAAAGGAAAAAATAAGTACTAGAGTACTTTTCGAGTTATTAGAGGTTTTTGGTGGCCGCGTTGGGAAGGATGCTTTGCAACGCGGCCACCTTCAGATTGAGCCAAAATAGCAGCAAATATAAAATTTATGAATTAGAAATAAATCTACGCAAAAACTACTTCGCAATAAACAAACTTTTGTTTCCCTGAATCTAGGAGAAACTAAAAATTAAGTAAATCCAAGTTTTACCGCGCGCGGCTTTGAGGTTATTTCTAGGAATCTCGTAAATACGCGTCATATGAAGATGAGAATTCTAACGAGTATACAACAGTATGTCTACTATTTAGTACTTAATGGAAAAAAATGCTACTAGAGTACTTTGCGAGTTATAAGAGGTTTTTGGTGGCCGCGTTGCAAAGCATCCTTCCCAACGTGGCCACCTTCAGATTGAGCGAAAATAGCAGCAAATATTAAATGTATGAATTAGAAATGAATCTACGAAAATAGTACTTCGCAATATATAAACTTTTGTTTCCCTGAATCTTGAAGAAACGGAAAATTAAGTAAATCCAAGTTTTTACTAAGTTAAGGGTTACTCGGGTGTGCATCGTTACCTCCCATCCAAGTTTTGTACGACAGGGTTTTTCGTGTCAGTCACTAAAAACTTGGCTAGCAAAAACCATGTCGTGCAAAATCTGTACTGCAAAAATTTTTACGTATGAGAATATGTTCACGACACAGTCTTTCGTATTACCTACCACTAAAAACTTGGACAGTAAAAACTATGTCCTGCAAAACCTTCCGGAAATAATATAGACAATAGTCCACACAGAACTAGCAAAATAATTGCTTCCAATGATCACATTCACCAGCATATTTGCTATACTTACTGAATTTTCTCCATGCTTATTGTCCACCCACATCACAACCACTTGAGCTTCAGCAGCACGAGTGCGTGGTTACGTGACTATAGGGAACTATAGTGGTATTTGTGCACTTTGTCTCGCTGGTTGTTAAAGGTTTAATAAACCCGCCTATTTGAAGGGAGTAGTCTATACCAATATTATAAAGAGGAAATATTTGTTTGTTTGTTTGTAAAGAATAGGCTCAGGAAATACTGAAACGATTTGAAAAATTATTTCACTGGTAGGAAGCTACAGTAACCCCGGGTGTCATAGGCTTTATTAGATTTTCAAAAAAAATTAGGGATCCTTACCTAAACTCAAATAATGTAACCCAAGGTGCAATATTTTTTCCCATGTTTACATATTTTGACAGGTGGTTTGTTGTTGTTGTTTGTTTTTTATTCGGCCATTCTGGGCAGTCAAAAAAACATAGTCTATAGAGCCAAGTCTTTTGTAGTATCTTATATTCTATGGCGTAACGAAGTAAGCCGGGAAAGCTCGTTAGATAAATAAAATTGTTCGTGATATTGAAAAAAAATTGTATCGATTATTCGTGTTTAGAAATATTTGTTATTTTTGTATTAAAATACTAATAATAACTATCTGATGTTACTCCCAGGATACTATTTTCGTAGAGATTATAAAATATGTGAGTTAAAATATGTTAATATAAAAAAATATTAGTCATTTACAAGTTAATAATTAGATATATCTTTTATCTTGGCAAAAAAATAGAAATGCATTTTTTTTTCGCTCTTGTTGGTAATTTTTTCCTCTATTTCGGTGGAGATCTTTTATTAGTAGTAACACCTACGAAACGTCAAAAATTCCTGAATTCTAAGATAGACTATACGCTCACAAAGTTTGCAAGTAATGTATGGAAATGTCCCATGTTTATGCATGGAATTAATAGGTACTACGTAAAATTGGAATGCTTACTGCATGTTATTAGTCATATCAAAATGAACCATATTAGTATGTGAATAAAGTGCTATTTAAAATAACAAATATCACTTTTAATAAACGAGCTCAAGTGAAACGTCGTTTTTTGTTATGTGTCCCTTTCGCACGTAAGTAAAGTGAAGGGTCGAAGGGTCCAATGCTCAGAATAAGGACAAGCATAGAAGTAGTCCTAAAATAAAAAGTCACATCATTGTGTTACGCTACTTACTCAAGTGCAACCATTGAATATGTTAAAAAGAGACCAATATACTTTCTCCACTGGGTCGTATGACTCGTAGCTGGGTTCGACTTTTTATTTTCAATTTTCTAAAAAGCTAGTGATGGCAAAAATAACTTGTCCTAAATCAAGTTGTCTATACTTTTATACAAGACATGGTTCTTTATTATTGAACTTATCATAACTAATTCAGGAGTAATTGTATGGTATTATAATAACAAGAAAACAAAGACAAATAAATCTACGAAAATATTTCTCCGCAATATATAAACTTTTGTTTTCCTGAATCTCGAAGAAACTGAAAATTAAGTTAATCCAAAAGTTTTTACTAAATTATGGGTTACTTTACTCGGGTGTGCATCGTTACCTACCATTCAAGTTTTGTACGACAGGGTTTTTCGTGTCAGTCACTAAAAACTTGGCTGGTAAAAACCATGTCGTGCAAAATCTGTACGGCAATAACTAAACACCGACACACGACATAAATTAAGCACCGACCAACCAGAAAGATGTATTTAAAATTGAGTCTATACGCATAAAAATTGCCTATGTTGAGTCCGGAAGGTTTTGCACGACATGGTTTTTACTGTCCATGTTTTTAGTTATAACACAAAAAACCATGTTGTACAAAAATTTGGCTGTGATAACTTGGATGGTAATGATGCACATCCGAGTAACCAAAACCTCTTACAACTCGCAAAGTACTCTAGTAGCATTTTTTTCCATTAAGTACTAAATAGTAGACATACTGTTGTATACTCGTTAGAATTCTCATCTTCATATGACGCGTATTTACGAGATTCCTAGAAATAACCTCAAAGCCGCGCGCGGTAAAACTTGGATTTACTTAATTTTTAGTTTCTCCTAGATTCAGGGAAACAAAAGTTTGTTTATTGCGAAGTAGTTTTTGCGTAGATTTATTTCTAATTCATAAATTTTATATTTGCTGCTATTTTGGATCAATCTGAAGGTGGCCGCGTTGCAAAGCATCCTTCCCAACGCGGCCACCAAAAACCTCTAATAACTCGAAAAGTACTCTAGTACTTATTTTTTCCTTTAAGTACTAAATAGTAGTAATTCTGTAGCATTAGTTGCCTTAAAATCAAACTAATCGGAGCTGGTGGCCGCGCCCTATAGTATGTGGCGGTTCGCGCGGCCATGGGACTGAAGGGTCATTATCTGGTCAAGTAAGGTACACTCGCCTAAGTTCGGACGAACATTGGAGAAATTTTGAAGCATAGGCATTTTGAATTTTTTTTTCTTAAGTGAACTTACGATTTTTGTGATTTACTCTTCTATGAATTGATTAATAATAAATGTAGATTTACCCCAAATTTTGTAATCTGCGTAGTTACTATACTTTAGGCAAAACAGGCGTTCAAAAAGGCGACTTTTTTTTACTAGTGCTAGAAAAAAATAAAACTGGTTTTACGAAGATCGGACTATATTATAAAATGGTTGTTACGTGTATTGTAATAAAGTTCACGTTAGGAAAAGATCCGAAATTTAGTTGGCAACAACATATCCATAGATGATCTCGTAATGTTTTAAATTTTTTTTCGCGTTTTTATAATCCGGTCTTTCCTCCTCGTCCAAAAACATGTAAAATAAAGATTCTCAAACATAGGGAATATGGCCCCTCGAGTTCCTTAAACTTGTAAAAAACATTTTATTTTAAACCCCACGCCTACCTATTTACACTATGCAGAAAGTATTACGAGTTATGCATTTAACGTCTTATTCATAAAGATACAGTAGATTTTAAGTAGCGTTACTGGAGGTCTACTTCTCTGTTTTGTTGTATGGTAAATTCGTGACATCCAGTCTAAATTGACATACGTCAAATAACTAAAATGCTCTTTAACTTTTTATGAATAAGAGGGTTAGAATTTAAAAAAAGTCAAAATTGACAGTAAAAACAATTAGTCGTGCCGGGCCTCCTAGTCTTCTATAGTAATAAAGTTTGAGAACCACTGAATATTTTTGGACCGGACACTGGTTAGTCCGATCTTAAAACAGAGAGCGAAGACCGGATCTTAGGATACAGATGTCATAGGCGGAATCGTAGTATACAAATCGCGAGATAATATCCGATTTCCGGTCGAATTTTGAATGAAGAAGTACCTAAATCAAAAGTACTCGCCACAAACCGCTATTTAAGTTTTGGAGTAAAGATCGGATCACCGAAATATTCCGAAAAAAACCTTCTTTTTTTTTGAGACTCCGGTACGCCGTTTCTATCAGTCGCAGCTCCGACGGCGGTATGAGGAGTTGGGCAGAATGAAATGGCGAATCAAACAATGTCGCAAACAGTTCAAAATATCGTCTTGTTTGTAAGTAAATCCGAGTATACGGTCTTCGGTCACATCCGATCTTAGGCGAGTCTACCTTATAAGAGGTAGCCAAAATTTTATTACTTCGACATTTTTTGACAAATTCAACCTTGTTTTGACAAAAAAAACCAGGTCTCTAAACCTTCCAGAAGTCTAGATCTCAATGTCCGCGCGGTTCTCCTTGTTTCGTTCGCGCGGACACCATCAAACCTTCATAACTTCTTTATTTATGCTTTGACAAATTCCTGGTTTTCACCATTCAGTTTTGACAAATTTCGACAGAATCTGAGCGTAATCATTTTTTTATTTCAGAACTTGGTTGCGCGGTCGAAACGGCAATGTACCGCCAACTAACTTGACAAGTTTTGGTGGTACTCGTTGGGAACTACATATCAATGTTTTTTTCACTTTTAGTTGTATTGTGGGTATTTTATTAAGATTAAGGCTACGAACGCACAGGCGGTTTTTTGCCGCGCGGATTTTATGTAACATACTGAATCCTATGGAAGTGTGCGCACCAGCGGATAAAAAACCGCGCGGTTAAAAATCCGCTGTCGCGGTTTTATTTCCGCGCGGCTAAAAATTCGCCTGTACCTTCGTGGCCTATGAATAAGGTTGAAAATGAAATAACAACCTTTCCCACCGCGCGGAAATAAAACCGCAACAGCGGATTTTTATCCGCGCGGATAAAAATCCGCCTGTGCGTTTGAAGCCTAACTCAAAGATATTTAGAAAATGAACAAGTATTTTTTCGAATACTTACTGTCAATGCAGTAATCTTTGCACCTTAATTTAGTTATTTTAAAATGTATTTAAAGTGTGTGTGGAAGTGTTACGCCATTCGTGTCGGCCACTGTACCAGGATAAGATGAACTAGTGGAAGGTTATTATAGGCTTTGTCAAACAGACGGTATTATTGCGTCGCGCGCGTTAGATTAGAGCGCTAGCCTGACGCGGCGCTATAGCGTCTTGCTCTTTGATGTCACACACAACACTCCTTTACGTTGAGAATGAGCGCGAAGCTTAGCGACGACACGAACAGCTAGCATGTATCAAAAGACCTGTGTTGTGCGCTTCATAACCTTCTACTGTTCATGGTGCCCTGGTATTTTAAATATGAAATTATGAAAAAAAAACACGGTTATAACGGGTGATAGGCCTCAGTTTTTTTGTTCTTATTGACCTAAAATACATTTTAAAATAACTTAATTAAGATCGCAAAGATTACTGCATTGACAGTAAGTATTCGACAAATACCTGTTAATTTTCTGATTACCTTTGAGTTATAGTAAGTTCATCACTAGGGTCACTCACTCACCGGTATCGTTAATCTTAATAAAAGACTCACGATACAACTGAAGTGTTTTTTTTTTATTGTAATTTAGTTCTCAACGAGTACCACTAAAACTTGTCAAGTTTGTTGGTGGTACTGGTTGGGAATTTAAAAAAAGGAAATTCCCAACGTGTACCAGTGGTACAGGTTTTGGTAGTACTCGTTGGGAACAACCCGGACGTAGTAAATGTGCGCCAAGTGTCGAATTTGTGCATCCAGAGGTTTCGTAGTTATAGGCTAAAAACAAATTCTGCTGGGAGAACGTTCTCCTGGAAACACTTTTTTGAACCGCTGGGCCTAGGTCTTTGAAACTTGGCAGAAATGTAGCTTGTATTTGTGCCTAAATGTGCACTGGATCTGGAAAATGTGCATCTTAAGATAACAGAGTTATTCAAATTCCTGCTGGGGTAACGTTTAGCAGTTTTCTATATCTCGGAAACGGCTCACGCTAAAGAACTGAAAATTTTTATAAATAATATTCGTCACTTTTTTGAATTTGTGTCAAATTACAGTTTTAAAATAATTGTTAGTTTTTGAGTAAAAAAATAAACAAAAAAAAAGAGAAAACCCCTTAGCACAAATGAACCACGATACTTGGAGACTTGAAAACTATATAAACCCTTCCTTAACTTGCCCTTCACGTTATTCTTAAGTATAATAACGCTAGGTCAAATACTTTTCGAGAAATAAAGCTTTAACCAAATGTTTTACCGTGGGTTAGGTTTAACCACCTCTCACGCAAAAACCAATGCAGCGACGACATTGGTAACCTAGCACTAATTCGAGTATTATGCAATAAACATTTCCTGAAAATTTAAACGTTATATTCCAAGAAAACCCGAAGTTATTCAAGAAAAACTGAAAATTTACTACTAACCGACCAAATTAAATATACCACTACAAAGCGACCATTACATACATTGCGTCAACATTCCCAACTTTGTTGCATTGTAAAGCGTACACTATAGCAGAAAAGTTTGTTTTGATATTGCATAGCGAAAGCACCCCAGTTCGTTTGCCGATCAGTGTGTCAGACATGGACAGTACCTAATTAATTGATGGCGCAATGTTAAAAATTCCTTTCATTAACAATTATTTAAAGCCCCTTGGTAAGTATATATTATTCGTAATGTGTAATATGGTAAGTACTTATCTAAAGTTTTCGTATGAATTGTTTGCTTTGCTAATAAATTTGCTCGTTATCTATTCGACATTAAAAAAAATACTTTACTATAAATTTATATTAAATGCGTTTTATTTAAATAGGTACTCAAGTTCATCTTATTAAGACCGGTACATTAATAATACCTTTAAGCTAGGGTCAATTTGACTGCGAATGATAGACAAAGGGAATAAATTACCACGCCGCCGCGCCGCCGACGCCGCCGCCGCCGCCAGTGCCGGTGACCAGCAGGCTTGGGCGGCGCGGCGCGACATGTCTGTCACTTGTGGAAGCGCGCGGGCAGCTGCGGCGGTCATCCCGCTAAAAACAAGCGGCTTTCTTGGAAAAGCGGGTTCCTACGCAGCTACGTATTACGCAGCCTAATAATTGCCGGCCACGTATTACGCAGCAAATAATTAATGTACATGCACATGAATTATAAATAAATAAAATAAATATTCTTTATTTTAGGCCACAAAAACCCAAATAAAGCCAATGATAATTAAACATTTAAGTAAAAATAACATCACTTAGGAAGAATTGGAACAGCATCATATCATAAATATCACAAAGAAAGCTAACCTAAGAATACTTATCGCTTTTTCGTGTACGCGTAATATGTAACTCAGTAAATCTTTACATTTCTGGAACTTGGTCCAAATCTGTTAATATCCCATCTTAACTTTCTGAAAACATAACCCAAAGAATATAATTAAAATAAATGTTAGCACAGTGGCGGAGGCCGTAACAGATTTGTCTATGTTTTCGTCAGCCCTAGACTGTATTACCAAAGAACAAGAGCTATTTTGCAATACAGAAAAACCGGAAGTGTTACACGTTTATTTTTAAAACTTACGTAAGGTCAATGTGGGGAAGTCCGTCTGGGAGGTAAGTCCGTCTAGCGGCAATAACTTCCGTTCTAAAAGGAATTTAGCGGTTACGATTCGATCGGTAAAGCAGATCTGTAAATTACTTTTCAGCTAATTATCATAGATGTCGCTACAAGCATTATCTTAGGAGAAATTTGGCAAACATTTTTTTTGCATATTTGAACTTGAAGTGTAGCGGTGACTTACTTTCGAAATATTTTTTGAAAAAATGAAAATTGAAGGAGTTTTGCCATTTCCTGTTTCTACATAGGTAATTTAATTATCCTTTTTTGTTTGTCTTACACTGGATTTGATAAAATCACTTGTTTTAAACCATTTTCTCATCCAAAAAGAATCATAACATTCAAATGTAAAAGTTGGGAAGTCCGTCTAGTAAAAATCGGAAAGTCCGTCTATGACGGAATTCCCTTAATATCAGATATTGTAAACCTTGAGTATAGTGCAGGTTGTTGAAAATCATTTTTTTAACAGCTTTAAGCTTGATATGATTGAAATATGAAGATGAACTTCACGGCGAAATCGCCTTCAGTTCAATTCATTATAATGGGGGTCAATTATATACACAATTATTTATTTAGTTACAGTAAAAAAAAAGTTTACAACCCCTGCTTGCTTGAATATGACGGTCTTGCCCTAAAAATGATAAAATTGGATTATTATCGAAATCTCAACTCTATTAACAATGGATTTAAAACCAAAGTGCCAAGCCATATGTCGTTATCATCTGAAAGAATTTCTCAAGGGTATTTCCATAGAAGATTCTGATAATAAACCACTAGACGGACTTGCCCTTCATTTGCGGGAAGTCCGTCTATTTTCTTTTTTTTTTTTAAATATCTATATCTCGAAGCTTATGAAAGTGAATACATTTTCTGCTTTGATAAATAAAAAAACATTTCATACTCTATTACCTTCGAGCACATAAATCGGCGTAGAATGCAAATATCAATACTTATTTAATCTCAAAGTGAATATGGATAAAAGTATGTCGGACTTACCCACACTGACCTTATAGCATTTTATTTCATACTAGTCGAGCCGGCAAACTTGGTACTGCCTAACATAATACTATGTTGTGCATGTCATATAAATATAAACCTTCCTCTTGAATCATTTTAACTAAACAAAACCGCATCAATATATTTGCGTAGTTTTAAAAATCTAAGGATACAAACAGGGGGACAGCGGGAAGCAACTTTGTTTTATAATACACTAGTTGACCCGCTGAACTTCATACCGCCTAATCTATTACTATCTTGTGCATATATAATACTTATAAATCTTCTTCTTGGATCACTCTACCTATAAAAAAAGCGCACATCAAAATCCGTTGCATAATTTTAAAGATGTAAGTAGGTATACATAGGGACAGACGCGGGAAGCGACTTAATTTTTAACCCCCGAACGAAAATTCAGAGAGGGGTGTTATAGTTTTAACGTGTATCTCTCTGTCTGTTTGTATGTCTGTCTGTCTGTCTGTGGCATCGTAAAGCCTAAACGGCTGAACCGATTTTCGTTTAGTTTTTTTTGTATCATAGATAATTTCAGGCCGAGTGTTCTTAGCCATATCTGATAAAGATCTGATCAGCGGTTTGAAGATGATCAGCTCTTGAATAATGGATGAGAGGATCTAACTAGCTTCCTTATGTCCGATCGATTTGAAATTTGGTACCATGTTACATCTATGATATAGAAAGTATTTGGTAAGGTAACCATGACCTGATCTGCCGTTTGAAGATGATCAGCTCTTGAATAATGGATGAGAGGATCTATCTAGCTTTCTCATGTCCGATCGAGTTGAAATTTGGTACCATGTTACATCTATGATATAGAAAGTATTTGGTAAGGTAACCATGACCTGATCTGCCGTTTGAAGATAAGAATCTCTTGAATAATGGATGAGAGAATCTAACTAGCTTCCTTATGTCCGATCGATTTGTAATTTGGTACCATGTTACATCTATGATGTAGAAAGTATATGGTAAGGTAACCATGACCTGATCTGCCGTTTGAAGATGATCAGCTCTTGAATAATGGATGAGAGGATCTAACTAGCTTCCTTATGTCCGATCGAGTTGAAATTAGTTACCATGTTACATCTATGATATAGAAAGTATTTAGTAAGGTAACCATGACCTGATCTGCCGTTTGAAGATGATCAGCTCTTGAATAATGGATGAGAGGATCTTACATTATTTGGATCAAACATTATTTACATTATTTAAGAGGAAATTACATTATTTGGGTCCTTTTCCACTTTATTTTCACTGTGTCTTTATCACTTAATTTAAACTGTTACTTCTCCTCATACAAATTGATGCAATGCAGGCCGACCGGCGCTGCCGCTGATGTGGCAGGCCGGCTGGCAGGGTCGCCATGTAAGGATGTAACTCTTATATGATTGACAGACGTCTGATCTGGTTGAATATATGTTTAATTATGATATTACTTAACCTAAGTACAAGTGGGTGGAAGGTGGGTGGTCGTACCCTACTACAATAACTAAAATTATTGTTATTTTGATAAGTAAAGCAGTGAAAAAAATTATTTCATTCTTGCTTGCTGAAAAAACAGGTTCCTGAAGGTTTCATAAAAACTTTCTTAGAGAGAGTTGTAGATCTTAATTACCTGATTCCGAATATATTCCGAATATGTAACTAAAAATCGTCAAAAATCGAGTTATTGCACTCTTAGTTAGCGCGGCAGAGTACTCCAAAAGTGATAATGCGCATGGAAATCTTTGTCTCTGTTCAACTAATTAATAGCATTAATTATTTAGATAGTTTTCAAAACGATTCGTTTTATAATAAAAAAAAGTCCCGCTAGGTCTATTTCTCAAAACAGACAAAATTTACACTAAAAAGTTAATATTTTCGTTTATATTAATAGAACTGATATAACTTTTGTATATTATGTGCATAGCTTGCATAGCACTAATTATGTTTCCAATAGATTCGTATTAAAATAAAAAAGTTTCACGCTGGCTATAGGTTTAAATAAACAGTAAATATTTCAGCAAATATCATTTAAGTATATATTTCAACAAATTAAGTATATCTTTATTACTATTCAATAGAACAAATAAGAAGCTACATTTTAATATAAAGAATCTTTCCAAAATGTTCCCGCTGGATATAGACACACTGATTATGGAGTGCGTAATACGTGGCCGGGCATTATCGGGCTGTGATTTATCATCGCTGCGGATTATTGTTTACCTGAAAAGCAATGCCTACTAGGGATTCTACTATGTATGTATCGAAAAACCGATAATATCGATGCCAAAATATTATGTTCGCCATACGTATGTTTTATCCAAATTTTTTATTGATCATTTTAAATAAACCAAGAATAAAAAATGTAAAAGACCTACAACTTACTTTTTGAATAAAAGCACATATACATACATAAAATTACACGCACGCACGCCTCGCCTGTTTTCCATGCAAATTCCAATTTTCATACAAACAGACGTAAATTCGCTCCCACCGGGAATTAAACCTTTATGACCCTCGTTTCATTGTTAGTTTCTTATTGACTTTTACGATCAAAAGTAACTCTTAAACTTCCAATTATTATCGATGTTATATGTTTTATTGTCAACCCTAGTCAATAAACATTTCGGCTTTCGGCAAAGTTGGGGCTTGAGCGGTCTAGCTAGGTGTCATTCGAAGGAGCCTTAAATGTCAAAGAATTTGATATATGAAACATATCTTAGTCTAGCTTAGTTAACTAGTTATCACCATATTAAGAAGCGTTTCGTTGGCGCGGAAGGAAGGTTAAGTTTTTCAGGGATTTTGTTTGACTAACAACACCACTCCTATGGCTTTGGGACCATTTACATTCGATAGAGCTCATCTTCCCGATCATATGTACCTCATTCATTTCATATGTACCTCGCTAGTTGCAGAAAAAAACGCAAATCGGTGTGGCCGGGCTGAAATAGTTTCGCTAGCCCGGCCACCCAATATCTATCTAACCACGTAACCTATAAGTTATGTTCTTATATAAAACTTATGTACCACAGGCGAATAGCATATGTACCCCATTACGATCACAAAATTTGCCATTGATAGTGAGTTACAAGTGCGTCGTGGTGGCCGGGCTGAACGGTTTTCAATCTACAAATTACTGCAAAATTATGTATGTAAGATTGGGGCAAGACCTACCAAAAACAAAAGATATTCCGTAACAGATTATATGTACCTCTTTAATTTCTTGAAATAACGCTTTGTTTTTTAGTTTACAGCGTCGTGTATGTTTTTCAGCCCGGCCACCTATATATGCTCATATTTTTGGTAAACATAGGTCTATTTACGTCGTTTAAACGACCATCGTTTTTAAATGGAAAGTACATTCGATCTAGTTTTGTGTTTTTACTCCAGTATCTATCTTTCAAAAAATAATCCACATCAAAATCTTTCTTGTTAAAACGAATAGGGTGTCCATCATTTACGATGCGAATAACGGGAATTGGTATTTTTTTATTAATAAAAGGCGAACTAAATGAAACAATCTTATAAAATAGGTACCCAACGTTTTATAAGTGATATAAGTAAACAAACTCAAATTTTTATTCTAATACAACACTTTTTTTAATCAAGGAACTATGGCTATTTAAGCTTTATTTTAAGATAATCCAGCAAGTGTTATACCACTATTAAATATGTTTGAAATAAGCAAACTTTAAAAACTAAGTACTTGCAAAGAAAGCTCAGTACATTTTTTTTTCAGTACAGCAGATTACAGTTGAGCACGTATTTTTACAAAAAAAATAATGTTGGGAAAAACGAGCAATTTTGAACGAGCAATGAGCGGTCTAGCTAGGTGTCATTCGAAGGAGCCTTAAATGTCAAAGAATTTGATATATGAAACATATCTTAGTCTAGCTTAGGCGATAACCGCCATAGTTACGAAAATAATTGAACCTAAGGCGGTTATCACACTGCCACGCACCACGCTGCATGTTGCGTTTCGACGCTACTACGCGCACGCGCGTGGATGCGTTTTCTGTGTGTTGGACTGCGCGTGTTTCTATACAAATGGAGGTACTTACAATCAACGATAGAATACGCATTCACGCGCCACGCTGGGTGTTGCGTGGCAGTGTGAAGACCGCCTTACAATCAACGTTAGAATACGCATTCACGCGCCACGCTGCGTGTTGCGTGGCATTGTGAAGACCGCCTAAGGCGGTTATCACACTGCCACGCACCACGCGGCATGTTGCGTTTCGACGCAACTACGCGCACGCACGTGGATGTATTTTCTGTGTGTTGGACTGCGCGTGTTTCTATACAAATGGAGGTACTTACAAATACGCATTCACGCGCCACGCTGCGTGTTGCGTGGCAGTGTGAAGATCGCCTAAAGGAATCTTAATTGGAGGTTCGCGCGGCCATGGGACTGAAGGGTCATTATCTGGTCAAGTATTAGAGGTAGCCAAAATTTTATTACTTCGACATTTTTTGACAAATTCAACCTTGCTTTGACAAAAAAAACAGGTCTCTAAACCTTCCAGAAGTCTAGATCTCAATGTCCGCGCGGTTCTCCTTGTTTTGTTCGCGCGGACACCATCAAACCTTCATAACTTCTTTATTTATGCTTTGACAAATTCCTGGTTTTCTCCATTCAGTTTTGACAAATTTCGACAGAATCTGAGCGTAATCATTTTTTTATTTCAGAACTTGGTTGCGCGGTCGAAACGGCAATTGCGTTTCGACGGAACTACGGACGGATGCATTTTCTGTGTGTTGGACTGCGCGTGTTTCTATACAAATGGAGGTACTTACAATCAACGTTAGAAGGCAGTGTGAAGATATTATTATTATTATTATAAGTTATACAAAAGTGACATCCTAGTGTTTTTTTTAAAACTATTTTTGGTTATAACTCTGTAATTTCCTGGGATAACTGAGTGTCAAATGCTTTAATCTAAACTCAATATACACTTACCACCGTTTACGAACAAAATTCAATTTTTATTTAAAATGTCAATACATAGTATGTCAGATGAAAGTTAAAACTAAACTTAACTAATTAAACAAAATTATATAAGACAAACATAATAAAAATCAGCACAAGCTTCGTCCAAATAAAATTAATTAAATTACCCTAAAAAAGACCACCACCCAGAGCACCTACCTCGAAGGCTCCCATCACACTAGCCGCGTTAACGCGCTGTACGGCAATGGAAAGCCTTTGCATGAGGAAAGCCCCTGAGCGGCGGTCGTGCCCGCGGTCCACAAGTCGACGACCCGATTTCCTAATAAAAATTGCTGCTTCCGCCCCTAAAACACCAGACGTCTCGAAAGCCACCTGAACAAAAATATAGTCCTTTTCGAGGCCACTATATTTCCGGTGCTTATTTTGAGCCGCATGTTCAGCAGCAGAAGCAGCAGAGTTGGTGGTCAGAGGCAAATGTGACGCTGCAAAAGTGCTAACGCATGTGGCGTCCCACAGCAAGCACCGACCCTTCTCCCACGGAACCAACGTTAACCCGTCCGGACGCTTTCCGTCAGTGCGACTCAACCCGGGAGGCTCCAGCACACACGGAACATTTGCCGAAACGAGCGCTCTCCGGATAATATCATTGAGGGCGTGATGCCGGGGAAACCTCCCAACACACCGTTGGCAACTCAAGCCGTGGTAACCCTTTGAGTCAACAACCGCGCCACAGAAACAACGGTGTTGCTCACAGACGTTACAACCCAGTCTTAAAGCCACCGCTATCCTGAGCGAGTCGTTGTCCAAATGGGTACCGAGCTGCGGGGATGGCAGCGCATGAAGCCACGCGCCTGATTCAGGTCTGGAAGATGCCCTCAGCCGCGCCAAATCCGACCCAACACTCGCCCCTATCAACCTATGTAACTCACACTTGGAAAGGATTTCATCCCAGCTACGCTGCAAATGTTTCTCGGACTGGTCTGGGGTACACAGGCCGGGACTCAGAGCAGACCACTCTAAAACGGCATCGGAAGCAAAGGGCAAATGCAACTGATCGCCATTAAATGAAAGAATTTGAGCGACCAATTCCATAACACCATGCGACGACGCCAAAAAGGCTGCTAAGTGGAGATCCCGAACGCTGCGCACGCCAAGACCGCCGTGTCGCACTGGCAACGAAGCCTGCGTCCACTGTTCCGGCTGCGTAAAGCCAAAATCTGTGTACTATTCAACACCTAAGAGTGTTGACCTCACACAGATATTGTCTCTCATTTGCCGAAAAATGTGAGGACACAATCTGTTTTGGCTCAACGCCTTATATTGACAGTTTTTACGCAACATGTTTTGTCCAGTCTTTGGAATAAAAGAAAGAGCCAAATTATGTTCGCGCTCACAGCACTTTTCTATGGTAACGCGATGAGCCAGTGAGGTGGGGAAACGCTACGCTACCGTTGAGCCGCAACATGATTAATCGATCTAAACATTATTATAAAACTTCCAACTCAGTTGAAGATTGCATGCATTAGAGCGAGATGTATAATAATATAGTATTGCGTAATCCAGAGAGGTTGGAAACCGACATTATCCTTAGATTTTTATAGCATTGCATTTTGGGACACTTGACCTGTGATTATCGAATAATATTGAATATTTAGTAGTTTAGTTTCCTTCTTGATTAGTGTGTTTTTTAAACGATAAAGAGATCATTAATTAAATATCGTTGGTTCTTATTATTAAATCTTAATAAATATGAAGTTGACTGACTTGAAATAATTATTTTTATAGAAAAAATAATTAAATTTTAAAGTATTTTTTTGATAATTCGTGTATGTATTTAAAGTATTTTAAATGTATTTTTTTTAGGAGAACCGCCTTAAATAAACTGACACATACTTAAATCAATATATATAAAACTCTTCCGTTACTGACTGACTGACTGACAGACAACGCAGAGCCGAAACTACTGGGCGTACAAATCTGAAATTTGGCATGTAGATTCCTTAGGGAGTGTAGGTGAGCACTAAGAAAGGATTCCCGAAATTCCCACGGGAACGGAAAAAACGGGATTTTTGTGTTTATGAGAAATCTGCGCGGGAAACACCGCGGGGCAGCCTCTAGTCGAGAATAAAATAAGATCTTCTTCTTCCAAAAACCGACTTCTTTTCCGAAGTCGGTTTTTCGATTAAATAGGTATTAAAATCTTCTCCGAAATATAACAAATACATACAAGTCCAATTTAGAAACTCCTTTATTGAAGTCGTTTTAAATAAAATATCTCAAAACTTTTGGCTTTTCGTATTTCTTTTCATTACTTATAACTCTTCAACAATATAAAATTACTATAATTTAGTCTACTACAATATCAATATATATAAAACTCTTCCGTTACTGACCGACCGAAGGATTATAGGCAAAGACCAGGAAAACAAGAGATTAATTTAGATAAAGATTTATTAGGTTATAAAACACAGCTTACTTGCGCGCAGGCAGGCAAGAGAGAGAGAGAGCTAAGAGAGGGACGGATATACTTGACAGACGTCAAACTAAACGTCATACTGACATTAGATCATTGGTTTATAAATCTAGTCATTAAGTCTAACACTGGCCCTTAAACCAAACATCTAATTTCTAGCAATAAAAACAAATGCATAACAAATGTAGTTGGGTAAAGTAACATAGGTATCTTTAGATTACATTCATAGATGAAAAGCATAGTTGAATTACTACTACAACAATAGGTTCAACCTATTAAAAAATAAAAAAGGAATACACAAGTTTAAGCTTGCTAAGCAGCGAAACAAACAAAACAAAAATAAACTTAATTCTAATAGGAACATAATGAATTGCTACAGTCTTTGTTCAATTTTGTTTTAACTAAACAATATACAACTAACTTATGTTTCTAAGGACATCTTAAAAACTAAACCTTTAACAAATTTTTCATGTTTTTCTTGTGACAGAGGTTTGGTTAAGATATCTGCCGTCATTTCTTCTGTTGGCATATATTTTACATTTATAATATTCTGATTTATAACTTCACGAATAAAATGATGACGTACATCAATATGTTTTGTTCTAGCATGAAACATTGAATTTGTACACAATTTTTGCGCAGATTGACTATCATTATAAATAAGGACATTGAAGTGTTTTCCTAACAATTCAGATAAAAAATTGCGAATGAAAAGAGCCTCTTTGCAGGCATCTGACATGGCCATGTACTCTGCCTCGGTGCTAGACAGCGCTACAGTCTTTTGTTTTCTGCTTTCCCATGAAATTACCGAGTTACCAAGATTAAAAACAAAACCAGTGTACGACTTACGATCCACTTCATTTGTAGCCCAGTCCGCGTCTACAAAAGCTGTAACATCAAAATTGCCCTTTTTGAAGACGAGGCAATAATCAGAAGTGCCCTTTAAGTAACGTAGAACACGTTTTGCTGCCTTCCAATGTAGTTCTGTAAAACACTCATTAAACTGGCTGAGCACACTTACAGCATGTGCTTTATCAGGTCTAGTACAAACCGCAATATACATTAGACATCCTATCAAGTTTCTATAGTCATACCTTTCATCCTTTTTAGCCCCATTGACTAGTTTTGCCCCCTTTTCCATTGGTGTTTTAGCTGATTTACAGTCACTCATATTAAACTTTGTTAATACAGTTTTTATGTAATTAGACAGATCTAGTGTTATTATATCATCATACTTACAAATTTTCATTCCCAGTATGTGATGTGCTGGGCCTAAATCATTTATTTCGAATTCTTGCAAAAGTTTTTCTTTTATAAATTTCTTTTGCGAGGAACTTTTATTTGTAAATAACAAAATATCATCAACATACAAGGCTATTATTGTTATTTCTACATTCTCCCTTTTAAAATAAACGCATGGCTCAGAAGAAGTTTTTTGAAATTGTAATTTATTTACTAGTACATCATTTATTTTTTCATACCATGACTTTGATGCTTGTTTCAGACCGTAAATAGCCTTATTTAGTTTATAGACTTTATTCTCCATGCCGTTTATTTTAAAACCTTCAGGCTGCTCCATAAAAACTAATTCCTTAAGATCCCCATTTAAAAAAGCAGTTTTTACATCAAGATGATCTATATTCAAATCTAGATTGGCAGCAATAGCAAGAAGAGTTCGTATTGTAGAGTATCTTACTACTGGTGAAAATGTTTCTTCATAGTCTACACCATACTTCTGGGTGAAGCCCTTTGCTACCAATCGAGCTTTGTATTTTAAAAATTCCCCATTAGGTCCACACTTTCTTTTGAAAACCCATTTACATTTTACTGGTTTTTGGTTTACTGGTCTGTCACACAAGGTCCAACAATTATTATCAATGAAGGAATTGTACTCATCTGCCATGGCTTTTTGCCATTCTGCTGCATCAGTCTGCTCCAAGGCCTCTTTTACAGACTGTGGTTCTGCATCATTGCAGGTGCCTGAACCCACAAGTATTGCTGTGTGAAAGCAGTCTTCAAGATCAGAGACTCCAGATGAAGCATTTTCCAATGAAGACTGACCTGGAAAATATGTTTCATCCGCCGGATCACTGAAGCTTTCCTCACCACTTTCGGAGTCACCCACTGTGATGACGCTATCTCTCTCTTGCCTGTTGGGCTGTTGTGAATTTATGACATCAGATACTCCAGCAATCACAGTGGATGGCTCTTCGAGCGTGGAACCCTCTACATTACTATACAACCTTTCATGCTGTTTTTCTATTGAAGTAATTTGCCAATTAACTTCTATCTCATTATCATCATCTGACATAAATTGTATGAATTTATTTTCAATAAACTCAACATGTCTTGCTTTAATGCAGTTTTTGGGGTTATCGGGATTCAATAGTCAATAACCTTTTGTGCTTTCACAATATCCAACAAAAATGTAGGGCTTTCCCTTTGGATCAAATTTTTTTCTGTTTTCTGTTTTTGCATATGCTAAACAACCAAAGATACGGACGTGACTCACATCAATTTTTTTCTTTGTCCATTGTTCTTCAGGAGTGGTTCCTTTGACAGCTATAGTTGGAGATCTATTTTTGAGGTAGACTGCAGTGCTAACAGCTTCTGCCCAAAACTTCTAGTGCAGGCCGGCATCCTGCAGCATACACCTTGCCTTTTCGACTATAGTTCTGTTTGCCCTTTCTGCCACACCATTTTGTTGAGGGCAGTGTGGGACTGTAGTTTGATGATTCCATTCTCCTTTAGATAAGTCTGAAAAACAGAATTTATGTATTCACCTCCATTATCGCTTCATTGTTTAATTTTCTTATCAGTTTCATTTTCTATCATTATTTTAAAGTCTTTAAATACTTTGAAAACCTCAGATTTTGACTGAATAAAATAAACAAAAGTTTTTCTTGTGTGGTCATCAATAAATGTGCAAAAGTATTTTGCACCCCCCCATGATGCCATTGGCATAGGCCCGCACAAATCTGTGTGAATCAACCCTAAAACCTCATCAGCTCTAGTATATGATTTCTGAGGAAATTTAATTTTACTTTGTTTTCCTTCAATACAGGCAATGCAGGGTTCAAATTCTTTACTACTATTAGAATATTTAATTCCATTTACCATACCTTTTTCTAGAAGTGCCATACTTCTCATGTTTAGGTGTCCTAGTCGTCTGTGCCACGTCTGCTGCGATGTCAGCACTACAGGTGTAGAGACAGAGGAATCATTGGATTGTTCCTCTTCCACATCAGACGTTGTTGTTTGATGAGCGACCTCACTAGTAACTTCCCTGACTTCCGCCCCCAAGCACAGAGGCAGAGACATGGTGTCAAGTTGGTAAACACCATTATTAAATGATCCTGTGGCCAAGATCTCATCTTCATCAAATTTTAGTTTAGAAATCTAGTCATTAAGTCTAACACCGACCGACCGACCGACCGACCGACCGACCGACCGACCGACCGACCGACCGACCGACCGACCGACCGACCGACCGACCGACCGACCGACCGACCGACCGACCGACCGACCGACCGACCGACCGACCGACCGACCGACCGACCGACCGACCGACCGACCGACCGACCGACCGACCGACCGACCGACCGACCGACCGACCGACCGACCGACCGACCGACCGACCGACCGACCGACCGACCGACCGACCGACCGACCGACCGACCGACCGACCGACCGACCGACCGACCGACCGACCGACCGACCGACCGACCGACCGACCGACCGACCGACCGACCGACCGACCGACCGACCGACCGACCGACCGACCGACCGACCGACCGACCGACCGACCGACCGACCGACCGACCGACCGACCGACCGACCGACCGACCGACCGACCGACCGACCGACCGACCGACCGACCGACCGACCGACCGACCGACCGACCGACCGACCGACCGACCGACCGACCGACCGACCGACCGACCGACCGACCGACCGACCGACCGACCGACCGACCGACCGACCGACCGACCGACCGACCGACCGACCGACCGACCGACCGACCGACCGACCGACCGACCGACCGACCGACCGACCGACCGACCGACCGACCGACCGACCGACCGACCGACCGACCGACCGACCGACCGACCGACCGACCGACCGACCGACCGACCGACCGACCGACCGACCGACCGACCGACCGACCGACCGACCGACCGACCGACCGACCGACCGACCGACCGACCGACCGACCGACCGACCGACCGACCGACCGACCGACCGACCGACCGACCGACCGACCGACCGACCGACCGACCGACCGACCGACCGACCGACCGACCGACCGACCGACCGACCGACCGACCGACCGACCGACCGACCGACCGACCGACCGACCGACCGACCGACCGACCGACCGACCGACCGACCGACCGACCGACCGACCGACCGACCGACCGACCGACCGACTGACTGACAGACAACGCAGAGCCGAAACTAGTGTAGTTTCTTAGTGTAGGTGTGTGCCGGAGTGTAGGTGAGCACTAAGAAAGGATTTCCCGAAATTCCCATGGGAACGGGAAAAAAAATGATTTTTTGTTTATGAGAAATCTGCGCGAGTGAAACCGCGGGGCAGCCTCTAGTATTTAATAAAACTAAATAAATTATAACGCATTTTGTTGTCTTTAAAGTAGTTTCAACTGTGTTGGCGCGTAACATACTTTGTCCTTTCAAAAAAGCTTTAGATGGGGCATTCCAAGTGTGACGGTCGGGACATTTTACTCCTTTTCCTAAGTACTTCTGTATTTATTTCAGTTATTTAAGAGCACCAAATAAAAACTGTGATTTCAACATAAACTTAAATCATTAAACTTTAACATCCCTAAATTTCAAGCATGTACTTAATAATTTACTATTAAAAAAAAGGTCTTGAAAATTGTGACGGTCGGGACCCTTACTTTCTTGTCTACTCCAGATTTACACATACATTTTAAAGTTTGTAAGAAACTATTAATGATATGAATACGAATCATTCTATGCAAATTTATGAATAGTGAAGCTTTCAGTATGTACAGATTTGAAGTAACAAAAATGATTTTTTTTTAACAAAGTTCCGATTTGATGAGTGTGACGGTCGGGACAAGTCATTGTGACGGTCGGGACGAGTAACAAATCAACAAAAAATTATGTTTTTTTATTCTTTTATTTAGTTTAATTAAAGTTTTTTTTACATTAACTTTTACAATTATTTTTCAAAATAGCTATATATTGCTAAAACGTCAAAAAATGCGATCCCTTAATATTTTTACTCTAACAATTTCTTTGATATCTTTGCTTTCTGAGGCTTTCTATGCATAGTTACTTTGTATTGGTTTTCCTTAGCTTTCAGTTTTCATATTCTACTTTTTTCTTACTCATTACTTCATACTTTGAAGTATGTAGTAATGAGTAAGAAAAAAGTAGTGATACTTTTCGACTGCTCCGTGGATCAGTTGGCAGTGATGTGGACTGAGTAAGCGTGAGCACCCGGGTTGGATTCCCGGGCGAGGCGAATATTGATATGATGAATATCGATGTTTGTTCCCGGTCTGGGTGTGATGTTCGTCTCTGTGTGTGTTTCGGTCGCCCTAGATACAGGTTCTTCCTAGTTAGGGGCTCTGAGTGTGATGTGTTATTATTATTATACTCTCATACTCATAGTCTTCTGCTGGACAATAGATTAGATTAGATTAGATCATTTATTTCACATTATCAATTTCAAGATTACAATAATAAAATTACAAAAATGTCATAGTATAATGTGATCGTCAGAAAAAGTAATGAATATGAATAAGAAATAAAAATAAAATGTCAACAAAATATATACAAACTACAAATCAATGTAAGTATGTGTAAAATACAATGTCAAATACAAATAAAATGTCAAAAAATACTATAACCTACATATTTATTGTAGGTACTTATGTGTAAAAATAGGCAATAGGCCTTTTTTTGGTAATAGGGGGCCACTCGAGTACGTTACGTCTCATAATATATCAAAAACTATTGGTTTAAACCCGGGGAATTAAAATTTATTATTATATTTCGTGGTTTCATTTTCGATATAAATCATTTCACTAGGTAGTCCTTTCACCTACAAGGCAACATTCGCACGTTCTTACAAATAACTATTAGTCGATCGATTTAATCGATATCGATTACTCGATTAATTTGAAATTTACCCATGCTCCCATCCCTACCACTCTACGCGCCCATCACTAGCAGCGTCCGCCAAGCCTGTCATTCTTTTTCCGTGCGAGGCAACGAAAGCACGCGTTCGGATCTTGTTCGCAAAAAAAATAATTTTTCAAGATACCGAATATTTTAACAAAAAATTAAGTGAGTTACTTAAACTTTGATGGATTTCATTATCCTCATACTATAAATCGAGAGACAATGTCTTATGTTACGGTAAGTTCATCTGCTTACCTACCTTCAAAAAAAAAAAAAAAATTTTTTAGACAGAAATTTCGAATTGAAATTCTGCTTATAGGTACTTACATTTAAAAAGTGTAAAAGAAATATTTTTGCAAAGCCATAGATTCGAACAAGAACGAGGCTGCCATACTGCCATAGATTCCAATAGGAACGCGGCAAAATTAAAAACTGTACATCATTTTTTATCATTAAAATAAATTTTTTTGCAAAGCCAGAGATTCAAATATGAACCAGGCTACCATACTGCCATAGATTCCAATAGGAACGCGGCAAAATGCAAAAATAATAATAATCATTTTTCATGCAAGTATAAAAATATAAAAAGCATAATTTTCTTTTTTCTTCTTATTCCAGTAGGCGAAACGCCTTTACAATGTGAATGTGCCCAGAGCAAATATCATTCGAATATGAGGATATATTTCAACCAATGATGACAACCCATGATCAGGTCTAAATGAGACTGAATCACCAAAAATCATGATGGCGACATACCAAGTGCCAATTGCCACCAATGCATCAACAGTGACCACTTTCAATACCGTCACCAAAAACAGGTCCAAGCACCAGCAATAACTTCCTTATTGAACAACCAATTGAACTCGGACCCTGAGGCAAAGTTTAAATTTCCGGAACTGGACCCATAAATTTTATTAACCCTGGGCGAAGCCCTGGATGATGAACTAAAGTTGTGTGATTGAATCTACGATAATCTCTCTCAAATGGCTAGAGAAGTCAAGGAAAAAATCCTTCAGCAATATACTATACCTAGCAACTACATATTGGTTCAAGCCTCAAAGCTAAATACTAAAATACTCTCATCTCAACTTGGACTGACTTCACATCACATCGGGGAGTAGGGTCATGGCCATTCTCCTAACTCAAGATATAAAATAGAGGCAATCAAGATTCTAAGCGAGGGCTCCCGTAGTTCATGCGACCTTTATAGCTCGGAGACACAAGCTCGCATTTAAAAGACTGCACCAGTTCTGACCAAGACGTTTTTGAATGTCTTTCAGTACAGTAAACGAGATGAAGCACTGTTCGGTGCCAAATTTTAGAGAAAATTAAATAAAGCTTCAAAATTGAACAGCAATGCCTTCAAATCAGGAAGACAGTAGTCTTACCAGAAATACTGTTGCTTACACAACACAGCCGCCTCTACGAGCTCCACAGGCACAGCTTGGCCGCAGTTTCAGGAAAACTCAGGCCCTCCTCGCTTTGCGAAAAACAAGGGGGGGGGCGTGCCAGGGCCAGAGTACGAAGATACCACTCGTCAAGCTCCAAATTACAACGACCCATATACCGACGCAGTCGCACGTTTAGAGAACGACCCAAATCAGGCCACGTGCTCAACCACCATTCTGGCAGAATTCAGTACAATATTTTTAAAATGTTTTGGTTGTATATCACAAACAATAAAGGTATCCTTAATTGGATTTGTAACAGTATAATTAAATCTTTTTCTAATTTTCCACTTGAGCAATAATATGTTCCTGTTGTAACATGGTTAGCACAGTAACAACAAGAAATGTCAATCGCAACTAATAATTTGCTAGAACTCGTATCTAAAACCTTTTTGACACCAATTCAAATGGAGGTAAGAGATTTAATTTTAACCTAAAACTGTTAAATAAATTTGTAAGTAACTAAACTTCATTTCGAAATGGCAGAACAGCATGCAAGCTATTATTACATGGCATCTATTGACCTAAAATGTCTCGTAACTTTTTATTTCTGTCGCTTAAAACTAGCGTAAATACTTACCTACGTTTCCTGTTTAAAGATGTGAACACACAGAATCTTGTTACCCACCTATGATTTCAACTCAATGCCTTATCTTATTGGCTCACGATAGCGCCTAGAACTTTTACTAAGATTAAAGAAGGGGTCGTAGGTCACTTGCGTTCATTTGGTCAAAAATTGGTAATTTTTTGTATGTGACGATATCCTTTACATAGACCGTAGTTACATGGAATATTTAAATTAAGTTAGGTTTACACTCAAATCACTCGAGTGCTTGGGCTTTTTTATAAACTATGAAAATAGTAGCTTATAGCCACAAAATAATTACAAATTTTCAGGATTTAAGTAGATGACTTAAATATGACTTTATCACTTACAAGCCATAAACGTAATAAAATAATAGAATTGGTTCTGAAGTGTTCTCAACTACCACCAGTTACAATCAGAAAATTTTCACAAATGATTGGCATCCTAATGTTCGCTAGCGCAGCATTACAAAAGGCTGGTTGAATCCAAAAATACTTGAAAGGCAAAGGTACAGGTACCTTCTACCTACCTTCTATTCAGAGAATACTATGATAATTATTTTACAGGACCTGAATTAATGAGATAATAATATTAAAAGCTCTTAAAATTTCATTAAACACAAAAATATGATTCATAAGTTAACACGGACTCGAGTCGTAAAGTCGTAACTCAAACTTACTATAGTAATTATATGTCGTATTATTAGCAATATACTAAGCCTTAGATGCCCCGAAACTTAAAAAATTTGTTAATTTTTGTTTTGGGTAGATAACATATTAGCTATCAGCTACATTACCACACGAAGTTGCATACAATTTCCTAATTTCAATTAACTTACCAGATATATTTGGCCTTGGTTCGAGAAGCTAGCTAAAAATCTAGCTATTAGCATTTAGCATCCTATATTACACGAAATATAATTTAGAGGCAGATCGAAGATTCAATTTAAAGATGCTTTTCAAACATTCTAGCGCAAAACTTAAGAAATACTTTTCTTTGAAACAAGACCCAGATGCTACAAAGGGGGCATGCATATTTTTTCTATGCCGAT
The DNA here is from genome assembly GCA_951802225.1 of Euspilapteryx auroguttella. Taxonomy (NCBI): domain Eukaryota; kingdom Metazoa; phylum Arthropoda; class Insecta; order Lepidoptera; family Gracillariidae; genus Euspilapteryx; species Euspilapteryx auroguttella. The sequence continues at coordinate 2,977,662 of OX637649.1, read as the reverse complement.
CCTTCATTTTCCGTTTTTCTTAACGGCCTACAAAAAATTACTGAGGACGAAACGACCAGTATTCTAGTATTCCCTTCTAGTACTTCTATACCTGCCTGTTATCATCCATTGATTGATATAGTTATTTCGTAATAATCACTTGAGGGCGTGACGAAAACCTATGTTGTCTACTAACAGGGACCGTCACCCTCTCCTACTCACGCTTACCCTGAGTGCCGCAGTATGCTCGAGCAGGCAATGCCAGGTCTCATTATCCCCTCAACAGCATCTCATCAGCATCTTATACTAGCCTCACTTTCTAATATTACTATTCAACAATATCAATATAATGTTTTTCAATACTATGATTAAATTAGATTCTTTCGAATGTTCTGTTTTTAGTGTAATTACTTTTCCCTCCGATGTCTTCGAAAAAGACGCATCACAGGATTTACAGGGCATCATCATAAGAGCCACCGCTTTATCTCTGCTTTTAGGCAGAAATATTTCTTCGGATGATTGCATCAGCACCTTCCTTAAAGGTGTTATAAACTAATACCCAATCCACCAAAGTACACAGGTACTTGGTAAGTATCCACAATTGGTTCTCAAAAATCTCTAAAAATTTATACCAAACAAGAATGAACTTATCCTAGACAAAAGTAGCTTTACTAACATTATCTACAGCCTACAGCACACATGGTTGAAAGTCTTTCTCTAAATAACAGATTATTATAAATAAAAATAGCAATGGCATTAGAATCATAAAGTAAATGTAAATTTTATCAAAACTATAGGCGCTAAATGCAATCAAAAGCTATCAACCATTGTTAGTTTTACTTTATCTTACGGTGAATCCGTCTATATATAAGACGGTTATATAACCTTAACTAAATAAATCAGACCTAAATAAGCCAATCACCTCTTAATAACTATGAAGCGTAACGTCCTCACAGGAACACAACAGCATAGTCAATAAGCATGTGGATCAGGCAGATCCTTGCGGTGTACGGCACACACAGCAGCACGCGACACGCCGCCGCCACATCGGCTGCTCATGCTACCGGCGTCAATCTTGATCAGCCGCGGCAGCATGCACTCACTCATTTGAACACGCGATTAAATGTTTAAAATTATCTCGAGGGTCTTGTTTTCCCGCATGTGCGAACATGCAGCAGTGCGTAGACAAATTTAATCGTTGTCTAAATCTTCCTCACCATCGAGATAGATGGGGCTGCTAGACGAAAAAAATAAGACCAATCTTTTATTTTTGATGTGGTCACACAGGGTCGGGGAAAGATATTGATTCAAATAACAAGCAGCACAGCACTATTCATTCGTTCATTGCGTTTAGTTTACCTTTTTTTTTATGAAAAGAAATGTTTTAAATGGAACGCACTAGATTATGTGAAGAATAAACAAAACGTTTTTCAAATGATCGAGAGAGAGAGAGCATCTTCCTTGTTCTGTGGTTGTAATTGTTTTCATTTTGTTTGTAAAAACTTTTAAAACTTTTGAACAAAGTATTCTAAGTATTTTATCCAAGTAATTACGCCGATTTACGCCATAAAAAGAGAAAAACGCAGAAAGAAAGTGTGAAATGGAGTCAAAAAAGTAAGTTATTTAGTAGCGGTAGTAAGTTATTTAGTTTGTTGTTCGAGCAACAGTTGTTTGTGTTCAATGTGTTGTGTGGTCATCTAGCTTCGGTCATAATTTGCGGACAGTGGATAGTTTTGGTGGCGGGAGTAGAAATCGTTTTATGGACAATACCTACCTAGATAGACTAAAAACCTATACAGAACCTAAAACGACTAAGCGAACTAGGTACCGCCTAACACGTAACTTTTTAGTGCAGGTATTAAACTTATAAACCTTTCTCATGAGTCGCTCTATCTTTTAAAAAAAACGGCATCAAAATCCGTTGCGTAGTTTCAAAGATTTAAGAGCCAGTTTACAGCGATGCTAGCGCCATTCGCGTAAAAAATTATATCTTCTAAAGTAAGACAAATAAGTATAAAAAAATGTGGCACTGTATGACACTAGATAATGTAGCCTAGCACCTTATTATAGCTTTTAGGTGGCCACTTTTAGCAACACTTTCTAGATATCTTTGGTCTTTAACCTAAAAGCTATACAACAGTACCCTAAAAATACTAGGCTATATTATCTAGTGTCATACTGTGCCACATTTTTGATATTTACCTTAGTTTAGAAGATATTTTTTTTACGCGAATGGCGCTAGTATCGCTGTAAACTGGCTCATAAGCATACATAGGGACAGACGCGGAAAGCGACTTTATTTAATAATGTATTGATGTTATTATGGAAGAAATCGCTCTAAGCGATAAGGCCGCCCATTGCAATCAATGTATTAATTTAAGAACATTAATTGTTAGTCACCTAATGATAAGTTTATTGATTGCAATAGAGTGTCTATACTATACTATATAATATATACCCCTGCCATTTGGTTTTTATTTTATTTTCCAGTAAATAACCAAACTTAATTATGCTATCGACGAAAGATAACATAACCTAGAACTAAACTTGTCTTCCTGTCTTATTTTGTCTGCACCCCTTCCATTAGTAGACAAGATATGTCGGATTCATGTGTCATTCGTAGAGAAAAACCGTATCTCATGTTCGCACTTTTGGCAAGATCATAGACAATTGATTAAACTGACAGTTCAACATCGCAAGAGTTATATCCCGTGCTGCTCATGGTCGATCCGTAGACATAATGGTTCGCTCTCGATTAGTGACGTCATTTTCCCGCATTGAAATGTCAAAAGCGATTAAAAGTGACAGAAAGACACCGCAAATGGTCGGTCGTGCTGCGAGGGCAGATCAAAAGACGGCCGCCTGGACCTCTACCTCTAACAAGTTTGCTAAATTTATCAATGACCTATGATGATTGATTATCAATTTTTTATCAAATCTCTGACCAAATTAGTTCATCAAAAAATATACAATAAGTATATTAGTATGTTATAAATTAATGTAGCTGAGTACCTACCTACCAAGTACTTACCTAAGTAACTACGCAATGTTAAAATTTGAAGTACTCTTTAAACTAATTATAATGATTACTTTTATATGTTAAAATATAGTGTTTTTAACTAATAAGATGAGTAATTATTTAATAAGATTTGTAGGTACCTATACTAAGAGTTTAAATAAAACTAGCAAAAATTACATCTTTTTAATTAATATTGTTTCATTATCATGAAAAAATATAGACAAAACAATGTCTCTAAACATCTACCTAGTGAAATGATTTATATCGAAAATGAAACCACGAAATATAATATATGATCAAACGAACTTCTCAAGTGAAGTTCGATCAATATTATATGAGTGGTTTCATTTGAAGATATAAATCACCCTCCCTACCCAAATCCCGAGTTTTGTCAAAAAAGTCAATAAACGACGTAATTTATGCCAGAAATCTATCTCTAAAAAGAATGACAGGCTTGGCGGACGCTGCTAGTGATGGGCGCGTAGAGTGGTAGGGATGGGAGCATGGGTAAATTTCAAATTAATCGAGTAATCGATATCGATTAAATCGATCGACTAATAGTTATTTGTAAGAACGTGCGAATGTTGCCTTGTAGGTGAAAGGACTACCTAGTGAAATGATTTATATCTTCAAATGAAACCACTCATATAATATTGATCGAACTTCACTTGAGAAGTTCGTTTGATCATATATAATATGTTTAGTCTTATTTAAGCCTTAAGCAAGCGAAATTTAAAAAATACGAGTATTTTGCTACGAAATATATACTAAAAAATCAATAAAACCAAGAAAATAAATTAAATAATTTTGGATAGACTTGTTTAAGCCCAATGCAAGCGATATTTGTAAAAATACAAGAAAATTGCTACTTGGAATTATGATGGTTGGATGGGACTGTGACGGTCGGGACAGAACTTTAAATTAATGTGTAAAAAAAACAACAGCCCATAGCCACTTTAAGAAATGGCAAACCCCTCAGATTCTATTTATTTGTTACTTGCAATACACGCATTTTATCATAAACACGCATTTTAAAGGTAAAAATCAACAAAAGTTAATTTAAATGTGACGGTCGGGACATAGTTCTGGTTACCAATGATTGCTTAATATTATAGAAACTAACTAACCGTTTTAATTTATATTTTACGTAGTAAATCTTAAGGAATGTACTAATTGGTTATGTTCCCAACAGGCTGATTCACATTCATAATATCTGGGTTTTTATTTTTTGAAATCATACACAATAACCTGTATATGGTGAGCTTGACTAACACCTGTGTTGATATTGACCAAAAAAGTAGAAAAAACTGTTTTTTTCGATTTTTTTTTATTAATTTCATAAACTTAAGACTGTATACTGTTATTCTAAATGCATAAATAAACTATTCTTTAACTTTAATGTTTTACTTGTCTGGTGTCACGTTGCATGGAATGCCCCAGATACTAATTTTAGGAGACACGTTCTGTTGCGGCTCAACTCATACAGCGTTGGGCCATACACAGATTGTGGATTTACGCGTTCCGGCTCCAGTTTTACGTTAACCGTACCGCCGGTGAATCGACCGAGACCATCTTCGAAAACTTTACAATATCTGGAACTGAAAACAGCTATATCAAATACCTCCTGTGACATAGTTGATACATTGTATGTGCCCGTTGAGTTGGGTATCTCTATTTGTAGAGCGTAAATCCATTGACGACCTAATAACACAGTTTTGCCTCCCTGAATAATAAATAATTCCAATTTTTCAGTTCTACCTTGATACTGAACAATCGGGCTAATAACACCTATCGGATGCACAAGTTCACCAGTATAATATCTAAGCATTAAATTAGATTTTTTTATGGGCATATTTCTAAAATATTTATCGTACAAAACCTTACTTATGCAAGATACGGCACTACCGGTATCACACTCCATTAATAATTCTATACCATTAACACGCATTGTTATCATTATCGGTGTGCACTGTTTTACTGACAAATGATTAATGTAAACACAATTGTTAATTTTTACCTCGTCACTGTCGTACGATGTTTCGCTTTCTATCTCCTTGTACGCTACGTCTACGCAGTGTTGTCCCACCTGGTTCGGGCACATGCGACGAAGATGCCCCTGCCTGTTGCATATGCGACAAACATAATGTGCAAACTTGCACGACGAAGAGTGATGCGTTCCTCCACACACTGTGCACTCGCCCATCCCTTGGTCCCGTGTAGCCACTGGCCTCGATGGCATCGCTGTGCGATGCCCGCCACGTCGCGATGAGTAACCACCGCCGCCGCCACGCCTAGTCGCCGCTCCTCGCCACGCTCCCGCCATGGCTTGACACTCGGCCGACAAACGCGGTCTTTCAATCATTTTTGAGTCTTCAACAATAGCTGCATCCTTTTCCGCGGCTTCCATACTAACAGCAATTTTAAACGCTTTCCCGAAGTCTAACACACTCTCGGCAAACAATCGTTGACGTATAACCTCACTATTCAACCCGCAGACCAGTCGATCACGTAGACTTTCTTCTAGCCACGTACCAAACTCACAAGATTTCGACATTTTTTTCAGTTCGGCTACGTACTCCGATATACTCTCCGTGGTATTTTGTTTTCTATGATGAAATTTGTATCGCTCTGATAGAATGCTAGGTTTGGGTTGCAGATGTTTTTGCATTATTTCGGTAACCTCCTTAAATGTTTTCTTGCATGGTTTTTCCGGTGTACAAAGATTAACCAATAGTTCATAACTTTCTGCTCCCATTAGTGTTATGAGTGTAGGTACTTGTAACTCCTTGCTTAGGTTGTTTATAAGGAAATATTGCTCTAAGCGTTCCACGTACAGCTGCCAGTCATCACTTTGGACTTTGAACTCTTGGATTTTTCCGATTGACATTTTGTGTTTTATACACGCAATACACTGTAGGTTCTTTTAATACCTCGTCGCCACTGAAGAATACTTAGGTTAAGGTCAACAATCTAGGCTAGTATTAGGGATTTCCCTAGTCAAAATAAGGAAACACGTCCGTACTGTAAATAACTTTATTGAAGACTGGGTAACGGCAGATTACCCTCCTCTATTGAATGTTACATACATTACAGGTTTCTTCAAGAATCTCCCTCAAAGTCTTATCCCAACGCAAAACTTCATCTTTGAACTTCCTTATGGAGACGTCCGCAGAAAGTATGTCATAATTACCGGTAATTATGTATAATTACCAAAGAACGCGGTTAATGTGATAAATGAGCGGTTTTCGAACTGTCACTTTTAGTTACAGAGACTGCCATAAGATGGCACTAGCAATATGGTTTAATGTCAAATTCAATATGAATTCAATCAGTCAGGTCAATCAGATTTGACGTTGACATTACACCTACATACATTGGCTATACAGTGCCATCTATAAGCATTCTCCTAGAACCATTAAAACTGTCAAAAAGAAAAACCCCTCATTATTAACATTGACCGGTAATTATGCATAATTTCCATGCAACAGAGGTAAATGTTAACACAAGCTTTGAATAACCAAAATTAAAAAATTAAAAACCCCCGAACGAATCAGATACCCTCGTCAACTAAACTAGAACTAGATCTGATCATCTTCAAAAGGTCATGTACGAGCATTTCTACAAAGTGACCTAGAGACTTCATAATTAAAAACCATGCAAAAGAGCTTATTCTGAATTCAAATATTAATTTGGCCCCTTTCAAAAGATAACAGTTTCCAAAAAAACTGACCTCGAATATTTTGTCTCCATCGAAATCAGAAAAATTACCCACCGAATCACAATTTTGCCACTGAAATCAGAAATCTATCCACCGAAAGCACAATCCCATACAATTTATCATCGAAATTTTATATTAATTTTTATTTACACAGTATTTAGTTGTACAGTGTTGCGTGTTTCATATTTTTAGTGTCATTTGGTGACAGATTTTTCGGATACTACTTTGAACTCTGGATATTTCCAAGAAGAGCTTTAAGAATTACAAATATTTAAAAATAATTTAAAGTATATCTGAAAATATTTACCTGAATTTTGTATGTACTTCATCATCATTTCAGCCGCAAGACGTCCACTGCTGGACATAGGCCTCCCTCAAGGCTCTCCATCTGTACCGATCGCAGGTGGCCTGCATCCAGCGTGGACCCGCAGCCTTGCGCAGATCATCCGTCCATCTGGTCGGTGGACGCCCTACGCTGCGCTTGCCGAATCGTGGTCTCCATTCGAGAACTTTTCGGCCCCAGCGGCCATCTGTTCTGCGGGCTATATGACCTGCCCATTGCCACTTCAACGAGCTTATCCGCTTGGCTATGTCGGTGACCCTGGTTTCTCTGCGTATGTCCTCATTTCTGATTCGATCCCGCAGAGAAATCCCGAGCATAGCCCGCTCCATGGCTCGTTGAGCTACTCGGAGCCTGTTCATAATGTAGTACTTTACTGTTATTAAATACTCAATAATAAATAAGTACACTCTCGTACAAAATTAAAGTTTAATAAATTTCATTAGTCATAATAATAAGAATAACATTTACATCTGGCCATTCAGAGGGGTAACGCAGCCAGCCTGCTAGGCACCGTACCTTCCGGTGGCAGCGATTTTGAGGCCATTTTTTATTTGTAAATATTTATTTAGTTTATTTAAGTTAATAAGTTTAAAAATATCTTGTGTTGTTAATAAATATTCAAATTTTAGGTATTTATTTTAAACACGAGCTCTCCCGGCTTACTTCGTTACGCCATATTAATAACATACTACTAAAGTCTTGGCTCTATGGACTATGTTCTTTTGACTGCCCAGAAGGGCGAGTAAAAAACAAACAACAACAACAAACCACCTGTCAAAATATGTAAACAACGGAAAAAATATTGCACCTTGGGTTATATTATTTGAGTTTAGGTAAGGATCCCTAATTTTTTTGAAAATCTAATATAGCCTATGACACTCGGGGTTAATGTAGCTTCCTACCAGTGAAAGAATTTTTCAAATCGGTTCAGTATTTCCGGAGCCTATTCGTTACAAACAAACAAACAAACAAACAAATCTTTCCTCTTTATTATATTTTTTAAACATTATATAAGTATAACTAGATGCTGCCCCGCGGTTTTTCCCGCGCAGATTTCTCATAAACACAAAATTCCCGTTTTTTCCCGTTACCGTGGGAATTTCGGGAAATCCCTTCTTAGTGCTCACCTACACTCCACAAGGAACCCACGTGCCAATTTTCAGCTTTCTACGCCTAGTTGTTTAGGCTCTGCGTTGTCTGTCGGTCAGTCAGTAACGGAAGAGTTTTATATATATTGATAACAATAACGATAATTTACTTTTTTTTTGTTGATTCAAATGCAAACTTTGGTATACATAAATTCAGTACATATTATAACACAAAGTCGCTTGAGCGGAAAGCTTCTGTAAGTATGCTTAAATAGTTAAACCACTCAACGGATTTTGATTCGCTTTTTTTATAGATAGAGTTATTCAAGAGGAAGGTATAAAGAAGGTACATGCATAACATAGAAATATTTTAGACGTTACAAAGTTCGCCGGGTCAAATAATAATAGTAAAATAATAGTAGTGACTCAACTCAGTACAGCGCTATGCCGGTTTTCAATGCTACCCTCCGAAAAAAATGAGTCAGAGAAATAAAAAACAAAAAATGGTATGAAGTTAAATGCATTTTGTGTACAATCAATGATTATATACAACGAATAAGTATTTTTATGACAAAAATGTGAAATATGAGCTATTTTAGCACGCGTTCAAAGTAAAAATCTGATTTTGGTGGATGTTTTTTTGACTTCGGTGTATAAAAAACCACCGAAAACCACCGATATCAAAATCAGCGAAATCACAAAAGAGTACAAATAAAAATTTAACTTGGAATTAAATTACAGCATAACAATCATCTGTACATCAAATAATACCAACCCAATGGCGAGTGCATGGCACTAGTTGAAAGTTAACTATTTCTTACGGTTAGAAAAAACATACCTACACCGAATTCAGGACTGAGGGGTACCCAAAACCACCGCGTGTCACAATTATCCTGAAAATAATTACTGAAATGTCAGCGGGGCACGGATTTCAGGCTCGCGGCGTGTGGGCCATGACTGAATCAAGCTGCAGAGTACTTCAGATAGTTCGTAAAGTTAACCACTTTGGTTGTGGGTGATGATTTGTAAACACCACCGAAATCAGGGAGAATTCCAGGACGCTCATTCAGATTGGTGTAATATAAAAAATATAGATGTTTTGGGTTTTTCATGGTAACTACAGCCTCAATATACTCATCGCCAAGGCGTGAATATATATAAATTAATCAAATATCACTTCATTACTTTGTAACAAGTGACTCTTTCATGAATTTCGGCAACAGGACACCCCACCGATGTCAGGTTTTATGACTTTCGGATTTTTTTCTGGTATTTATATTAAATTTTCAGAAATGTTTCTATGCTCTCCAACTGCGTACCCATACATAGTTGTGGCTGAAATAATTTGAGCAGCCTACTTCATTGGCGTATATTTTATTTTCAAATTGCCACTGAATTTTGCCCGTCCGTAGAAATGCCCGTACCATAAACTTTCAATATCATTGAAGTAACACGTTGAAAAATTTTAAATCGTTCTGACATCTGGAAGTAGTTAGGTCCTCTCATCCACTCAGCCGTTAGAAGATAATCAGCTCTTAAATAGTGGATGAGGGTATCTAACTTCCTTCCAGGTGCCCTATTGATTTTATATTTTTACCGTGTAACTTCAAGATATTGAAAGTAAGGTTAGCATGACCTGGTCAATCGTTTCAAGATGATCAGCTCTTAAATAGTGGATGTAAAAACCATGTCGTGCAAAATCTGTACGGCAAAAACTAAACACCGACACACAGTGTTGCCAACGGTTGAAATAGCAATCCACCAGATAAAGCTCCACAAACCACCAGAAAACCACTAACAAAAAGATGTCCCCCTCTGAAAACCACTAAAATTTCCACTAGGGTGCATGACAGATGAGTGGACATACGTAAAATGGGGGACAGTGGTGACCCTTTGCTATGCGTTCTACCCCAAATATATGAACTGGGAGGCAAATTTCTTAACTAATAACGATCAACTCGTAATTGACTTGTTAGCGACTTCGTTAACCATTGCCGCTTTAACAAATGGGTTTTCTGTTACACGCCCAAAGAAAACAGCAATGGTTAACGAACTCGCCAAAAAGAACAAGACAATTACGAGTCAATCGTTTTTAGTTAAGAAATTTGCCTCCCTGGGCCCTTTTATTTTTTAAGGATTTTTTAATGTTCAATTTTTAAGACTTGAGCCCTAACTTGAACTTGAAACTTTGAGGTGGTCCCTCTCGGTATGGCGTGAAATTAAAAAAAAATCGCGTTTTTTATTTATTCTGGCGAAATTATTAATTTAATAAAGTTTTAATGAATTCGCTTATGTAAGAAATAAGAAACCATCTCCCACATTGTAAAAAACGCGATTTTTTTATAATTTTGCGCCATACCGATAGGGGCGACCTTTTTCTAAAAATTAACAAATTCGCAACCTTAAAATTTAATTGCCATCTAGATCTTAAACTATCGTCTTTAAAAACTATAATCAGGTGCTCAAGACAGCTAAAAAGAAAACTAAGGGTCCTCAAAGTATGGACAAAAATATAAAAAAAAAAAAATTACATAGACTTTGTATTCAGAGTTAATAATAATAATAATCTTTATTAATCGTTAACAAAAGTACATCATATAAGTTGGTACAATAAGTGAAAGGTATATAGTTAACATTAGTTCAATTTAAAGTACACATGACCGTTCCCGAACTAGGACAAGCCTGTATCTCAGGTAACAGTGCTCTTTCTTAATTAATTGCTAACTTTATCAATAATGTAGGTGCAAGTAAGTAGATACTAAAATTAATATTTTAACTTAAAGTAATTCAATTGAAAAAAAAAGGAAAAATGTTGGTATTCTACTAAATTGTCTAAAACATCTTTAGTTCATACGCTTTGTAACAGCATACCGCAATTCCAATTTATTCAAAAACTGCAACAGTTCTTGGTCTTATTTTTCCACTAAAAAAATCCACTAGCCACTAAACGCAAAAAATGGCCACTAAATGGGGGTTCCAAACCACCAGATTTAGTGGAAAATCCACTAAGGTGGCAACACTGCCGACACACGACATAAATTAAGCACCGACCAACCCATGGAACTATGACTAAAGCATGGAAGTAGTCCTAAAATAAAAAGTCACATTCATAGTGTTACGCTACTTACTCAATAATTGTACAATCATTGAATATGTTAAAAAGAGACCAATATACTGTCTCCACTGGGTCGTATGACTCTTCCGCACCTTGCCCGTAGCTGGGTTCGACTTTTTATTTTTAATTTTCTAAAAAGCTAGTGATGGCAAAAATAACTTGTCCTTAAATCAAGTTGTCGATACTTTTATACAAGACATGGTTATTAAGTATGCAACTTATCATAACTAATTGAGGAGTAATTGTATGGTATTATAACAACAAGAAAACAAAGACAAAGTTAAAAAACGCTTTATTGGTATAATAATGCAAATAAAAATATAAAATAAAACAAACCGTATAAAATTTTTAACAAAAAAAGAATAAGGGCCTGGGTGGCCTTATCGCTTAAAACGATTTCTTCCAGGCAACCCACTGCACACAATAAGTTATTTTAATGAATAAAACGGGTGTCTTAATAAAAATATAATAATACTTACCTATTTCTAAAGATTTTCCGTTCATAAAAAACTCTGTCACATCACATCAGATATTAGCACAGCTCTAAAATAATTAAAACTAAAATTAGTCATTTTATTCGCAAACTACTTGTATTCTACCTTCTCTCGGACTCACGACAGCAACGAACGCATTCTCTAATCTAAATAATTATATTTAATTAACCTATGTTTGTGGAAACGCAATAAAATTGTTATACGCAAGATCTTTTGGAGTCAGATCATTTATTCACCATCCTCACCCGGAACATTGGTATGTATGCTTAAATCTTTAAAATAATGCCACGGATTTTGATGCGGTTTTTTTGAATATATAATGTGATTCAAGAGGAAGGTTTATAAGTATAATACATGCACAAGATAGTTATAGGTTAGGCGGAACGAAGTTCGCCGGGTCGACTAGTGTATACAGTGTGTCCGGGGAAGTTATAACATAATTTTAAAGGTGTATTCTATGATCAATTTCATCGATGAAAACACCCCATATGGGGGGTCGCAGCCTCACCCCCCCCTCAGTATGATGTTTTTAATTTTTTTTTTGCAAAAGTCGACCCCGTCTACTTTTAAATTCACAGTTAAAGATCTAAGGCTCACAGAACCTTCACTAAGGTCTTGATCGAAGGCTAAGTAGTTAGGCTACCTAAGTTACTAACAAAATAACCAAGTATTGCTTTTACTTTTTTTTTTAAAGATGATAAACCAAAAAAAAATTTTTTTTTTTTTACATTTTCTAGGGTTTTTCAAAGTTTTTACAAAAAAATGCAGATATATTTTTTTATTTTTTGTGTTTTATTGTTAGCTTTTGAGTTGTTCTCCAAATTGGTATTAGATTTATTTCTCTACGTCTATTACTTTAGAAATTGTCAACTACCAAACAGACCCTTCGCTTTTACATTTTAATTTAAGATTTCAGTTTAACCCACTTTTATTAAAAAATAAAGTCAATATTTAATTCTTTTGTTAGTTATTTTGGTAGCCTACCTACTTAACCTTCGTACAAGACCTAAATTAAGAGTCCTTTTACGCGAACAGTGGCGCCACTCTTGAAAAAAATTTTTTTTCTAAAGTAAGGCTTTTTTTCTGAAAAAAGTGCTCCCTTGTGCATAAAATCTTGGTCCGTAGTATTTTTTTAGTATTTAAAATAATATCTAGGTTTAGAATGTTTATGGATTCCTGTTTTTTGCTAAAAGAAGCCACTTTTAGCAACTTTTATGAACAAACAGTAATACATGAAACAGTATAAACCTAAAGTGGTATGGTTTTAGCAACAAACAGTAAAAAATAAATATTCTAAACCTAGATATTATTTTAAATACTAAAAAAATACTACGGACCAAGATTTTATGCACAAGGGAGCACTTTTTTCAGAAAAAAAGCCTTACTTTAGAAAAAATTTTTTTTTCAAGAGTGGCGCCACTGTTCGCGTAAAAGGACTCTTAATTTAGGTCTTGTACGAAGGTTAAGTAGGTAGGCTACCAAAATAACTAACAAAAGAATTAAATATTGACTTTATTTTTTAATAAAAGTGGGTTAAACTGAAATCTTAAATTAAAATGTAAAAGCGAAGGGTCTGTTTGGTAGTTGACAATTTCTAAAGTAATAGACGTAGAGAAATAAATCTAATACCAATTTGGAGAACAACTCAAAAGCTAACAATAAAACACAAAAAATAAAAAATGTATTTGCATTTTTTTGTAAAAACTTTGAAAAACCCTAGAAAATGTAAAAAAAAAAAAATTTTTTTTTGGTTTATCATCTTTAAAAAAAAAAGTAAAAGCAATACTTGGTTATTTTGTTAGTAACTTAGGTAGCCTAACTACTTAGCCTTCAATTAGGACCTTAATGAAGGTTCTGTGAGCCTTAGATCTTTAACTGTGAATTTAAAAGTAGGCGGGGTCGACTTTTGCAAAAAAAAAATTAAAAACATCATACTGAGGGGGGGGTGAGGCTGCGACCCCAAGCCCTGTAGGTCCGGGCGTAAGAATAGGTCTACGGTATACCCTGCCTGTCGTAAGAGGCGACTAAAAGGGGTCTTTGGGGCCGTGGGTGTGAAGGGCGGGGGCCCGACACACTCATCAAACGGCCCCAAGATGGGCGGCGGCACAGCTTGTGGCACTGTGCCGCCGCAGCTACAAAGGCGAGCCGGGGAGGGAACAATATGCCCTCCCCGTGCACGAAGCTGATATCAGTTGAGCGTGGGAGGAACCTCGGACGCCAGTAATGCGTGGTTCCCGGGGTCCTTCCCAAAAGCGCCAAGACGGCCGCCGGGGGGTTTTAGTGGGTGCGAGCCCCACATACCCCCGACGCTCCCCCGAGCGTCGGGAAATGCGTTAGGCATTTCCCCCCGTTACAAAAAAAAAAAAAAAGGCTGCGACCCCCCATATGGGGTGTTTTCATCGATGAAATTGATCATAGAATACACCTTTAAAATTATGTTATAACTTCCCCGGACACACTGTATATAAAACAAGTAAAACAAATATTTTTTTGGAAATCTCATTAATGTATGATATGCGCTTCTTTCTTTACACAGTCATTTTTAATAATCTTGCTCTGCAGTCTGCACCTCAAATGTTTGTTTTTGCCTGGGTTCATCTTGATCATCACTTATGGAGTGTTTGTTTGTGAAAAATCCCTGCTTGTGGATTTTTATTTGTGACCTACAAATATAATATGTTTTTATTAAAACTAATAAAAGAGAGTAAGTATTATAAAACCCGGGTGTAAACAATTTATAAGTACGTAAGTGATATCCTGCAGCAACAATGGCGATTTTGTTTTTATGAAGAAGTGGGATTTTCATGAAATTTTATTTGTTTACAGTCTTCAGCATTGGTTTTACCCAAATTTACGGTTCATATATTCTGTAGCATTATTTATCAAAGTATTTTGTGAGGCCTGTAAGAAAGCAAGAAACTTTTTTCTTAAATTATTATATTCAAGACAATAATAATAATAATAATTTATTTAAATATATATTAATTATAGCCTTTGTCATTTTTAAAAAAGACCTTTAGAAAACAGGTATCTTAGAGAATATTAACTTAAACGATGACATCCCGCATCTTAAACTTAAAATTTTCATATACAATTATGAGGATCTGCAGAAAAAAAACATAGATAAACTTAAACCTGTTTTATCCAGAATGGGCAAATTGTATGTCACGATATTTTCTTTAAGGCCTATATCCAGCAGTAGAAGTCTTTCAGCTGAGATGATGGTATTTCTGATTGCATTTCTTTCTTAGATATGAAATATGAATTGTCCTCTGAATGTCGCTGTCCTATTTCCTTTAACATTAAGTTACAATTAAATGTTTAAGATTAACATTTAATTACCAAAGTTGATATAAAATAAGCAATTGAAAGGGCAAAATTGAATGATTACCACCAACCAACTTATTCAAATTGCAGCAGCAAAACTGTTGTTACAGTTTCAGGTTATAATTCGCACCATCTTAAATCTCCTTTGTTCATAAAACAGTATGTTGTGTTTGGTTATAATCTTGTCTCTTTATAGCATCCAGTCATTTTATTTTTAGTATATAATTTACTTGAAAACTGAAAAAAAAACAATTAAGTAGCATATTATTATGCCTGATTTTTATTTGTCCTTAAGTTAGGACGGATGATTTATCGATAACTTTTGACTAAACATATTTTGGCACAACACTATCATAACCTTTACAGAAGGTGTTTTACCGTAATAATTCAATTACGACAAACAGCGCGTAAAATTGATGTTCTTGATAATTTATTAGTCATAATAGTGCCCAGAAGTCTACAATGAAATAAAATGATTTACCGAATGGTAGGTGACCAAAATATCATGATTTTGATTCCTTGACGCATTTGATTCACATCCCGGCACTACACAAGAGATTGTTATACATTAAGTTAAACATTCACAATCACAAAACCAATTTATCACACCTTTTTCATAAAAAATAATCATAAAACTTTGGGAGCTGCTACCGATGTTTACAATGTCATATTATACGTCAAAATAAAACAAACCATAACCAAACCACCAAATATGTATCAAATTATTGGTTTTTAATTTGTTACGGTAGAAAAAAAACCAGTGACGTAATAAACCACTTTGATGCCACACGAAGAAAACTTGCAACAATCTATACCAATATTATAAAGAGGAAAGATTTGTTTGTTTGTTTGTTTGTTTGTAACGAATAGGCTCCGGAAATACTGAACCGATTTGAAAAATTCTTTCACTGGTAGGAAGCTACACTATCCCCGAGTGACATAGGATATATTAGATTTTCAAAAAAATTAGGGATCCTTACTTAAACTCAAATAATGTAACCCAAGGTACAATATTTTTTCCGTTGTTTACATATTTTGACAGGTGGTCTGTTGTTGTTGTTTGTTTTTTTATTCGCACATTCTTGGCAGTAAAAAGAACATAGTCTATAGAGCCAAGTCTTTAGTAGTATCTTATATTCTATGGCGTAACGAAGTAAGCCGGGAATGCTCGTTTCTTATATTTTATGTCTCTAACTAATAGTCTTTTTGCCGTTGAGTAAGGAGCGCAACACAATGAAAACTACTTTTTATTTTAGCCTGGCTTCTATGCTTTAGTCCTTATTCTGAGGACCAACCAGAACGATGTATTTTAATTTAAATTGAGTCTATACGCATAAAAATTGCCTATGTTAAGTCCGGAAGGTTTTGCACGACATGGTTTTTACTGTCCAAGTTTTTAGTTATAACACAAAAAACCATGTTGTACAAAAATTTGGCGGTGCTAACTTGGATGGTAATGATGCACATCCGAGTAACCAAAACCTCTTATAACTCGTAAAGTACTCTAGTAGTATTTTTTTCCATTAAGTACTAAATAGTAGACATACTGTAGTATACTCCATAGAATTCTCATCTTCATATGACGCGTATTTACGAGATTCCTGGAAATAACCTCAAAGTCGCGCGGTAAAACTTGGATTTACTTAATTTTCAGTTTCTCCTAGATTCAGGGAAACAAAAGTTTGTTTATTGCGAATTACTTTTTGCGTAGATTTATTTTTAATTCATAAATTTAATATTTGCTGCTATTTTGGCTCAATCTGAAGGTGGCCGCGTTGGGAAGGATGCTTTGCAACGCGGCCACCAAAAACTTCTTATAACTCGAAAAGTACTCTAGTACTTATTTTTTCCTTTAAGTACTAAATAGTAGTAATTCTGTAGCATTAGTTGCCTTAAAATCAAACTAATCGGAGCTGGTGGCCGCGCCCTATAGTATGTGGCGAGTCTAACTACCTTCTATATGTCCTTCTTGTATGCTTATTGAATAAAAATAAAAACATTTTGAACTCATAATAATATAATTAACAAATAATCAGTCAAAAATTAAAAGAACTAAAACAATGAAAATCAGTACAACAATCATCTAAGGGATTCGGTAAGCGAATAAAATAAGTAGCTAAAAAAAAAAACTCCGAGTCAGACCCCTCATCAACTAAACTAGAACTAGAGCTGATCATCTTCAAACGGCTGATCAGGTCATGGTAACCTTACCATCCAATAAAATTGAAGTAACACGGTATCAAATTTAAAATCGATAGGACATGGAATGTAGTTAGGTCCCCTCATTCACTCATACGTTTGAAGATGATCAGCTCTTAAATAATGGATGAGGGGATCTAATTTCCTTCCAGATCAGATCTAAACACTCCAAACAGATGTATATGTTACGGTAAATGTGAATAATGCGGTGATTATGCATAATTACCGGTTATTATGCATAATTCCCGGCACTTGCGGTAAATGTAATAAAAAACTCTAAATTTATCACATTAACCGGTAACTATATATAATTCCCAGTCCCCATTAGTAAATGTAATAAATTACGTTTATATTCATCACTTCGGAGTCTAGTATCCTAGAAAAATCATAAAAGCAAATTACACATGTAAAAAAAAAAATTTTAAGTCTCAAGAGTAGGTGTCCCAAAAAAAGACAAAAAAGTGACACAAAAAATTGTCAATTTCGGCGTCCTTGCCCCTTGCCCAATAAGTCCGGAGCCTATACGATGCTAACCAACAAAGAAACGAACAATAAAAATCTTTCCTCTTTAATATTGGTATAGATTTGAGGTTTTATAGTAACGAAACGTTCCCATGTCATCATTCTACCCACATTCTAGCAAGCGGCCGCCTGCCCGCCCCTTCATCATCCGCCACCGCCACGCACGGCACGGCACGAGACGGACGAGACGTCGTCGTCGTCGGGCGGGCGGCCCTGCTGCTGTGGTGCTACATTAGACGAAATTTCTCCATCTAGGCTATCTCAGAATAGCAAATGGTGACTAAAACAGGTAATTTGTATTGTAAATTATAAGTTAGTATACATACAAGTTATAGAAAGTGTAGTTAATATTATATATTTTTTAAAAATAAAAATTTTTTTCTTCTATTTTTGTGCAAAAAGGTTATTTATTATAAATAATCAAATATAGGTTTTAGTTTGACCGCCTCAAGCCGCTTGAGTTCAAATTATATATATTTTTTGTCGTAAGTATATATTTTTATTAGTTTTTAATGTGGTAAATTTAGATGGTATTGCATTATATTTTTTATTTTAAAGGAATATAAGGAATACTTAATGGGTAAATTATATTTCGTACAGTGGCGGACACGATCGGCGTAACACTTCCGGTTTTTCTGTATTGCAAAATAGCTCTTGTTCTTTGGTAGTATAGTCTAGGGCTGACGAAACTATAGATAAATCTGTTACGGCCTCAGTCCGTGACTGTACACGCAAAATGAGTCAAACTAATAAAAATTGCCAAGCCTTTTAACAAAAATCGCGTCCTCTCGCTTATTTTTGCACACGCAAATAATTTATCTAGGCAAAAAAATATTTATTTTATCTTTTACATTTTTTTTCTAAGTTGCATAAAAAATTTGTAATTAATCCATCAATCAGTAAATTTATTTAAGGCCGGGCGAAGAAGAGGATCAAAAATGATGCTACATGTGTGGACGAACTTTAGTGCATAGTATTACGATATTATTTATAATTTCTATTTCGAAGCAAAATTTCTACAAAAGTAAAAAAAATAAGCATTGTTGTGCCGACAAATAAGATGGGCTGCAGTCAACATTATGGCGAATAAGGCTAGCTAAGATCTGGCAATCCTAGCTGCTGCTGTTTGTCTCCCTCTAGTATCTCTAGTTGGTCTGTGTCTCCCTCTTGTTGCCTTGTTACCTGCCGCCGCTTGCCTCTCGCGGCTCGCTAGCCCGCTAAACTATACGGTAGCATTTTGTCAATCGCCCATTGTTTACATGTTTTCTAAATTATCCTGTTGTTTTTGTGCTATGTATAACGAATAGGGACTCACTTAAAAGTGCAGTGTAACGGGTTTCTTGTTGAATAAAGTGTGTGATAACGTATCAAGTTCAGTTGTTTGATTTAGTGGTAACCATGGCTTGTTTAGCCCAAAATGCATTGCTGAACTGTATTGGAAGTTTGAAATTAAAAGAAAAGGTTTGAAAGTTGTGTTGTGTGTACTTGTGTGTGCCTGATTAAAGGATTTGCCTATGTTAAATGGATTGAAAAGGTATGTGACCTATACAGAGTAAGAGTTTCACTCAGGAACACCCTTGATCAGCACTCTACTAGTAAATCTGGAATGTAAAACCTACTTGTAGGTAATTCCAAAACGGGACAATGTACCTTTTAAGATTCAAATGCATATCAATTTTTAAAATGTGGTGGAACCCTTGCTTTAATTTCAGCCTAAACAATAAGAGCTTGTAAACATAACCTCAAAGGGTAATTGGATGAATACAAAAGCATGGCTCATCAAAACTTTAAAGCTGAACTCTGAAAAAGCTTTATCTGTGAATCCAGTTTTGTTAGACGAAAGTGGAACACGCATAGTGCAACTGTCACTTAATATCAATCAACATTGACTTAAATATTGTCAGTTGGACATAAACAAAACATCATAAGGAGCAGACTACCCTTTTTGGTCAATTCAAATCTATTGCGATACTAGGTACTGCTATGTATAGTTATAGCAAAATTGTTTACAAGACTACCAAATGTGTATTTTCTTGCGATTAAGCTCTTTCTATTCTACTTATATATTTGATAGGGTGCTGTTTTGCGCTATGAGATTAAGGCCCCAGATCAAGCCTTACACCTTAAAATGATTAAAAGCATGTAGGGTATGATGTAGGGTTCGAATTTAAAATAATATTTCATGCCTCAAAAACATTGCAACTTCTCAAACACATTTCTGACCGCCATCATTTATGATTATTATCCAATTTAACATATTTTATCAATTAAATTGCTTATTTATAAAAAACAAATAAAATGTAATAAGTATTATTTTTAACTGTAAGATAAGAAATTATTTTCCACTACTAAAAACATTGCCTGAAATAAACAAATAATTTATTTTAACAAACCCAAAGATTATGATTCTTACATTTTTTATTAATTGTAAATACCTAAATCTGTCTTGATATATAAGTAGATTGTAAATGTAGCATATTGGATTTGATTCAGTTTTTATAATTTAATTGATTATTAAACATAAGAATTTATTCAATCTTGTTATTGCTGGTCCGGTAGAATTTTGATTGTGGCATTTTATCTTTTAACTGACCTCGCAAACTTTGATTTGAACAGATTTTCTTAGGCAATACCTAAGAAATAAGTTTATATGATTATTATTTACCATTCTACTAACTTGACTACTACTGTCCTGAAGACTTGGCTTGGTATAGACTATGTTTCATAGGAAATGAATAGAAAATGGAACAGTTACATAGTTTGTAGGGAAAATGAACATATAAGCACCCGAAAGAATACATCTCAGGGAAAGAATACACCACTATACCCTCCCCAGGTGCCAAAATGTGCAGCGGCAGAACAGGGTAACCTAATATGTAAGTTTGTTTAATAAACTGATGTACTTACTTAGTTTGTAACTTATGAATGAACAATTTTATGGTTAATAGGAAGATAGATTGATATGGTGGAAGTAGAAGTAGATAAATTGTTTAATGATGTGCTGTAAGTTATTAGAATTTTTTATAAGGACAAGTTTATTTTGCTCCTTTTAGCGCATTGAAATAAAAGCTTAATTTTTAAAAGCTTTTTAACTTTTATTTTATTTCTTACTTAAGTAGGTACTTACCTAAAGTTATTATCTATCTACTTTCTACTTCTATCTATTCTACTATCTACTTCTATTTATTCAACCTACTATATATATCATATATACAGGGTGTCCCAAAAGTCCACGATAAACCGGAAGCAGGAGATAGAGCAAGTCATTACACCTGCTAGAAAAATACAAAATAAACCCCTGTGGTGTTAAAACTACTTAAAGCTATTTATAAAAAATCAACAGTCTGTGACAATCTTTTCACCTTGATGCTACAAATAGTAACTTTTGCTCAGTATTTTTTTTTTAGTACAGCAGATTAAAGTTGGGCACATTATTTTAATATTTTTGTTTGGGAGAAACAAGCAATTTTCTTTTAAACTAATGAAGAATGACTTCAAATCTAAGGACACAATTGATTGACGCATTATTCAGGCTGGATATATTTAAAAATGAAACCGAGCGAATGTTACGATTTGTAGCACAACAAGGTGGAAAAGATGTCAGTGAACTTGGCAGATCATTGTCCAGCAGATCAAAATTTTATGTGAGTTCTTTTCGCATGCAGCCGAGTTCTACAGTTCCTGATACTTTTCAGAAATAGTTCTGGAGTTTTTACCTGAAAAAAAGTACTTTGACGAAATGATCTGCTAACTTCCGGTAGCAGATCATTTTCAGCAGATCAAAAATAAAAGTTAGTTCTTCATACATACAGCTGATTTCTACAGTTCCTAGTACTTTTTAGGAATAGTTCTGGCGTTTAAACTGAAAAAAGTCAATTAACAAAATTATCTGACTACTAGCCGTGGGTTAGTTGAAAATATATTAATAATTCATTCAAACAGCTAGAACTCTTTCACTTTTAACACATCTGTATCAGAACCGCAACCTAGAACTCGATTTGAGTCCAGAACTCACGTTAAAGTACCAGCAGATCACGTCAGAATGTAAAAAAACACGAAAATCTATTTTGTATCGTTCTAAGTAGAATCAGAGGCTAGAACTCTTTTGTTTCCTACTTATCCGTATCAGAACTGCAACCTAGAACTCGATTTGAGTCCAGAACTCACGTTAAAGTACCAGCAGATCACGTCAGAATGTTAAACAAACACGAAAATGTATTTTGTATCATTCTAAGTTAAATCAGAGGCTAGAACTCTTTCGATTTTCACACAGCCGTATCAGAACTGCAACCTAGAACTCGATTTGAGTCCAGAACTCACGTTAAAGTACCAGCAGATCACGTCAGAATGCAAAAAAAACACGAAAATGTATTTTGTATCGTTCTAAGTAGAATCAGTGGCTAGAACTCTTTCGCTTTTCACACATCCGTGTCAGAACTGCAACCTAGAACTCGATTTGAATCGAGAACTCACGTTAAAGTACCAGCAGATCACGTCAGTATGTTAATAAAACACGAAAATGTATTTTGTATCATTCTAAGTTAAATCAGAGGCTAGAACTCTTTCGATTTTCACACAGCCGTATCAGAACTGCAACCTAGAACTCGATTTGAGTCCAGAACTCACGTTAAAGTACCAGCAGATCACGTCAGAATGCAAAAAAAACACGAAAATGTATTTTGTATCGTTCTAAGTAGAATCAGTGGCTAGAACTCTTTCGCTTTTCACACATCCGTGTCAGAACTGCAACCTAGAACTCGATTTGAATCGAGAACTCACGTTAAAGTGCCAGCAGATCACGTCAGAATGTAAAAAAAACACGAAAATGTATTTTGTATCGTTCAAAGTAGAATCAGTGGCTAGAACTCTTTCGATTTTCACACAGCCGTATCAGAACTGCAACCTAGTACTCGATTTACGGATGTGTGAAAAGTGTTAGTTTTAAGTTTTTCTGGTAGCCGTGTGAACTTGGCAACCGAGATTGAGAAATTTTATTATTGTACCTTTATTCCCATAGATAAACGTTTTTAGTTGATTGTAGTAATTATTTTTTTGTGTTAGACAGAAAAAAATTATAGCACTTTAAAAAAATCGAGTCCCCCCGATGCACGGAAACTCAAATTTTGTCTTCGATTCAAGAAAGAATCGTTAGTAGTTCATTGTAGTGAAAATAATTTCGTTTGTAGTTGAAAAAATATTTTTTTATTTTTAACTTGGCACCCGACACTTTTTTTTTTTTCGATTCTAATATCTTATAGGACGTTGTTGATTGTAGTGATTTTCTTTTCGTTGTAGTATCTTAAAAAAAAAAGTTTTTCGTTTGAAGTAAAGTAAATTTTGTTTGTAGTGACGTTAAATTCGTTTGTAGTAACTTATTCTCGTTTGTAGTTAGCTTTAAAGGGTGTTTATCAGGAACCGAGTTTTAGGTCTGTCCAAGCTAATATCTCTATTAACTGCTGTCTTTTCAAAACTGTTTTTTTTTATACAACAAGTAAGTCGGTAGGCTCTTAGGCTTCGAACGCACAGGCGGATTATATCCGCGCGGAAAAAAAATCGCGCGGATAGAAATCCGCTGTTGCGGTTTTATTTCCGCGCGGAATGATAGGTTGTTATTTCATTTTCAACCTTATTCATAGGCCCCGTAAGTACAGGCAAATTTTTATCCGCTCGGAAATAAAACCGCAACAGCGGATTTTTATCCGGTGGTGCGTACACTTCCATAGCATTCAATATGTTACATAAAAACCGCGCGGCAAATATCCGCCTGTGCGTTTGAAGCCTTAGAGCATCATATAATTCAGCACAATATATTACAGAATTTTCACAATTTTTTTTGAAGATGAAAATTCTAAGTTCTTTGGCGCGACCATAACTTACTTTTTTATTTTTTATATTTCTAAATGACCGAAATAACAAATTACAAATGCGATATAAATGCATAACCGTAAAAACTTGCTTGTTATAAAATTTAAAACTAATATCTTTGAACACGATTAAAATTTCTGTGGCAACATTTCTAATTTATTTGGGGGCAATTCTAAGATCTTTGGCAGTTTCTCTAATTTCATTGGACAAAAATCTAATTTCTTTGGGCAAAATCTAATTTCTTTGGGGAGAATCTAATTTCTTTGGCGGTCATATTTTAGAACGCTAAAACTTCGAAATGGCTCGATCAATTTTAGGGCGAAAAACTACTAGACTACGTCTACAATGTATGTTATTTTTTCTAAAGTAAATATTAAAAAAAAAATGCGCCAAAGAAATTATAGTCATTTTAAGCCATTTTCTGATAATCACCCTAAATCGTTTGTAGTACCTTATTTTCGTTTGTAGTGAGGTTTAAATCGTTTGTAGTAACTTATTTTCCTTTGTAGTGAGGTTAAATTCGTTTGAAGTAACACACTTTCGTTTGTAGTGACGTTAAATTTGTTTTTTTTAGTAACTTTCTTTCGTTTGTAGTAAGCTTTAAATCGTTTGTAGTAACTTATTTTTGTTTGTAGTGAAGTTTAAATCGTTTGTAGTAACTTATTTTCGTTTGTAGTGAAGTTTAAATCGTTTGTAGTAACTTATTTTCGTTTCTAGTGAGCTTTAAATCGTTTGTAGTTACCTATTTTCGTTTGTAGTGAGTTTTAAATTGTTTGTAGTAACTTATTTTCGTTTGTAGTGAGCTTAAAATCGTTTGTAGTAACTTATTTTCGTTTGAAGTGAGGTTTAAATCGTTTGTAGTAACTTATTTTAGTTTGTAGTGAGGTTAAATTCGTTTGTAGTTACCTATTTTCGTTTGTAGTGAGCTTTAAATTGTTTGCATTAACTTACTTTCTTTTGTAGTACAAACGAAATTAAGTTACTACAAACGATTTAAAGCTCTCTACAAACAAAAACAAGTTACTACAAACGAATTTAACGTCACTACCAACGAAAGTGTGTTACTTCAAACGAATTTAACGTCACTACCAACGAAAGTGTGTTACTTTAAACGAATTTAACCTCACTACAAACGAAAATAACTTACTACTACTACTATGCTACTACTATGAAAGTAACATTAACATATCTTTGAAAAATACAGTTGATTGGTTAACATCTAATAATTTAATCAATATATATAAAAATCTTCCGTTACTGACTGACTGACTGACTGACTGACTGACTGACTGACTGACTGACTGACTGACTGACTGACTGACAGACAACGCAGAGCCGAAACTACTGGGCGTAGCGGGTTGAAATTTTGCATGTAGGTTCCTTAGGGAGTGTAGGTGAGCACTAAGAAGGGATTTCCCGAAATTCCCACGGGAACGGGAAAAAAAGGGAATTTTGTGTTTATAAGAAATCTGCGCGGGAAAAACCGCGGGGCAGCCTCTAGTACTTAATATAAAAAAGACAAATATTATGCACTTTTTAAATAAAAGTCATCATAATATTAGAATTCACTGTAACGGAGAAGAAATTATAGAAGCTGAATGCACCAAATTTCTTGGCTTGTATGTAGATTCAAAGCTTGATTGGGACCAACATATTGAATCTGTTTGCAAAAAGTTAAAGTCCTTTTCATACGCCTTATACCAACTATCAAAAGAAGCAAACATATCAACGCTTTTAATGGCATATCATGGCAATGCTGTTTCCACGATGAGATATGGAATAATAATTTGGGGTAATTCTAAAAACTGGGAATTTGCTTTAAGCCCAAAAAAAAGTGTATTAGAGCAATTGCACAGATAAGAATACCTGAAACCTGTAAAGTACACTTTAAAAGGCTAAAATTATTGACAATGCCAAGCTTATATATATTTGAAATAGCTTTATTTATTAAAAATAACAGGCCATTGTTCGCTTTACTAAATAGTAAAAGAAGGCAAAATGTTATACAATCATCTCGCTTAAATTTGACACAAAATTGAAAAAGTATATTAGCAATGGCACCAAAAGTATTAAATAAATTACCCAAAGACACAGAGATATTGAATGTACATAGATTTAAGAAAAAATATTTTTTTTTTTTTCGGTTGACAAGGCTTACTATACACACTATAAGCCTTGTCAACCGAAAAAAAAAAAATATTTTTTCTTAAATCTATGTATGATTATTTTAATGACAAAATTCCGGACTCTATTTGTTTCGACATATAATTTTTTAATTTACATTATTATTATAATTATTGTTTAGTGTGTTGTGATATTACGTATTGACCTGATTTATTGTGATATATTTTACCCTAATTTGACATTGCATTTACATTAACTTTTTAATTTGACATTTGATTTTATAACTTATATATAGAAAGCATGTTGCATGCATATTTTGCACACCAGAAATGGTAAAACGTACTGTACTTTCTTACTTATATATTTGTCATCTTCTTACGTATACATACGTATCACATGCGGCAAATCAATTTATTTTGCACACATGTGTGCAAAATAAATTGATTTGCCGCATGATTTGATTTGACTACAAACGATTTTAAGCTCACTACAAACGAAATTAAGTTACTACAAACGAATTTAACGTCACTACAAACGAAAATAAGTTACTACAAACGAAAAACTTTTTTTCTAAGATACTACAAACGAAAAGAAAATCACTAAAATCAACTACGTCCTATTAGGTATTAGAATCGAAAAAAAAAAGGTTTGTCGGGTGCCAAGTTCACAAAAAAAAAATTTTTTTTCAACTACAAACGAAATGATTTTCACTACAATCAACTACTAACGATTCTTTTCTTGAATCGATGACAAAATTTGAGTTTCCGTAAATCGGGGGGACGCGATTTTTTCAAAGTGCTATAAATTTTTTCTGTCTAACTACAAAAAAAAAATTTACTTCAATCAACTACAAACGTTTATCTATGGGAATAAGGGTTTAATAATAAAATTTCTCAATCTCGGGTGCCAAGTTCACACAGCCTTTTCTGGTAGCTGTACTGTAATTACTTGCTCTATCTCCTGCTTCCGGTTTATAGTCGACTTTTGGGACACTGTATAAAAAAATAATCTTGGTTCGTTAGTCTCGCCAAAACTCGAGAACAGCCGGTCCGATTAAGATAAATTTTGGTTTTGAAATGATCGTAGTAGTTCAGGGAAGGTTTAAAAGGTGAGAAAATATGAAACAATAGAGAGGCAGTTAATAAAAGTAACAATTTCTTTTTCCCATACAAAATGTAAGGCGCGATACAAAGTTCGCCGGGACAGCTAGTATTTTATCAATATTATGATAAATGAGAAAATGCCATATTTCTAAAATAATATAATATAGTAAATGGAAAGAAAGAGTGCTATGGGTGGCCTTGTTGTACAGTAGCGGACTAGGAGGCCGTAACAGATTTGTCTATGGTTTTGTCAGCCCTAGACTGTATTACTAAAGAACAAGAGCTATTTTGCAATACAGAAAAACCGGAAGTGTTACGCCGACCGTGTCCGCCACTGTACCGAGCCGTAGGTTTAATTAATGCAGAGAAACCTTTGAAAATACCTATTAACATTTTTGTGATTTTTGTATATAAAAGTCTTTCATTTTTGTGAAGAATCTATTCTTACCCCAAATAAATACACTAAATAAATGCTCTAATATTGCTAAGGTGTTGAGGTGAACAATTTGTTAAGTGCCAGTTTACAGCGATGCTAGCGCCATTCTCGAAAAAAAAATTTTTTTCTAAACGAAGGCAAATATCAAAAATGTGACACAGTATGACACTAGATAATCTTACTCAGTATTTATGAGCACAGTTAAGTAGTAAGTAAAAAGAACAAAAATATCCACAGATTGTTACCAAAAGTGGCCACTTTTAGTAACACTTTGTAGATTTCTTTTGTCTTTAACCTAAAAGCTATGCAACAGTGCCTTAAAAACACAAGGCTACATTATCTAGTGTCATACTGTACCACATTTTTTATATTTGCCTTAGTTTAAAAGATATTAATTTTTTTCGCAAATGGCGCTAGCATCGCTGTAAGCTGGCTCTTAATGTTAAACTAGATGCGACACTTTATGTCTACACCTGTTTTAAAGGAAAATAAAGTTATAATTATTTTATTATTTTACTAAAAGTTTTTATAATGAGGGGTTTTCAAAGTGACAATTAAAAAAAATTGTTTTGTAATACGCCTGTAGATGGCGTTGTCTATCGTAATAGACATAATCAAGTAATTCAATCGAATCAGTTCAAATTAAGACGCTATATGAGTTTTTAAGGTTTTTTAAATCAAGTAATTCTCTTACCGTCTTATTCATAAAGATACAGTAGATTTTAAGTAGCCTTACTGGAGGCCTACTTCTCTGGTTTGTTGTATAGTAAATACATAACATCCACTCTAAATTGACATACGTCAAATAACTAAAATGCTCTTTAACTTTTTATGAATAAGAGGGTTAATCTATAAGAGGTAAAGATCTGGAATTTTAACATAACGTTTTTGAGGATATAACAAAGTTTTTTATAATTGAGAATCACTTGTGGAATCAAAAAACCTCGATACATTATTTCGTCAAAGATAGCCATTTCAAAAAACGGGAATAGCTAGTTCTTCGAAATTACTAACTAGTTTTGTTGAAACTACATAGGAATATTGATGATAAAGTAAATTAAATTCTGGTAATTTAAATTTGATTTAAATGTTTTAATTAAAAAGATATTTAATATTTATTACTTTTTCGAATAAAATGTAGTAACCGATGACATATGACTGTCCTTTTCCCTCAGTATGTTTGAGGGAAAAGGACAACCTTTGATCCTCGGTCGTTTGATTTATTTCGCGTACATATCTTCTTCTCGTATTTTGAGCTTTAAATGATTAATTTGTACTTAAACCTATAGACTTTTTTCTTTCTGAGATGTCAAATTGAAAATCTCTTATTAACTAGGTAGGTATATCCTGTATTTGGGGATAAGATTTACTTTAATTATGCTACTGATGATAATGGTTTAACATTTTATTATAAAATAACAATGAGCCCACTGACTGCTGTACTTAGTTTCTGCTTGTTACAGAAGATGCACTTCAGGTTCATAAATTATTTAAAAAGTCAGTTTGTATTATAGTGATAATATATATTTGAATTACAAAATGTATTATTTTAATATTGTTTGCTTTTTAATTTTGTTCAAATTTAACACCTTTGAACTTATTGGTGAAGCTTCTTCCACTATTCCCGTTTAATTAATTGCCAGCTGTTTGAGATCTTGATACAAACATAACACTTATGATTAAGACTATTAATATACCTAACCCTATTCTAACCAGTTGATGTTTGTTTAGTCGTAGGGCCTATAAACAGCATTGATGGCTTGAAGGGGGATCTGCACTTTATCCAAACAAAAAGCGGTCACCTGCAACTGATCTACGAACCTTACATTTTCGTGACTGACAGCGTGCGCAGCGGCCGCACCTTCTGGCGCTGCATGGATTACAGCAAGCGGTGCCGTGCGCGGATAACTTCCAAGAACAATGAACTCCGGATTACCAACCCCGTCCACAATCACACCGAGGACCACATGCAGAAGATATCTCGGAAATACCAGCTTGGCGAAGTAGTCACCTGCCCATCAGTTTAGCCAGCCAGGCAGACCATTTTAAGCTAGCAAATAGTTTTATGATTGACTTATCTAATGACTTGTCTGCTATTTCACTTACCACACACTAAATGAGCTGTGATGCAGAAATTAGGCGTTTGTTTGTACATTTACCAACTTTACAAACTTTCTTCGTTCAAACTAAATGACCAATGCCTTAAATATATACTTAATAAATATTACTGGTTAAAGCTAAAGCTTAAACTAATAATTAAACTAATTATTTTTTAAATTCATAATGCATTTTCTCCCAAATTGAGAAATATAAAGACCAAAATATTTTTTGTAGTTTGTGTAGTTTTGAGCGAAAAGGTAACTGAAGTTTATCTGTAACTAGGCGACCCGGCGAACTTCATACCGCCTTACCTATTACTATGTTGTGCATATATTATAATATAAAGTTTATATTATAAACCTTCCTCTTGAATCACTCTATCTTTGAAAAAAAAACGCATCAAAATCCGTTGCATAGTTTTAAAGATATTAAGCATACATAGGGACAGACGTGGGAAGCGACTTTGTTTATACTATGTATTGATGTTTGCTATCGATATTTAGCACAATTTACACCTAAACATTGCTAGATATTTTATTTTTTAAATTGACAGGGGAATGTTGCCCATTATAAACTGCCTAGTACAATTAGGGTGCCGTAAATTAAACCAAATTTTTTATTATTAATAAATAGAAAATAATGTTTAATAGTCAAGAAATCTTAGTACTTGAAGGAAAAGCACTACATTTTAAACAAAAATATATAAACTCAATAAAAAACAAATAACTTCCTTAAAATTTCGAAGGGGTCATAAATCTTCGCTCGGCTCGAGTCGGTATTTAGAGTGCTACTTTTGAGAAGTCACCTCCAAATTAACGTATCTGCAAAACCTATACAATATATTACTATCTATACCAATATTATAAAGAGGAAAGATTTGTTTGTTTGTTTGTTTGTTTGTTTGTTTGTAACGAATAGGCTCCGGAAATACTGAACCGATTTGAAAAATTCTTTCACTGGTAGGAAGCTACATTAACCCCGAGTGTCATAGGCTATATTAGATTTTCAAAAAAATTTGGGATCTTTACCTAAACTCAAATAATATAACCCAAGGTGCAATATTTTTTCCGTTGTTGGCATATTTTGACAGGTGGTTTGTGTTGTTGTTGTTTGTTTTTTATTCGGCCATTCTGGACAGTCAAAAGAACATAGTCTATAGAGCCAAGTCTTTTGTAGTACCTATCTTTATTTCTATGGCGTAACGAAGTAAGCCGGGAAAGCTCGTATATGTATATGATTATATTACTACAATCAATATATATAAAACTCTTCCGTTACTGACTGACTGACTGACTGACTGACTGACTGACTGACTGACTGACTGACTGACTGACTGACTGACTGACTGACAGACAACGCAGAGCCGAAACTACTGAGCGTAGCGGGCTGAAATTTCGCATGTAGGTTCCTTAGGGAGTGCAGGTGAGCACTAAGAAGGGATTTCCCGAAATTCCCACGGGAACGGGAATAAACGGGAATTTTCTGTTTATGAGAAATCTGCGCGGGAAAAACCGCGGGGCAGTCCGTAGTACAATATATATTATTACTACAAGATATTTTAATAATTTCAGTTTGCTTTTTATTATTTATTAAATAAGTAGTAATATTTATGAAATCTCAATACATGCACAAGATTTGAGCGTTTTTAAACACACTTATTTCTGATGGTGAATACATCAATATATATAAAACTCTTCCGTTACTGACTGACTGACTGACTGACTGACTGACAGACAACGCAGAGCCGAAACTACTGGGCGTAGCGGGCTGAAATTTTGCATGTAGGTTCCATAAGGAGTGTAGGTGAGCACTAAGAAAGGATTTCCCGAAATTCCCATGGGAACGGGAAAAAACGGGATTTTTGTGTTTATGAGAAATCTACGCGAGTGAAACCGCGGGGCAGCTTCTAGTTTTTTTATAAACTCTGTTTCCTTTTTAAAATAGTGTTTCGATAAAGCCGTTTCTCTACGTTTTGATCTATAGCCATAACATAAATATATTATTGTGAAATTTTGAAAATTTGATCCTTGTACAAATGATCGGTTGTACAAAGGTAAGGTACAAAGACCTACGATACCACCAGGGTTATATCCAGGGGTAAAAATTAAACATAAATGGGGTGGCAAAGCATTTAATATTTATATCGGAAATGGTTTTGAAACTTTTAAAAATCTAATAAGTTGGTTGTTTTTATGATCTCAGTTCCTTTTTCGCTTTTGGGGCATTCCATGCAACGTGACACCAGACCAGTAAAACATTAAAGTTACAGAATAGTTTATTTATGCATTTAGAATAACAGCATACAGTCTTAAGTTTATGAAATTAATAAAAAAAAATCGAAAAAAACAGTTTTTTCTACTTTTTTGGTCAATATCAACACAGGTGTTAGTCAAGCTCACCACATACAGGTTATTGTGTATGATTTCAAAAAATAAAAACCCAGATATTATGAATGTGAATCAGCCTGTTGGGAACATAACCAATTAGTACATTACTTAAGATTTACTACGTAAAATATAAATTAAAAAAGGTTAGTTAGTTTCTATAATATTAAGCAATCATTGGTAACCAGAACTATGTCCCGACCGTCACATTTAAATTAGCTTTTGTTGATTTTTACCTTTAAAATGCGTGTTTATGATAAAATGCGTGTATTGCAAGTAACAATAAATAGGATCTGAGGGGTTTGCCATTTCTTAAAGTGGCTATGAACTGTTGTTTTTTTTAACACATTAATTTAAAGTTCTGTCCCGACCGTCACAGTCCCATCCAACCATCATTATTACAAGTAGAAATTTTCTTGTATTTTTACAAATATCGCTTGCATTGGGCTTAAACAAGTCTATCCAAAATTATTTAATTTATTTTCTTGGTTTTATTGATTTTTTAGTATATATTTCGTAGCAAAATACTCGTATTTTTTAAATTATAATTAAAATAATTTCGCTTGCTTAAGGCTTAAATAAGACTAAACATATTATAATAAATTTTAATTCCCCGAGTTTATTGGTTTTTTGATATATTATGAGACGTAACGTACTCGAGTGGCCCCCCATTACCAAAAAAAGGCCTATTGTCCAGCAGAAGACTATGAGTATGAGAGTATAATAATAATAACACATCACACTCAGAGCCCCTAACTAGGAAGAACCTGTATCTAGAGCGCCCGAAACACACACAGAGACGAACATCACACCCAGACCGGAAAAAAACATCGATATTCATCATATTAATATTCGCCCCGCCCGGGAATCGAACCCTGGTGCTCACGCTTACTCAGTCCACATCACTGCCAACTGAGCCACGGAGCAGTCGATGTATCACTACTTTTTTCTTACTCATTACTACATACTTCAAAGTATGAAGTAATGAGTAAGAAAAAAGTAGAATAAGAAAACTGAAAGCTAAGGAAAACCAATACAAAGTAACTATGCATAGAAAGCCTCAGAAAGCAAAGATATCAAAGAAATTGTAAGAGTAAAAATATTAAGGGATCGCATTTTTTGACGTTTTAGCAATATATAGCTGATTTTGAAAAATAATTGTAAAAGTTAATGTAAAAAAAACTTTAAACTAAATAAAAAAACATAATTTTTTGTTGATTTGTTACTCGTCCCGACAGTCACAATGACTTGTCCCGACCGTCACACTCATCAAATCGGAACTTTGTTAAAAAAAAAACATTTTTGTTACTTCAAATCAGTACATACTGAAAGCTTCACTATTCATAAATTTGCATAGAATGATTCGTATTCATATCATTTATAGTTTCTTACAAACTTTAAAATGTATGTGTAAATCTGGAGTAGACAAGAAAGTAAGGGTCCCGACCGTCACAATTTTCAAGACCTTTTTTTTCATAGTAAATTATTAAGTACATGCTTGAAATTTAGGGATGTTAAAGTTTAATGATTTAAGTTTATGTTAAAATCGCAGTTTTTATTTGGTGCTCTTAAATAACTGAAATAAATACAGAAGTACTTAGAAAAAGGAGTAAAATGTCCCGACCGTCACACTTGGAATGCCCCTTTTATGAAACGCAAGTCGGTACAGTTTTTAGAATGGACATGCAGATTCAGAAAAACAAATTGTGTGTTTATGTATTGGACTTATAAAATACGTATCGTCTTTACACGTAAAATAATTTAATTAAGAAAAGGAAGGATAGAAGTAATTCATCTTTGGTGAGAATATATAATAGTGGTCAAAGTTTTTTTTATCTTGTTTTTGCTTTTGTATTGAAAGGTTTTCAATGTGACATAACAAAAAAAAACAAGTTTTTCACGCCGCTATCAGATGGCGCTTTGCAAAAGATCTATAATTAGATCAAGTTAAATGAATTATTGAAACCTCAAAATAAAATTGAAACTCATCACGCGTTAGTCAAAATAGTTTTTGTTTTGTTTTAATCTTTTCAAGTTAATTTGAACTGATTTGAATTACTAACCTGTGTCTATTACTTAAGACAACGCCATCTACGGGCGTATTACGATATTTTTTAAATGTCACTTTGAAAATCCCTCGTTTGTTTTTGGAAAATTTAGGTGTAAATTGTGCTCTTATACCAGCCTAGCTAGCAAGTCGTCCGAATCTATCCCACTCGCGCGTCACAGAGCGTCTTAGGTCGTCATCAGACGGACCGCACGGCACCAACCGCGCGCAGTCGGCACTCTCAACTCAACCGCACGCTCTCGCTCTTTTTCCGATTACCAACACGTATGACCATGCACATGCATAATGCAGCCATACTCAACCTGCGGCCCGCGGGCCGCATGCGGCGCGGCCCACTAGCATTTCCTACTAAAAATATTAAAACGCCAAAAAAAACTGAAAAGTTAAACATTTTACGTAGCAAGTAAACCTTTTCTTAGCTAAACTCAAATTACTTACTACTTCTTAAGTAATGTCGTATACCAACCATAACCATACCAACTTTATTTTGTTGGTGTGATCCTTACTGGGTGATTATCAGAAAATGGCTTAAAATGACTAATTTCTTTGGCGCATTTTTTTTTTAATATTTACTTTACAAAAAATAACATACATTGTAGACGTAGTCAAAACCTACAAATTAATGTTTTTCGCCCTAAAATTGATCGAGCCATTTCGAAGTTTTAGCGTTCTAAAATATGACTGCCAAAGAAATTAGATTCTCCCCAAAGAAATTATATTTTGCCCAAAGAAATTAGATTTTTGTACAATGAAATTAGAGAAACTGCCAAAGATCTTAGAATTGCCACCCAATAAATTAGAAATGTTGCCACAGAAATTATAATCGTGTTCGAAGAAATTAGTTTTATATTTTATAAAAAGCAAGTTTTTTATATCTGCAACAAACAAGCGGCAGATAATAAAAACAAAAAAAGGTTTGTTTCAAATCAACTTTAATTGTTGGTATTTTAAACATGCATAATCAAAATATTTGATGTTAAATTATAAGTATTTTCTTATGACCAGGTGTTTCCTTTAAGATAACGGCGATATTCAATATTTGATTAGGCAGTCTTGTTATGTTGTCATTCCAATTAATAAAACAAACTTCGTCTTTTTTAAGTCTTTCTTTTTTAGTTTGTTTTCGATCAGGCGATTATAAATTTTAGGCGCACATTTCATTTTACTTCTTAATTTTTTTTATAGAAATATGAGCAGAAACAACAAATATAAAAAAACTTCCATCGAAAGCCCTTGTTTGTTATGGTTTACTATATTTGTACATGAAGTTATATTTATAATACTCGACTTGACATAAGTTTTATAATTTATTTGTACTAAATCTAATTTATTTGGATTAAAACTAATTTCTTTGGCGCAAAATGCCAAAGAAATACAAAGAAATTAGGGACAAAGGAATTAGAAATCTTGTAATTTTTTTTATTAAAAAAAAAAGCATTAGCGCTAATAAAACCTCTTATTGCCACGTGCATATAATTTTAATAATACAATTCACACAAAAATTGAGAATTTAATGATTGTAAATATTAACATAAAAAGGGATATCGAAGAAATTAGACACTTACTGGACCAAAGTCCACAGGTGAGATGAAAATAAATTTTAATTTGTCGCCGTAGTACCCGAGGCAACTCTGCTTCCTGTATTTGTTGGCGGGGGACTAGCTAGAGCGGGGAGTGGTCAATAGACAGTGGTGCGTCTCGTTAAACCAGTGTAAGATTAACGATTTTGTCGCGCCAAAGAAATTAGAATTTTTTGACGGACTGAACTTTTTGGGGTCGTAAGCCAAAAATCGTAGTAAATAATAAACCAAAATTAAATCACAATTTCCTCAGATGTATTTATAATGATATGCATTTATATCGCATTTGTAATTTGTTATTTCGGTCATTTAGAAATATCAGAAATAAAAAAGTAAGTTATGGACGCGCCAAAGAACTTAGAATTTTTATCTTCAAAAAAACATTGTGAAAATCCTGTAATATATTGTGCTGAATTATGTGATGCTCTAAGAGCCTACCGACTTACTTATTGTACAAAAAAAAAAACAGTTTTGAAAAGACAGCAGTTAATAGAGATATTGGCTTGGACAGACCTAAAACTCGGTTCCTGATAATCACCCTACTATGGGTTTTTTAAGGTAATTTAGTGTTCTTTTGTTCGTTGATTCTGAGGCGCCAACTTAAAATTACATGTTATACTTACTTACATTACATTAGTTTAAGAAGTAATTAAATTTAACTAAGAAAAGCATTACATATCTTTTTATCAGTGGTCAAAAAATTGTGGTGCTACGGCCCGCAAGGTATAGGCAGAGGCTACTTTGTGGCCAAGGGTAACAAAAAGGTTGATTAAGGCTGCCATAGAGTGTCTGACGCTAATCAAGAGTTCCCAAGGAATCTACCAAGAGATATTGAACGTCAAAATATTATGGTGCTGTTTTCTCGGAACTGCTTTAGAGCTCTGCTCCTTACTACTACTACGGCGATTGACAATGCGGTCGACGCAGTTTGACTGCAAGCCGACCGCGCGCGGTTGAGAGTGTCGACTGCATGCGGTTGAAGTGTCGCGGTTGGTGCCGTGCGGTCCGTCTGATGTCACGCATAGTTGTGGTCACGCTGTTGTGAACGTTGCTGTCACCTATCGTGTTGTATAGAAGCTCAAAATATTATAATATATGATTTGATTCAGTTTTACTTTGATAATCGTGTTATTTTAATTATTATGAGTACAATTTAAATTTTGCTGCACTTTATTAAAATCAAATGAAACGTGCTATCTAATCATTGGCATTAATATATTAGTTTAATAAGGTATACTTAGGTCAAGTGAATTAGGAGCAGGTAGGAAGTAAAATAATTTAGGTTAAGGTTAGACATCCGTTATAAAAAAAAAAGTATATTGTCACAATTTTGTTACATTTGTATGATTTCTATATTTTCCCACGTACTTAATTTATTTGAGGATTCGTACGACACGTCGTATTTGGTTTGTGTGTAACTAAATCATGCTGCCTGCTATGCATTACAGGACAGGAGTAGTGGTAATTTATAAAGGTTAGTATAAAATAGTCGAAAGTGTTGCCATTCCTTTCTTTACAATAGGCTACTCAGTTATGTTTTTTTTTTTTTTTTAATTATGGTATGTTTAAGAAATGTTTTAACCGTGACTGTGGTAAAACAAGAACCATTAAGCGAAAAAAGATAATAGGAGAGGAAATTGTTTCCTGCTCGAAGTCAATTTTATTACTATTAATCCCACACTGTACAAAACAAACTCGCCTTGAGCAGCTCAGCTCCGCTCCAGTCAGCTAGACGCACCCCGCACCGCACAGCTTTGGTGGAAACAACCGCGACGCCGTCATTTATCTTTATTTTGAAATTCGAAAGCATTTCAGTTAAAAATACTTAATTACGATTATTATTATTTCTAGCCTATGCTGTCCCACTGCTGGGCAAATGCTTCCACACTTCCCTGTCCTTGGCAGGTTCCCACCAGGCCCTATCGTGCGCTCCCAATTCGTCGCTCCATCGTTTCCTGGGGCGACCACGTGGTCTCTTGGCGTGTCTCGGGACACTCAGTGGCCCTCCTTGCCAATGCCCAACGATTGGAGTCCATACTGGAAACGTGGCCGGCCCAGTCCCACTTCAATTCTGCCGCTTTTTGAGCTAAATCCCGTATTTGAGTTCTGGAGCGCAGTTTGGTGTTTCGGATTTAATCCATCTATCGAACTCCCAGTATGCTGCGCTCTACAAAAAGAAAAATCTTTTTCTTATCGAGTGTATAGCTATTAAGTTGTAAGAACTCATTTTAAAACCATAATGTCTGTACATATTTATACTTAGGGTAAAGTCTTTACAGAGAATGCAATCCTCGTTCATGTGTTTAAATTGTGTACTTATATGTACATAATTTTGATAGGTTGGCTTGCAGACGCTCTTAAAATTCGAGAACTAGGCATTTGCAAGCCTACCACGCCACAGTGTTATTTCGTAACCTCTTTCTTTTATAAATCCTGTCTAGAAAACTAGATTCTAGCTAGCTTTAGTCATAAAATACCTAATTTTGTGATCAATATATAATGTAAACCTGCCTAATCTTAAGCGCTTATTGTGAATAAACAAATACAATAAAAAAAAAGATTTTAGTGGTATTTCATTCATCTTTGTACACACGGTTCACGTTACCTATTGGATTATATTTTGTGGGGTGTAACATTATTAACCTTGTTATTCAGTAGTTAGCGAATTATGATATCCTAATACCTACCATTTTCCATATTTTATCAGAAGAAAACGTATCAGCAGTTACTGCTACTGTAGTTGCTCTAAAAAAACCAGTATAAGTAACAAACATTAGAACTTTGTAGGTTAGTAAATACGTGTTATCTTAGAGGTGCGATATACGGTGACGCGTCGCGGCGCGGCGTCTCTGGTGGTAGCAGGGTTTGCGTACGTGGTGCGCAAGCGACGCGGGACGCGCGTCTACTGGTCGTGCCGCGCGCGTCGCCAGGGCTGCCGCGCGCGCGCACTCACCACCGATGGCCGCCTTCTTATGCGCGCGCAGCTCCATAACCATCCGCCGCATGCACCCACACTACATCAACACATGAAGATTGAGAGTCTTATTGAGACCATCCACCCGAAATAAAACATGGCCTACAGTTACTTTACTTTGAGGAATAAAATAAAGTATTTGATTTTAAATTTATGGTTTCTTTAATAAGTTTATTTCTTGCTTAAATTACTAACATAAAAAAGGTATGCTTTCTTTGATAAATGTGCATGATAAACTATTTTTATGGGGGTGGGTATGTGGTAGTGACGGTGACGGTATGTTGCAGTGGAGTTCGTGATCTCGAACCGTGGGCGGCGGCACATGCGGCTTGGCGGATTTTCGTTCTACGCTGAGAAAGTGTTTCCCGAGAAGAACAAGGTGCGGTGGCGTTGCACGCGGCGCACTTGCCGGGCCTACGCGCACACGTTGCATGACCGCATCTTTGCCCTGAGCAACGTGCACTCGCATGATCCGCCCTCGCTGGCTCCCGCGCTGCACGCGCCCCCGGCCGCCGCCACGTCTCCGCGCGGCTACGCCAACGCTGCGATCGCGGCGCACGCCAAGGCGATCCTTGAAGACGAATGATGCTTTCACTAATATTTTGCATTTTGCACAAATCGACAAAACAATAAGTGTTCTGTGCAAATTAACTTGGCCGCACAGAAAGTAGAAGTAAG
This sequence comes from Euspilapteryx auroguttella, assembly GCA_951802225.1. Taxonomy (NCBI): domain Eukaryota; kingdom Metazoa; phylum Arthropoda; class Insecta; order Lepidoptera; family Gracillariidae; genus Euspilapteryx; species Euspilapteryx auroguttella. The sequence goes on along the minus strand of OX637649.1, from coordinate 2,938,546 downwards.
GCAGGACCAGATTCACTTAACCCAAACCCTGCGCTTTGCATGATTTAGCTTTCCGTGCGGCGAAGTCTTATATGTCTTTTAGCGCAAATATTTAACATATTTGACTAACACTTTTTAGCTTATAACATTAACTAATTTTATATTAATTGTTAGCATGTTTGGACAATATTACTAAAAAGCATCTTAATCTAGTCATAGTTGTGAAGGAAGGTAATGGAATAGCTTATCATCCACTATCGATCTCATCGCAATAAGCATAGATATAATACATACATACACATGTACCTTGGTGTACTATTTTTTGTTTAGGAAATTGTGTTCTATTTATAACTTTCATTTATCTACATTATAAAAATTTAATATAATATGCTAAAAGGAATGAACTTCTTTAACTGTATTAATAACAATCTTGAAACATATATATGTTTACTGCCTATATTTTACTAACCCTAAACTAACAATTATAATGTCGTCAAGCCTATGGTAACGGGAGCAGAGGCTACGCATGCTGCTTTTATTTATTGACTAATAGTTAAGTACGTGTTAGAGCAGTTTAGAGTTGTGGGTGTGTTTCCCGCAGGACGGGCGGTTCGGCTGTGCGTGGGGCCGGGCGGGCGGCCTCGGCTGTGGGTGCAGGGGCGCAGCTTCTACGCGGCGCACACAATGCGCTCGGGCGTGGTGCGCTGGCGCTGCACGATGGGCGGCTGCGGTTGCAAGGCGTACACGCAGTGGGGCACGCTACACAAGCTGGTCGGCGAGCATAACCACACTGCAAGTAAGCGCGTGCGCCCGCGCCGGGCGCCCGCCGCCTCCGCCGCGCCCTCCGATGGGCCCGCGCCCGCGCCGCAGCTCGTGCCGCGCCCGCGCCCGCCCCAGCTCGACTTCGACAAGTTCGACCCCGCTGTTTGGGCAGTCCGCTACTGAAGCTTAAGTAAAGACACACTGTATGGTCGCTATCTATAAATAATAAATCTCTTCTAGGTCCTATTTTTTTAGAGTTAAAATTGATCCATATTAGATCTTAAAACAAATTATTTTTTGCGTCATGTGATTTGCATTGTATAAATGTTTGTGCCAATAAATAATTTCATTTAAGTACTCATAGTTAAATTTTAGTTTTATGAATACTAATTTTATAGAATATTTTATTGTGATATGTGCTAATTGCATGATTTTGATCTCAAATTTGATCGTAATCGTACCTAAGTAAAAAATTAATTAAGTGCCAAGTACTTGAATAATACTTATGTCATACTTTTTTAAGTAGGATTTTTCTTAGATAGGGAGGAAACAAAATCATATTTGGTTGATTTTTTACTTCGTCATCTTCCTCCTGTTTTATTTAAGTACCTAATTGTAAGATTTTAAATTAATCATCGATGCCAAATTTAATATTTATTGCTCAAAAAATTAAATGTATTTGATCAATTAGACGTTTGTTTTATTTCCTAATCCTAAGTTTAATATTAATATATTAACATTGTAAAAGCGAAAACAAAATTTACTATTAACATCTTGAAAATATACTGACTCTTTTATTTTATTGCATCTTTCATTATGTTATATAAATAATTAAAAAAACCTACAGTTGTATTTTATTTTTGAATTTAACCTTTTATCTGCATGTTAGCTGTCATATAGTTGATATTATACTGTTTCTGTTTTCACTAATATATGTTTTTTTCCCTTAGCGCGCTTCATCCGCGCGGGGAAGGGCAGGCTGCTGCTTCACCGCGGTTACACGTTCCGGCTGAAGAACAATCTGGCGCACGGGCGCAAGCAGTGGTACTGCTCCTCGCGTCTCACGTCGCGCTGCCTGGCCGACGTGAACACCGAAGGGCCCGAGGGACACGAGCGCATCGTGCGCAACCGCTACACGCACAATCACGCGCCGCCCAATGTGCGCCGCTTCGCCGACGGGCGGTACGTGGTGCGCACGCCGCACCAGAGCGGGCACCGCGCGCCCGCGCTCGACCCGCACCACCAGCTGCTGCAGCTGCAGCACGCGCTCGCGCTGTACGCCGCCACCGCGCACGCCACCGCCAATGCCACGGCGGCCGCGGCCGCCGCCGCCGAGCCTGCGCACGACCCTCCCGCCGCCCACCAGACCAGCGGGAAGCCGCTGCTCGTTGACACTAACTGCACTGAGGAGGACTGCCTAGTCAACCAAACTCCATCAACCTTTTATCCTTTAAGCTCGACCGAACAAAATTAACCATAAAATAATATGTTTGAAGAATTTAGGTTTTCTGCATTTTAAATCGAAAAATAAATGGCGAGATGTCTTCGGACTATATTTGGAATAGGTTCGCAAATTTTACCACGTGAACATATGCATAAAGATGTCACGAATTACCTACCTAAATTAATTTTTAAGCCTTTTGGCGCCCTTATTCTTAGCACGTTTACATAGTATTTTCTTAGTTAAGGGCTAGATTTAAATAGGGGAAGTGGTGTCGTTTAATTAAGATACAGCGATGGATTTCGACAGGTAACTTTTAGTAATGGTATATTGAATGTATGCATGTAAAACCTCTTAGATCAGGAATAAGTGTAAGTTCTATTTCAATGTTTTGGATGTTTCGTAAAATACGATGGTTACGACCAGAGGCGAGTAGCAGGGCGGTCTGATGTAGGTCGAGCCGCCCCGCGAACTAGCGGTGGCTGAAATCTTGAATCGAATAGAAAAAGTTAAGGTTATAATAATTAATTGAGACAGTTTACCAGCTCGTTTAAATGTCAGGCTAAGAGTAAGATGGTTTCAATCCGGCGACGGCGCGGGCCGTCGCGGACATGCAGCAGGCAGCAGGTACGGGTGCGAGGGAAAGGCCGCGCGCGGTCGCGTGCGGCATAGCGTCGGTGACTGAATATGGCGACTCAGTACTGAACAAAGCAATATTGTGTCCCCTCGACTGTTTTAGAAAATACTTTATTTATTTTGAGAGTTAAAACTTTTATAATATTCATACCTTTTTATACTAATACGATTTTTGCGACTAAGACAAATATTCGCCCGCCTAGTTAACTATAAGCGTTGTTATTGAATATTCTTATAGAAAATTATCGGTGTCACGCGGTTTTTTTATTCTCCATAGCTCCATGCATTTGTGGGCAGGTAAGATAGTCGATGATAATATCGTACTTTATATTTGACCAAAGATTACCTTTTTCTGATTATGTAAACTTATATGTGCACGATTACTTTACAACGCTCTGTGCTCTGATGTTTACAAATAGACACAGACATCGACAGCATACCTGCCTACAGGCTTTAGTTAGTGGTCCCACCGCCGACGATGAACGAGAAACGAGTAAGACTATTAAGACGCTATATATGAGTTTTGAAGGTTTTTTATATCAAGTCACTCTCTTAATCTATAGGAGGTAAAGATCTGGAATTTTAATATAAGCTTTTTGAGGATATAGCAAAGTTTTTTTATAATTGAGAAACACAAGTGGAATCAAAAAAACTCGATGCATTATTTCGTCAAAGATAACCTTTCCAAAATACGGAAATAGCTAGTTCTTCGAAATTACTTACTTTTTACTTAAGTTTTTGTTAAAACTTCCTAGAAATAATGATACTAAAGAAAAAATATGGAAATTTAGATTTCATTTAAAAGTAATGATTAAAAAGATATTCAATATATGTTACTTTTTCCAATAAAATGTAGTAACCGATGCGGGCGACTGGCATATGACTGTCCCTTTCCCTCAGTATGTTATATCGAAGCTCTATCTCTGTTCGTTTGGTTTTTTCATTTATTTGTCGTATATCGTCTTAATATGCATCTCTTCCCTTACACGGAATATGTATTTAATTTATTGTTGTCTTCTTGATCTAGAAAATTGCTGATAGTTAGTCGTTTCTCGACGGCGGTGGGACCACTGCCTTACAGGTCCACGCTGGTGGCACCGGGCCGGTCAGTGTCGCTTCATGTAAAAAATGTATTACTTAAGCTCAATCAAACTACCTCTTTACTTTTTATACGGGTTTTACAGTATGTTTAAAATTAGTTTAAAATATACAAGGTTTACACACTAACGAATACTCACAGCTTTACATTGTAAAGCATTTAGGATAGGAAAGGGCGCGGCGGGCGGCGCGCCGCAAAGGGTCCGGCCGCGCTCTGTGTATGAAACTCAACTACCTCTTTCATAGTTTTAACTTTAATCGATCGTTCGCTGTTCACGATTATACATATAGTATAGTTTTCTTTTGTGACTGTTTTGTAAAATATATTTTATAAATTGTTTTTTTTTTTTTTAATAATTTGTTAATGCAATTACGTTGTAAATTATAAAATTGTGGTACCTTCGTGTTACAATACGACTCTGATTCAAGTACAAAATTTATGACTTAAACTGCTAATTTAATTGTTACTTAGATATTATCTTAGGCTGTAATCGTTATTTCGAATAAGTTAAAATGTGCCCGGTAGTTGATTTACTCGGGCTGGGGATGGGCAAGGCTACATCTGAAGCCAATGAGGGCCGCGGTTTGCAAAAACATAATAACAAATGCTGACCGCCACATCGGACCTGATCCGAGTGAATAAACCACCGCGTTTCTATCTTTAATATGTCTGAAGATGTTGTCTAGCTGTTAACAGATTTATTGTCAATATTTATAACGGTACACCATCGTTCTGCTTCAGACCAAAAAGGGTTCATAATTTCTGTTAAGTAATCTGTAGGGCATCATTTACGGAGCCGCGGTCAAAGATACTTTCAATATTTAGTAATAGAACCATATATTTGTGGAATACGATTCGGCTATGACCTAATTAGTCAATCAATTGTTTACGAATTACACTGTTTGAATCAAAAATCTGCGAGTAATTGAAAAACATAATTTAAAACCTCGTGAAAAAACTGCCGTGTTGGCCTTTTCGTGTGTATGTGGCCAACAATGTAGACAAAACCACTAGCTCTTTGTGTACAACGTTTTCAGCCGATCACCGCCGCGGCCGACTGGCGTCTACTTTCCAGGCATTGTGGCGAAGCGGCGCGGCGGTGGAACAGTAGATTAGGCAGCGTCTCTGACGGCGGCTCCAACTCCATCATCTACCTCAAAAGCGCTGTTAAATCAACATTTATAGCCGTTCTTGTCCAGTGCATTTATCATAATAGCGTAGTTTAACCTACCATTATTATCTAAGATTATTTGGGTTCATGTACGGGGTATGTTTTGTGAAATCATTAAAATGTACTTATGAACCGTTCGTTTCATTAATTAACAAACAGATTTTATTATTATTTATTTCCAGTTTCCCGCAAATAATCGGGGCATTCGAGGTAAGGGGTTCCTATTAATTTAAATGATGCTTTGTGGTCGACTTTGTCTGACGACGAGCGTTTTTCGCAGGGATCAAGTTTCTGAAATCTCGTCGCGGTAAAGTTATAATGGTGGTCAATACGTTTCCGTTCTGCGAGGAGTCAAAGCTGCGAGACAAGGTGATCTGGCGCTGCACGTCGAAGAAGACTAATTGCAAGGCCCGCATTCACATGCTGGGTGCGAGCGTGGTAGCAGTGAAGGGAATGCACAACCACCCGCCGCGGCTGCCGTGCGTGCCGCCCAGCTCGCCGCGCCGCCTGCCGCCGCGCAAGCAGGACTCGCTACCCGCCGCTGCTGCCGCTGCCGCCACTGCGACGCTTACTACAGATACCCCGTTGGATATTTTAGCTCTTGAAACGAAAATTATACAGGAGTGACAATGTCTTTTAAGAAACTATCAAGTCTTACAAGCATCTTATACTGTGTTCATGATATTAAAATAGCAATAAGTTTGCCGTCCCTAGGACATTTTAAGACATCTCAGATAATTTTACCTCTCAAATTGAATTCTCTTTGTATTGTATTTATGAAGTATTATCGTGAAAATGTATATAGATTCCTATACAATCTGCCTAAAATTAATTCTTATATTTACACGATTAAAAAATAATAATATAAAATAACGTGATATCGATCGCTACTCATTGCGATGCTGTCTGCTTGGAGGCTTTTTTTTTTTAGGCGGGGAGACTTAACGAGTACCCTGCGACCCCGGGGGGAGTCGGAGGGTTATGTGGGGTTCGCACCCACTAAAACCCCGCCGGTGTCCATCTCGGCTGTTGGCAAGGGGGTCACGGGTGATCTTTCGTTGTGTTCAACTCCGCGACCCCCTCCAGCATTGGCTGTTTAGCCTCTTCACGGGGGGACAAGTGGTGGTAGTCCCCCCTGAGCGCGGATGGCTCTTCCTACGCTCGACGGCGGAATCAGGACACCGCGTTCCGCCGTCTTTCTCGGGGCCGTTATATGACTACACGAGGCCCCCGCCACGTGCAACCAACGACCCCGGGGTCCCCTCTTAGTCGCCTCTTACGACAGGCAGGGGATACCTCAGTCCTATTCTTCGGCCCGGTACTGCAGGGCGTGTGTGCTTGGAGGCCTGGCATCAGAAAGCACAAAGCCCAAAGCACCGGCATAATAACTACATAAATGTAATAATTTCTTTTTTACAAAAAAGGAACCCGCCTTCAATAAACTGACACATACATCAACTGAGCACTTCCTCTTTTTCGAAGTCGGTTAAAATAGGTACCTACTAAAACCTTCTCCTGAATGTAACAAAAACTTATCTGAAAACCGCATCGAAATCGGTTCAGCCAAACGCAAGATAATCGCGGACAAACATACATACAGGTCAAACTGATAACCTCCTTTTTGAAGTCGGTTAATAAACTGAGTTCGTTTTTTTAGTAACTTGACAAATAACTTGACTTGTATTCTTCAGGTAATTCGATATAGGTGATATTTTTTTTTTAGCAAAACCTTCCATAAAAAAAATGAATATTTCAAAAACATGGTATGTGTAGATACAAATTGTAGAGCCGTATTATTCTCGAGAGCTTGCTTAGTATTTTGAATTCTTTTTTATGCAACTTAAAAAGTTTTAAGACAAAAATCACCCAGCCACTGTCTTGTGGACTATTGTATAACAAGCTGTCGACTTTGATGGACTGCAGCACAGAGTTATGTGGCCGCAGCCATTCGAGGATTGCAGATTGCTGCGTCGTCGACAGCTCGCAGTTGAGTGTGGGTGGTGGGTGGTCGACAGCAAGGTGCTGGTTGTGTTTGGTGACTTAGTAGCCACTTTAAGCATCAATTAGTGGATTAGTAAGTTGCTAAGTCCTGGTATGGCACAAAATTCGAAATAGTTTAAGAATTTATTTAATCATAAACGTTCCACTTTAAAAAATTGTGCAATGTTATTAAGTTTAATACAGCTCCGCAGTTTTATATAATAAGTCGCTATACGACGTCGAACTTTTATACAGTGTGTCCGGGGAAGTTATAACATAATTTTAAGGGTGTATTCTATGATCAATTTCATCGATGAAAACACCCCATATGGGGGGTCGCAGCCTCACCCCCCCCTCAGTATGATGTTTTTTTTTTTTTTTTGCCAAAGTCGACCCCGCCTACTTTTAAATTCACAGTTAAAGATCTAAGGCTCACATAACCTTCATTAAGGTCTTGATCGAAGGCTAAGTAGTTAGGCTACCTAAGTTACTAACAAAATAACCAAGTATTGCTTTTACTTTTTTTTTTAAAGATGATAAACCAAAAAAAAATTTTTTTTTGTACATTTTTGACGGTTTTTCAAAGTTTCCACAAAAAAATGCAGATACTTTTTTTTATTTTTTGTGTTGTATTGTTAGCTTTTGAGTTGTTCTCCAAATTGGTATTAGATTTATTTCTCTAAGTCTATTACTTCAGAAATTATCAACTATCAAACAGACCCTTCGCTTTTACCTTTTAATTTAAGATTTCAGTTTAATCCACTTTTATTAAAAAATAAAGTCTTTATTTAATTCTTTTGTTAGTTATTTTGGTAGCCTACCTACTTAGCCTTCGTAAAAGACCTAAATTGAGAGTCCTTTTACGCGAACAGTGGCGCCACTCTTAAAAAAAAATATTTTCTAAAGTAAGGCTTTTTTTCAGAAGAAAGTGCTCCCTTGTGCATTAAATACTTGGTCCCTAGTATTTTTTTTAAGTATTTAAAATAATATCTAGGTTTAGAATGATTATGGATTATTTTTTTTGCTAAAAGTAGCCACTTTTAGCTACTTTTAGGAACAAACAGTAATACATGAAACATGAACATGAACAGCAGACCTAAAGTGGCCACTTTTAGCAACAAACAGTAAAAAATAAATATTGTAAACCTAGATATTATTATAAATACTAAAAAAATACTAGGGACCAAGATTTTATGCACAAGGGAGCACTTTTTTCTGAAAAAAAGCCTGACTTTAGAATTTTTTTTTTTTTAATAGTGGCACCACTGTTCGCGTAAAAGGACTCTTAATTTAGGTCTTGTACGAAGGCTAAGTAGGTAGGCTACCAAAATAACTAACAAAAGAATTAAATATTGACTTTATTTTTTAATAAAAGTGGGTTAAACTGAAATCTTAAATTAAAAGGTAAAAGCGAAGGGTCTGTTTGGTAGTTGATAATTTCTGTAGTAATAGACTTAGAGAAATAAATCTAATACCAATTGAACAACTCAAAAGCTAACAATTAAACACAAAAAATAAAAAAAAGTATCTGCATTTTTTGTGGAAACTTTGAAAAACCGTCAAAAATGTACAAAAAAAAAATTTTTTTTTTGGTTTATCATCTTTAAAAAAAAGTTAAAGCAATACTTGGTTATTTTGTTAGTAACTTAGGTAGCCTAACTACTTAGCCTTCGATCAAGACCTTAATGAAGGTTATGTGAGCCTTAGATCTTTAACTGTGAATTTAAAAGTAGGCGGGGTCGACTTTGGCAAAAAAAAAAATTAATAACATCATACTGAGGGGGGGGGGGGTGAGGCTGCGACCCCCCATATGGGGTGTTTTCATCGATGAAATTGATCATAGAATACACCCTTAAAATTATGTTATAACTTCCCCGGACACACTGTATACATTTTTAGTGTCATCAACAGGTAACTGTAGTTGTACATTAAGTAGAAACTCTCTAAAAAATTTATACAATATTAAAATCCTTTGAAAATCATTTTCGAAAAGTGGGCTGAAAGATATTTATTGTACTAAGGAATGATTGTAGTTTGTAAAAAAATAAAAAATAAAAGTGATTTAAAAGTGCCTTTCTAAACATGGGACCATGTCTGTCAATTATATTGATGTAAAGAACATTCCTTATTAAATTCTTGATTAGACTTATTATGAATTTAAAACAATGTATTTTAAATATTTATAAGTTTAGTTAAAATAAAAATAAGTACATTGTAAAAGACTTTAGTTTTAGTAGTATACGTAAGTAAGAAATTCTTAATAAATTTAAAATATTATTAAATACGTATTGTTTTTGTAACTAGGGGTGTAATATTTACTAGCCAGATGCAGTATAATATTTCAAGGCGAGTTTTATATATGTAAGGCGGGATTTTTAGGTGTGATCAAAGCGGCATACGTGCCCAGCAGCCGGGGGAGGCAAAACCTTATCTTAGACGGGTATTCGTTTACGCAGACAAGCCCGATGTATTGGATATGCTCGCAGTACAAGCGGAGCGATGTCCGCTGCCGCGCCACAGCCACTACCAACCATGCCGGGGAAGTCACCAGCTGCCCCAAGCACCACAACCACGACCGACCGCGCTTTTATAATAAGACACTCAAAAAACTTGTGCATCTATGATCAAAAATACATGTTATTCCTATCCGTATTATTCATAAAGATAAGGTAAATTTAAGTTAGTTACCTCAGTAGGTCCTCTATATCTAGGCTAAACGCTAAACCCTAGCAAGAAATTTGATAAGAATACTTAGTGAATCGTCATTACCTAATGCCTAACTAACTAGATACTACTATTTATACATTATCTATGTACTTACTTACTTACTTAGATATTTAATACTTACGTCAAATAATGATAATATCTAGGTAGTTTAGCATTAGGTACTTACTCAAAAGATCATATAGGTACTAAGAGAAAGGAATTTCGTATTTTTTTACTTAGCCATGTACATATTGCAACCTTAAAATACACTTTTCAGCTAAAAGGTACACTATAATCCAACAAACTAGAAAATGTGGGCACACTGTATGCAATGGCCGCTTTTTAGTGGCCCATTTAATTTGGTCGGTTAGTTCTAAATTTAATGTTTTTCTTGAATAACTTCGGATTGTTTAAGAATATCACACTGAAATTTAAAGTAAATCTTTATTACATAATACTCGAATTAGTGCCAGGTTACCAATGTCGTCGCTGCTTTGGTTTTTGCGTGAGAGGTTGTTAAACCTAACGCGCGGTCAAACATTTAGTTAAAGCTTTATTTCTCGAAAAGTATTTGACCTAGCGTTATAAAAACTTCAGAATAACGTGAAGGACAAGGTAAGGAAGGGTTTATAGAGTTTTGAAGTCTCCAAGTATCGTCCTTAATTAGTGCTCAGGGTATTTCTCTTTTTGTTGTTTTTTTTTTTCACGAAAACTAACAATTATTTTGAAACCGACATATTGTCACAAATTCAAGAAAGTGACTAGTAATGCTTATAAAAAAATCCAGTTCTCTAGCGTCAGCAGTTTCCGAAATATTTAATAAAATAGATTTCCGGCAAAACGTCAGTCCAGCAACAGATGGAATAACTCTGTTATCTGAAGAGGCACATTTACCAGATTCAGCGCACATTTAGGCACATTTATAAGCTACATTTCTGCCAAGTTTCAAAGACCTAGGCCCAGCGGTTCAAAAAAGTGTTTCCAGGATGACGTCATCCCAGCAGAATTAGTTTTTAGCCTATAACTCCAGAACCTCTGGATGCACAAATTCGACACTTCGCGCACTAATCCTTCGTTCGATGCACTGAATATTGGCATTTTCAAAATTTCGATGCCGTGACATTTTCGGCCCCACTGACGCAGACGCTTTACTGGAGGTATACGTGATTTCCAGGCTAAATTGACATAGGTACGTCAAATCACTAAAATGTTCTTAAACTTTTTACGAATAACAGTGTATATGTTTTGCTTCAGAATAAACAACCTTTGATGATTAAAAGTAATTTTTTTTAATAATTTTATATTTTTTATTTTTTGTTATAAATCTGGTTAGGTATACGTTTTTTGTTGTTACTTTGTTAAATCAAATCAAAAAAATCAAAAAATCTTTATTCAATATAGGATACAAGATATCACTTATTGAAAGTCAATTAGACTACATCTAATCTAATCGCTATTGATACCTTATTTGGTAAAGTATCCTATACTGTGAGAGGCGAGGTAGTTCAGGGTGCCCACGAATTGGCTCAGTTATTTATTGAGTACTAGTCGACACGGCGAACTTCGCAACGCCAAACCTATTAGTATTTCGTGGATGAATTACTTATAAACCTTCCTCTTGAATCTTCCTATTTAAAAAAGCGCATCAAAATCCGTTGCATAGTTTTAAAGATATAAGCATACATAGGGACAGATGCTTGAATCGACTTTGTTTTATACTATGTATTGATTGATAAGTAAGAACCACTTAAGATAAAATCATTTTTTATTGCAATCTAAATAAAACTAAAAATACATAAAAGAACAAGTTACAAAGATAAATGCAAATGGCGATGAGGAAATGAAAACAATTATACACTTCAATTATTTTAAAAATTTATTTCTTAATTGTGAAGTGGCTCGCACTGTTGTGGGCCCTTTTTTTCTAATCAATATAAAAAAAAATTGGGAGTTGTATAGGCAGACTGCGTAATTCTTTTTGTAATGTATATGTCGTGGCCAAATCGTAAAATTGGCCATTTCATGATCTGGCCGGCCATTTCATGAAAAGTGCACATTTCATGAAATGGCCAATATTCCTTTGGCGAGATCGTCGAAACCTCAACTTTTAACGATTTGGCCGACCACGCTTGGCCAAATCGTTGTTGTGTAACCTAAAAATTTAAATCCCATTATTTAACTTGTAAAAGTTTCCACTACTAGCTAAATATAAATAATCTAACTCAGAATACAATAAAAAGTAAAAAATAGTTATTTTAATATAATTCGAGTAATGTATGTTTTAAATACGGACCTTTAAAAAATCGTTCGTACTCCATGGTTTTTGAAGTTGCTTTCGTTTATCGATTGGTTTGCATAAAACTCACAAATCTTCGATTCAAAACGTAGTTGTTCTGTACTTAATTTTATTTTCTTTTTCCTCACTTTTTTCATTTTATTATTGTTAACCGTAATGGCGCGTCACATCAAATCACACAACACGCAACAACAGCGCCACTAGCGGAGAATTTTTTAACCTATTTCGTTGATAGCTAACGTTTGGCCATTTCATGAAACAGTCATACGATCACTTGGCCAAATCGTTAAACGTTGTGATTTTAACTATCTGGCCAACGAATATTAGCCATTTCATGAAAATTTCACAGTTCATGAAATGGCCGGCCATATCATGAAATGGCCAATTTTACGATATGGTCACGATATATATTTATCCATTCATTGACATTAATTAGGTTTGAGATGAGATACTATAGGTATATTTATAGTACAGTCACGGACTAGGAGGCCGTAACAGATTTGTCTATGGTTTCGTCAGCCCTAGATTGTATTACCATAGAACAAGAGCTATTTTGCAATACAGAAAAACCGGAAGTGTTACGCCGACCGTGTCCGCCACTGTACAACAAATGTTTTTATATGTATTTGAATAGGTACCTAAACTTCATCACTTAAGACGCTATATGAGTTTTTAAGGTTTTTTAAATCAAGTAATTATCTTAATCTATAAGAGGTTAAGATCTGGAATTTTAACATAACGTTTTTGAGGATATAACAAAGTTTTTTATAATTGAGAAACACTTGTGAAATCAAAAAACCTCGATACATTATTTCGTCAAAGATAACCATTCCAAAAAACGGGAATAGCTAGTTCTTCGAAATTACTAACTAGTTTTTGTTGAAACTACATAGGAATAATGATAATAAAGTAAATTAAATTCTGGTAATTTAAATTTGATTTAAAAGTTATAATTAAAAAGATATCTAATATTTATTACTTTTTCGAATAAAATGTAGTAACCGATGTGGGCGACTGACTTTAGACTGTCCTTTTCCCTCAGTATGTTTGAGTGAAAAGGACAACCTTTGATCCTCGGTCGTTTGATTTATTTCGCGTATATCGTCTTAAAACCGAAAATTCTTTGGTTACTTAAATGCATGTTAACACTTATTAAGTTCATCACCCATCGAAAGAACGATTGTGTTTATGGTTTACTTTATCATTTTATTTTTTTCTATAATAATTTTATTTAATGGCTCCTTTTATTACAGCCTTTATATCAGAAGCATTCTTTTTGCCATCGAAGGCCGGAAAATATGTTCTAATTTTCAAGCAGAACAAGTTTTGGATGAACAACCAGTACCGCGACAAATTGAACTGGGCGTGTCGGGACAAAGACGCGCGCGGCTGCTTGTGCCGCGTGCAGACGACGCTGGAGGGCCGCTTCCTCAAGTTCAAGGGTTTTCACTGCCACGAACCCAACTTTACACCCGAGAACTTTGACTTCCATCCGCCTACTGAAAAGAGCAATCCGTCCAAGGCAGACATCCCAATGATCAAAGAAGAAACCTACAGTAGGGCATCGCCAAATGACGTGTCATATCAAATTAAAAAGGAGTTGGATCGTACTGGTCACAAGGGTGAATTGGCACCCTATAAAAAATAAATGGTATTCGCACCAATAATAAGTACTTAATTATTATTTAATTCAAAGGTGCAACTCGTCACTGCCTTACAAAAATTACAATTATAATAATGGGCGAACAAACTTTTATTGAAAATGTAATAACGAGTCGGAAATACAAAAACAAATATTTTAATAATTAGCAGTTGACGGTGACCTATTCAAACTAAATGTATGGAATTTATAATGAGGTGCCAGCCAATTCGTAGTTGTTACCAATTCGAACAAACCCTTACTTTATCAGATATTCGGTCATGTTTTGTGACCATGACCAATGACCATATGTCATTTACATATGTCGAAGTCTGAAGTGTTAAAAAAAATATTTTACAGATGTCTATGCAGTTTAATTACGGATTTCCAGAATTTGTTATTGTTGCTATCTTGATTGTGGTTGACGATGCTCAAAATTGATTCCATTTGACTTGGTATCATTCCTTAATTTAGATTAGGTAAGGTATAAATTATCATTAAGTATACATATGCATGACATTTTTAACCGACGAAAAAACAAAAAGGAGGAGGTTCTCAATTCGTCGCGTATATATATATATATATATATATTTTATGTATGATCACGCATAACTTTTTACTGTGTGGACCGATTTTGATGTTTCATTTTTTAATCGACAGGGTATACCTTGTATACCTGGTATACCTTGAAGTTGGTCCCATAAAAATTTGGAAATAAAATTCCAACCCTAAGGATGGAAAAATAGGGGTGACTTTATTGTTCACTTACAGATTGTATTGCCGTTTTGTGATTTACATTAAAACTGCTAGGTATAATTACGAGTATTTTTTATATGAATGTTAATAATCATAATCTCAGCTGGTAGACGTCCACTGCTGGACATAGGCCTCCCTCAAAAATCGCCTCACCGACCGGTCGTGATCGAACCTCATCCTGTTAGTCCCTCAACATTCACCAGGTTGTATGGCCACCTTGCGGTTATTCCCAGTTGTCGCCACTGGCAACGTTCCCACTGGGGACAAATGGAAAAAAAAATCCCATTTGTCACCACCTGTCGCGGGTGGTGACGAATGGGATTTTTTTTCCCATTTGTCACCACCTGGTTCAGAGTGGTTAGAGATAGGACGAAAAAAAAACCCAGTTGTTGTTAGTGGCGTGATTTCGTATGTTAAATTGCTTTACCATAATAATTAAATAAAAAAGAGGAGTATCAAATTTAAATGTTAATTAAAGAATAATACAATCATCAATATATATAAAACTCTTCCGTTACTGACTGACTGACTGACAGACAACGCAGAGCCGAAACTACTGGGCGTAGAAAACTGAAATTTGGCACGTGGGTTCCTTGGGGGGTGTAGGTGAGCACTAAGAAGGGATTTCCCGAAATTCCCACGGGAACGGGAAAAAACGGGATTTTTGAGTTTATGAGAAATCTGCGGGAGTGAAACCGCGGGGCAGCCTCTAGTTTTAAATAAAATTAACAAATAATCATTATATTATGACTTTCTATTCAAAATGTCGCCTTTATCAAAATTTTAACTAGTTATGCATAGCATTACCAGATTGAAAAAAATAACTAACCGAGGCGTCGTTCAATAAACATCGTTTAATTTTTTTCTACCAAGTTTTACTGTCCGCCGATCCTACAGTATCCAGCTACATATTCTCATTCTTTTGTAAATTCAAATTCAAATTCAAATCGTTTATTGCTTTCATGTGTATACAGGTGTTCTTAAAAATATTAGTCTCAACATGAAACCCTGTAACAAGAACAAGTATCTTAAAAACGGTTACGTTTTTGACAATTTTATTTGTATGTTATAGGCAATAGAATGTTAGAATAGAAACTCTTAATATGATGATGATTGTGTTAATATCGTGATATTTTATTTATAACTAGCTGACCCGGCTAACTTCCTATCGCCTTACCTTAGAATATAAGTTAACACGATTATTATTAAACTACCTAACAACTGAAGATTTGGCTGTATGAACTATTGTTATTTTGCCAGTCAGAATTTAAAAACAAAGTAAATTTTTTGATAGAAATAGAAAATGGAACGGTTTAATTAATGGAAAAATTTAATTGTAATTTTAAATTTCCCTCTCTTTTTTAATGTTTTATTACCTTTTAAACCTTTACTGGACTACCAAAATCAGCTAAATCAGCCCTGCTGTTCTAGAGTTTTAGCGAGACTAACGAACCACAATTCATTTTTACTATAGTGAAGTAGTACATAACATACATGATCGTAATTGATTGTTTTCTTTAATTTAACTTTTATCTTGATAGACCAGGGTACCTTTTTTCATAGGACTTGCAGTTTTACCGGAAATCGAGTTTTGTCCTTTTTTACCCTTAAAAACTCACCCCCTCCCCCTTTCCGACATCAGATCGCCCGTAATTTATTTTTTCTTTAATTTTTGTTATATTCTCTACCTTTTCCAATGGGTTTCATTCTACTTTAATTTTTTTTTGGTCTCAAAAATTATCTACCCGTCTATGATACTCAAAACTTATTTTTTGTTTAAATTCTTTAAAAAAGCAATTAAAAAACGAACACCCACCACTGGCAACAACTGGGAGTTTTTTTCCCATTTGTCACCACTGGCGACAACTGGGAATTTTTTTCCCATTTGTCCCCAGTGGGGACGTTGCCAGTGGCGACAACTGGGAATAACCGCCACCTTGTGGGGTGCGACCACCCTGAAGGGTGATAAGCTGGGGTCAAAAAAATTAGCCCAAAAAAACTGAAAAGCAAAAAATAAAAACGTTTTATCAAAACCGCCGAAAAAACTGAAAAGCATTAAATAATTGGGAAACATTTTCTATTAGGACTTAATTTACTCACTTCTTAAAGTAATTATGGTTTACCAAGAAATTTTGAGTCGGTGCCACAGAATCAACGAATAACGATCACTAAATTCCCTGAAATTCAAAGAAATAACCGAAAAACGTGAGCCGCCGCGCATCGCGCTTTAGGTAGTTAAGGAATTTGCTTGTGTGGTGTGGCGCCGACTTAAAATTTCTTGGTAAACCAAAATTACTTTAAGAAGTAAATTAAGTCCTCATAGAAAATGTTTCCCAATTATTTAATGCTTTTCAGTTTTTTCGGCGGTTTAATTTTTTGATAAAAAGTTTTTATTTTAAATTACTTAAAGCAAAAACGAGCCAATATAGTGCCACTCGCTATTAAAAATCATAACTTCTAAACTTAGCTAAATATAAAATCAATCTAATAGGTTTTGGTACATAGCTTGAAGTAATTTTGCGTTTGGCTGAACCGATATTGACGCGGTTTTCAAATAAGTATTTGTAACATTCAGGAGAAGGTTTAAGTATGTACCTATTTTTACCGACTTCGAAAAAGAGGAAGTGCTCAGTTGATGTATGTGTCAGTTTAATGAAGGCAGTTCCTTTTTTGTAAATAAATATTGGTAAGTTTAAATTAATCAAAAAAATGTATGTATGTTATGTATACAAATTAAAAATGTATGTATGTTATGTTATGTATACACAATACATTATACATAATGTTCTCAAAAAAATTATTAAGTATTATTATTACTAGCCTATGTTATCCCACTGCTGGGCAAAGGTCTCAGTATATATTTATTATGTTAAAATACTTTGAAGAGTTAATTCTTTATATCTGTATTTCTGTTCGAAGTTATGATTTTTTTTAATTTATAGTTGATACTTTAAATAAAATAATAAAATGACTGACCAATAGATAAAAATATTGGATGGGAAATTAAGAGAGACATGACCGGAAGGACATGATTATTAAAACGATACCAAAATAGCTGACGATAGGTTATATTTGACACGTTACTTTTTTTACATAGCGGAAAGCTTCATGCAGTGCAGAGTGCAAAAGAGACCCACCAATTTAATGAAGTATGATTAAATTTGATTGTTAGGTTAACTAAATCTTATTTTGTGTAATCATCGATCTGTAGTAAGAATGTCAATGTTGCCATAAACAAATATGAAAATGTATTTGCCAGATTTGGGGTGTTATAAATTAATAATAAGAGTTCTTTTTTAATGATTCCGGTATAACTTTATTTATTATACATTGTATAAATTACGTATAAATAATTAAAAAAACATAACAAACAATATAAAAAATTAAAGTGCATCATTCCGTTTTGTAAGTGATGTTAAAATACGTTTGTGTCACGTTATAATACAGACTTTACAAATTTGTGATATTTTCGAATAGTAAACTTAAAACCTAACAGATAAGATTATAGATTTTGAAATTTTGACTATTACCTTACCTAACGTACGTGTGTTTATAACTGACGTACGTTACTTTATGACCTAACAATGAGGATGTGCAATTTTACGGTGACATATATATACAGGGTTACTGGTTAAGTAGTACAAGATCCGTTAAGAGCGTGTAGTATCCATCATTTTTGATTGAGGTGACTATCAGACACCCTATCCCAAACCCAACCGTTTTTGAGATATTCGACTTTTTTTTTATTTATTAAAAACGCGATTTTTTTGCTATCAATATCAAATTTCGGAATAAGTGCGTCTTATCATTATTATCATGATTAATATTATGCAGCATAAGACGCTCTAAGACTCCAATAGCCAAAATGGTACCGAATGGTAGACGACTGAACTTAAAAAACTTAATAAATTTTACGGAAGCTCATTATACTCTGTAAAATATCTCTTAAAAAAATTATAACACATGGGCTGCAGATGTGCTTTAAAGTATCTTAGTTTTATCAGCTTTACAAAAGGTAATTTCATAATTACTTTAGGATTTTATTTTCAATTAAATAAAAACTTATTTGTATTGGCTAAAAGGGAGGTGAAATGTTACCAATTTTGGTACGTTTTCTTAGTTTTTAATAAAAAAAATATAAAGTCGAATATCTGAAAAACGGTTGGGTTTGGGATAGGGTGTCTGATAGTCAAATCAGTCGGAAATGATGGATACTACACGCCCTTAACAGATCTTGCACTACTTAACCAGTAACCCTGTATTGTATTACATGTATACGTATAACTGTTACCTACCTTGTGGATTTTTAAATAAAATACATATTTTTGTACCGTGTGTATTTAGAGGTATAATTAACTTTTCTTTAAAATATCTATTTACACAATGTATTGAACTAAGAACATCTTATATATAGTAGGTACTTAAATTGTATTTAACAACATTTTTTACTTAATGAAAAACGCTTTTTGACCATATAACATATACAGGGTATTTCTGAAAAGATACTAATAAATTAAGTAGAATCACTTATCACGCCTAACAAACTATCCAAAATTAAAAAATAAAATTCGTCTTGTCATCTTGTACTATTGATCCGACCAGTTGATCCCACCAATATGTATGGGAAAGAATAAATTTTTGATAGATTTTGACCTAAGATGTATGTAGAAAAGTTGGTATTAAGAAGCTATCACAGTATCACCGACTTATCAGAAAGATCCTTTTTGATATGGAAATCTATAAAAATATGTAGGTAGGTTACCTACATAGTGGCGTTCTAGGTCGCCGCAACACTTTTAGTTTTTCTGTATTGCAAAATAGCTCTTGTTCTTTGGCAATACAGTCTAGGGCTGACGAAACCATAGACAAATCTGTTACGGCCTCCTAGACCGCCACTGTACGTAAATACATAAAAAAAAGTATTTTTGATTAATTTATATTATAAAGTAATGAGATCTGCTAGTCTAACATAACTACCATTCATAACGATAAGCCCTTGATCGGTCTGGCTGTAGGGTCACCCTCTGGGTAGAATCTGTTATTACGAAATAGCGGGCAGTTAGCAACTGATAACAAGTCTGGTTACTAACATATACACGCTTTTTACTATTTTATTCAAATTTATGCATGTTTCTTTTATAACGAGGGGGTCATTCTGAGCCTCGTTTTCAGACATTTTTCCACTACCGTTGAGACAAAAGGCTGGCCGTGACAAGACCTATCGCCAGCTAGCCGTGAGTGCGACTCATCTTTGCTATCCTACGTAACGGTGTCTTATTGTCAAAATCTCGCTAACGAGATAAATCTAACGGGCTCAGAGTGATGCTCCTGAACTAGTCGTACCTATGTATTGTTCGCGGTAGTTGTGTACCTATGTATCGTTCGCGGCTGAGTAGCAGAGAGAAAGATTACTCCGACCTACGACCAATAAAATTTAGGTTGGTACTTATTGAGGTGCCTTTCACTCGGCTGAGTCTTCATTTTGAAATTCCTTTGAAATAAGTATTTATGTTTAAATGAATCAAAGGTTGCAAACACCAACCTCTGCTCAGTCTTTGTTTTGGTGTAGTTTTTCTTCAATCTATGATAATTTTTCTTTGTAAGTATCAAAAATGTGTGTGTTTTTTATGAATAATTGTGCTCTCTTTTTGAAATTAGAATAAATATATCTTTTCATATATATATATTTTATTTTATTGTAAACCTTTGTCTACGAAGAGCCCATATCAGCAAACTATCTAGAGTTTTTGTTTTTTTTACACTGAAAGTTTAAATAAGACGAACATGAAGTAAAAAGTTTTAATTTTATCAATGGCTTTTCTACCTACCATAATACAATGTGTCAACAAAATATATCTACTATACTATTGCGTGATAAAAAAAGAATACCCCAGTTAAAATTGGGTGCTGTTCTATGGAGGTTGGTTGTAATTAGTTTGGAGTTAAACTGATAAATTATTAAATAATGGCTACGATACGAATGAAAATGGAATGAATCGAGAAAATGCAGTATTAGTTTATTTTCTAATCTTTCTTAACTAGAAAAAATATTGCCTGCAAACGTCCTACCAAGAGGGTTACCTATTTATAAAGCTGTGTGTTTGCAGTAAACTGGAGCGTCTCCCGTTACGGCAACCCGGTGTTGGAAGTGAACGGGGAGCGGTACCGGCGCGGGCGCGCGGCCAGCTCCTCGCCCGGCGCGCTGCACTGGCTCTGCATCAAGTCTGACACGGGCTGCCGCTCCTGCGTCGTCACCCTCCACTCGCACATCGTCGCCCTCAACCTGAACCATACGCACGGCATCAAAACACGTAAACGACAAAGCAAAAAAATATCGAAGCTCGATGCGGAGCGCTTGTTTGAGCTTCATTTTTGTTAAGTTTGTACTTTAAACTGACATATTTTAAATTTTATCATGAAAATGTGATAGGTACGGTTCTTGTTATAGTTAAGTATGATATTTTTCTAGTTACCTATGCGACTCTAGTCGACTTTAATTATATATTTTGGTAATATAAATAAAGCATGTTAAACTAAACATATCACGTTTTATGCTTCTAGGGTGTACTTAATACTGTTAGATGCTTTTGTGTTGTTAGAAGTTTTTTTTACTAAACTTGAGTTTAAATGATATTAAAAGCAGCGTCTACAGTTGCAGGCGAGAGCGCATCGGCGGTAGCGGCCTCGGCTGTGGCTGCCGTGGACGCTAATTCTACGCTCGGCCTGCCGTTTCCATTCCCCTGCCTGCCGGGACAGTTTCGATACTGTCTCAGCAAGCGAGGCAAGCCGGCCATCGAGGTCGGTGCTCACCGCTTCTGCTTCAACGGGCGCGCCGCCAGCGGAAAGGTTTGGTGGCGGTGCTCCCGCAACCCGCGCTGCCGCGCCGCCGTGCACACGTTCGGCCTGCGCGTCGTGCAGATGAACAGCTCACACACGTGCGGCGTGCGAGCCACCCCGCTTCGGCCCATGTTCTAGTGGCAACCCTCGCCACGACCCTACCAGCTCTACACTAACGAAATGGCACACATAACTGATCTCGTAGATTTGCAGGAAAGAGAAAATTGTGTAGTATTGTGGAAAGTAAAAGCTTGCATCCGTGCCTTCGAGCTGGTGGTTCGGTTTAGAAATTATATGCAAGATGAATTCTCATATGATTGATGTTCTCCAAAGAGATAATTATTTTAATGTATTTATAATTGTATTGTATTTAAGTGCACTGTAATGTAGTATTCGCGCTGTGTAAAGTATACGATTTTTGATAAATAACAAATTTTTAGGGTCGCCCGCGAATTATTTGTACGAATTAATTATTAAGACGCTACTGCAGGACAAGGCTTCTTATTATTTAAATGATCTCGATTTATGACGGTGTTGCAAAACTATGTCTTGTTCATTACCAAAGTAAGCAGCTACCGGCATCTAGCCCACGTCAATTGGTCTTGTCTTCCATGGCCGGGTGAATCTCGAGCTGATCTTCCGCGGCGACCCTTCCTTGTTGTACAAAGTGATAGTTCTCTTAAGACGACTTGAGTATTTTTATAAGTAACGTTGTTTTATAAGTTATTTTGTACATTTTACATGTTTATGTAATATGGAATATTAGCGTATGAGCTAAGTCGGTTTAGTGCGCGTATTTAGAAGGAATCTGGTTATGTTGAATAACATTGGGCTGGAGTATGCATGAGTGCTCTGCATGATTGACATGAAATCATTTGAAATTTTATTACTAACATACAACGAGGAGTTGATGTATGGATTAAACTTTTGTTTTTCTTTATCATTTTGCAAAAAAATCAGCAGCATTATGTTGCTACGAATGTAAGTTGGTACTCCACTTCATTTTCTTGTCGTTGATTTGGCTGTGCTTTAGTACGCGGTTTATGACGCGATCTAGGAATACAGCATTTATTGATCTTATTTTAATACTCAGCTGTGTCTGTTATTTTTTAGTGATAATAGATTTATAGATACCTTAATATTTTATTTGAATATATTTTTTAGCATTTATGCAAGATACATAATTCGTACTTAATTATTTTATTTTAGGTCTGTACTTTTTGTACGTCATTGTATTATTTATCGAGAATTGTTATCCGTACCGTCACGGTACTACCGTGTTGTAATGACAAGATATAATATGTTGTCCTAGTCAAGACGTCATTATTGATTATTTACCTCAAATTCAACAAAAAAATTAAAACGTTTGATATTTTGGTACAGTCGCGTGCAATAAAATGCATACCATTTCTCAGTACAAATTTTGTTCATAACGTGTTTATATTTCTTTTCACGAGACTGTACATTTAGATTATCAAGTTTATTCTTTGACATCAGCTTGTTAATTTTTTGTTAAAATTATTTTCTTATAGTAGCTTGGGCGGATGCTGTTGTTAGATGTATTTAACCCGAGTATTATTTAAATTGTGATGTTTTGTATACGATTACTATATTATTATTTAAATGGAGTGTAACGGAGTAGGTAGAGCTGTAAGCGAAGTGACGAATGATATGCCGTAGAGAATACGATAGACAGAGTCATGTATAGGTACAAAGAAAGATTATACTGCAAAGAATTATATAGAAAAGACTTTTATTTTTAGATAGTTACATTTGGCTGATTTATCCCATCTATTTTTACGTGCCCTGAAATTAGGTTTCGCAACCCCACCAATGTCATAAAAGCTAGAAATATCAAACTTTCATATGTTCAAGATTTTATTCTAAAACCATTTTACAAAGCAAGCATTTTTTTATTTATATGTATAGGTTTAAGCCTACTAGAATTTTTCAGTGCAGGACCATAGCCATCTAGATAAGCAGAAAATCAAGATCAAGAATTTAAAAGTGACTCAGATCTTTTTTAGTTGTATGCTGGTGCGGAAAGATACAGAAGAAGAGCCAACGTTTTTAGTACCCGTAAGCTTTTGTTTAAGATTTTCTTCCTCAAAGAGCAGTAGTTGATTGCGTAGCTGAACGTTGTTCTGACTCTAGTTGACGTAGCGTTATGTTGGCGCAGGCTGGTTCTACATCCGGTCTGCTCGCGGCGGGCTGCACCTGGTCGCTGGCGACCACATCTTCTACGAGGACGGCGGGTCGCACCCGCGCCGCGTCACTTGGCGCTGCGCACGCTCCTACCAGAAGGCCGACCGCTGCCAGGTAGCGCTTTGCCTGCGCGACGGCCGGCTGGTTTACTTCCGAGGCTCGCACAACCACCCGCCCACCTATAACCCGACCAAGCACGAGTCCCGCCGCTTCGAGGTGGATCCGCATGGCAAGTACAAGATAGTGATAGGCGCATCGCGACCGACGTCGCTGGTCGCCCCAGCGCACGCGCCGCCGCCGTCCGCCGCGCTGCTGCTCTAGGCCTGGCGCGACCTCCTCGTGCGCGGCCTGCTCGATCCCCGGCAGTGACCGCACCCAAGGAGCGTCGCACAAACAAATAACAGGCATCTATTGCTTAACGACCCATGCTAGTATTGAAACCAAGTCGTTGTAAGCGCTTTTAGTTAGGAGACAGGTCGAAAAACCTAGTAAGTTCTCTTAGGTCTTTGAAGACGCTTCCACGGCCGCCTTGTACCGTTGCCTTAGCGGCTATTCTCTGAGTTATTGACATGGAAATTCTCAATAACGTGAATGTGAATTATTCTCTTACGGAAATATTTAGAAATCATATATGGTTATTATATATTGTTATACACAAATTGTATAGCTTTAAGTATATAGCGTAGCCGTCTTGTTAAAGCTTTTTATAAAATTCTATTTATTACTGCTGTAGATCGCGGTACGACTGATAGACAATGATACTCTAAAATACTCCAATATTTATACTTATTTAATAATTAGACATAGCGATACGTAGATGAACATACGTGGCTTATGCGGCAAAATACGATAGTTCTTAAAGTAGTAGATCTGTATATATCCATATAATAAAATAAAAATACATATACCTACCTACTAACGTATTAATATTATGAATTTTTGTTTTATACATTTATATAAAATACCAACTATAATATGGTAGTAGGTACAAGTGGTAAATAGAGCAAGCGTATAGCGAATATTTAGAATATATTTTTTTGTAACCGGTTACAAATTCCATAGCAAGAAAGTTGTTACCTCTAACTCATCTTGAATTGAATTTGATTTTAGTAAGTCCCTTGAAACTAGTTTCTATTATGTGATCTGTAATGTAATGCCAAAGGTGTTTCTAAAGGATTGTTTTTATTGCGTAAGTTTTGATTAATATTTAGCTCTACCTACATTTGTTGCGGTTGTTGAACTTTTGTTAAAATTATTATTATACTTTTTGGAAATTAGATTTTAAAACTATTTATTGAAGAACTGAATCTTTTATTTGTCTTCCTTCCTTTTTTTTTGTTATTTTTTCTTTACTAAACAAGTTTTGTGTATGGATGTTTGTTTATGGCAAGCAGTGAGGGTTCCAACTTCGGGTGGTGCGGGCAGCGGAGGCGCCCTGCTGAAGCTCGGCGCACACTGGTACGAACTGGACTCGTGCTACCATGCGCGGCGGCGTTGGCGCTGCGCCCGTGGCTGCGGCGCCCGTCTGCACAGCGCCGGCTCCAGGGTCGTCTTCTCCGACCTGCGACACACTTGCACCCTTAAGCAGAACCATACCTTGTAGCTCTACAAGTCAAATATCAGTCAGCCTGCGCCCACAACTTCGGCTACGACTTAAAATTTTCTCCGTTCCCGTGAGAATTTCTCAGTTACCCCTACAAACTAAAAAACAGTTTTTTTATTTGAAGTCCTTACCTCAAGTTACTAATCAATCGATGGGTTGGTATTGTAGATTTTTATCTATAATCATTATTCTTACATACAAACTGTTACCTCTATCAGTTACGTACTTACTTACATTTTATTGATATCTGTAAGATTATTCAATTTTGTAGTTACTTATAAATATTTCGAGTTAAATGCTCAACCATACATTTTGTTTGTGAAACTCCCAATTTATTTCAAATAGGGTAGGTCACGGCGTGGCATAAGTAGCTAATATATGAAAAATTATGCGGGTTTGTGACTTATAATATTCACGTTTTTTAGATAGGTATGTAGGTAAGTTATTATGTAGATGTATCTGCATGCCGAACTTGCGTGAAAGGGTCTCTCTAATCTTTAGGATTTGAAACTAGTTTTTCGTGTATAACTGTGTTATTTATTGGACTGATTTTATAATGAACTTGATAACCTTTTTACAGATTTTAAACTTGTTTTTAGTTTTAGTCAAATCTCCATAGCTCTTAACCTTTTTGTAGGATGTAAATGTTGTATTGCCATACTACCTTTATGTTTCTTATTGGTTAAATATAGGTATTTATTTTACCGTTGATTTAATAATTTTAAAGACCTTTTACATTACAGGTATAATTCCCATTTAATATAACGTCATGAGGGCTACATATGTATAACTATTTATAAAATCAAACAATTGAAGACGAAATTCGCTATCATACTTCTAATTTCGAAAGCAGATCTAACAGCTCACGGACATTGCATTCCAGTATGCGTGATAAGTAACGGCAAGGGGTACCCAAAGCTTCGGCTGGACGGATATCTGTACCGGCCGCACAACGCTTACCGCAACGCGAGCCGGGTGCTGTGGTACTGCGTGGGGCGCTGGCGCCACCGATGCCCCGCCTCGCTGCGGACCTTCAACAACGAACTCTTGTCCGTCAGCGGGGACCACAGCCACCCCCGCATAGATGGCACTGGGGTCCATATATCACCGATGCCTCAACCGGGACCCAGTAGCGAGCTTTTGAGTTATCTTGACCCGAAATGAATGTCGATAATCTATACTAATATTATTATGAAGAGGAAAGATTTGATTGTTTGTTTGTTTGCATATAATAGGGTCCGAGAGTACTGGACCGATTTAAAAAATTCTTTCATTTTTGCCGGGCGAAGGACATAGGCTATAGAATATTCTCAAAAATTCAAAATGCAGGGCGGTACGAAGTTCGCCGTGTCAGCTAGTCAGTAATAATTTCTTTTGTATGCCTAAATGTACCTACATATACTTAGTTATTTCTATTGAAAAAAAATATTTGGACTGTTATTTTATAATAATTTTAAATAGATTTTTTTGTTCAATCAAAACTGTGTTAAATATCAAAGCAATAATGTGCTGTGAGGGCGAAGTCATAAATGTTTTTGATTATATACAAAGGCTTATTATTATATTGTAATCAGTGTAAAGGTAGAGACGGTTAGTCTAGAGCAAAGTATTGTACATTTTTGAGTCGATATAGTTGTAGCGTATACCTTGGATTTACCACGCGTCATTGCATGACACTTTTGAGACCAAATCAAGGAAATATGTCTCACAGCTGAATGTAGTACATATAAGTATATCTAATATTCGCAGAATTTTGGTAAAAAAGAGTTTGGGTCTCAAAAGGGCATGATGGCGCGTGCTTCGTCCGCTGATCATCTTGTGGGTTGTTGTGTAGCGCCCGCCATATTTGTGCCGTCGCGCACTGGCAAGTCTCTCCTTCTGCACGACGGGTACACCTTCTACCTGAAGAATCTCCAGGCGCACGGGCGCCGGCAGTGGTACTGCTCGGCGCGGGACATGGCCGGCTGCCGCGCCGACGTCATCACAGCGCCCGCTGCCTCCGGCCACGGTGATGTGTTGTTCCTAGTCCGCGGACGCCACATCCATGGACCCCCGAGCTATTACTTCACCCCCGACGGAAAGTATGTACGCAGGAAAGATGTCTACAATAGGTACAGATAGCATGAGCTATGGTGGGTCTTCGCTCGTAATGGTGCTGTTTTTTTGTTATGTTTTTTTTATCTTTTTGTTGAGCTTTTAAAAAAAATTATTTTGCTAGATCAGTTTATTTTTAATTTTTTTTCATCGCGTATTTTTTTTATCGTGTCGCAGACTATATTGTGTGTTATACGAATAATATGAACTTACTATTAATTTTATTTTTATTTTAATAAGAATGTTTATTAGTATAGTATATTGTGGTAAAGTTTTTTTTTATTATTGCTACCATTTTGATATGAAGACACCTACTACGAGACATGAAAATTACATATTTAATGAGAGGTAAACTGTTTGGTTCCAGAAGAATGTTATATTTTTTAAAACATTTTGTTCGTAGGTAGGAGTTCAATTTGTATTGTTGAGAGAAATCCTTTAATACGCCATTAAACGGTATGAAATGTTTGTTTACGCAGTTTGATTTGAGCCGCGAACGCGACCTACGAATCTGCTAAATATAGAGTGGGCGAGCGGGCGTCGGGTGGCGCGGGCGGGCGACGATAAAACGTGAACAAATTATATTTAGGTTCAGCAGATATCCCCAATACTACGGGCGTAGTATCGAAACGACAGGAAGTGCGCAGTTGTGTGACGGATCGATACACCCCGCGAAGTTATGAAAGAAGAAAGTTTAGCCGACCCTGCCTGTGCTGGGGGGTGAGGTGCCCTGGAATCTACTACGTTACTACGTTGCGTGCCCTAATTCTGACGGACGCCTTTTTGCCTGCGTAAAACGGCCAAATATAGCTTCTATGTCAGCCGCTGTAGGCTTCACTGTGCGTAGTTATTATGCGAGCTGAACCCGGGCAGCCTCCCTCGCGGCCCTGTGTTGTGTTAAGACGAAGTAGGAAGAGGCGCGCCCGATCGTTGCCATAGGATGGTACGCCTAGAGTTTTCCTCGTTCTTGTGAAATTAGTTTTTTCAGTGTAAAAATAGATTTACCTATGGAATTTTGTTAGTTTCTTTTTACTATAAATATTAATAATTCACTAGTGTGCGTATTTTGTATTGCCGAGTTAACTTCCTAGCTAATCACATCATTATCTTGTCAACGGTAATGTTTCTGTGGTAAGGTACAGAGTACCTACCTGCTTCAAAGGCGGGATATGAAAAAAAAAAAAATATATTATAATGAATGTTCACCAGAGCTTGTAGATTAACAGTCGCAGAAATTTTTTAGCGATCGGTGAGGTCATAGCACCGACCATTACCTACGCCAATATCTGAGGCGATGTCCCGTAGCTAATAGCGTTAGTCATAGTTGGGGCCTCTGAGGCTCGAGGTCCGGTTATCGTCCTAGCACGAAGCTGGTGGCACAGGCTAGCTTGCTGGGTCGATAGACGGCGGTGGCGGCGGCGCGCGTGGTAACACCCACGGCGCGTCGTGCCCGGGACATGCGCGTGGCGCGCCGCCTGGTGATGCCACCACCAATCGATACAGCCCCAGAATCTCTCTCCGGTGCTCGCCCCGCCGCCGCCGCCGCCGCCGCCGCCGCCGCCGCCGCCGCCGCCGCCGCCGCCGCCGCCGCTCTCCCGGCTCTCTTGCCACCACCCACGCCGCGAAAGCATATCAATACAATGCAATAATAAGGTCGTTTTTGAATTATTGCTTGCGTTGATTTGTTGCGTTATTTCTTAGGGTTGTTGTCATGAAAACGCGATACAAATCGTTTTCCGCCCTACAGTACCTATCACCTATTATGTTTTTCAGAAGATCTCGGTGCAGCATTTCGCGCTATGTTTAATATTGTATATACGCGCTATAATGTTTAATATTATATTATATATTATAATTGCTGCATCAAAATAGCTTTTTCAAGTTAAAAAAAATGGTTAGAGTAATTAGGTAGTGTTATCAATCAATACACAGTATAAAATAGAGTCGCTTCCCGCGTCTGTCCCTATTTTTGCTTAAATCTTTAAAACTACGCAACGGATTTTGATGAGGTTTTTTTAAATAGAGAGAGTGACGAAACAGGAAGGTTTATAAGTATAATACATGCACAACATACTAACAGGTTAAGCGGTGCGAAGTTCGCCGGGTCAACTAGAATGTTATATAATCTAACCTAACCCTGTGTAATTTAGTAGTAAAATTACCTAAGTACGGTTTAAACATTATTTGAAATTATTATACTGAATTATATTATTTGAAATGTTAAATTGGAAACTTAAAAAGTGATAATTTTTCTGGTTTGAATTTAGATCCACCATTAAATACCTTTTTAATGTCGTTTCTTCGAACCTTGTTTAGGATTTAATTCCCTAGGGTGGTTATTATGCTGATAGCGTAGTACTAATCAGACTAATTAAATTTGACTAGGCAGAGTCTTCCAGCACT
Organism: Euspilapteryx auroguttella; assembly: GCA_951802225.1. NCBI lineage: Eukaryota > Metazoa > Arthropoda > Insecta > Lepidoptera > Gracillariidae > Euspilapteryx > Euspilapteryx auroguttella. Next base: position 2,908,939 of record OX637649.1, on the reverse strand, counting down.
AACTAAAGAAACAATAAGCTCAAAAATGGTTCAACTAAAGCGGAAATTAAGGCGGCAGCAATTGAATCGAACATTCATTACGACACCGGCCGGCGATCGACGGAAACAAACAGTAAATATTGCGATGATATTTGACACTCTTCATACATATGTTTTTCTTCAATTAATGCTCTCCTGTTGATGGATTTATATATGGAATTTTTATTGACGTTTTGTGAGTTATCTTCTATTTTTTTTAAATATTGAAAGAAATTAGGAGTGGGTTCACTTCAGTTTAGCATATTGTTTCCTGCCTCAGAAGTACAACATTTACCGTGTTATTCATAAAGATACAGTAGATTTTAAGTAGCGTTACTGGAGGTCTACTTCTCTGGTTTGTTGTATGGTAAATAAGTGACATCCAGTCTAAATTGACATACGTCAAATAACTAAAATGCTCTTTAACTTTTTATGAATAAGAGGGTTAGAGTCTGATAATGTTTTTAATGTAAATTGGTTCAGTTATGATCAGATTCAGTTATCTAATAAGTAGCTATAGGTAAGTATGTTTGTTTTGGATACCTCAGTACCTACTTTATCCTTATCATCAATGAAAATATCTGTAACAGCACGCACGTGGGAACATCACGCTTAACATATAAATAAACCGTTTTCAAAATTATGCATGATCTTAAGATTACCAACGTTAAATTGTACAGAAATTATATGGATCAGGCAAATGTCAAATTTTACGATGGTGATTTGCAGCTTACGTATAACTTGAATATTGAAAACGGCCTTAAATCTGCTTTAAAAAATTCATCATCTATCATTCATCAGTCCTTTAAGGACAGTTGGTGAGCCCTGGTCTTCTTGTAGCGCTGAGTTGGAGCAGGTCACGGTGGATGGTCTGGCGCCGGCTCCGGTCGATAACTGTTCACGCCAGGAGCTGCTGCATCAGCGCCCGCGTCGCCGACTGCGACTGTCTGCTGCGAGTCAAGAAGAATGTACGAAAGACCTAAAGATAACTTTTCTGTCAAAACTAACTTAAAGATACCCAATAGTAAGAATAATATTTATTTTGCACAATTCTTATGTCTAATGGATGACAATTTCGGTTACATAAAATGTAATAGGTAAAACAAGTTTCAATAAATTTTGCCCTAATAGACATGTACACAGCTTTGTGACTTAATCTACTATCCGCATGCACCCCAATAAAAAATAACCAAATCCCTAATTCACACCGTTCATTAAGCCGGGAAGCAAACGGCCGAAGTGAATTGCCACCATTTCTCACGATTTTAGGTTTAAGGGGAATTTCTTTCCTAATTATCCTATCTGGTCAGTTCCTTTTTGGTGTAACGTTGCCATGGCTTTCGTTTTTCCGTTGGTGCGTTGCTTACACGTCGGGGCCTTGAGTATAAGGACAAAATCTTCATTATTAAGGATTTCGTAAAAAAAAAAGTACAATAACACATGTTCTAATCTATACCAATATTATAAAGAGGAAAGATTTGTTTGTTTGTTTGTTTGTAACGAATAGGCTCCGGAAATACTGAACCAATTTGAAAAATTCTTTCACTGGTAGGAAGCTACACTATCCCCGAGTGACATAGGCTATATTAGATTTTCAAAAAAATTAGGGATCCTTACTTAAACTCAAATAATGTAACCCAAGGTGAAATATTTTTTCCGTTGTTTACATATTTTGACAGGTGGTTTGTTGTTTGTTTTTTTATTCGCCCATTCTGGGCAGTCAAAAGAACATAGTCTATAGACCAAAGTCTTTAGTAGTATCTTATATTATATGGCGTAACGAAGTAAGCCGGGACAGCTCGTAGTTAATAAACTAAAAAAAAAACAAAACGATTAAGTATACATAAATTGTTTCAACTGTTCTTTAACTCTAGGCATATGTAAAGTATAAGCGCTTTTCTAACTACAGGATCAATTACTTACGTGCCTTTTTTACTAAGTTTAGATACTATCTTTATCGTAGGAGAAATTTAGCGTCTTTGGCTTCGTTCTATTTAATTTGCGTATACATAAGAGACCCTGGCATATCCGAGGGCAAGGGATACTAAAGAATTCATACGCGAATGTTAACAAAACATTGCATTATTCAAAAAAAAACTGATTAAACATAGAAAAAATAATAATAATAAAAAAACATGGAAGAGTCTCAATAACTAACCATGTTAATGCTTTAATAATAGTGAGCGCAATGATTCAAACTACATAATGATGCCACATAATGTTTATTTGATACAATTACAGAAATAATTCGAGTATAGAAATCAGATGCATAATAAATACTGTAAAATGAATGTAGTTTAAATGAAATTAATTAATTTATACTGCGTAAGATATCTTGACAAGGAGTCAAATGATTTAAAGAAGTTTAAATTTAATAGTAAACTAGCTCCAGGCATTATAAAATAAACTAAAAATATATATTTTTTATTATTGGTTATTGGTATTGAAGTTATTTTTCTATCCTTGTCCTTGCTTAGGTTAGTCCCAACCTACACCAAAACTATGTTTTTGTGGGGCTGTGAGTTAAAATGTAGCGACATAAAATCAATATTCTATCTCAACCTATACAACGTCCTAGGCCGAAGGGCTAAAATACCGAGAGGGTAACAATTTGAGCAGGTCTCTCAATTTCTCTGACAGATGGTTCAAACAGGTTTTTAATCGAAAATTATGAGCGCTAGACTCATACAATAACAATAACGCAGTCCGTACAACAGACAGTCCACCTACATAATAATACGCTTAGTAATAACTATGCTTTCTACTTTGACCTATTTTCAACATTCCCCTAACATGTTATAAATTTCTGTATAGACTTTAGCTAGGCAGTGCCGAGGGGAAACGTGCATCTATAGAATGTATGTAGAGTCTATTCTGAAATAACCCGTGTGTAAAGAGCACTATTCTACACTGCAATTAAATCCCCATGCTTTTAATGCTTGTCTTGTTATTGTTACCTACATATCTCTACCTGCGTTTCGGGGAACTAAAATGAATGTTCTAGCTAGACATCCTGATTTGAGAGTTTTTTTTTCCGAGTTTTTGTCGAGGACTTATACTCCGTGTGCCGGTCTAGGGCCAGGCGCAGGTAGTCGAACAGATCTGTGACGCCAGGCCCTTTTGAATAATCTTACTTACCCAACACATATTATAGTGGTGAATATTTTAAACGGAATAATTAACTTATTTCGATTTGATGTTTCAAATATAAGTATTTTTTTTATATATTTTACTTCATTATTTATAATGTTTTTATTACCTACTTCTACGTTTTAGTTTACATGTGTAAATATAACATCTTAAGATCATAAAACATTGTTAGGCAAGTAGTAAAAAGAGTAAAGTTACCTGTAATTTTCCTAATATCGAAATATTTTATTAGTAAAACTAATGATGGTATTTTTACTACCGTTCGTATACCGGCAGTTTAGAAGCGGCTGGATCCTATAGGTCACAACTCACGACATAACCCACAATATCTGAAATCCACAATTCAATGAAGAAAAAGAACAGGAAAGAAAGCGGCTTTGGAATCTCTATCTACGCTAAAAAGTAAGTAATTAGGTTACTATAGTAATAACACCTTTAGCTATTTTCAAAACACACTTGTAAGTACTTGTACTTAGCTAATTAGCGAGTAGTTACCTACGTGTAGCGTTGAACCCTAAAACCTTAAAGCGTTCTGAACAAAGACGAATTTACAATAAAAATGCGTACCCTGAAGTGGTGGCTAGTGTACTACATATTGTCCGCTTTCAAGCGAAAAGCTAGTCAAAAGAATTTTAAGGCAGATTTGAAAGCCCTCGCGAAGGCACCGTGGGCTGGCGTCTATCAATCATGCGTTGCCATTAAAAGAAGTGAAAGACGCCATTGAACTCCACCGCAAGCGGAAGGGATAGGTATTTCAAAACCGAAATGTAGGTTCGTTGCGTTAGATACAACTAGCAATGCTTTCTCCGGCTAGAGATCCGACAAGTACCGTTTTTGCGTTCACAAAAGGTCCCCCAGTTTTTGTTATCTAAAGCTAAGGTTCATTTTTTGTTGACTAGGGCTAGCGGACAATGCTCGCTCAATTTATTGAATAGAATTCTGAGTGTCAGATGTCTCAGTGTTCCCAGATAGCTAAGCTTCGCTACGCATTGTTCCGCTGCGTGCACAGCTTTAATACCTTTAAAGTTACTTTTGTGATGCTAATTCCTGGAACAATGCTACATTACATTGTAAAATTAGTAGGTTTAGTTCGATGAATAAAAATGAATAAAACGAAAAACTTCATTAAAATTTATTACTTAGTAGTTCGTAGCCAAACTCGTAAGCTGCAGTGATTCAAATAATACATTAATGGCTGCTACGCAATAGTAACAAAGTCAAAGTCAAATTCTTTATTCAAGATATCACTTATTGAAAGTCAATTAGACTACATCTAATCTAATCGCTATTGATACCTTATTTGGTAAAGTATCCTATACTGTGAGAGGCGAGGTAGTTCAGGGTGCCCACCAATTGGCTTAGGTAAACAAATGTTTGCCTTGCCTTACGACAATAGTCGCCTGGAGAGGCCCCCAAACGAGCCCTCCTCTGTCAAATGATTCTACTCCCTTTCGCAATGATTTTACAGCGTAGAGAAGAAAGGGGTAACAAACTCTACAATTTATCTCTTTTTTTTTCTTTTTGTTTTGTGATATTACAATATTTACAATACAATTAAGTGACAATACTATGAACATTATACAGATAAATAAAAATGAAATTACATGAAATAATGAAAAATATCTTAAGTGCAGAGCTAGACTACTTCCATGCGTCTTTGTCGTTTACATAATCATCAATATTGTAATAAGCTTTCTTAATCAGAACTTTTTTGATACGAGTTTTAAACTCATTATCGTTCAGGATCAAAATTTCTAGAAGTTATTTCTTTCTTAAGTTAGAAAAAGTTATAGAATCTTACTTCGTTTCCTATAAAGCATTTGTTTGTCCGTTTTAGTCTGTTTTGTGGAATACTGAGTTTGTTTTTGTCCTTAATTTTATCACATTTTTTATCAAACATATGTATGTTTCTACGAGTAACGATTAAGAAAACTATTTTGGAAAGAAATTATAATTATTAAGCATAAAATTAAGTATTCTGTGGCATAACCGACAAAATAGCACATGGTATGGCATAGCAATCCTATATTAACTATTTAAATATTACTTAATTAGATGACTTGGCAAATTGCTCACCTACACTTACTTCTGTTTTATAAAGTAGCGTTGTCCGTGCGGTAGGTACTCAGAATGCCAAATGATTTCCAGGTTTGATTTATAAAATCGTAATGGCGCATATATATTTTTTTCCTCATAACTCTGAGATAGAATCTGAATTGTTTGTAATAAAATATTGAGGGCGGTATGAATAGGAAAATCAACTTTGATGTGTTGTGTTAAAGCGTGGTATCGTGCGACTCGTGCGTAATGATGATGCCTTCGTTCCGGCCCTGAACCTGTCAAAGACAACAGTGAATGCCCTGAGAACATGTTTCTGTATCAAATCGCCGTGGGTTAGGCAACCAAGGGCCAGGCGCGGCGAATAATTGCCACGGAGTCGTTAGCCCTTCCCGTTACCGGGTCCGAGTCCGCGGCCACCAAGCCACACCGAGCGCTGCGGCTAGGTGAACAAACTGGAATTAGTGCGTGTAACTAGATATTACATTTTTATTGTATTTAGCCTCTATCGACGCCACGGAAGATCAACCTTTGTTGCTAAATTAAGGGCAGTCATTCATTCTTCTTGTATTTTGTTTAAGGAGTTCTTACTTCTACGTTTCAGTAGGTCGAAGGTGAAGGTATTTTTTTTTATTAGCCGAGAGATATATTTATAACAATTAAACTGTGTTTATATAATTGTATTTAATTATATTAACTGTTTATTAATAGCAAATTGTTATAATACTTAATGGCAAATATTTTGTAAGGTCTCGTTTTAAATGTTATTTATCTGTTAACTTGTTCTAAGTTTTATATCAAGCTATATAAGTTAAAATTCAGTTTTTTATCGTTTCTTAGCAGAAAAACCCCTCGTCTATTTTGTGACATTTATTTATTAATTTCAGTAGGTACATACTTTAATAATATATTTTGAAAAATTGTACCATGGAAGATATTTGTTAGTATCTGCAAGGCACTTGTAAATGTGAATTATAAAACATAACATTTTTATTAAGTAAATTAATGAATCATTGTTTTAACTTCCAATTAACGATTCTTGAATGCATTATCTAGAATCGAACATAAATCTTTTGTTATAACATAATAATAAATAATACTTGCAATGTTATTATTTAGTTTTTTAACATGCGAACTATTGGGACTCAATGTATGAAAGTGAAATAAATAAGAAAACAATAGTTTTGGAGTCGGTTGGGTGGGACTAACGCTATTAAGCAGGTAACACCCTACACCTCTAGTCGCCACATAGTCATTATAATACGATTGTAGATATATAGTGATTAAGTTCATATGAAGAAACTATAATTTGTCTAACATTAATCTAAACCTAGTTCGGTTGTTCATCTATCGATCAAAATTAGAGGCTTGCTTGCACGAGATGCGAGTGTGGGTCATTTGTAATCGCTGTATATAATAGCTTTGAAATATAAGCCACGATTTTATATTGATCTTGATATTTCCTTAATGATTAAAGTTTTGCCAAATTCGAATCCTGAAACTGTTATTGGTCTCTTAAATCCTGGTTTTGAAGTACTCAATACTTAATCATTTATAAAACGCACCTTTTCTAATTGATATTTTTTTGTTTGCATTGGATTAACAAATCTATAGGTAGTTATGCTCACATTCAACTGAAATAAAAATAATGAGAGGGCAGCAAAGTCAAGGAGGAATATTCTTAATTTCTCAGTGGGAATAAGGAACATCGCGTGACAGTGGAAAATTACGCCAAGGTGAATGATAAAAATATCCTAGGAACTACAATACAACTACAACTAATGTGTCATGTGTCATCACGGCTTCACATCCTTACGTACGTAAGTAAATATAAAATACATACATATACAGTCAAAAAAGAACCAATAGGTTACAAACATATTATAAGGCCATACCTTGCGTAGACTCACTATTTTATTGGTTTAATCAATACATAGCATAAAACAAAGTTGCTTCCCGCGTCTGTGCTTAAATCTTTGAAGCTACGGGACGGATTTTGATGAAGTTTTTTTAAAAAAGATAGAGTGATTTAAGAGGAAGGTTTATAAGTGTAATACAAGCTTAACCAAGTAATAGGATAGGCGTTTCGAAGTTCGCCGGGTCGACTAGTTTAATATATAGCATGTATATGTCGTAGTAAGATTTGATAATTAGGTTTTTTGCAAAAAAAACTAGGGATTTTGCGAAAAACCGGATAATTTGCTATAAGCATTACTATTTTTTCAATCATCCTGACACTAAGCAGTTTTTTGCAAAAAAACTAGTATAATTAAAAACTTTGAAACCTTCCTTAACTCTGATTGGCTAGATTATTGCTTGCTGGTAAACTCTTATTCTGATTGGTTCGTTAAAATATCCTTTGACGCTACAGATAATCAATCAGAATAAGAGTTTACCAGCAAGCAATAATCTAGCCAATCAGAGTTAAGGAAGGTTTCAAAGTTTTCAATTATACTAGTTTTTTTTGCAAAAAAACTGCTTATTGTCAGGATGATTGAAAAAAAAAGTAATGCTTATAGCAAATTATCCGGTTTTTCGCAAAATCCCTAGTTTTTTTTGGAAAAAACCTAATAATTAAATCTCACTACGACATATAAATGTTCGTAAGAAGTACATTGGTCAACATGTAATTTTAGGGGGTAGGTAATGTGCTGCTTCGACCGGTTGCAAGCCCAGAACAAGAGAATACAATAGAAATAGCATCATGAGCTTTTAGTACCGAAACCAGTGTGTCCAAACTCACACATATAAACCAAACGCTCACTATGAAATCCAAGCTACCATTGGTGATTAACGACAATGCCGAAAAGATCTACATCACAAAACTTTGAAGTAGACTATGAACCTTTTTTACAAATAAACAAAGATCAAAATCAAATAACAATTATGAAATACTTAAGATAATGATGACATACATATGATAAAAGATTGAATTTAGGTTTTTCCAAAGACAAGTTAGAAAGCTATACATCCTCTTTGCTTTAAAATCTTCACGCATTGTTCCTAGTTTTACTATTCGACGCTAGATGGAACTACACCTTTTGTACTACCGCTACTAAACACTAGGTGGCTACGTCGAAAAATGAAAAACTAAGCTAGGGATGTACATATTGCGGGAGAAAGTTTGTCGATGAGAAAAACCTATCGATATACAACTATCTTTCATATGGCTACAGTTAACAATTGCTTTTTTTTACGAAAATCTATGTGTATTCTACGCAAACGGCCTTCTTGGTGATTGGCGATGTATTGGTATTATCATATGAAAAAATCAGTCGCTCATAGAACAAAGTTTATTTTAGTGTACAGTTTATTTTTTATTTATTTCCAATGTCGTTTTGTATTCAACAGTTATGCTTCGCATAAATAGAGATTCAGAAATAAAAATGTGTTAAGTTATAAAATTGTATATACCTACAGTACTGCAAAAGTTATAATGCGCATAGAAATCTTCGTCACTGTTCGACAACGGTCGTATTCCCAAGCGACGGAAGACGATATCTATTTAAGGAGGTTAAGTGCATTTTCTGCATGCGTAATTTAGTAGAATTATGATTTTTGATTCAGGTGTTTCCGTGAAATCGACAATTAGCGAATCTGCATGCGCATTATTAATTTTGGAGTAAGTACTGTACTTTAAATGAAGCTTTATTTTAATCAAAGTAAACAATTTAGGTGGATGGGTAGATAGACCAATAAAACAAGATGGGTTTTATATTTATATTATTTTATCTTTTTTAATATCGAAGTACTTGCTTAATTATTACTTGCCTTAAACTAATCTTGGTTTTTTTAATATATAATATTTAGCATTTTTTCTTGTCTAGGTATTGTTTATTGAAACTCCTCTTAGCTTAAGAAGCTTTCATGATGGCTCTATCTTCAAGTTTATGCTTAAGTGTATTAGGTTCTGAGCTTGGCCCAAGGTGATCCAGTAACATAAGCTGTAAATAAATGAAAAGAAAAATAAAATATAGCACACTATAAGAGTGACGACTTGTCTTTATACAATACTAGTCGACCCGGCAAACTTCGTACCGCCTAACCTATTATTAGAACGTGAATGTTTTATACTTATAATCCTTCCTCTTGAATCACTCTATCTATTAAAAAAATCCGCATTAAAAACCGCTGTATTTTTAAAGATTTAAACATACCTAAGGACTGATGCGGAAAGCGACTTTATTTTTTACATATTACAACATTATCGATAGATTTTTTTATCATAGAAAATTATCGATAGATTTTCATCATGTTGAGCAATCTCTAACTGATTTCCATTATACTGTTGTCAAAATGTTCTAGAAAAAGTCATGAGTCTAATACCATAGATAAAGAAGAACGCTATGAAGGTACAGTCACAGTCACAGGCTTCAATGAAAATTCAATTTTACTGCTCCGTAATTAGGGTGTTTTCATTTTCTCACTTATGGTTTTGTTTTCTTGTTCATGTATAATTTCAAATTAATTTAAAAATACAGTGAAATATTACTTACCGATGTAATGATACGGCATAATTAGTACTTTTAAGTCCCCAACTTTAATTTTTGCATTCCAACACAGCACAATATGGCATTTTAGTGGGTTTTTTTTCATATTTTCCCTGGCGGTTTGTTTACAAGAAGCATAAAGCAACTGAGCTTATCAAATCTGTCAAAAACTACGCATATGCACTGCAGAGCTAATGATAGGCACGCGGGCTCCGCCTACTCGCGATTTCTATTTAGAGAGAGAGAGCATCTTCCTTGTTCTGTGGTTGCAAGCCAGTCTGATACTTATGCTTTACACTGCATACCTTTGTAAATTTTAAAATTTCTTCAATGGTTTTCATTTCATGTGCTAAGCATATCTGACACACTTGCTCATTCATTACAATGATTGATTCTAATTAAAGTAAGATTTCTTGGCAACTTCTGGGCACCTAGTCTACTACTCAATATCGCAGTGAGACAAAATGGTAACAGGCACTTGAAGACACAGATTTGTAACTAAACAAATAAGAATACAAAAAGTAGATATAAATGTGAGTTATATCTGTTCTCATTCCTGACTCTAGCCTACGCCTACGACGAGTAGGCTAGGAAACGTCTATGGTCAAGTTATCTTGAATCTATCGCATAATTCGGCGAGAGTTAGGCACTAGTTTTTTTGCACCTTACCTTGTTTTTTTTTATAAGTAAGTACCTGCTTATTTTATAAAAAGAAAAAACCTTTGTATATGTTTACGATGCTTTATCATATCGCGATCGAGATAGCATACTTGTGGTCCACGTACGTGGTACATTCATAGGTAAGAGACTGTTTTTTTCCATGCTGAATATTGAAATCAGCGACGCGCACGCATCCAGCTCTCAGACACGAGACGACACAGCTCATCTAACCCTAGAAAACTACGATTGTCATGAAACGCACGCGGTTCCAAGAAAACAAGAGTTATGCTAAGCAGCCGTGAGATTTCTAGATGCGCCGTTCCGTGAGACTGCTATCGGTTTTTTACTACTAGTCTCTTCACTTAGTTCCTAGATTGTTTGTTTCATTAGAATGTGCAAAAATACTTCTTGACAGTATACCAGTGTTGCAAGTTTCATGCCTGCCAACTGAGAGCGTCTCACTCAATGGGTTGCGAATATTTCTATAGCTATCGATTTTCGTAGTATTTAGGTCATCTTTGGAAAGCCCCTAGCTAAAGCCTTGGCAAACCTTTTTCGAGAACCTTTTTATTCTATAAATACCATTTAAAATGTGCGCTCGAGTTTTATTTTACGTTTTATCTTAGAAAGGTAGAGCAAAGTAGTAGGTCGAGCGAAACATTATAGTAAGTGTAGACTTTAGATGGAAACTAAACAATTTAAAAATGCTGTAAGGATTTTTCTCAACACCGCAGCTGTATCTTCATTAGGCACTTATAAAGCATTGTATGCAGAAAATGTTCATCAAAGCTGTAAAGTGTGTATAAAAAACACAGTCTATGATGAATTTAAATATACCCACTTACCTTAGTGCGATTGGCGTTATGGAATCCGTTATTGTTTCGCGGATGTTTCCTAGAGACATGGTTTTCATGTTGTTAATAGCCCAACCTAATTTTTCTTCAAGAATTTCTAGCACTTTATTTTAGTCTTAAGGTTCTAGCCACCTCAAAATTTCGAAGGATGGCCTAAAGTGGCATATGCTAAGAAATAATTCTGTAAGAGCTTTAAAAATACTTGAAGAAATAAGAAAAACCTTTGTTTGTAGGAATTTTATTAAATGAAGGCAAGTTATAATTTTTAACGAGAGAGGAACTGCACTGTTGGCTGGCATGTTTATTTCAACGCATCCTTTAATAAGGCTGTCTTATATTTGGTAAGATATTTATTACCTACAAAAGAAAGCTTTTACGTGTACCAGTTTAGTAACTTATTAAAAAAAAAATCTAGTCGGTATTACTTCTTTAGTAAGAGCCAGTTTACAGCAATGCTAGCGCCATTCGCGAAAAAAATTAATATCTTCTACACTAAGGCGAATATCAAAAATGTGGCACTGTATGACACTAGATAATGTAGCCTAGTATTTTTTGAGCAGAGCAAAGTAGTCCTAAGTAAAAAGAACAAAAAAAACATATATTGTTGCCAAAAGTGGTCATTTTTAGCAACACTTTGTAAGCTTTCTTTGGTCTTGAACCTAAAAGCTGTACAGAAGTGCCCTAAAAATACTAGGCTACATCTATCTAGTGTCATACAGTGCCACATTTTTGATATTTGCCTTAGTTTAGAAGATATTAATTTTTTTCGCGAATGGCGCTAGCATCGCTGTCAACTGGCTCTTAACCAAGTACAGACGATAAGATATTTAAACTTCCTAGGTGCTAATCGCTAAGATACCCTTTAAGTTTGTGTGTTAGAGGCAAATAACTGTTGAATTAAGAAATCAAACCGATTGAGATACTTTAGATAGAAAGGTTGTCGCGTTACTAACCTAACCTAACGGATGAACCGATTGAACCGTGGTGTCAGTGACCCTTTACAATGGTGGAAGTTTATAATAGTACCTACATAATGTTGAGTAGGTATACGCTATAAGATTTTTTCTACCAGCTCCTGATCGAAGGTCGAGCGAGCCCAGCGCCCTCCAGCAAAAACACGGACTAAGTTTTTTTGCTACTCGCATGTTTTGTATGTGAAGTAGGTATTGGCAGCTATAGGTATAACAGATGGCGCTTTGAACTTAAATGATTTCATTCGCGTAGAGCGATAAAGTCGCGTTTTCTCAACTAACTAATGAAGATATTAAGTTTCTTTGTTTTTTGTACAATAAAGAGATCATTCAATAATTTTAAGATAAGAAAACGAAAAATATCATTGGTATTTTTACGGTACCTATTTAAATTAAGCCCTACCAATTATCTTTATTTTACCTACCTATACATATAATACCTATGTGTGTGACAAGCATCCCCCATTTCCAAGAATTTTAGGGAGGCATTTTGGCCGTGGGCGGAAACAAATTCTAAGGAAAATCAAGGCTCATTCGAAGTTCCTGGAAAAGAGGGAGAAAAGTAACCTTTTGTTACAGCCCATGTTTAATATGCAGGCTAGCTATTATAGAATACCTTGTCTAAATTAAATTGTATAATCCATCATTGGTTACACATAGATTTTTTATAAGTAACAATTAATAGTAAAAATATATTATCTCAGCACACTTAAGAGCCCCTAATCCTCTAGGCAGAATCTGTTCTAAAGTCACCAAAATTAGTACATACTTACAAAAGGCACCTGAACCCTTTACTTACCATAACATAATATTCCGACCGAGTAATAAAACTCTAAAATTAGTAAATAAGTAATTTATATAAACTTATAAACAACTAAGTATGGTACCTACTTTTTCTATAAAGTAAGAACTAAATACATACAATACAAATATCTGTCATATTTTGACGATATGAAATTCATATTCTTCTCAATCTCGGGAGAATTTTTTTTTAGGTTTATAGCTTTAGATTATTTATTAAATTAATAATTATTAGTTAAATAACGTGGATAATTCAATTTTAAGAAAATCATTTTTCAGACATTTTGAAAAATCGAAATCCTTATTTTATTAAAATATTTTTGATCATCAAATTTAAAAAATACTCATGAAATAGATATCTATATTATAATTTTGTAACTACATCGCTAGCTAAGCTGCAATATTTATTAAAATTCTAAATTAAATTATTAAATGCAACACAATTAAAAAGATGCGCTGCGTAATACTGGGTAATTTATCACAATATGTCAATGTAGGACAATCCGTTTTCCCTTCCTACAATTCAGAGCCTACCTACCTATTTACCTACCAGAAAATCAATACATCACACACAACCACAACATACAGCTATACTTAGTAACATTTTCTACCTATCTGCAGCGCCTTTCATATCAGATTCTAGAGAGAGAAAAAATAATGTCTAGTCCTCCATCTACAGCCTCGGATGCTGCAGGCTCTTCCGATTCAACAATATTTTGCGTTTCATGATTCTTTGCCATAAAGATGTTCCGTTGTGTAGTCTTCACAATAGATGGCGCTAGCAGTCTTGAAATCGAATGAACGCGCTCTACATTTTTAATAATTAGACTTAGAAGTACGTTAGTTTACGGTTTAGACGTTAGTAGTTTAGTACGTATGCTTTAAAAATAGATTTTTAATGTATCTCGGAACTTCATATTTCCCGAGGGTTTTGGTGTTTTCAAATCAATTTTACTTAATAACTAAATATATACTAACTAGAGGCTGCCCCGCGGTTTTTCCCGCGCAGATTTCTCATAAACACAAAAATCCCGTTTTTTTCCGTTCCCGTGGGAATTTCTGGAAATCCTTTCTTAGTGCTCACCTACACTCCCTAAGAAACCTACATGCCAAATTTCAGCTTTGTACGCCCAGTAGTTTCGGCTCTGCGTTGTCTGTCAGTCAGTCAGTCAGTCAGTAACGGAAGAGTTTTATATATAATGATATTGACTAGAGGCTGCCCCGCGGTATTTCCCGCGCAGATTTCTCATAAACACAAAAATCCCGTTTTTTCCCCTTCCCGTGGGAATTTCGGGAAATCCTTTCTTAGTGCTCACCTACAATCCCTAAGGAACCTACATGCCAAATTTCAGCTTTGTACGCCCAGTAGTTTCGGCTCTGCTTGTCTGTCAGTCAGTCAGTCAGTCAGTCAGTCAGTCAGTCAGTAACGGAAGAGTTTTATATATATTGATTGATCACTAAAGTTGGTAATTTTTTCAATTTTTTTTTTTTGCTTAATTAAAATAAAGCTATACATGCTCTGATGAGCGTTTATTCACTCTTTAAGAGCCAGTTTACCGCGATGCTAGCGCCATTCTCGAAAAAAATTTATGTCTTCTAAACTAAGGCAAATATCAAAAATGTGGCAGATTGCTTAGTATTTTTTGAGCACAGTAAAGTAGTCCTAACTTAAAAGAACAAAATTATACGCAGATTGTTACTAAAAGTAGCCACTTTTAGCAACACTTTGTAGCTTTCTTTGGTCTTTAACCTAAAAGCTATACAACAGTGCCCTAAAAATACTAGGCTACATTATCTAGTGTCATACTGTGCCACATTTTTGATATTTGCCTTAGTTTAGAAGATATTAATTTTTTTCGCGAATGGCGCTAGCATCGCTGTAAACTGGCTCTTAAGAGTTTTATGTTATAAATATACTTACAAACTAAATTCCAATTTTCAGATATCCTGCATATTGCTGGCCCGAATCAATACCGAGGCAGAGCTTTCTCTTTTCACGACCTAGAGATCCTTCTGCATAATTTTTCCAACGATTAAGCTTGATATTCTAGTCATGAATCATACATAAAAAAAAACTTAAGTCCAGTGTAGAATATTATTTTTTATATCTTACAAGCCATCATATCAAGTGTAACTACGTTATAAAATTAATATAGATTCTTGAGTGTTTTAAAGTTTTAAACTAAAGAAGTGAAAGTAATATAAATAGGTACCAATATGTAAACAATAAATTGAAGGCCTTAATTATAACTTGTGCTTCCAGTAAAGAATATTGCTAGCTATAATGTAAGTTTATATTTACAGAAAAGTTTTCTTATTATTCTAGAAGTCAACCTAAGCTTATTACCTACTAACTTAAAAAAATGTTTTCAAGTCAATTTTTTTATGTAATACGTAATGATTGTGTTATTAACGTTATTAATTAATTTTGATCAATATTACTTTAAAACAACAACAATATCAAACATATTTATTTGACAACATTATGATACAAAAGTATGTAGCCACGGTAATTCCTTTAAGTATTTAAAAAAATAGTAGATGCAGACTCTACCGTGTGTAAATACACCAAATATTTATTGCAATTAAGTAGGTTTTTAGAAGGTGGTACAACTCATCGAGTTCCTAACCAATTTCTGTAACAAATTGTAATAAGTATTGTATATTTTTAGGGTATTTGTTCAACGAAGTAGAAATAACTATATTTGGTTGTGTTCTTTTTATTTATTTGTTTGTTTGCTTATAAAAGGTTTTTTTTTGTCTATTGGTGTTTTTATTTATGTCAACGCAGTCATAAAGTAAAATATTGAACTAATGGGCATCACAGCCCCTCGTTGGGCGCCAAAAATATTTTATTTTCGAATTATTACCTTTCCTATAATACAAAACTTCTGTTTAATTAATCATTGCATTTAACATAACTAATTGCAGACTGAATTACAGGTGACGACATCCAGTTCATTCCTACTGAGAAAGGAAAATACATCCTCGTGCTAAAGGGATTCACGTACTCGCAAGTAGGAGGGAGGTTTTTCTACTGCTCCTCGAAACATATGGGCTGCAGAGCGCGCGTGCGAGTGGCGGCGGGGAAGCTGGTGACGTCTGGCGACGCGCACAACCACGCGCAGCCTTCGCACGCGCGCTGCGGAAACGGCGCGTTCGTTCAGCTGCGTCCGCGCATGCAGACCTCCGTCCCCTCCTACCCCGCTCCTATTCTCTCCCCCCGGGCTGCAGCACTTGCCATCCACGCGCTCAATTTCCCACGGATACTCCCCAAAGTGGATTTATGGCAAAGATCGACCGATCTAGATGAGGGCAAATGATTGTGATATAATGTGATTGTTAGAATAGGTTTGTTGTGTAGCCATAGCCGGTGCTTGCTAGCGGATAGGTAAACATTTCAAGCTGCTCGGGATTGTGAAATAGGTACATTTATTTGTTGAAGAGGGAAAAGAAGAACGAATAATCCCTTAAGTAATGTTATGATTTGTTAAATAATGCATGAAACGTAAATTATCATCATAAGTCAGTTAGAAAATATCTTGGGCCGCACATATTGCATATAAAATTGTTATGATTTAATTATGGTTATCTAAAAGTATTTCTATGCAATAGATAGAATACATTTTAAAAGATTTTTGGAGTAGAAGTCTAGCGACCGGCTGTGTTGCACGCACTTACATTACCTATACATGATAATCAGAAAAATATAGATAATAACAAAATAATCGGCGGTTGCAATAGAAATATCTTGATTTAGGAATCCAAGATATCACTCTCTAAGAGAAAAAATATTTTTAATACATTTGTTGGTTGTAAGTTTAACGAATTTAAGAGCTTATTTTTCCTATGATCTCTAAAAATCACAAAAGGAAACTATTTGAAAACGTACCTAATTTGGTATTATATTATTAATTACGCTTTGCAATTTTGAATTACTTTATAAAACTTGATATACGTAGGGTTCAGTGATATTTTACTTGTTAAGATAAACTTTAGTATAGAATTAGTTCATAAGTTATAATTTATGTTTGAAATACAATTAAAAATTATAGATTTTATATTAAAGTAGTATTTGTGTTTAGTTAATTTTTTTGAATACGTTTATATTTAATTGCTTCTTCGTTCCTTGATTGATAATACACGCAAATTGTTTCTACATAATCGATTATCTATGTGTTTCTGTTTTTCTTCAATTTTACCATTAAACTTTATCACAATCACTACACGTCACAAGAAATTAGATTTTTGACTAATTTTAAGTAGGTTTGTTTGTATTTTTATAGAGACGCAACAGGTCGATCTTATGGTAAAGAGCAACAACGATGGAAGTAGGGATCGGTCGATAATAACGCACACATGTGGCAGACTCTCTTCCACCTCAATAACAAAGAGGGTTTGGGTCATTATTATGTTTGTTGGTTCCTATACTATGACAAACTAAGTATTGTTTCAGATTCCCCATTGACTCCGGTCTTCGCGCATACAAAGAGTGGAAACATGATGATCATGGTCGGAAAACACAGGTTCTATAAGACTTCTCGAGCCCAAGAGCAAGGCCGAATTCGCTGGAAGTGTAAGCGAATGGGCATGGGCTGGGCCACTTGCCGTGCTACCGTCTATACTCTAGACGGGGTCATTGTCAGCACTCAGAACGAGCATAACCATCTTTAACTAAACGCTCCGAAGACTACGTACCTACTCCTCAATTGTTAATCTTAATTCAAACAAAGTTCTTTGATTTTTAGGCTAATTTAATTGAGTTTAATTGATAATATTGTTTTGAAGTATTTGGGCCATTAGTGTAAGAGATTGAGCAGTGGTTGTGAGAGTTTCTCATTTACTATTTTTTATTACCTAGTCTATTCTTTTTTTGAAATTATTTTATTTTGTAATATTGAGACATTAAGAATTGGTTCTCTGAATATAAATGAAACTAAGAAAAGTACCAATATTATTCGTGCGAAGCATTATATTTTTGAGTGATAGATATCGTATGTATATAAAAAAAGAGTCATTAGATCATGTTATTTTTTTAAATCTTGTAGCCAACGAGCAAAATTGTCAAGAGTGCCATTTGAAAATTATTGTGTTTTAATTTTATACTGTTTATGATTTAATTTTATCCATAGTTATAGTAAACAACTCACCACAAATCAAGTGGTTAAACAGTTCCTAAGTCCAAACAATTTAAGTGTGCTAAATGCTATCTTATGTCCAGGACATCAGTCGTAGTCTAGTCACCTGGAAAGGACTTGATGCGACAGCTAAATATTTGTTAAAATTTGCAGTTAATAATGATTACGTGTGTATTTAATACAATTTGATTAAAATGGGTGATTTTTTTTTTATTAACATACTAATCTTTCTTGACATTGTTAAGAAATGTAGGAATATTTGTTTTCTTTTAATGTTTAAAAGCTTAGGTATAATAATTATTAACATAAACCGTTTCGTTTATTTAGAACCCAAATTCGGCCTGTCCCAACGCGGTAACCTGGTGGTAGAGATCGGGCAGTGGCGGTTTAACAAGCACTTCTCCTGGGGCTCCAAGGTGCGCTGGTCCTGCATCAAGAAGAAGTCCGGCTGCACGGCAGCTCTCACTACAATTGACAACGTCATCGTCAAAACCTTGGGAAAGCATAATCATTAAAATATTGATACCAAGTGTTTAGAGCAGCAAATGGTTGTTTCTTTTAATTTACTGTATTACTGAACAAGATCCGATGATTGCAGGTTCCAGTCACGGTCGCCATTTTGTTCCTTATTGAACACACTAGAATCTACTATTTTATCTCTATTATATTAACAATTTATTACTTAATCCCTAGACTTAGATTATTCACTTAAACTCTTATTATACTTAGGTGTATTTTTATATAAGTGTAAGTTTCGATTTCGGGTTCTTTAGTTTTTTTAAGTTCAAATTAAATTGTATGGTAATTATGTAATATGTTTTAGTAGGTATTTGTTTTTTTTCTTTAATAAATTGTTTCATGTACATATTAAGTGTAATTAATCATGTCTTCTACATCATACAAAGAACTAATTATCATCATTATCTCGTACTAAAGACGTCTACTGCTATACATAGGCCTCCCTCACAGATCGCCAAAAGGTCAAATATTATTTCGGGGTTTCTCATAATCGCCGCTCTTTGGCGCTCGCATTACGCCTGTAACAATGTTTAATGAAGAACGCTGCTACCCATCCATTGGGTGTTTTTAAGACATAATAGGATTGCACTACCATCGGTTATGATCAAACTGACCATACCGCTCAATTCCAGATTTAAAACCAGTTTTCGCGCAGTCGCAGCGTGGCAACCCCGTCATCATGATCGGCCAGTACCGATTTAACCGTGTCAACAAGTACGGCAATAGGATACGCTGGGTGTGCGTCAAGGCCAAGGCCGGCTGCCGCGCCTCCCTGCACACCCTCGACAACGCCATCGTCCGCGTCTGGGGCTTCCACTGCCCCATGGCACACACCAGCGCCAATAGATTCACCTATTAGGATTATATGAAGCGTGATCAATAAGGATTCCAAGAAACAAAGTTGCTAGAATACTGTTACAAACATACCTATAGTTTAGAACTATCTGACTCGAAGAACTTCGTGCCACCTTGCAATAGAAATACACACAATATCTTAACATATTATGGGTTTTGGGCTTTTCTATGTCTAATCTATAATAAATATGAAGTTTTTCAAATTCCCAATAGAGGTTTTTCCGTGATAGTGATACAGTGTTTTTCAGGTTTTACAGTGACACAAACCACCAAACATCCTCATAAACTTTCCCTTATATAATATTAGTATGAATAATATAAACATTTATGTCAATATTTACTTTCGATTCAAAATTTATATTTAATATGAGAAAACGGTGCTTCAACTTTTGCAATTCACAAATATTATTAGTTTTAGAGTACGAATAAGAATATTCAATATCAATCTGTCTCAGATTGAGATTAAGTTGATTTAATAAGATTGTAAATAATGTATTAATGGAACTCTCAAGCAAGAAGTCGTAACATCTTACAAAAAAAGAATAATGTACAAAAAATAATAATTTGGAAGCATTTAGTTATACATTCATTTTAATTATATAATTTCTGTCATTCCACTCATTAATTATAAGTTCTTACTGAGTAAAAAACACTCCATCTCCATGCATTCAATATCTACCAGGTAAATTGAAATAATGTAATTTTTATACTGTACATAAGAGTTACTTTGTACTTCTATCCAAAATATTCTAACATTTTATGAAATGAAAATCGCAATTTCTTTTCGTGTTTCTTGGAAAACGTTGATACGAGTAACTGACCCCTGGAGAGTTTCAAAATACATGTGTAATTATGTAAAATACATATATATATTTATTATTTATTATTTATTAACGTGCAGGAGGCTCCCTTAAATTACATAAATGTCGGCTGGGATACAAACTAAATTATGGTTAGTTACATAATTATATTTCGTAAGACAAAAATATCCTATTAGAAATCATGTAAGATGAGTATTGTGCAGGTATGTTTTATAAACATACATGTTTTTTACGGCAATCTAGGTATAAGATCAATTAAATTTAGATATTAATAATGAAATTATTACTTTCGTATTTTAGAAGTGAATTGGTCAAAAGGATTGTAATATAGTATTGTAATATTGTATTACGAGTCTAGTTGCTATTTCAACTGGGGTACTATTACGGCCACATTTTCAATATTGCTTTTCGTCCTCTAGAGTGTCAAAGTCAATACAAAAAAACGGAATGAGAACGCAAATCAATATTGCAAAAGCGGCGGCAATAGTACCCCTGGTGGTAATTATTTAGGTGGTGGTATTAAAGCTCTGTTTAGTGTTTTTTGTTACTATTAATTTAAAAACACTTTTTTTATTACTACAGTTGTAGCTTTACGATTCGATTACAATTAATTACAACCAAATTTATGGTTGCATGGACTATAAACACTAGACTATAGACACGATAACACATTTTTTAATAAATGATTGTTTCAAACGATTCTTTTACTATTCCACCACAATTAAAAATCCAACTACATTCTAATGTGCGTTAAGTTATTGTCACGTGAACTAATTCATAGGTTGTCGACAGTAAACATTTACTTCGAACAGACGCAAAAGGGCAACTTCAGGCTGTGTGTTAACGGGTATCAGTTCAATAAGGACAAAGACTTTGGCAGGCGCACGCGCTGGCAGTGCGCGCGGCGCTACAAGACCCGCTGCCGCGCCTCTGTCATTACTACTGAAAACGTTGCCATAAAAACATTTTTCGAACATAATCACGTTGCTTGATAGAATATCGAATGAAGGAATTATGGCAAAGTACGGGTTAAGTATAGATGGTTCGCAAGAAAGGACACAACCAACATTCTTCAGGTTTTATCTTAACAAATGCGTGAGGCAAATCCTCAAAATATTCTGCCCACGAACCATCACGAAAAGAATACTGTGGAGAATGACCTGTGATACTGTGAAGGAGATAAGGAAATGGCGTTGGATTGGCCATACCCTGCGCAGAGCCGAAGAAAACCTTCCCACAGCTGCTCTCAGACAGAGCCCAAATGGAAGTCGATGGAGAGGTCGGCCGAGACAAACCTGGGGCCGTACAGGGGATAAATTGGAGCAGCAGGCGCAAAACCGGTCGATCTGCCGTATGACCCTGATTAGGGATAAAAGAAAAAGAAGAAGAAGAAGACAAGTTAAGCTTCCTATACAAGGAAAGCTCCAGCTGGTAAGTAAATTTACTGCAGGTATGCATAATTCAAGGCCCGCTTAGGCAGTTTATACCTGTTCCCTTATGTTGCTGGTTGTTGTATGTTTGCTTTGAGTTATAGTTAATTTGTTTTTAAGATCTAATTTTATATTATTGTAGTAATTATTTTTGATTGTGTTCTTGTTGTTATATCATATTTTATATAAATTTAATTACTAGCGTTTTAATAATGTATGATATTTGGATTATTGTTACTGTTCGATATCATCGAAATAAGGCAACCTGTAAGGATAGTGTTGTGATATAAATATCTAAATAAATTATACCGCATGGCTGGCAGACGGCAAGATATTAACTTTACCACCGCTTAAATATAGGAAAGATATTTATTTGTACCTACTGGATTACTAAAATCATAGAATTCTTTAGATGTAATGTTAAAGCCTGCCACCTTTCAGCGTTACGGATACGGAACAAGGGGGCTGATCTTAATTATCGCACATTGAAATTTCACCGCGCTGCGAGTCGCCTGAAGCAGTCGCAACTGATCGGCTGCTTTACTATGCATAATAATAATAATAACACATCACACTCAGAGCCCCTAACTAGGAAGAACCTGTATCTAGGGTGCCCGAAACACACACAGAGACGAACATCACATTATTAAGCAGTCGCAACCGACCTTTTCAAGCGCTGTGTTACCTCTGTAAAAGCAATCATGGAAGATACAGATTAAAACTATTCTTTTAAATATTAAAGTGTCTTCTAAGTTCTTGTTCTTACTGGTGGTGGTTTTCTAGATAGATTTAACAAAAACAGCAACAGGGCTTGAAGAAAATTATTGATGCTCTAATCTAAAGGGAGCTAAAATACTTATGGTTTACTGGATTTTCTTTTTAATAGAACATATTATTTTTAGGTGTGAGTGTGTGTAGCGTTGTCTAAATATCTTTACTAAAAGACTGGGCATTTCCCAAAACTTTTCAGTTTGTGTATTTAAGTGGTGTTATTTAGTGGAAATAGAAAAACATTCTTTACAGCTTCAAGTTTAAACTTAAACATAAAGTTCGTCCCATTTTGGTTTTAAAAGGTTTTGGAACTGTATCCCTCTCATTTTACATACATTTTGTAAACTAATTGCATAAAAACGTGGAAAACTCAACTTTAAAGCTTAGAGTTATATTATCTGCTTTGAAACGAAAAATAATCGTAGTGTTGTGACTCATTTTATTCTTATCTTTTTCTCAGCGCCGACACCAACTTTTGAAATAAGCAAGCGTGGTGCCGCCGTCATCCAAATCGGGGCATACCGGTTCAATAGCATCAGTGGCTCCAAAAGCCCACGAATTCGTTGGGTATGCAATAGGACTGGCAAAGGCTGTCGTGCAGCGCTTTACACCGTCGACGACGTAATCGCTAAGACGCTAAACGAACATAACCACTGAAATTGTCTGAAGGAAAAGGAGCATCGACAAGAGATGCGTAGACAGAGAGGATGAATTTTTAGGAACGGATGGAATCACTATATTTACTCGTTGCTAGCTAAATGAAGTAATTCGATTGGTTTTTTAAAGCAGATCGCACCGTAAAGAGACCGAAAAATCATTTGTTTACTACCTAATCAATTATGAATTTTTAGAGAGCAATGTTTATGTTTCATTTACATTAGTATTGCCTATATACTTTTTTTTACTTAGTAGTCTATAAAAAGTGCCTGTAATTAAATAAACCTATTCTAAAACATAAGTATTTTCTTTAAACGTATATATATAATGGCTATGGAGCGAATTTTCTCCACACACAAGATACAAGATATTTATTTCGCTAAGTGTGTACAGGTCTTAAGTCACACTTTACTGCCCTGAAAGTACGGACTGCTGGTGAGCTGGTAGCTGCTCAATCTTTCACTAAGTAGTTGATCCTATACTTACAGCACTAAAAAGCGAGTCTGACACAACCTAACCTACCCTTAGGAGCAACGCACCTGACGCCGCCGTGGTGTCCATGACCAGGAGGATTGCCTTTCCTCTCTGACGCAGTAGTGCAAATACTCTGGCAAGCTATTTCTTTTTGTCATTGAGCACCTGAAATGGCTTGTTATGCGCTCACCTACACGCTTACCTATCAATTTGTTGGACTTTATTGTCTTTCAGACGAATAAAAATGCAGTAATACAAATAAGAATAAAAACCTCAACTTCGTCATCAGTTGCAAAAACATATAGTCATCAGCCCCACCTACTCGTCAAATGAATATGAAAAAAATGTACCTGCGATCAGTAAAAAAAAACTTTTTCAGTTATAGTACCAATATTTGGAGTAACAAGGAACGGAAACCCTGTCATCCAGGTGGGAAGCTACCGGTTCAACAGGGTGAACAATCGCAAGGGCCCCACGACACGTTGGGTGTGCACCAGGACAAATAAGAACTGTCGTGCTGCAATTACCACTTACGATGACGTCATCGTCAAGACACACCATGAACATAATCATTGACGTTTGCTGTTAGTTGACAATCCATGCTGTTTAAGTGTATCAATGCTGGCTAGGTACTAATAGAGATCATGTTTATTGTATCGATTAATATTTCTTAATTTTATCGATTATTTTTATAAGTGAAATCGTCTTATGGATTTAATAAATTGATTACAAAAATAAAATAAATATTGCTTAACACGCTTCGTCTCTTTTTTTACCAGCCATTAAAAAAATATTCTTTGATGCGATAAAATTAAGTTCTTTATGGAAATTAAATATCAGTAAAAAGCCCTACACCGATCTTTGACACAACCTTCTTGGTCGGCAGCCGTGCGGTCTAACTAGAGAAGGTGCGGACCATGCAGACTTAGCTGGCACGCACTCTAGGTCACTATTATTTTATCTATGGCCTCTATTGGTTAAAACAGACAGAAATATTTAAACAGACAGAAAGAATACAAGTCTGGGTGTAGTGTAGGTGTACGTACCTACATAGTGATTAACGGGCTGCCGCGCTGCCATCTAAAAGAACGTAAGAGTAAAAAAAGGTTATAATTACATACATTATAGTTACGTTCGTGACAACGAGAAATGGCAAGCGAGCAATTGAACTGGACGGGCACCGTTTTAACTGCCATGAAGACCACAACCGGCCCAGGGTTCGCTGGGTCTGCACCAGGCGCTCTACTGGATGTTCTGCTTACGTCATCACTATAGAAGATAATATCCACATTTTACACAATGAGCATACACATAGAACCAAATGAGAAATAATATTTATAGTAAATTTATGTACAGAAATGTATATTTAATAATGAATGAAGACATTTTACATATTTATAGCAGCGATAAATATAAATAATGTGCTATTTGAGTTTCAACACTAGGCAAGCCTGTATCACTGGCCAAATTAACGCCGAGAGTTACGCCTCGTTGAAATGATTAAGAATATATTATACTTAGTAATAAATTATGATATTTTAGTCAAATTAAATTTTTGGATCTATATTAAAAAGTTATAACATTACAAATGCAAAATGGTATTTTGAATTTGATTTGATCGACTTACTACAATTTAAATTATACAATGAATGAATGAACGATATCTTTATTGCACAAAAAACACAAAAACAAGAACATAAAAATCAGTAAGTTAAAATGTTTTCACTTCGTCGTCAATGATAAGTCCATCCAATAAGAAATAATGCTAGGCTTGCAGTAGCCTGCCTACAAACTGAACTGTACGTTTCCTCTCTCGTAAAGTCAAGGACTCGTTCAATACCAGAGAACAAGAATTTTTCGCGATACAGAAAAACCGGAAAGCAGGACCAGTTCGTGAGTGTACGAGAGTATAAGGAAAGTGAATTACGTGATTTATTAACTATTTTTAATTTGACCAGAAAAAAAAGTTTAAAAAAAACGTCAGTGCTTGATGCAATTGAAAGTAACATGTGCACTTGTACATATTGTGCGGTAATAAGTTTTTTTTTTAAAAGATACTCGCCATTAATAAATTGACACATACATAAAACTGAGAACTCCATATTTTCTAGAGTCAGTTAAAATAGGTACTAAAACCTTTTCCTGAATGTAACAATAATTTAATGAAATCCGCATTAAAATCGGTTCAGCCAAACTCGAGATAATCGCGGACAAACATACATACAGATCAAACTATTAACCTCCTTTTTTGAAGTCGGTTAAATAAATTTTATTACTTAAGTCAAACAAGCAACCCTTATGTAAGGCCCCGTCCTCACTGCGACTTTTTTGTGCGGAATTATTTTTTCCCAGATAATTAGACAATAAGCATACGCACAGAATTTGAGAAAAATGTTTTTTAAATTTTAATATGCACAGGTACAGAATAATAAATCAATATATTTTATAGCGATAAATATTAAATATATATTTGTATCGCTGACCCCCCCCCCCCCCCCCCGAGTTAAATTAACAAAAGTTACCCCGCCTTATTTTTTATTATAAAATAAGTTAGGTAGTATAGTAGAATTAATGATCTTGATTGTTACACATATTTATACTTACCTTAAAATATTAGAATATTTAATTTTTGTTTTTTTGTTTTGTGTACTAGTACACAATTAATTTTAATTAAAAACTTTCAGAGCCAGTATACACGATGACTAGGAGCGGCAACCCAGTACTAAATCTCGGTCCCTACCGCTACAACAGAGTTTCCGGACGCGGCCCTAAGTACCGCTGGACCTGTGTTAAGAACCCAAGTGGCTGCCGCGCCTCCGTCACCACTGTCGAAAGAGAGATCATCAAGATTAGCGATCGACAGCACAACCACTAACTACGATACAATAAATATTAATTTATAAATAAAAACTATTCATGATATTTATATGATAGAATAAAGCATCTGATAAAGGACACCTTATCTATATATAATAGCAGAATATTAACACGTCTCATAGATTCCTTTCATAAGTTATTTAATTCAGCAGCAGTATTCAAGGAAACTCGTTTCGGAAGTCGAATGATCTATGGCACTGTGCCGCCGCAGCTCCAAAGCCGAGCCGGGGAGGGAACAATATGCCCTCCCCGAGCACTAAGCTGATAGCAGCTGAGCGTGGGAAGGACTTCGGCCGCTATAATGCGTGGTTTCCGGGGTTCTTCCCAAAAGCGCCAAGACGGCCGCCGGGGGGTTTTTGTGGGTGCGAGCCCCACATACCCCCGACGCTCCCCCGAGCGTCGGGAAATGCGATAGGCGTTTCCCCCCGTTACAAAATAAAAAAAGGTCAAATGATCCAACTAAGCGAGTACAAGTTCTACGCCTCTGCTCCCATTCACGTTAGACGGTGCAGGTGGAAATGCTCGAAGAGGTTTTGCAATGCTGCCATCACTACTTTTAAAGACGTTATCGTCAAAACTTGGAGAAAACACGAACATTAGATCAAAAGTATGTTGATATGAAGTAAAACTACACAAACTGCTTAAGAGCGCTATCACCCCTATCCTAGCGAATTTTCTGCCAAAAAAATATTCTTTACCTTGGTAAACAACCAGTATACATATATTATAATCCTTAGATCTTGAACCTGAAAGTTCCACAACAGTTCCTTCAAATTCGAAGCAAGATTCTCTTGGGAACCATTATCTCACATTTTTTAATTTCGGCCATGGTTCAGAATGTATTATATTTTTTCGAGATTGGCGCTAGTTTTCGCTTAGAGGAAAACAGTAACTTTTTGTAATAATAGGAAGTATAGGCAATTTTTTTTAAATCCTCACACATATACTTATTTAACCATTAATGAAATTTTTGTCCACTAATTTCTATTAGAATAATATTTAATTGAGTAGTTATTAACACTGCTACTTAATTTTTACCTTAATCGCATAAAGACACATTACTTAGAACAACTATCATCATTCACATAAGATACTTACTTTATTTTGCATACTATACAACACTTATATAAATAAGTATATATATGTTCCTATTACACTTCATTTAATGTTTCCCTCCCTCATCCCAATTTCCTCTCTCTTCCAAGCCCCTCTATCCTTGACCTCATGCAGGTTTTTATTTTATTTCATACAGTCTGAGTTTTGTTGCCTTTTTTTATTTCAGTTGTATATTGATTTTTGTTATAATATTGTTGTGGATACCTGTTATTGGCCATATGTACTACAGTTTTAGTTTATAATGCTCAATTAATTGTAAACGCTGTTGGTGTCCTAAATAAAATAAAAATAAAATAAATAAATAAATAATCTTTTGCTATATAAGCACTGCCAATTTAAATATTTCTTACGTATAAGTACGATACGAAATTTATTATTATTTTATAAAATCATCCCTCCAACATCCAACACTCAAAAAAGCTGTGTAAAATTAAGCAAGAGGCAAAGATGAATAGCCTTATTTTTGTATCTTAGTATTTTGTTGGAATTTAAGTAGTAGAATCTAGAAAATGTAGACTTGGTTCTTTTAAGTTTTCCCGCACACCCTAGAAGGCTTTTCTCTTCCAGCGCCCATGTTCAGCAAGACTGACGCCGGAGTGCGCACCATCGTGATCGGCACGGACTGCTTCCGCTTAGCGCGGCCGCAGTCCCGGTTCGCCAAGAAGATGCGCTGGATGTGCACCAGGCAGGGCTGCCCAGGGTCGCTTGTCACCTATCGTGACGTCATCATCAACACGCGTGGCGAGCATAACCATAAGTGAGGAATTTAAGGCTTTGTCAAACAGAAGGCGCTAGAGCGTCGACTTTTAATGTATTATGATAGTTGACCTGTCTGTCACACAGAGCGCCTAGCTTCAGAGCGTTCTAGCGTTGGCGCTTTTTGTGACAGGGTAATACTGTCATAGTACATTACAAGTCGACGCTCTAGCGTCACGTCAGGCTAGCGCTCTATCACAGTCTATCTATTTAACACATACATTAGATCCAGTTTACAGCGATGCTAGCGCCGTCTCGAAAAAAAATATTTCTAAACTAATGTGGCTCAGTATGACTCTAGATAATCATGCTTAGTATTTTTTGTAGTCCTAAGAAAAAAGAACAAAATAATCTTCAGATTGTTGCCGAAAATGGCCACTTTTAACAACACTTTGTAGCTTTTTTTGGTCTTTAACCTAAACGTTAACAACAGTGCCCTAAAAATACTATGCTACATAATATAGTGTCATACTGTGCCACATTTTTGATATTTGCCTTAGTTTAGAAGATATTAATTTTTTCGAATGGCGCAAGCATCGCTGTCAACTGGCTCTTAACCGTTTTGTTCGGAAACTGGTTGTGATTTTATTGCTTTTATTAGTATAGATAGGAGATAATTAAAAATTTATCTAGTTTGACTGTAAATTTTAATTAGCCAGCACATTAACCTACCCGTCCTCACATGTATACTTCATAAAGATTAATGTTAAACAAAAAAGGGTTGGATGATGAGCTGGCTAATGTCAGTACTATCTCGTTAAGTAAGTTGAGAATATGTTGAGTTAAAAGTTTTTTCTAAGTAAAAAGTTACGATAAGTTAAGGATAAGAAACAAAATGTTATTTCTAGATCTCAAATCTTTATAAAAACTGTTGCATTTAATAGTTCTACAAATTATTAACGAGTTACATTTCTTTAATTGAAAGTTAAGCAAATTAACAATATTATGTTAGTAGTAACTAGCGTAACTAAAATACTATTTTTATATCAGAGTTTAAACCTACATTATAATGTAGTAAAAGTCCAGCATGCCTAAACCGAATTTAAAACTAGAGACCTTCTCTCATTATAAGACTCAAATCGAGTCGGAAACTAGTTGGCTAGGCTACGCTACTGAAAATGAAGTGACATGGGGGGTGAGGTCTACTTCTTTGGTTACTTGTATGGTAAATATCCAGTTTAAATTGACATAGGTACGTCTTCCTGAAAGGATGTCACAATGCCGACGTCTGACACCGGCGGTATCAAAGTATGCGTGTGAGATACTCCGCAGCAACTAGTCAAAACCACTCCTAAGTTTCCTGTGCGTCTCATAATAGCAGAAGGCCCTTATTTGTATCTGACTGAGTTAGCTGTAATATTTTAAGAAGCTTTTTCGTGCAGCTTTTCCAGCGATTTTTCATTTAAACGTTATGTCTTATTATGTCCCATTTTTTCTTAAAGGATTTTTGAAATAGTTTGGGCTAAAAAACTGAATTTAAGTACCTATTAGTCGTAGACAAAATTATTTGTTTAAATACCTATATTAATTAATATTTAATAAAAGTTGTGTTTTTCATTTGTGTTGATTTGAAAATATTCTGTTAGAAATGGTCGACGTTTTTTTTTATTTCTTGACTAAATATTTGATTGTTTTTCGTTATTTTGAACGCAGTTTTACTCAGTCCTTTATGGACACTTAGTTGAGTTGTGTTTTTCATGTTTTGATTCGAAAATATTCTGTTCAAAATTCACACGTGGACGAGGTTTTTGTTCTTGTTGACTTAATATTTAACTGGGTTTCGTTGATTTGAACGCAGTTTCCCTAAGTCCTTCGTATATTGATAAAAATATTGTGTTTTTCTTGATGATTAGTGCAATCCAATTGCAATTTATGTCTCAAGAAACCTTTTCTTTATTTGTTATGAAAATAAAGTTCTGTTGATAATATTACAGATTTTTTATGTTTTGAACCGTTTTTTTACCACAATGTCGTACACACAACGGCTAAAGATTTTCTTGTTTCGTAGTGATTTAGGAAAAGCGCTTTCCACAGCAGACTTATTAGAAAGTCTATAGACGATGCTGATGTGCTCTTTCTGGCACCGTTTAAGATCTTCTCTAAAAACGCTCTTAATGCATACTTCCATACTAAATATAATATTATAAATGCGAAAGTAACTCTGTCTGTCTCGCTTTCCTAAAAAAAACTACTGAACCGATTGGAATTAAATTTAGTATATGGATAGTCCTGGCCCGAGAAAGGACATAGGATACTCTTTATCCCGAAATTCCTACGGGAAAATCGGGAATTTTATGTTTCAAGAAAAAATGCGCTGGCGAAGTGTTGAATAAAAAAAAACAGATTAACTTAGGTATTAGGTAATCGTTAAGTATGTTTTTTTCAAATTTGTAGGTATTTTAAAACATCTGAACGTCCGAAACATAGGTACACAATGTGTATAAAGTGACTTTTCTCTTAATAAAGAAAAAGAAAGAAAAGATTTATTTACAGCAAAAAAAAAACACACATTAAATAATAATATATAATAGCCTACGAACAACAACAATAGCACATACTTCAAAACATATTAAAATATTTAAATTAACAACAAAATTTAACAAGTTGTGTGTGTGTGTTAATGGTCACTTATACACCAGACTTGTGCACGTATTATAGATTTGTAAAGATCCATTATTAATCATCAAGTCTAACATCATACTGGTTTCATGGGTTAATTATGAGTGAGGTATAAAGTATCTTGTCTTACAGCAATGTTGATGCAGACATCTAAAGGCAGTCAGGTGCTCTTCATGGGACTGCACAGGTTTAACAAGCACAGGGAAACATTGTCGACCGGCCGCGTGCTGTGGCGATGCGTAAAAAAGAACAAGGGATGCCGCGCCACCGTCCACACTGCGCATGGTGAAATGTTCAGAATAAGAGATGAACACAATCATTAGCAATCTAATAAGCCTAAAAACAATCAGTATCATTTGACAAAGGAAATATAGACAAATTAATAATAAAATGTGA
This sequence comes from Euspilapteryx auroguttella, assembly GCA_951802225.1. Classification (NCBI taxonomy): domain Eukaryota; kingdom Metazoa; phylum Arthropoda; class Insecta; order Lepidoptera; family Gracillariidae; genus Euspilapteryx; species Euspilapteryx auroguttella. The sequence goes on along the minus strand of OX637649.1, from coordinate 2,877,508 downwards.
TAGATAAAAATTCTAGTTGAATAAAAAGTAGTGACTTAGTGACAAGTGCGGAACACAATAACAGGATCGGGGATTATTGTTTTAACGTTGGTTCCGAAACCACGTGTTTTGTTAGCGGGCTTTAAAACAATAATCCAATAAACTTATTATAACCGTACAACGTTGCCGGGCTTTATGCCCACCCTTTTAACTAATTTGTGAACTTGACATTGGCAAAATACTCCACTAAAGTGGAGTCAAGTCCATTAAATTAAAATAATAATAATAATAATAACAGGATCGGGAAATTATTCTATAAGAGCTCATAAAAGCGAATAATATAATAATTGAATCATCTTTTAATAATTGTATTAGGTAGACGACGATACTAACGGTCATGTTTGGAAGGACGGCAGTTAGTCAGCTATAGCTTTTACAAGGTACTTTTTACAATAAAAAAGAGAGTTTTATTATTTGCTTAAAGTGGTTTGAAAAAGGAAGAAAATAGTTTCCTGGTTTCTTTTATATATTTTTAAATAAGTTACTTTTATTCTGTAACAGAAGTATTCATCTTTTCAGCCTTAGGACGTCCACTGCTGGACATTGGCCTCCCTCAAGGCTCTCCATCTGTACCGATCGCAGGTGGCCTGCATCCAGCGTGGACCCGCAGCCTTGCGCAGATCATCCGTCCATCTGGTCGGTGGTCGTCCTACGCTGCGCTTGCCGATCCGTGGTCTCCACTCGAGAACTTTTCGGCCCCAGCGGCCATCTGTTCTGCGGGCTATATGACCTGCCCATTGCCACTTCAACGAGCTTATCCGCTTGGCTATGTCGGTGACCCTGGTTTCTCTGCGTATGTCCTCATTTCTGATTCGATCCCGCAGAGAAATCCCGAGCATAGCCCGCTCCATGGCTTGTTGAGCTACTCGGAGCCTGTTCATAAGCCCTAACAGAAGTATTATAAAGGTTTAAATAAATATATTTTCTCTAATCGTTTTCATAGCTCCTGAATTTACCATAATTCGAAGAAGTAAAGGATCTAAAGGCGAAGCTATCATAATTGGTCAACACAGATTCAATAGATTTGAAAGACCAAGACCAAGACCAAAAAATAGAATGGTTTTTTGGCGATGCTACAAGCAGGCGTCGAATGGTTGCCGCGCTACAATTCACACTATTGACGGTGAAATTGTAAATCAGAGGGCAGAGCATAATCATGATTAATGAATATAATTTGTATTCTATATTTTCTGGCATATCAAATTATACTATGCTAACCTTTACTTGTTTTTTTTTTTACTTTTTTACTGATATTCTCGGATTTTTTATATGAGAACCGGTGACCAGAATAAGAAAGTCCGTCGACAATAGACATACAAACATTTAAAATTGGTATTAAATCTTACATTTCTCTACTTTTTCTTATATTTATTACTTATGCTATTCAGGCTTTTTTCGCTTTTTTTTTACTAAAATACTTAGTTTTATGCTGTAAATTCCGGATGACCGAAATAAAAATATTAACATTATTCTAGTATAAAACATTGTAATTGTTAATGTTACTTGACAGTTATCACACCATTACTTATATATTTATCAGTGCTTTATTGTAAAAGATGTAAAAAATTATAAAGTATCAAAATACTTATTACCTAAAAACAGCCACTTAATCCGCGCACTGGGAAGTATGCTCAATATGAAAGATGTTTTTTTTGCAATATATTTGTTTGGCTCTATCTATATTATAATGATACAAAATATTATTCACTAGCTAACACGTCGAACTTCGTTACGCCACAGAATTATGGATACTTAACTACTAAACACTTGGCTCTATAGACTATGTTCTTTTGATTGGCTTATAGACTATGTTCTTTTGACTGCCCAGAATGGGCTAATTAAAAATAACAAAAAACCACAACCACAACAAACCACCAACTGTCAAAATATGTAAACAGCGGGAAAAAAATGCACCTTGGGCTACATTATTCGAGTAAGTAAGGATCCCTAATTATTTTGAAAATCTAATATAGCCTATGTCACTCGAGGATAGCGTAGCTTCCTACCAGTAAAAGAATTTTTTTAATCGGGTTTGTATTTCCGGAGCCTATTCGTTACAAAAAAACAAACAAACAAATCTTTCCTCTTTATAATATTGGTATAGATTTATCTCTGTCTAATCTGAAACTTTGTATCTTAATAACTTTAATAATAAAATATTAATGGCGTTTTTGAAAAGTGAATGCAGTTTAAATCATGTTTATAAAAGAAATGTGCTGAAAGATTTTTATCAACCATAGCCTAGGTACTTGAAATACACGTGCATTTTATGAGTAGAAGGATGTTGCATTAATGAAAGTGTTTCTGACAGTTTCCATTGTCCGGTCGTCCCGAGGAACAGAGGTGCTTTGCATCGGTCGGTACCGGTACAGCCACTCCTGGAGGTCCCAGACCGACAGCCAGGTCACCTCATGGCGATGCATAAGGCAGGTAAAGGGATGCCGCGCCACTGCCCGCACTTTTGGTGTAGAAGTTATAAACCTGAAATACGAGCATAATCATTAGATGCTGATAATCACTGCTTGTCTTATTCACCAGCCGCCTGGCACCGGGACTTTGGTTACCGTTTGGTTTTAGTTGATAGGAGTCCAACGTAACCATCGTACCCCGGGCAGTGAGGTATACATTGGGCTTTCCAAATGACGAAAAAATATGTCTCCCTTGGGAAGGTTTGGTTGGATCCACCACGCCAGCCAAGTGCGGATTAGGAACTTACATACATACATATGCCTACGCTACATACGTTCAAACTGAAAAACTGAAAAGCTATGTTATTGTAACGACTAAACTGTCTATACTTATACTTTTATGCCAAGTACACGAGAAAAGAAAATGTAAAAGAAATTAAACTGAAATATCTTGATAAGGTTTTTTTATAATTATTTAGTATGTGTACCTATTAACTTAGCGTTTTTATATGAATTTCGTCACACAAAATAAGTAAATAAGTACATATTATTATTATAAAAACCTAATTAATCTAAGTTTCTTTTTCCAAATTCGGTCACACAAAATATGTGTATAGTCTTTTACCGCTTTTTTTCACGTAGGTGGGCTAAAAACTTTTTGACTTTTACACAGTATATCCGATAAAAAGATGTGTTTATAATTTCAAATTACACAAAATAATTAAGAAGCATGACCTATTTTTTCTAGTTACCAGTCGATTTTATTTTCTAGTCACCTTGATGTCAACCGAGAGAGGTGGAAGAGTTCTTATAGTACATCAAAATGGCAAGTCGCACAAGTTCTATCTAGACTATTACTCAAGAAACAAAAATCAGTCTTCCTGGCGATGCACAAGAAAGTCTTACGGATGTAGAAGCGTGGTCTATACTTCAAATGATAATCAGATCGTTAATTGGGGTGGCAAGCATAACCATTAGCGTGAAGTTTTTAGTTTTTCATTACGACTTGATCAACAATAAATATTCTTTTTTTTACGTGAGTTGATTTGTGTATCTTCTTGATAAAATAGTGCATAACTTTGAGTTTCTAACATAAAGTTCACACCTGTAATAAAACCTTTATGGCTTTGCCAATTTCTAGTTACAGTCGTGTTAAGACGAAACGGAGGCAGAGTTCTACACATCGGCCCTAGTAGATTCAACAAGATCTATTGCTCCGACAATTTAAAGCCTGTCGTGTGACAGATGCGATAAGATTTTATCTGCGTATACCAACTTTTTTATCTGAAGGTACCACACATTACGCAGATGCGGTAATATTACAAGATAATACATTCACACGAAATCTCTCGGACTGAGCAGACTTGTTTTTTGCTAAAAAAATATTTATATAAGTTGTTACAATGAGTTCACGTTTACGAAAAGAACTCTGCTTCTGGATTAGACAGCTCGTCAGAAGATGATTCTGATTTTGAATGAGTCACGTCTTGCTTTAAACACAGCACTATAATTTCTTTTTTACAAAAAGAGACCCGCCTGCAACGAACTGACGCAAACATAATCTGAGAACTTCCTCTTTTTCGAAGTCGGTCAAAATAGGTACTAAACCTTCTCACCTTCTCCTGAATGTTACAAATACATTACCTACTGAAAACCGCATCAAAAGCGTTCCAGCCAAACGCGAGATAATCGCGGACAAACATACGTACATACTTATATACAAACATACATACATACAGGTCTAAACTTCTTTTTTGAAGTCGGTTAAAATCACGAAGAATTTTGATAGAACATATAAAGCTAAAGGACCGAGGTGAATTTCATATCTTCGAGGATCGATCAGATAACAAATTCACAGCCTATTTCCGAAACCCGAGGGCTACTTCATCATACATCCTGTATTTAGCTGCAGTTAAAATATTATGCCATATTTGTATCGGCAGATGTTATCTGCAGATCTTTCAATTTATATGTCACGGCTATATATATATTTTACATTATCTGCGTAATGTGTGGTCGTCCATAGGATTACATAGAAATTTATGTTGAAAGATGATCTGCGCCGTTACAGATATCTTATCGTATCTGCGTAGTCTGTGATGCGCTTAAAACGGACCTACTGGCGGTGCGTCAAGAAGATGTCTGGTTGCAAAGCCACCGCCTACACCTCAAATACGAATAACGAGATTATACATAACGATGAGCACAATCATGATTAGAATTTTTAATACTATGGACTGAGGCGTTTTAGATAAAAAATATTATTCCTTTGTGACCTATTTGATCATCTTTGTTTATGTGGTACTAGAGGCTGCCCCGCGGTTCCACTCGCGCAGAATTCTCATAAAAACTAAAATCTCGTTTTTTCCCGTTCCCACGAGGATTTCGGGAATTCATTTCTAAGTGCTCCTCTACACTTCCTAAGGAACCCACGTACAAAATTTCAGCCCGCTACGTCCAGTAGTTTCAGCTCTGCGTTGTCTGTCAGTCAGTCAGTAACGGAAGAGGTTTTATATATATTGATGATCGTTGCCGCTGTGTCAACAGAGGGTTTATTATTTTACGCAGAACAGTTTTATGATTTGTTACACACTTAATTATGAAAACTATTTACTAAAAATACTATGCTAGTATAAAACACTTAATTTTTTAAGTAATAAGTAACATGGTCTAACATAACCATTGTTTCTGTCATCAAAGTTTTCTGTAGAGGTGTAAAGCCTAATCCATCAATCAACTTTTGCAGTTCCCAACTACTTCCTGACGAAGCAGGGCAACCGCGGCCTGATCCTCGGCAGACACCGGTACAATCTGGACATGTGCAACAGCCGCGGCACCAAGCTGCGATGGCGCTGTCTCCGAAGGAATTCCGGTTGTCGAGCTCGCGTCTTTACTATTGATGGATTTCTTATCAACTTCAAGGGTCATGAGCACAATCATGTATGAAAAATATTTAATTTTGGAGCGAAACTATTGTTACCAGGATGGATAAGATGGAAAGAGCATAAATATTGTTGTGAATTTTCAAAAAATGTACTAAATATAAATTATGTAAAATGAGTTTGTGCGTGTGAAAACGCGTGGGTAGTTGTTTTAAACGAAAACTGTACATAACATAAAACTCTAGTCATTCTCAAAGAAATATTTCTTAAAAATTAAAAGATCTTAAATCAACTTATTTAATTTGATTAAAATTGCCCTCTAGAAATAGCACAGAAATAGATTCTCACCTAGGTACCTAATATTCTAGGTAATTCTTTTTATCTTATGTTTTATATTTATTTTAATTATCAGTTACCCATTTACGTAAACGCTTACTCCTTCAAACCATAAAAAGTGTATTAAAAGGATTTTTTTATTTTAGGTCCAATATTCAAGGTAACCAAAAAAGGATCGCGGGTTCTATGCGTGGGTCCTTACAGGTTCAACTACCACACAGCTAGCACGGGCCCCAAGAGCCGCTGGATGTGTTCGCGCAAGATGACGGGCTGTAGAGCCAGCATGGTCACGATTGAAGACGTCATCATTAAGACTATCAATGAGCATAACCATTAATAAGTTTAGAAAAATAAATTAGGTAATTAGACTTAAAACAGCTGTAATTGTAACATAACATTACATAATCTCACGCATAAATTCCCCAAAACTTGTAGTAAATTGCATTTACACAATAAATCTTTTATTCATTATTTGACTTCTCATTGCATTTCTTTTTATATGTGAATCTTTTGATATAAAAACGATACTGCTTAATTATTCTTATCAAACCTTACACATGAAAAAAAAATCTAATAATAAAATAATCATATAGATGCTTTTCCCTAGTAAAATTAGGTCGCTGACTTTACTCTTCTCTAGTAAGTAGTTGGTTTACTTCTTTCTTCAAAGGTAAAGAAGCATGTTAAAGTTTCTAGGGTATAACTTCGAACGGACACAAAGAGGACAACCGGTGCTTTGCATCGGTCAATTTAAGTTCTACCGGCATAGCTCTAGCTCTGGCGTTAAAAGCCGCTGGATGTGCATGAAGTCCAGAGATATTAATCAAAAATGCATGTGCACCGTCGTCATGCTGGAAGATGTCATCGTCAGAGTGAACCATAGTCACAACCACGATTAATCCTTTTTTAAATATTGCCTTTTGACAAGACGTCAAACTGAAAATATCAATACTAAGCAAACATTATAAATAACAAACATTATCTTCTAACAGAAATGGTTTACTCAATACCCAGGTCATTGGTTCTATACTTTTTACACATGACCGCACAATGCCTAATTACTAACCTTACTCACAACCACAATATCGTCCAAAATGTTACAACTAGACAAAATTTTTGTATAGTCATGGTTGCGTTCAGAGTATCACTTCTGGTTTTTCTGTATTGAAAAATAGTTATTTTTCTTTGGTATTACAGTCTAGTGTGCACGAGACCGTAGACAAAAGTGTGACGCTGAATGAGACCGCTTCATTATAAACAAATCCGTTCTTTGAAAAAAAATATCCATAAATTGTCTGTGACAATTAAATAATGTATCTTTCTTTTAACAGGCTTTGAGTACGGAATTTCTCGTAATGGAAATCCAGTAATAATATTAGGCGAGTACAGATTTAACAAATCGCGCGGTGGCGTCGGATCCCGAACGCGGTGGGTCTGCTGCAGACAAAACACAAAGTGGCACTGCAAGGCCACCCTCATTACTATCGATAACACCATCATTCAAATTAACAATGATCATTCCCATTGAACAGTTGTATAAGGATTTGTATTGAAAAATCATGTGTATTATACTAGTCAATATATATTACGCAATAAATATTGTTCATGCCATTCCAATATTTCTAATCAAATGCACATAGGCAGAGCTCCTTTCCCGGCACATGGTAGAGTGACTGACTTTTCGTGTAAGTTTCAGATTTGCAGCGTCTTAAGTGCTGAAATGATTCCTCACCCGACCCGTGAACCGACAAATAGGTACACCTTTAGTTGTAAGGTCGGGGTTTACCTGCTTGCTCATTATACAAACAAAACCCATGTCATTATCCTTTTTTTTTTCGCCACTAGCCACGATCCTTACCTTTCATTTCCATTGTCATCCCATGAATCGACTTGACTTCTGACAGGACGCTGGAAATCGATGTATCTGTAATGTTTCTGCCTAGTATAACGTATTTTTAATTATTTAATAATTATTTCTACCTTCTTTTTTGTACTACTACATTTTTGTACTATACATTACCTGCTGGGAAATTCTTTAGTTTGTATAATTCGGTATTTACCCATGGATGCTCGTGAACTCTTCTGGCACTGACTGAAATCAGCACTCTGGGTGTGCACCCTTAGCAAATGCTAAGGTAGTGCTATTTGAAATGGTGGCAGATCATCAACCCGTGTGTTTTTTTGTTTGTTTTGCGTGTAATAGGTAATTTTTTAAATTATGATGTGTCATCAAGCAAAAAACGATTTTCTTTCTTTTCTTTCAAATGTATGCATTAAACTTTTAAAATTAATTTATTTTACTTATTTAAATTACAATCTACTTGCCAAACAGCAGTGCATTTTTTTTGTATGAAATCTTAATTTGTTTTGTAATTAATTTTGTATGTTTTATATTCACTTTGGAAACCTGCAATCACTAAACTTTTGTTTTAGTGCTTATGTTAACGTCGTCCTACAGTGGCAAGCCTATTCTTCAGCTGGGCCAGTATCGGTACTTCAAGGCATACGAGAACCTCAGCGGTCGTTCGACCTGGTACTGCACTTCTCGTAGTAAACACACATGCCACGCTATTGTTATTATGCAAGATGGTAGCATCGTTGACTCTGCACGGAAACATACACATGCTTATACTAAGCAAAAATGTTATTGATTTAAAGAATCTCTGCTCTGTTAGTTTTGGTGATGAAAAACTTTTTTAATTTCTTTATTATAGAAAATTTCTTATCAAATTATTAAATATTTATTATTGAAATTGTTACAATCTTTTTTAATTTAATAATAAAACAACAACTTCTAATTAAACTTTGATTATGAATTTTTAACTGGACATGAAAACTTGTTTAAAATTAAATCTGCAATTCCTTCTTGAAATATGATTCTTAAATGTCTAAATATATTTTGAATAAAAAAATGTTTTGCGAAATTTTCACAGCATTCTTCACACTGACGCGGCATGGAAACAAAGCTATTCAGTTAGGAAACTTTAGGTTCTGTCCCCGCAGTGACTGCAGGGGCAGTAGGATTCGCTGGGTCTGTGGGAGGGTCAGCAGCAAGAAGTGCCGAGCTAGTGTCGTTACCGTCGACGACAGGATCGTTTATGTTGATAATGAGCACACTCATGACTGAGCTGGCAACACTGAGACAACAGGTTCAGATTGATATTCAGTAAAGTGCCGAAGGCAGTAGCGCCAACCCTGACGATGACAATGGCCTCGTTGACAGTGACCAGATATACGACTGAGCTACGGAAACCGAGGAATTATACATACGGTCATAAGCAAAAAATTTTTTTGCGACTGCGATGTGTAATGCCACTACTATACCATAACGATTGTGATAAATTTTATATAGAAATGTATGTATTACAGACCGTGTCTTTATCGTTATGCATTATTAAAAGCAGCCAAAAAATGGCTTACACATAAAAGGATTGATTTTTATTTATCTAAGTCTAAAGGAGATTGACCATTCTGGACCAAATGCTGCCCACGCATGTGAATATTTTTTTTCTTCTTCACATGAAGAGATATATATATGAAAAATAAAAAATAAAAATTAAAACCACGGATTTATAATATATACGTAGTACCTTAAAACTTATTTTTTTGGTGATCTTACATTTGATATATAGTTTTTTATCGTTTATGTTAAATAATATTATTATTATCTTACCTATTCTACCTCCCGAGTCCGGTTCCGACCTCACTAGTCTCGTTCGAAGCAACTTTTTTTTGTAGCAAGTTCTATATGAAAATGATAAATAAAGAGTGATTTGCCAGAATTTAGAGAAATCGAAAGTCTCTCTTGCTCATATTCAGATTTGGTATGTGCCTATCTCTTTCGCGCACGCTGGGTTTCGCTATACCTGCGTGCTTGCGCACGTGCCCTTTTGTTTGTATTGCAGTCTAACTTCGCTCTTGGAACCGTTGTGTTGTGTACTGTGCGCTTATCTGCGGTCGACTAAAACGGGATTTCAAGATTTTTCGTCATGAATTCTGTAATCTGGCCATGAGCCACTTTTATACAGATCTTCAGATTGCTGCAGCCATAACCAATGCCTTCCATGTTGATATTCTTGACAATGCCAATGCACATGAATTCATCAATATAGCCAGAGAGCGGCTGAATGTTCCCAATCACTTAGCTGATTATTTTGATGAAAGAAGGCTAAATCGGAACAGAGCCAACTTCGAAAATATTTCAGTGGTTAGGGATAATGTTGCGTCATTTCCCATGTTAACCCCGGAGCAATTGAGTCTCTTTGCAGTAGGAACATACCAAATCAAACTTGCGCCTAGCTATTACAGCGAGCATGTACGCACCACAGAGACATTTATTATTCAAAACTATGTCGGTCGCCTCGACGACCTCTCCGATTTTTCGATGCCAACCAGCAACGTACAACTGATTCGAGCGCACATAAAGAGCAGACATACATCGGCAAAAGTGTATCATTGCTATATTTTAATTGACGAGAACAATCATGGGCTCGATTCTGTTCAACATTATTGCTGCTCATGTTATATCGGGCGAAGAACGATCGGCAGTTGTGCCCACGTTGTTTGCCTAGTTTGGTTTTTGGGATGGGCTAGGCACCAAGACGTTGTGAGGCGCCCTGCTTTATTTTTAGATTCCATAATTATAGACGACGATGATGATGACGATTGATATGGTATTTTAAAATGTTTATCCTTAAATAAATGTTGATATTTTAAATGATACACCGTCTTTTATTTTTAAAATAAGCTGTTGGTTAGGATTTTTCGTCAATGTAAAATAGATTATTTTTCAATATTCCTTGGATAGATTCTTAAGCGCTTTAGGTTACAGACTACTGTTAGTCTAATGAACATTATGCACTATGATTCAATGCTGGGCAGCCTTGGTCCAGCGTCCATACAAAAATGGTCAATCTCCTTTATGTCTATTTGTCTATTTTTCAATTTTACGGGTAAGGCAGGACCTAATATTTAAAAATTCTTGTTAATTCTAACTTCTATTGTTTTTTCTTTCATAGTGCATTTCACTGTTTCCCGTAATGGAAGACCAGTAATAATATTGGGAAAATACAGATATAATCAATGTAAGAATCTCGGGCCTAAAGTGCGCTGGGTCTGCTCCAGACAAAACTCCTCTTGGCGCTGCAAGGCTACTATTTTCACTTTAAACGATGAAATCATCATGTTTAATCGTAATCACTCACATTAGGGTTTTTGCTTTTATACCCAAATTATAAAGATTTCATTGTTTGTGTGTTTATTGTTTGCATTGAATAGGCTTTGAGAAAAATTATTTCACTGTTGGGAAGCTACACTATGACATGGCTATAATTATTTATACATTATTGTGTTAACTTATATCGTTAAATTATAACTTATATTTATACATAATAATGTATAAATATAATATAATATAAGAATAAGTTAATATATAAGTTAACACAATAATGTATAAATTATTATAGCCTATGTCATAGTGTAGCTCCCCAATAATATATAAGTTAACACAATAGTTAACTTATATTATATTCTATAAATTTTAGGTTGGGGAAAAACTCTACCGAAGCCTACCTATTCTAAATCTATTCTTCTATTCTAAATAGTAGTAGTAGGTTAGTAATTCCCAAAATTTCCAAGGAAACGAGAAAACGTGTATTCTCAAAAAATTAGGCGCTGAGCTGACTGAAAGTTGCGACCACACACTACTTTGTAATAACAATATTTCCATCATACATCAAAATGTACTTATAATATTTACTTTTGATTTGTATTATAATTTTTTGACAACAAAGCATTTAATATAATTATATTGGCTTATAAAAAAGTAAAAAAAAAACATTGTATTGTTTTTATTGTTAAAAAAATAATAACCCCTTAATTATTGAACTTTAATGCTAAGTGCAAGTGCAGTCTTCTCTGCAGCTCTGGAAGGATACAGAGTATGTAATCTCACCTTAATAAGGCTGGCCGTAACTACGAAATACCTAGTATCTCGTTAAGATACATATAGATATAACAGATGACTAAGCTGTTGAATGGCTGAAAGTCCTGAATCAGAACTCCTGATAATCCTGCGTCTGATTTTGTTAAATGTGAATAATGGATAACTATGCATAATTACCGATAACTATACATAAATAACCAAGGCATGCGATAAATGTCATAAATTATTAACATTTACCGCTAATTATGCATAATTTTCCATGCAACAGAGGTAAATGTTGACCCAAGCATTATACATTTTATTGTTGTTCTCTTTAAGCGTACACGTTTACGACCTCTCGCTTCGGACGACCTGTGATACAGTCAGGGCAGTATCGTTTTAACAAATGGGTCGGCAGCAAGGGTCGTCGGGCACGCTGGAACTGCTCTCGCCAGAGGAACCCTCGGTGCAGCGCCTCCATCATCACTTTGGATAACTCTATTATCAAGATAAAAAACCATCATAATCATTGACTTTTGCTTTTTAAAATAAATGAATAATGATGTCAAGCAAGACAGCTGACCAACGAAAATTTCTCTGTTTCCAGTGCAAACTAATACACTGTTATGATAGTCTCTGATACTGTAACAACTACAAGCTATAACTTTGTCACGGAAATGCTCGGTAAGTAATAGATATGAAACTTTCGATTAATAGTGATGTTCAATAGACTCTCTTAAATGTAACTCTTTTTATTTCTATTTGTTTCGTCATAATCATCGTCATTTCAGCCGAAAGAGGGGGGAACGGACCATTGGGTCATGTGGGGTTTGCTTGCACCCCTAAACCCCCCCGGTGTCCAACTCTTGCATTTGCTGGGCAAGGATGCGGGATACGGCATAACCATAACGACCACTTCTCTCTGCCCAACGCCAAGCCGCAAACGGCTCCTCTGTTCACAGGCTTCCCCATAAATCGCCACAACGACCGGTCTTGAGTGAGCCTCATCCAGTGTACTCCCACAACTTTCACCAGGTCTGACTACGTTGTTAGGGCTCTGCCTACTTTGCGTCTTCCACTTTGCAGTCGCCACTCGAGAACTTTTCGGCCCCATGTGATTTTCGAGCTATGAACTGCCCATTCCTTGGTGCTTTTTATTATTATTTTGGTTACTCTGTTTCTTTAATTTGTTTTGTAGAGGTGACAATATTTTTTTTAGGTTTTTTATAAAAGAAATGCAATCAGTAATTTATGACTGGACCGCTGCTGTCTTTTTAATAATATGTACTTTTTTTATTAAAAGGTAATCTGTGTAAAATACTTACAGTGTCTTTTTTATCTTTTTACTCTAATTTACGAGATGTTTTTAATGATTTTCAGAATTATTTTTTACATCTTCTCGAAACGGCCGGCCTGTGATTCAGATGGGACCACACAGATTCAACAAATATCATCGTAGCAAGGAACCCAGGGTCCGCTGGAACTGTGTTAAACTAAGCAGAGGCTGCAAGGCGTACCTCGTGACTTATAATAACGAAATCGTAATTAACGTTGATCAACATAGCCATGTATGATTGATTAAGGCGCATTAGTACCGATGGCGGCACCTTATAAAAAAAACTTTGTATTTTTTCAATTATTATTATACACTTTCTCTTCACATATTTACAGTTACAATTAAATAAAACAAAAACTTAACACAAAAAGCAAACATGAATAAAACTGAAAAAAAAAGAAAATAAAAAAACCTTCAAATAAAATATTGCGTACAGATCGCCACGTAATTTATAAAATTTTGGCCTCCACCATTCCCTCGAGACTGTTTTAAATTAATTTTAAAACACATAAGTAAAACTTACGAACTCATGGGTAGATTACTAAAACGAAGAGACTAAGAAACTCATTGGTGGAAAACACAATTGATTAAAGACTAAAGTGGCCGTTTTTGTAAATAATCAATTGCATTTACCACCTAAAAGTTCCTACGTTTTAATCATGTGTTTGAAAAAAAAATTGAGACTGAATAATTCTCGAGGCATTTGTGGAGGCAAGAATTTAATAAGTGACTTTCTAATTGTTTTGAGTTATTTTTCAAATGTTTCAATTATGGTTTCTGAAAAAACCTTAAGGGTTTGATCCAGTCACACAGCATTACAGTTTTAAGGTTGGACCCTACAAATTAAAACAAGATTGTATTTTAATGTAATATATTAAAAAATATATGTATTTGAAGACCTATAATATACGTATTTTATTTATCTAATAATAATCAAAAAGCACGAGGGCATTTTTTTATAATCCAAAAGCATTGTCGGCGTATTATGCAAAGCACAACACAGTAGCCATCTGTTCTGATCATAGAATTTATGTATTTGTACATAATTTATATATATTTTAAACTTTGGCTAAAATAAGTACTCGTCTAAAATAAAAATATGTGCAGTTAACACACGAAAAACACCCTGACTAGAATCCTAATCGCAACATAATTTAACATACTTCCCTAGTTTTTTCTTTGAAACAATACAAAAAAAAAGTTCTAGTAGAATCACTCAATTTATAATACGATATCACCACCCACAGATATAGAGCAAGGGTATCATGAAACAAAACAAAGACATAATTTTTGTCAAGAATTTCACAAACTGAAAATGCAATATAATGTACTATGTCTTTATAATTTCAGAAATAGTTTTCACAACGTCTCGCACCGGCCGCCCAGTGATCCAAATAGGGCGGTACAGATACAACAAGTATTGTAGAAGCAAAGGGATTAAGGCTCGATGGGATTGTAGCAGGCATGGCGCAGGCTGTAAAGCGTATTTGTACACTATCAATAACGATGTTGTCAAAATTAACTCACAGCATAATCATTAAGCCTATTTATTGTTTTATTGTATATTCTCTTGTATGGACCGTTCGTTAATTTAATAGGATTAAGTATGTATAGGTATTTGTAATAAGTCTATTATAGACTTATGCAGTCCTAATTAACATATTTTGTAAAGAGTCTTAAGTACTTTAGGATGAAAAACGCTGCAAATAAAAAAACTATGACTTTGATCGTAATAAAAACTTAATCAGTTGAAGATAAAACAAAAGAAAATATGTAAGTATGCCAAGAATTTTAAATTACTTTCGTGTACTTTTTATTACGAACCAAAACAAAGACACATATTACATTTTGGCAAAAAGTTTACAAACTGAAAAAGCAATTATATTTTATAATTACAGAAATATTTTTCACAACGTCACGCACCGGCCGCCCAGTGATCCAAATGGGGCAGTACAGATACAACAAATATTATAGAAGCACAGGAATTAAGGCTCGTTGGGATTGTAGCAGGCATGGTACGGGCTGCAAAGCGCATTTATACACTGTCGTGGATGAAGTTGTCAAAATTAACTCACAGCATAATCATTAATACGCTTATTTAATTTTATCTTATTTTGTATTGATCGTGTGGGTGTAATCAATATATATAAAACTCTTCCGTTACTGACTGACTGACTGACAGACAACGCAGAGCCGAAACTTCTGGGCGTAGAAAGCTGAAAATTGGCACGTGGGTTCCTTGGGGAGTGTAGGTGAGCACTAAGATGGGATTTCCCGAAATTCCCACTGGAACGGGAAAAACGGGATATTTATGTTTATAAGAAATCTGCGCGGGAAAAACCGCGGGGCAGCCTCTAGTAAGTCTGATAAAGACATTAAGCAGACACAGTGAACATATATTGTAAAAATATAACTTAAGGAAAGGAAGTACTATATAGTATAGGAAGAAAAACGCTGTGTGTGCACTCATACACGATCACGAAAACTTTGGGTTGAATCGGAATAGCATCTTAATTTTACTTATTAGTTGAAGAGAATAAATACAGAAAAGAAATGAACTAAACTTTTATTCGACCCACTCCATTGATAATACGATATGATGTACAAAAACAAAGACATTATTTTTTGTTTAACTGATAATGCAATAAATGTGCTATGTGCTTATAATTACAGAAATGTTTTTCACAACGTCTCGCACCGGCCGCCCAGTGATCCAAATAGGGCAGCACAGATACAACAAGTACTGTAGAAGCAAAGGGGCTAAGGCTCGGTGGGATTGCGTCAAGCACGGTAGTGGCTGCAAGGCGCACATCATCACTGTCTATGATGACATTGTTAAGATTATATCTGAACACAACCACGGTGAGAGCGTTCGTAACACAGTTTTTGGCAAAGCTTTTTTGTAACGGTCGATAATATATCAATTAATATAATAAAACTCTTCCGTTACTGACTGACTGACTGACAGACAACGCAGAGCCGAAACTACTGGGCGTAGCGGGCTAACCACGGTGAGAGCGTTCGTAACACAGTTTTTTGCAAAGCTTTTTTGTAACGGTCAATAATATATCAATCAATATATATAAAACTCTTCCGTTACTGACTGACTAACTGACAGACAACGCAGAGCCGAAATTACTGGGCGTAGCGGGCTAAAATTTTGCACATGGGTTCCACGGAGAGCGTAGCGGAGCACTAAGGATACAGGCACAAATAATTTCTCGAAATCCCCAATGGAACGGGAGAAAACGGGGTTTTTGTGTTAAAGAGAAATCTGCGCGGGTTATACCGCGGGGCAGTCTCTAGATATTTTAAGCCAGGATAATCAATACTTGGGAATGAATTATCCGAATATTATACTCGACCGAGTAGTCTCCAAACACTGACTGTGAATGTCAACCTTAGCTTGCGCGGACTCTAGGTAGAGCGTTCTTGAATACTGTCTGTTCTTCTACTGTGTGTTCTTGAAGTTGTCAAAATTTGCTTACAAATAATCATCCATATAAGATCCATACGCTGAAATTTTCTTGTCTGGATTGTTTTTTAAATAAGGAAATAAAAATATGAGATAAAAGAAAAGATTTAATAAAAGTTTACAAATTATACTTATCAATATATATAAAACTCTTCCGTTACTGACTGACTGACTGACAGACAACGCAGAGCCGAAACTACTGGGCGTAGCGGGCTGAAATTTTGCATGTAGGTTCCTTAGGGAGTGTAGGTGAGCACTAAGAAGGGATTTCCCGAAATTCCCACGGGAACAGGAAAAAACGGGAATTTTGTGTTTATGAGAAATCTGCGCGGGAAAAACCGCGGGGCAGCTTCTAGTTTACAATAAAATCAATTTGGTATCAAAAAATAATAAAAAATAATAAAAAATAATTGTAATTGAAAATATTTGTTTTATTTGTGTTCCGCATATAGGAACAATTTTTAGTTTCGAGTTTTTTTTATTTTTTTTTATTTTGGCAAATGGTCGTATAAAAAAAATTATAAGCAAATTTTATTCCTCACATTCAGTATTTAATGTAAAATGTATGTGCTGTGTCGACAGTAGACTAAAGTGAATGCAATTCAGAAAAATCAACTCATATTTTTCTGAATTTGTTCTAGGAGTAATATTTACGACTTCTCGATTTGGTCGTCCTGCGATCCTGATCGGTCAGTATCGGTACAACCAGCACTCTCGCAACAAAGGACTGCGAATCCGCTGGGTTTGTGTCAGACATTCTAGTGGATGCAATTCATATATTTCTACTGTTCAAAATGAGATTATAAAGGTAGTCCACGAACACAATCACTAGAATCTTTGAATCATGAATTTAAATTGAAATTAAATGAAATTGAATAGAATCATGTTATTCATATATTTTAATTTTATACTTTAATATACATTTTTAAATGTTAATAAATGTTTCTTTTAACTGGTTTATTAAATGGCGTCATAGGTTCATACTTTCTTTAGGGTTTTATTTTATGGTAGTATAAAAAACAATACAACTTTTTAACTTTTAAGTAAGTCTAATAATGGCTATCGATTTCATAAAATTTCAGAATATTTATTAACAACCTCTCGATGCGGCCGGCCAGTGATCCAGGTGGGGCAGTATCGGTTCAACAAGTACCACAAGTACAAGGGGCCCAGGGCTCGGTGGCTGTGCACGCGGGGGCGCCGACCTGGTGGCTGCAAGGCATACATATGCACTATTGACGATGTTATAGTCAGGACTGTTGGGAATCATAATCACTGAAATAATAATCTAAGAAATGACAGATTGAAAAACTGTGCCCTTACCAGCGTTGGCATATTAGGTATCCATTTGCGTGGAACGTATTTCATTGATATTAATTATGGATATCTTGGCGTGAAATAGCAGAACTATAAGAAAAGGTAAAAAAATGAAAAAATTACTCGTCCGGAAACTCTCGAGAAAACTGCAGCTAGTAAGGGCACAGGTTATTAATCTGGAACTTTTAGTAGGTTTAGTTATGAACGTTTATGCGTAAATCATTTTAATATTTACAAGAGTGTTCTTGCAGCACCGCTTGTGCTTTTTTACCTATATAAATAGATTATAAAAAAAACATTACTAATTATAAGTCTATTGATCTCATATCTTATAATGCAATTATTATTATTTAAAGTTTTTACCTTTTATTTTAATAAGCTTCCTAATTGGTATTGAAAATTAATGAAAGAACTACTTATACTTGTTTAAACTATTTAAAAGCAAAATAAATTTTATTTGTTTCTAATCGTTTTAATTTTCTTGTATATTTTGCACCTTTTAATAATATTTTTGCGATTGGTACGCTATGTACTATGAATAACCAAAATTCAAATTTAAAAAACTCTCGACTCAGTCAGACCCCTCATTAACTAAGCTAGAACTAGAGCTGATCATCTTAAAACGGCTGATCAGGTCAAGGTTACCTTACTATATATACTTTCAATAGCATTAAAAAAAGTAGTTAGATTCCCTCATCCACTATTTCAGAGCTGATCATCTTCAAACAGCTGATCTAGTCATGGTTTCCTTACCATATAGTACCAAATTTCGAAACGATCGGACATAAGAAAGTTAGTTAGATCCCCTCATCATCTAGAAAAGCAGCTGATGATTTTCAAACGGCTGAACAGAATTTCATGAAACATGGCTAAGAACACTCGGGCTATTTACGACACAAAAAAACTAAACAAAATCGGTTCATCCGGGAGACCGGGCACCTCCGAGCAGACTGCCGCTCCGAGACGGACCGCAGCGGGCTCTGCTACCGCTGCGGACAAGCCGGGCACATTGCCCGGACATGCGGGAACGAGGTGAGCTGCCCGCTCTGCCAAGCGAGCGGCTCGCTCGCCTCGCATAGTCTCGGCAGCGGCAGCTGCAAAACTGCAGCCAAGCAGAAGGGGAAGGGAAGGGGGAAGGGGCCCGGTGCTCCCCCTCGGCCAGCCACCACCGCCAGTGAGGTGGCCATGGATGTGACACCACCGTCACATCAATAATGGCCACCCGGATACTGCAGGCGAATCTGAACCACTGCGCCATAGCTATGGATCTGTTCATGCAGAGCCTGGCTCAGTGGTCCATTCACGTCGCAGTGGTGGCAGAGCCATATTACTATGGGGGCCACATACCAAATGGATGGATCTCGGACCGCTCAGGCCTCGCGGCCATAGCCGTCCGCCCCTCCGCGGACCACGTGCTCCGGCCTGAGAACATCACGCGAGGAGAGGGTGTCGTTTCTTGCATGCTGGGGGAAATGCTGCTTGTCAGCGTCTATTTTCCCCCCCGAAGGCCGCTGCAGGACTTTGAGCGTCTCCTCGCGGAACTGGAGACGTTGGTTCTGCGGAGTAACGCCCGTCGTGTGCTAGTCGCAGGGGACTTCAACGCTAAGAGCGTTGTGTGGGGATCCCCGATGACTGAATCACGCGGCAGGGCCGTGACGGAGTGGGCTGTGGCCGCGGGCCTATCAGTGATCAATCGGGGCACAGAGCCGACCTGTGTGCGGCACAACGGGTCCTCAATCGTCGATCTGACGTTTGGGAGCCCGACCTTGCTGCCACAGATCACCGGCTGGCGGGTGCTGTCGGAGGTGGAGACGTATTCGGATCACAAATACATTCGATACGACCTCTCCGCGGCACTCGCCGCTGCCCCGATCGCGAGCGGTCCGAGATGGGCCCTCAAGAAGATGGACGGGGAAGTGCTAAAGGAAGCCGCCCTGGTGCAGTCGTGGATCCCGGTGCCTGACGGCGCTGCTGAGATCGAGGACGAGGTGGAGTGGTTCCGCGAGGCTATGACCAGCGTCTGTGACGCTGCCATGCCTCGCGTTAGGACGCTCCGCCCCAGGCGACAGATGTACTGGTGGAGCAATGAGCTAGCGCGGCTGCGCAGAATCTGCGTGGCTTCATGGCGCCAGTACAAACGGCAGCGCCGACGCCGTCGCAGAGACGAGGACGAGGAGGTTCGTCTCTTAGGCGTGCACCGGGAGAACAAGCATGTTCTTAGGGCGGCAATCCTTGAGGCCAAGACAAACGCGAGGAAGGAGTTGCTGGAGACTCTGAACGAGGACCCATGGGGCAGGCCGTATAAAGTGGCCAGACGGAAGCTTCGGCCTTGGGAGCCCCCGCTGACACAGAGTCTCCAGCCGCAAGTGGCAGATAGTGTCGTCTTGGCCCTCTTCCCCGTCCGAGGGGAGCACCGGGCCCCAGATATGGGAGTGACAGGCCCGGAACCCGATCTGGGAATACCTGAGGAGGTCTCAGAGGCAGAGTTGGCGGCGGCGGTCGAGCGCCTCCGCGGCAAGAAGACGGCACCAGGCTTGGACGGAATCCCAGCCAGGGCCTGGTTCCTGTCCTTGAAGCCCGAGGTGTTGGAAGCTCGACTCCGCAGCCTGTTCTCCACCTGCATGGAACAAGGTGTGTTCCCTCTGCAGTGGAAGACGGGCAAGCTGGTCCTCATACGAAAGGAGGGCCGGCTCGCCGACTCTATCGCTCCGACAGATTTTCGGCCAATCGTCCTGCTGGACGAGGCGGGCAAGCTGCTCGAGAGAGTTATAGCTGCCCGCATCAATCGACATCTACAATCGGTTGGGCCGAATCTGTCGGAGAACCAGTTCGGGTTCCGCGCCTGCCGCTCTACGTTGCACGCTGTGCAACGCGTGCGCGACATAGCGGATGAGGAGATCGCACGGGGCGGGGTGGTGCTGGCGGTGTCGTTGGACATCGCCAACGCCTTTAACACCCTGCCCTGGTCCTGTATCAGGGAGGCCCTAGTATACCACCGGGTGCCTCCCTACCTGCGGCTTGTCCTCGAGTCGTACCTCTCGGACAGGTACATCTCGTACCCTGGCCGAGAGGGTTGGGTCCGCCGGGCGATGTCGTGCGGGGTTCCACAGGGGTCCGTCCTAGGCCCCCTTCTGTGGAATCTTGGCTACGACTGGGTGCTGCGCGGAGCCAACCTCCCGGGTGTCCAGTTGACGTGTTACGCGGATGACACCCTGGTGACGACTCGAGGCGGAGATTATAGAGAGACTGCGATCATCGCAACCGCTGGTGTCGCGCACGTGGTGCGCAGAATAAGAATGGTTGGTCTGGAGGTGGCCCTCCACAAGTCTCAGGCGATGTGGTTTCACGGGGCGAGAAATCCTCCCCCCGTGGCTGCACCCATCATTGTGGGCGGGGAGCCCATAGCCGTCGAATCCACCTTGAAGTACTTGGGGTTGGTCCTCGACGGCAGGTGGACGTTCCGCGCTCACTTTGAGCGCCTGGGACCGAGGTTGCTCGTGGCGGCAGCAGCGCTTAGTAAGCTGCTGCCCAACCTTGGAGGGCCAACGGCCTTCTGTCGGCAATTGTATGCGGGGATCGTGCGGTCCATTGCCATGTACGGTGCCCCCATCTGGGCGCCTGCACTGGGCGGCAACAATAAGGCGGCGCTGGGCCGAGCCCAGAGGATCATGGCCGTCCGGATCGCGCGCGGTTACCGCACGATCTCCCGCGAGGCGGCATGCCTGCTGGCGCGGAGTATGCCGTGGGACCTTGACGCGAGGACCCTTGCTGCCGTGTATAACTGGCGCGAGGAGGCGCGCGCGAGGGGCTATTGGCCGACTCCGCGCGAGACCGTAGCACGCCGACAGGAGGCCGACGCCGCTGCAGAGGAGGCTTGGGCGCTCAGGCTGGGGAGGCCGAGCGCGGGGCACAGGACGGTGGAGGCTATACTCCCCGTCCTGGAGCGGTGGTTGCATCGGCACCATGGGGCTCTAAGCTTCCGTCTGACCCAGGTGCTCTCAGGGCATGGATGCTTTGGGAGTTTCCTGGCGATGATAAAGCGCGAACAGTCCCCCCGGTGCCACCACTGCGATTGCCCCGAGGATACGGCCCAGCACACCCTAGAGGTGTGCCCAGCCTGGGTGGCTGAACGTGCGGTCCTCCAGACCGCCATCGGGACGGACCTCTCCCTGCCGGCTGTGGTGCGAGCCATGGTCGGCAGCAGAGAGGCTTGGACGGCGGCTGTCTCCTTCTGCGAAGCAGTCATGCTCGCCAAGGAGACGGCCGAACGAGAGAGAGAGGCGGCGAACCCGGCCAGACGGCGAGTTCGTCGCCGCGGCGGCGCGAGGCCATGAAGCGCCGCCGTACGCCCCGCAGTACCGGGCCGAAGAATAGGACTGAGGTATCCCCTGCCTGTCGTAAGAGGCGACTAAGAGGGGACCCCGGGGTCGTTGGGTGCATGAGGCGGGGGCCTCGTGTAGTCATATAACGGCCCCGAGAAGGACGGTGGAACGCGGTGTCCCGATTCCGCCGTCGAGCGTAGAAAGAGCCATCCGCGCTCAGGGGGGACTACCACCACTTGTCCCCCCGTGAAGAGGCTTAACAGCCAATGCTGGAGGGGGTCGCGGAGTTGAACATAACGATCGAAAGATCACCCGTGACCCCTTTGCCAACAGCCGAGATGGACACCGGCGGGGTTTTAGTGGGTGCGAACCCCACATAACCCTGCGACTCCCCCCGGGGTCGCAGGGTACTCGTTAGGAGTTTCCCCGCCTAAAAAAAAAAAAAAAAAAAAAAAAAAAAGGTTACCTTACTATATATACTTTCAATAGCATTAAAAAAAGTAGTTAGATTCCCTCATCCACTATTTCAGAGCTGATCATCTTCAAACAGCTGATCTAGTCATGGTTTCCTTACCATATAGTACCAAATTTCGAAACGATCGGACATAAGAAAGTTAGTTAGATCCCCTCATCATCTAGAAAAGCAGCTGATGATTTTCAAACGGCTGAACAGAATTTCATGAAACATGGCTAAGAACACTCGGGCTATTTACGACACAAAAAAACTAAACAAAATCGGTTCATCCGTTTGGGTTCTACGATGCCACAGACAGACAGATAGGTACACACGTAAACCTTATAACACCTCTCTGTTTTTCTTCGGGGGTTAATGAACGTGTATAATGCTTAAAAAACGTTAATCCATCATACGCTATTATGTTTTTGATTAGATTTACGCAGATTTTAAAGGCAAAAATTATTCGTACTTTTTGTGCTTAATTAAAATAAAATATTGATGGGTTATCTAAATAACTTATTACAATGTCTTCTTCTTCTTCATTGTCAGTTTAAAATTATCATATAGGTATATGTGTTCCAGATGTATCATTCACAACTTCTCGCTGTGGCCAACCAGTTCTTCAGATCGGGCAATATAGATACAACAAGTACTGCCGCTCATGGGGTCCAAAATCACGCTGGATATGCACTAAAAGAAGTTCTATTGTAAAGTGTAAAGCCTTCGTTGTAACCATAGAAGATAACATTATTCAAATAGGAAATGAGCATAGTCACTAGAAAAATAAACAAATTTTACATAAAATAAATTGAGTATATTAACTACGAGCTTTCCCGGCTTACTTCGTTACGCCATAGAATATAAGATACTACAAAAGACTTGGCTCTATAGACTATGTTCTTTTGCCTGCCCAGAATGGCCGAATAAAAAACAAACAACAACAACAAACCACCTGTCAAAATATGTAAACAACGGAAAAAATATTGCACCTTGGGTTATATTATTTGAGTTTAGGTAAGGATCCCTAATTTTTTTGAAAATCTAATATAGCCTATGACACTCGGGGTTAATGGAGCTTCCTACCAGTGAAAGAATTTTTCAAATCGATTCAGTATTTCCAGAGCCTATTCGTTACAAACAAACAAACAAACAAACAAACAAATCTTTCCTCTTTATAATATTGGTATAGATTATAATATTGGTATAGATATATATTGAGTTGTTTTGTAGATAGTTTACGAAGACGCCATTTCGCACAAATAAGATAGTAAGAAAGCAAATTCTGTGGCCGTGTAATATTTGGATGTAACTTGAAAATATTTTATGAAATCATTTTTTAAAGCCTACGTTGTTAAAACCTACAGAACGGGCATTAGGATAAATTAAAAGTAGAAAATAGGGGGGTTAAGAGAGAAGTCGTAGCGGGTGGATATTAATTTAGTTACAAATCACAAGTTCCTAAATGATCTTATTGAACGAACAGCTATAAAATCGGCTCATGGCTCATATAGTGTAGGTAATTCATAATTACCTAAATTTATTTATTTAAATACTAATGGGTCTCTAATTTTCAGCAGTTACGTTTTCAACTACTTGCTACGGCCGGCCAGTTTTATTATTCGGGCAGTACAGATACAATAAGTTTGACAGCAGAAACGAGCCAAAATCCCGATGGATTTGTTCAAGAAAATCAAGGGGATGCAGAGCTTACCTTAGAACCATAGAGAACCAAATTGTAAAAATAGGGAACGAACACAATCACTAAACTTTTCTAATGTAATGCATTTTATATATCTTCCTTTATGCTTCAAATATATTTCTCCATAAATATATTTTTTAAAGTAACATTTTGTTTTTAGGCGCTATTTTCACTACCTCCCGCTTCGGTCGCCCCGTGATTCAAATGGGCCAGTACAGATTTAACAAGTTTTACCGCAGCATTGGACCGAGGGCACGCTGGGTTTGTGTTAGAAAATCATATGCGTGCAAAGCATACCTTTGGACTATAGAAAACGAAATTGTAAAAGTATCTAACGAGCACAACCACTAATATAAAACAGAAAATACTTACTTTTGGATCATTCATTAGATACCTACCTACGATATCATACCTCTAAACTTAAAAAACAACTTGAATGGAAAGTTGAGATATAAAATATATTCATCGCGTTTTAGATTTTATATTCACAACTTCTCGCTTTGGCCGGCCAGTTATTCAGTTCGGGCAGTATAGATACAACAAGTACTGTCGTACAACAGGTCCTAAAGCAAGATGGACAACCAACGTTTGGACAGTGGATGACGAAATTATTAAAATGAATAACAGACATAGTCATTAAAATTTATAAAAATTAATCGTTTAATAAATGTTTAAAATAACCGATTTTTTTTAATTAACCCTTAATCAAATGATTTCTTTTATGAGAAAAATGCAAACTAAGTATGGTTTTGGATAAGTTGGGCCCGTAGATTACAAATATAAAATCATCTTTTCGATAAAATGAGGGGAAGCAGGTACGAATAAAGTCTGAAAATTGTTAGAAATAACTTTATAGTTCATTAACTACAATTTTTTTACTTTTACTTTTACTTAAACCTTGCCATACAGATAGGACCGTACCGCTTTAACAGATCGTCTTCTGGAACCAACGGGGTCAAGGCAAGATGGGTCTGCGTTAAGGTGCACCGCGGCTGCCGCGCATTCCTCGTGACCATCGACTCTGTTATCATGAAGTCAAGTCCACATAACCACTGAAGAAAAACGAAGAACAAACAACGAAAGGCAGTAAAGAAGGATTTTTTTTATTGTGCGCAACGCAACCGTTGCTGTGCTGATAGCGTATTTTGAAAGACAGTTTTAGAAATGAACAACTAAATCAAAATCTTCAGAAGTTTATTTCAAAGCTTTGAATTTCAATTAGTGATGTTAAACAATAAATGATAAATTTTCCGTATTATTCAACTAAATCATACGATAAATTTTTCACTTATTGTTTTCGATGTTTTTGAGCTGTTTTAATCTATGGCTCAGAATCTAACAATATAAATTTGTTTCAGATCCAGTGTTCACGTGCTCGCAGCGAGGGCACGCTGCGCTCATCTTGGCCGGGCACCGCTACACCAAGCACACTCCCAGCAAGACGAGTGTCAAAACCTTGTGGATCTGCAACAAGCGCCGGCGCACCGGCTGCCGCGCCAATATCACTACTATTGGTGAAATGATTGTGAAGGCTAATCTCGACCATGAGAATTATCATGGACCTGATGCTACGCTTGATTTCTCCTACAACCTTAAATATAACTAGTCATTAGTCAATCAGTTTAGGAACAAACATAGTAATGGATTGATGTTTTCAAAGAATATATTGTAATTATATGTTCAATGGATGTTTTATTGTTTGTGCCCGTGCTCAGTATTACAAAGTTTTGTAAGAAAAAAAAAGTCAAAAAACACTTATTGATGTGTATTGAAAGAATACAAACTGATGTAATTTACCAATGTGGCTGTTATTAGGCTTTGTTTTCTCAATTCAAGAGCATTTTTTTAATCAGAAAACCTAAGACATATGAAAACATCAACTTTTGACTGTATTAACAAACAAAGTTTTATGTTTTCTTTAAATCAAACTGTATTTTACATTTTATTTAGTTTTTAATATATTTTTTAATTTATTTTATTTAATAAATTGTGTTTTGTAAATTTTGCTCATACAACTTGTTTTTATTATGTACGTTACACAAACTTCAATCAAGAACAACAGCAGTTCACATTTGTAACACAATAGTATTTAGGATGTAGTTAAAATTAACACTAAAAGATTGACCACAATTTCAACGTATCATCCAATCATTGCAATACTGCGATAAATTGAATGTTTTCTGTTTATTTAAATGTTTTTTATTTTATTTGATAAGTAGCTGTGCAGGGCTTTATCGGCCGCAGTATCACTGCGACCTTTACAGATCTATTGTGATTGCCAGTATTTTATTTTTATAGTTCAGCTTCATTTATGTTTGTCCTTAAAACTGAGAGATTTTATCTCATCCGGCTGTTTTCCGAGACGGTTTGACCGTTTATGTATTAGGGGACCACATTAACACAAAATATGCATTGCAGTTTCATCTCTATTAAAATGTTACAGAGAACATCGAGTACATAACGACCAGGGCCGGCAGGCCAGCTATACTGATGGGAGGACATAGGTTCAACCTGTATCAGAGCTCCAAAGATCTCAAGGGCCGTGTTCGCTGGGTGTGCTACAAGTGGGCGTCTAACAACTGTCGCACTTCTATTATCACTATTGATCGAGAGTTTGTACATATGAAAAACAAACACAACCACTCTTAGAAACATCAATCACGTTACTAAAAATGTGTAAAATAGGTGTGTTTCAATAACTTAAAAAAAAATAGCAACTTTTGCTCAAAAACCTCTTGTTTTTATTGTGTATCTTACACACCACGTTATCAATAATAACAACAGCAGTCCACATACATAAAGTTTTTCAGGAGTTTTTAATAACATAATCTCACGCCTTTTATTCCCCGAAGGGTTAGGCAGAGGTACCAGCTCAAGAGCCGGACCCACGTTTAGCCGAGTTTTTATGCTTTTATTACCAACGTGACAAGGGGCCAGCTTGTCGCCGCGGTTATAACGGCCACTACTGAGGCCGGGACCAACGGCTTAACGTGCCTTCCGAAGCACAGAATCATCTTACTTTTCGGACAATCAGGTGATTCAAGCCTGCAATGTCTTATCCAACCGAAAACAACCACAACGTGATTTTTGTGAGAAATCAATATGTGGTGTTTTCTGCGGGGATCGAACCCACAACCTTCCGTGCCATAATCAAAGGCGCGACGCGCTACGCCACTGAGCTACGGAGGATAACAGATTGAAATAATTGAAAACAATTTTTACTCTATATAAATTTAATGTTTTCTGTTTATTTCAATGTTTCAGAGACAATCGAGTACATAAAAACCAGGGCCGGAAGACCAGCTATACTTATGGGAAAACATAAGTTCAGTCTGTGTCAGAGCTCAGAAGATCTCAAGGGGCGTGTCCGCTGGGTGTGCATCAAGTGGGCCTCTAAACAAAATTGTCGCGCTTCTCTCATCACTGTTGATGGAGAGTTCATTCAGATGAAAAATAAACACAACCATTCTTAGAAATATTCAATCACGTAACTAATAATGTGTGAAATACGTAATATGTAAGTACTAGAGGCTGCCCCGCGGTATCACCCGCGCAGATTTTTTTTAAACACAAAAATCCCGTTTATTCCCGTTCCCGTGGGAATTTCGGGAAATCCTTTCTTAGTGCTCACCTACACTCCCTAAGGAACCTACATGCAAAATTTCAGCCCGCTACGCCCAGTAGTTTCGGCTCTGCGTTGTCTGTCAGTCAGTCAGTCAGTCAGTCAGTCAGTCAGTAACGGAAGAGTTTTATATATATTGATGTGGTATTAACTTTTTTTTAAATATAAATTGTGATTTGCAAATTGTGTTTGTAGGATGCAAAGAGAGACTGAGAGAGAGTTCTAAAGTTTTAGTGCTAGTAAAGTAAAGTAAAGTAAAAAATGATTTATTCAATACAGGATACAAGATATCGCTTATTGAAAGTCAATTAGACTAATCTAATTAATATTGATACCTTATTTCGTAAAGTTTCCTATACTGATAGAGGCGAGGTAGTTCAGGGTGCCCACTAATTGGCTCAGGCAAACAATGTTTGCCTTGCCTTACGACAATGGTCGCCTGGAGACGCCCCCAAACGAGCCCTCCTCTGTCAAATGATTCTACTCCCTTTCGCAATGATTTTACAGCGTAGAGAAGAAAGGGGTAACAAACTCTACTTTACAATTTCTCTCTTTTTTTTTTTTTTTTGTTCTTGTATATGTGACATTACAATTCAATTTACAATACAAAGAACATAAATTAATGAGATTTAAAGTACATACATGAAATAATGAAAATATCGTGCAGAGCTAGACTACTTCCATGCGTCTTTGTCGTTTTCATAATCATCAACATTGTAATAAGCTTTCTTAATCAAACCTTTTTTGATACGAGTTTTAAACTCATTATCATTCAGGATCAAAATCTCTTCTGGGATCTTGTTATAAAATCTTACTTCGTTTCCTATAAAGCATTTGTTTGTCCGTTTTAGTCTGTTCTGTGGAATACTTAGTTTGTTTTTGCTACGCGTTCTAAGGTCTTTAATTTTATCACATTTTTTATCAAACATATGTAAGTTTTTACGAGTATACATAATAATTTCAAAGACGTACTGGGACGGAAGCGTCAAAATATCAATTTCTTTGAATTTTTGTCTGAGGGACTCGCGAGCTTTAAGCTGATAAATGTTTCTAATTGCGCGTTTTTGTAGTATAAAAATGACGTTAATATCTGCAGCTCTTCCCCATAGAAGCAAGCCATAGGTCATTAAGCTATGAAAGTAACTGAAATACACAAGTCTCGCGGTAGAAACATCAGTTAATTTTCTGATTTTCCAGATTGCGTACGCAGCCGAACTGAGCCTTGCCGCAAGATTTGAGATATGGGGGCCCCACTGAAGTTTCGAATCTAGAGTGATACCAAGGAATACAGTTTGATTTACCAGATTAAGCTTGTTATTGTCCAAATGTATGTCTGTATCATAAGCAGTCACATTTGGCAAGGAAAACTTAATGCAATTAGTTTTCTTAGCGTTCAAAAGTAAATTATTGGAAGTAAACCATTGAGAAATCTCCACTAATGTTTTGTTTATATCTAAGTTGAGGGAGTCACCTCGTTTAACTTTAAATGTTAAAGAGGTGTCGTCCGCAAAGAGGACAACCTCAGTAAGTTTATCTAACATGTAAGGGAGATCATTTATGTAGACTAGGAACAGGAAAGGCCCCAATATCGATCCCTGAGGTACACCAATCTTGATAGGACAACCTGCAGACACCGCACCACCCACGTCCACTCGTTGGTCGCGATCAGTAAGATAAGAGGCAAGTAGATCAAGTGATTTATCAATTAAGCCATAGTGCTGTAATTTAAGTAGCAAAGTCTCATGATCAACGCAGTCAAAAGCCTTCGAGAGGTCACAGAAAACCCCAATAGCATCGTGAGAATCCTCCCAGGCTCCATAGACATCGCTGATGAGTTTGTGACCTGCGTCTAAGGTAGACCGCCCTTTCCTAAAACCAAATTGATTTTTGTGTAGGAAGTTATTGACTGAGAAGTGAGACGCTAATTGTGCAAGAATAAGTTTTTCAAATATTTTACTTAAGGCTGGAAGAACCGCGATTGGTCTATAATCAGTGGGGTTTTCGGTATTTCCAGATTTAAAAATTGGAATGATTTTGCTGTACTTCAATAAATTTGGAAAAATGCCTTTTTCGATACAAGAGTTAAAAATTAATGCTAGATGAGGCGCTATTAGTGTTATAACAGGTTGAAGTACTTTAATTGATATCCCCCATAAGTCTTCTGTCTTTTTTAAATTGAGTTCCTTAAATATCTTAATAATGCATTGCGGTCCAACATGGCGAAACGTGAGTGGAGGCGGGGCGATGTCAACATGTTCCTTAAGTATAGATTCCGCGGCGCTGGCAGATGCGTTAAGGTCTTTAGTGGTTTGAAATGGGATGTTAGCAAAGAATGATTCGAATTCATTCGCAATTTCCGACTTATCTGTTACGACTTTACCATTTAAGTTTAAAGCTTGAATGCTTTCCTTACCGTTAGCTTTACCAGTTTCTTTATTAATAATACGCCAGACAGTTTTACTTTTATTTTTCGAATTTCTAATTTTATTATTTAAATTAATAGATTTAGCTTTGGTGCAAACTATCTTAAACAATTTAGAATAACTCCTAACATGTTCAAGAAATGAAGGGTCTTGATCAAAAGTTTTCCTATCATATAACTCATATAGGGCATCTCTGCTTTTCCTAATTCCCGGCGTCGCCCAAGTACTAAAATTTGAATTTTTATTACTGCAAACTTTTTTGAATTTAAATATAAGATCGAATTCAATCCGTATCGCGGAAAATAACTCTTGATATAGTGTATTGGGATCATCTGCCTCAAAGCTCAGCAAGGCAAGGCGCATCTGAAGACTATGATAAAATCTTTCCATACGACTTTGGTTCATTGGCCTATAAACTAACGAGTTTTCTTTTTCTTGTTCAACTGTGTACAATAAAACATTTAGACCCTTATGATCTGACCTTAAAGAAGTTAACAATGATTTTTTGAAGTAATTACCGTTCATTGCTATGTTATCTAAACAAGTTGCAGACGTACCCGCTATTCTAGTGGGTTCGTTGAACAAAAACTTAAAATTAAAAGACTGGTCCTTTGGGTCGTGTCTGTAAGTAAGTCAACATTGAAATCTCCACAAATGACTACTGTTTTATTTGAACAGCTTACTTTACCCAGTACGTCTTCCATTGCAGTTACAAAATTATCGAAGTTGGAAGAAATGGGAGGACGGTACACACATAGAATTATATAGCGGTCTAGCTCTGCACACGCAACCTCACAGGTGCTTTCAACTGAAAGTTTGACAAAGTCCTTTCGCTCTTTAACTTTATTAATATTCCTAGTTAATATAAGGCAACCACCTCCATTTGAGAGATTCCTGTTAAATACACTTGTTACTTTAAAATCTAGGAGACTAAAGTTCATTTTGTGTGGTTGTAACCATGTTTCTGTCAGACAAAGAATATCACATTTAAAATCTTCTAGGAAAATTTCAATTTCTAAAATTTTGCCAGAGAAGCGATTTATGTTCTGGTGAATTAGACTAAGTGTACAAGGCTGCTTCTCTGTTGTCTGGCTATGGAGTTTAAAGAACTCCTTGTTTGTAAATGTTTGTTAGAATTACTACTAACCGTCGGGTCCTTAACTAAATCTATCGACTTACCCACAATAGTGGTTGGGTCACTTATATTGTACGCTAAAAGACTAGCAAGATGTCTCCTACAACTAGATTTTAGATATATTTTATCTACGTGTATATAAAAGTTCCTAATGAATTTATTTATGTCAAATAATAATATTTTGTCTCTATGACGAAAAGTCAAATTATACATTAAAATATTTAGGCTATGGATTTTATTATTAAGTTCTACGGAGTTATAATTTGAGAACGGAAAATAACAAATAATAATTTTCCCTGTTCCCATGTCGCAATTTTCTATTTTTAATAATAATGAACTAAAGAAATTTATAATGTCCTTCTTACACGTGTTGGAACTTTCGCCTAGTAAAAGAATCTTAGTAACATCTTTTGCTAGATAGCGTTTGTGTGCGCTACATGTTCAAACACTTTTTTTATGTATCTTACACACATTATCATCACCAACCAACAACAACAGGTGGTCCACATACATAATAGTTTTTCAGTAGTTTCAAAGAACGGACTAATAACAATTTGTGTATGTTGAGTTTAGTATCCCGGGGATCCCAGCTAAATAAATCTTCGATACTGTAAGGACTGTAGTATATTGTGCTGTGGAAAAAGCTTTAAACGATCGCGACTGAAGGAGTGCGCTGAAGCAAGTGAGACGGTGGAGCCGACCGCGCAGTCCCAGCGCCCTAACGCGCATCGCATTGCCGGTGCGCGGTACCGTGGCCCGACGATGCGATGCTACGTCGGAACATTACTCCATAAGGCCAATTATTGAAATACTTACTGCTACATTTTTATTGTTTTATTTTAACGTTTTAGAAAAAATCGAGTACATAACAACCAGGGCCGGCAGACCAGCTATACTGATGGGAGGACATAGGTTCAACCTGTGTCAGAGCTCCAAAGATCTCAAGGGCCGTGTTCGCTGGGTGTGCGTCAAGTGGGCTTCTACTGAAAATTGTCGCGCTTCTCTCATCACTGTTGATCGAGAGTTTGTACATATGAAAAATGAACACAACCACTCTTAGAAACATCAAGTAAGGTAAGTATTTAAGTAAGCCTTTCAGGACAAGAGTCCAAATTTCTACACCCTTTTTTTTTATTATTATTATTATTATTTTACCCTTGCCGAGTCACTTAGTTCTAAACACTATGTATGTACCTAATTGAAATCACCATGAACTCAATAAGTTGCAATATAAATGTTCATCATTTCTTTATATTTATTGGTATGTAACAAAATAAATGTGATTTAGTTGTGCATGTACCGGATGACGCAGAGTAGGCAGACTCCCAATATGGTCGAAATGCTAATAGCTTATCGATAAAAACACCTTTAAAAATGTAAACTTTTTTCCAAATAAATATTAAATGTAGGTACCTTAAAAACCTTAACTTGTTTTGTTTTGAAAAACCGCATACAGTGGGTATAGATTTCCAAAGCAAAAAAAATAATTGAAAAAGCTGTTGGTCAAACCATACATTTTTAACTATATTTGTTATAAACTTACAGATAACACTCCAATCTTTACAACCTCAACCCGAGGGAAAATAGCTATACACATAGGGCCATTTAGGTTCTCAAAACACCACGACTACCGGGAACCGGACAGAGCCAAGGTGCTATGGGTGTGCACCAAGTGGAGAGCTGGCTGCAGGGCCTCTATCACCACCCTGGAGAAAACCATTATAAAGACCAAGAACGCCCATAATCATGGCTGTGGGAATTTTATGGGATGGGATCCTAATGCTTTAAATGAAATCCTACAACAAAATTTTACACCTTGATCCAAGACTCTAAAATTGGTCTTCTGTAATTTCATGAGCTTTCAGTCATAGTAATAGATTTATATTAACTAAAATATTATTGAATTATATAAACTATATGACTACTTAAAAGTAGTATTATAAATAATATAAGAGAATTGATTACAAATTGATTACTTGATTACAAAGTAACCTAAACAAACAATATACTTAAACTTATCTTAATATATGTATATTGTATACCAAATCCTTTATAATGTCACCTGAAACCAAATTATTACAATTATAAAAAAAACGCGAGTAGTCTAACAACTTCTTGAAAACCTTTTTTTTACTCTTTTTTACCAAAGTATCATACGCTGCGTACGTATATTTATTTACACACATAATGTTTATGTATATGTTAATTGACATTGTGTGTTACTTAAATTATATACATTTCAGTTATTTCCTTTACGAAGACAAGGAAGGGAAACCCATGTTTACAGATTGGTTTGATTGGATTGGTTTGCATCGGTACAACAAGCATTCTTATAGTAGACCTCCGAAATATATTTGGGTCTGCTGTCGGTACCACCGCGGCTGCCGGTCCTCCGTCACCACCATCGGGACCGATGTCGTCCGATATATGAAGACCCATAACCATTGAAGCTTATTTTACCTAATTTTAGAGTATCTATTTACATATATAGGAACTTTGTTTTTTAATCTGTTTTATTTTGCTTTTTTATAAGTACGTAATTTGTTTTTTACTTATGTTATACTTAAATATATTGTTTTATTATTTTTGTTTCAAATCAAATATTTCGCTTAAGTAGTTTAAATTGAAATATATTGTATCTATGTGATTCTGAGTGATCGCTTTTGTCGACTTTCTGATTTGTTTTTTGTTTTTTATTTTTTGTTTAAAAGATCATTATTTATTCATAATTAAACATAAATAAGGCGCTATACGTCTTTATTTTATATCTCTGTTAGTCTTCATACATTATTTTATATGGGGTCTCTAATAATAACAGCTGGAATAACAATAAAAACTAAAAAAGCTATGTATGGGGAATTATTATTTGACTGAGCATTTGAACCTAATTAATATGTTTAATAATTCAAAGTATGAACTGTAATTCGGGCAGTTTTAACACAAATTATAGGTTTAAGTAACCTAATTGTTTCATAAATAATTTAAAATGTTTCAGTGGCAAAGTTTACAAGAACGCAAAGAGGTAATATTTGCCTTGAGCTCGGCACGTATCGTTTTCTCAAAGACTCCATTAGTAACTCATCCAAAGTCCGTTGGGTCTGCAGCTGGTACCGCAACCGGGGCTGTCGCTGCGCCCTCACCACCGTCGGCTCTAATATCATCAAATATCACAATAACCACAACCATTAATTAAGGAATATTTCTCCTAAATTCAAGATTAAGATAGTTTTTTTTTTACAGAAAAACCATGATAGCATTTGTGTATAATACATACAGATGTAGTGACTTTTCGGGAAAACCATAAACATATCATAATTTCATGCCTATATTTCTCGAAGGTTTAGACAGAGGCACCAACTCATCAGTGTTGGTCCCATGTTTAGCCGATTTTTTGTTATAAAAAAAACTGAACACACTTTGTTTTCAAAAGCAGATTAAGACTTGTAATGTAATGGTTTTGGCGGAAGATCGGAACAACCTACGGTTTGTACGGAAAAAACAACGAACGAAACACAATTATAATGTAAATATAATACTCATCGGACTTAACATTAATTTATGATAAATATTTTTTTTTTTAATCAATGAAATGTGAGCGACCAGTCAACTGTAAGACCTCAATCAGTGTAGTAGTAGAACCTGATAATTATTGTATCTACTAAAGATCATATTTGTCTTCTGTACTTACATAAAACATTTTTTAGCCAAGAACTTTGAATTTATTTGTCTCAATATAACAAATGAATAAATACTGAGCACTGCTACTATTTATAATACTGCTAATAAGTATATGTTTTATAATAACAAGAATATAACTTCATAAAAATTATGACTTTTTTTCCAGTGATGACCTATACAAAGACGCGGTGGGGTAATCCTTGTCTTCAAATCGGTCCGCATCGCTTTATGAGGAGTTCAAAATATACAGACGAAAATTCTATCAAGATCCGTTGGGAATGCTATAGGTACCGCCGTGGGTGTCGTGCCACTGCCACTACGGTGGCCCGTAAGCTGGTGCGGCATGTTGACAGGCATAATCATTGAAAATGGCAAGCTTTCTTTATACATTTAAATAAAAAAAAAAATGATGACTGATGAAGACAGATAGTCAAATCAGTCAAAAATGATAAATACTACACGCCCTTAACGGATCGAGCACTACTAAACTAGTATTCCTGTAAATAAAATAGTAGATAGTAGTTAAGAATATAACTTGATGAAAAATTACTATTTTTTTCTAGTGATGACCTTTACAACAACGCGGATGGGTAAACCCTGCCTTCAAATCGGTCCGCATCGCTTTATCAGGAGTTCAAACTCAAGCGACAATTCTATCAAGATCCGTTGGGAATGCTACAGGTACCGCCGCGGGTGTCGCGCTTCTGCCACTACAGTCGAAGATGAGCTGGTACGCCATGTTGACAGGCATAACCATTGAAGATCGCCAAATTTCTAATAAAAAAAAGTCATACCTAATATACTTATGGTTTGTTGGTAACAAATTAATAAGTTAGGTCGTGTCGACCGTCAAAAATAGTATTAAAAAATATATTTTTAAATTACAAATTGTTTCCATTTCTAACGTTTCACATTTAAATTAAACAAAAATATAATAATAACTCTAAAATAGCGAATTCAAATATTGTTACAGTTGTAACATTTTCAACGACGCAGAGGGGAAACCCATGCCTGCAAATCGGTCAATATCGCTTCAACTGAGGTTCGACCGGAAAACCGCCAAAAAGGCGTTGGGAATGTCAAAGCGCACACCACGGGTGCCGCGCACCGGTTACCACTATTGAAAACGTTTTGGTTCGGCACGTCGACACACATAATCATTAAAGAGTCTTTTGTGGTTCCTTCTAGATTTATCTTGTCTTTTCCTTAAATTTGCATTAAGTTTGTGTGAAGACACTTTCATAATTATTGCTAATTACCTATGTAATTTTGTAGAGATTGAGATATTTTCGTATCCCAATAGTAAAATTAAATAAATAAACTTAATACAGGTTCTTCCTAGTTAGGTTCTTCCGACTTCGTATGAGTGTGATGTGTTAATATTATTATTATTATTTGTATTTAAGGTAAAAAAAATCTTAACTGACAACATGGTACTACGTAATCGTGGTGTATAAACTTTATATTTAAAACGTAGAAAATAATTACATAATAACTTAAGTGCGTATTAACAATAAAAAAAGAAATAAAAAACCTCGAGAATTCTCTCATACTTATATAGGAAAATTCAAGTATATTTCCTTCCTAGGCATTTAAATAAAGATTCCCCCTTTTGTATAAAATACTACTTAATGCCATAAATTCTCCTGGGACTCAACTAAATCAGGTTTAATATTACCAGTGGCCATCCTGACAAAGACACAGAAGGGCAACCCGTGCTTGCAGATCGGCCGGCATCGGTTCAACCGGCATTCAAACAGCAAGCCGCCCAAGTTCCTGTGGGTCTGCTGCCGGTACCACCGCGGCTGCCGCGCCTCCGTCACCACGGTCGACAACGATATCATCAGATATGCTGACACACATAATCATTGATTTCATTAGTGTAATCATCATCATCATCATGATTTAAACCGGAAGACGTTCACTGCTGGACATAGGGCTCCTCCATGAATAGCCACAACGACCGGTCTTGAACGACCTTATCCAGTGTGATCCCGCAGCTTTTACCAGGTCGTCTGACCACCTTGTGAAAGGGTCTGCCTACTCTGTGTCTTCCGGTTCGGTCTTGAGCGACCCTCATCCAGTAACTTGCGAAATAGATTTTGTTTAAATGTAGTACCTATAGTGTTTTCTGTAATTTTAAGGTGGCTCTTGACGATAAGTTGCTTGCATCAGGGCAGACGTAAATCTGTGGCGTGAGTGTCTCAAAACGGTTTAGGACAACTAAATTTCTGGGAAGACGTTTCGTTACTAACGATAAAAATTTTGATGGAAGTTAGTCGTTAGGTCGGCCTGAAACGCAAAACTAATCGTCAATGGCCACTTTAAAGTTTTTATAGTGCCGTGTTAGTGTGTGTATAATCGATTTTGTTAAATAGGTATTTGTTTTTTTTTATAATTTTAAGTTTTTATCGTGCCGTGTTAGTAAGTGTTGTTTGTCAAGCTTCCAAGTGTCATCCTGATTTTTGTATAGCGACAATGTTAAAATGTAATATTCTGAAAAAATAAAGTTTGTCATAGCTGATTTCTACATACAAAAAATAACCTAGGTATCTCCATTCAACTTTTAACTATTTTTTATTCCGTAAAATTCAAACAGAAGTAGAGAAAATAAATGATGATGTTAACATAAAAACAATGTATTTAAAACATGAATCGTGTATGAATAAAATAAAATTTAAGGAAAAGTAATATCTGTATATTGTCAGCCAAAAGGATGTCCACTGCTAGACATACGACTCCTACACACATCAGCACAAGTACTAACAATGTGGGGAATTTGGCCATGATCGCCACGCTTGGCAGGCCAGTTGGCGATCGCAGTATGACTGTTTATATTTTTAAGGACATTGTGGACATTCCCATAGGCGTCAATACCGACTACCTACAGACGGCTGTAAGAAGATGGGGAGTAACAATTATATGCCGCAACCACAGAGCCATTAACTTACTTAAAAAAATACTTCACTTATTTGAGTCTTTGTACAAGCTATTTAACAGTTTTTAGTATAATTTATTTATTATATCTTCCCTTCCAGTGGTGACCTTTACAAGAACGCAAAAAGGTTTCCCTTGCCTGCAAATAGGCGTACATCGCTTTAACAAGCATTCGAGCAGTAAACCCCCAAAGTTCCTGTGGGTCTGCTGTCGGTGCCACCACGGATGCCGAGCCTCCGTCACCACTTTCGGCAACCAGGTCGTCCGGTATATCGACAACCATAACCACCGGTGAAATTAATACAGAGGTATAAAGTCGCCTTTTTTAACTTGGACACCGTCTCCATGAGCAAGAGAGTATTAATTTAACATATTATTATTGTTATGAGCCTGTGCTGTCCCGCTGCTGGGCAAAGGCCTCTCCCCTTTTTCCATTCATCGCGTTTTTGCGCGGTCTACCAACAGTTTTTATCAAGAGCTCCCAGCTCGTCACTCCATCTCTTCAAAATAATGTACTTAAATCTAATTTTCATGGAAAATAGTTTCGATTGGGCAATACCTACTGATTAGACTGACATCATCCTAAAATATTGTTGAGTTTAAGTTTTTAATTTTTTATAATTCTTTATGTAAATTTTGTTTTTTTTTATTAATGATTTATTACCTCAATTTAACCTGTTTAAATAAATTTTATAGCTTTTAGTTATAATTAAGCAATATAATAAAGTAATATGTAGTAGTAGGTAAAACTCGATTAAGTACTTAATATTATATAAGAATTAGCTAAATACCTTTGCCAGTTTTAGTAAAATTAGGAAGGTTTAAATAGTTTATTAGGACTATTCTATTAAAAAAATATTACTTCCGTTATTTTATTATTATATTTATTTTTGTCTAGGGGTACAAATTGTAGACATATTTTATTAAAAGTTTCGTTTATTTATGTAATGTCGTGGCCATATCATAAAATTGGCCATTCCATGATATGGCCGGCCATTTCATGAAATGTGAACTTATATGAAAAATAAAAGGAATGGAAGAAAATCTATAAGTGTAGGGTACTTATAAATTATTAATATCTAAAGTTCATAATAAATATTTTTTTCAAGCATTTTTGTTTTTTTATCAATGCTTGCGTACATAACATAAGTTACCGTCTTCGCTACTTGTTATTACGGTTTTAATCAATTTAAATGTAATTAAATTAAATTTGTCCTTGTTGATTATTGTATTTATTTTCAGTTGGTTCAACTTCACGACATTATGATTTGTCAGAATGCAATGTACTTGAAGGATTCTTAAATGAAATACAACACGATTTAGAAAATGAATCAGAAATGAATTTGGAACTTAAATTTAAAAAGAAAAAATCAGCGTACGTTCCAAAAATAATAAAATCTTTGCAACCAGTCTGCAAGTGTAGGATGAAATGTTACGAAAAATTTAGTACTGCCATGAGGCAAAAGATATTTCATCATTTTTGGAGGTGGACTCGTGGCGATAAAGTAAAAAAATGGCGCTACTTAGTCCAGTTTTCTCAAAAAGGACCTAAAAAACGGATTCGCTCTAAAACTAATTCAGACTACCGTCAATTCACTAATCATTACTACCTCCCGTTGGTTAACGAAGAAGATGAAACATTCCAGTTTGTTAAAGTTTGTAAGGAGACTTTTCTTAATACATTGAGCGTACAAAGCGTTGCCACTGCCCACAAGAAATGTAAGATTGATGGACGGTTTGTCGTGTTTAAAAACAAAGTTTATTTATACTGTCGTATCGAGTCAAATTTGTAACAACACAGTAATTTGTTTTAATAATTTTAAGTTATTTTTGTTCTTACCAACATCTTACTTACTCGATCAGAATACGGTAAAGGATTATAACAGGAGACATCTATTAATTCAGCCAGAAGCAGCAATAATCCGAAATAAATCACTGTTGTCAGTGTATGGTTGCAAAAGTTCATCACTGATGATTCATCAGCAAAGCAGAAGATATTTTTGCATTTCTGGAGATAGAGCGATTTTTAAATAAGTTAGGCGATGCCGTTACAGATCTTTGTTAACAGTTAAATAAAAACTCTTTCTTTCGCAGGATGTATCTTATTTTATTTAGTTTTTAAAGTTTATTTATGTCAATTTTAGATTTAAAGTAAAGTCTTATTGATTTTCTAATATACTTCTGTGGATATTCATCTGAAATATGTTTACATTAATTTATTGTTTTTTTTTTCAGATAATCTTACTTTATGTGTCTATGAATTGTCAGAATGCGATGTACTTAAAGGATTCCTAAATAAAACATCCAAGGATTCAAATACAAATTTGAAACTAAAATTAAAAAATTATAAAACAGGGACGTTGTCTAAAGTAAAATCTTTGCAACCTGCCTGCAAGTGCAGGATGAAATGTTACGAAAAGTTCAGTACTGACATGAGGCAGAAGATATTTCTTCATTTCTGGAGGTGGAGCCGCGGCGATAAAGTTAAAAAATGGCGCTACATAGTCCAGTTTTCTCAACAAGGTCTTAAAAAAAGGATTCGCTCTCGAACTAATCCAGACCGACGTCAGTTTACTAATAACTACTACCTCCCGTTGGTTAACGAAGAAAACAAAACATTTCAGTTTGTTAAAGTTTGCAAGGAGACTTTTGTTAATACATTAGGAGTGAATAAAAGCATTGCCACGGCCCATAAAAAACTTAATATGGATGAACGGTCTTTGGACAAACCAGAAACTCGTAAAAGTCGCTCTCAAAGGGCTGCTTTAAGAGAAGTAAAGCGAAGCAGGCTTTCATAAAATTACTTTACTCAACACAGTAAAATAATAATAAATTCTACTTAGAACTTACGGAAAACCAGAATAAAGGATTAACTTAAGTTAGCTTTAACTCTAGACTTTAATACCTAATAAAGAGGCGCGTCTGTCTGTATGATATTACGATTATTTAATAAATCTGTTTCATTCTGTAAGTGTTCTCTTAATTGCATTGGGGGGTTGGGCTCCCGCCCGATATGATGGATATGTGACTGTATATTATAATTATTCAGGTAAGGATATATATAAAATAAAATTGGCAAATGTTGATCATTCGGGTTGTAGCATCAGTTAATTGTTGATCCGTTGGCAATTGTTGATCCCGACAGCTTTTGTTGATCTAATGTATGACCCTGCATACAAATGTGGCTCCGCTCGGATCAACAATGATCATAACATTCTTTATACAAATCCGCTCCATCAAATGTTGATCTGATACAAATGTACCAATTAGAGGCCACCATTCTTATGGTTGGTGGTTTTCTTATGTGCGTTGGAGCCACTCTGTTTCTTTGCTTTGTACAACGTCACAACACGTGTATGAATGAACGTCAATAACTATAGAGGAGAATTTCAATTTTGGCCAGGACTATGTACAGTATTCCAAAAAAAATATATTTTTTGTAGAGGTCAGAAAAATATATATTTTTTATTAAAACTTATTAGATTGTAAAAAATAATATTTTTATAAAGTATGGCAATATTTTTCATGCGTTTATGACAAATCTATACATATAATAAAACAGTAAATACTCGTGCAACTAAAGTAGAACGAAGCATGTCAGAATGTCGACATGTAATAGAATTTTTTAAATCGGTAAGAAAGAATGGATGGGGTGCAAAAATATATACTTATGATTTCAATTTACTTTCAGACAATTTGCCATCTCCAAGTATACTGCACCTATCTGAGTGTGTCGTTCTTGAAGGATATTTGGATATAAAATTAAATGAAGCTGCTTTAAATTATGAAAAACAGAAAATGACATCAAATCTAGGATGCACTTGTAGAATGAAATGTGTAAAAAAAATTGACAGTAGCGCTAGAAAAAAAATATTTTTACATTTTTGGAATATTAGCCGTAGTGACATTACTAAAAAATGGCGCTTTATAACAGAGTTCTCTAGACAAGAAGGCAAGAAAAGAACATCAGTATCAAATCCTTCTCGCCGTCAATTTACTATCTATTACTTCATCCCACTGGTGAATGAAAGAAGTGGAACATATGAACGTGTCAGAGTTTGTAAAAGAATGTTTATGAAAACTTTGGGTGTGAAAGATGAGGCTATAACGACTGCCCACAGAAAACTCAGAGACGGAAGCTTCTCAGATCAAAGAGGAAAATATTGTCGAAATAAACTAAAAGAAAAGGTTGAGAGAAGTGCCTTCGACCACATTGCAAATGTATATCGAGTGGGAGAAAAACAAAACGTCACCAAAATGTATGCGTTGTATTGCAAGTCGTATCAGCTGGACACACATCAAAGACTGTCACTTCAGCGGTACCGAAACATTTTTAATAAAATAAAGAAAAGATCAGAAAAAAATCGAATTACTTAGGCTTGAAATAGTTTCATTACTTTTATAATCTAATCTAATATAATTAAGTAGTAGGTTTCGTGAATTTAATACTTCAGCCTTTTCCTTCTTGATTTTAACTGTACTTTTATGTTACGTGCTTGTCTCTCATAAATTCATTAATGTACTTATCACATACAAATCTAAATGCCAACTTCTGCGCAGTGGAACTATGTCTTTAGAATCGATGTGAAAGAAGTAAAAAAACTGGTGAAAGACATAAACAATATTAAATTTTCTCATTATCTCTCTGATAATATAAAAATATTTCTCACTATAAAATATTTATTTTAATTTTGTTTGTTTTGATTGAAAAAAATAAAAATGAAAGCTTATATTTCTCCTCCAACCAAAAATGCCTATATACCTACATTCACGAAATTAATTTTACCTACGGTCATAACCTTATCGTATTTTATGGTTATGATCTTGCATCTCTTAAATTAGTTTTTTGTTAAATATTAACGATACGATTACGCCTGCCCTTTAAAATAATTAAAAGAATACTTGTTAAAATTTTATCTTAAATCCCGACCAATGTTTTCTA
Organism: Euspilapteryx auroguttella; assembly: GCA_951802225.1. NCBI lineage: Eukaryota > Metazoa > Arthropoda > Insecta > Lepidoptera > Gracillariidae > Euspilapteryx > Euspilapteryx auroguttella. The sequence goes on along the minus strand of OX637649.1, from coordinate 2,834,577 downwards.
CGTTTATTTGCATAACATAATTAACAAATACATACATGTTTTTGAAATGTGCTTATGATTTCTTTTTATTTTCAGACAGTTTGCCATCTCCAAGTACCCTGCACCTATCTGAGTGTGACGTTCTTGAAGGATATTTGGACAGGAAATCAAATGTAGCTGATTTAAATAATAAAATAAAGAAAATATCATCACATCTAGGTCTAGGTTGCTCTTGCAGAATGAAATGTGTTAAAAAAATAGGAACTAGCGCGAGAAGAAAAATATTTTTACATTTTTGGAGTATTAGTCGCCACATACTATAGGGCGCGGCCACCAGCTCCGATTAGTTTGATTTTAAGGCAACTAATGCTACAGAATTACTACTATTTAGTACTTAAAGGAAAAAATAAGTACTAGAGTACTTTTCGAGTTATTAGAGGTTTTTGGTGGCCGCGTTGGGAAGGATGCTTTGCAACGCGGCCACCTTCAGATTGAGCCAAAATAGCAGCAAATATAAAATTTATGAATTAGAAATAAATCTACGCAAAAACTACTTCGCAATAAACAAACTTTTGTTTCCCTGAATCTAGGAGAAACTAAAAATTAAGTAAATCCAAGTTTTACCGCGCGCGGCTTTGAGGTTATTTCCAGGAATCTCGTAAATACGCGTCATATGAAGATGAGAATTCTAACGAGTATAGAACAGTATGTCTACTATTTAGTACTTAATGGAAAAAAATGCTACTAGAGTACTTTTCGAGTTATAAGAGGTTTTTGGTGGCCGCGTTGCAAAGCATCCTTCCCAACGTGGCCACCTTCAGATTGAGCGAAAATAGCAGCAAATATTAAATGTATGAATTAGAAATAAATCTACGAAAATAGTACTTTGCAATATATAAACTTTTGTTTCCCTGAATCTTGAAGAAACGGAAAATTAAGTAAATCCAAGTTTTTACTAAGTTAAGGGTTACTCGGGTGTGCATCGTTACCTCCCATCCAAGTTTTGTACGACAGGGTTTTTCGTGTCAGTCACTAAAAACTTGGCTAGCAAAAACCATGTCGTGCAAAATCTGTACTGCAAAAATTTTTACGTATGAGAATATGTTCACGATACAGTCTTTCGTATTACCTACCACTAAAAACTTGGACAGTAAAAACTATGTCCTGCAAAACCTTCCGGAAATAATATAGACAATAGTCCACACAGAACTAGCAAAATAATTGCATCCAATGATCACATTCACCAGCATATTTGCTATACTTACTGAATTTTCTCCATGCTTATTGTCCACCCACATCACAACCACTTGAGCTTCAGCAGCACGAGTGCGTGGTTACGTGACTATAGGGAACTATAGTGGTATTTATGCACTTTGTCTCGCTGGTTGTTAAAGGTTTAATAAACCCGCCTATTTGAAGGGAGTAGTCTATACCAATATTATAAAGAGGAAAGATTTGTTTGTTTGTTTGTAACGAATAGGCTCAGGAAATACTGAAACGATTTGAAAAATTATTTCACTGGTAGGAAGCTACATTAACCCCGGGTGTCATAGGCTTTATTAGATTTAAAAAAAAAATAGGGATCCTTACCTAAACTCAAATAATGTAACCCAAGGTGCAATATTTTTTCTGTTGTTAACATATTTTGACAGGTGGTTTGTTGTTGTTGTTTGTTTTTTATTCGGCCATTCTGGGCAGTCAAAAAAACAAAGTCTATAGAGCCAAGTCTTTTGTAGTATCTTATATTCTATGGCGTAACGAAGTAAGCCGGGAAAGCTCGTTAGATAAATAAAATTGTTCGTGATATTGAAAAAAAATTGTATCAATTATTCGTGTATAGAAATATTTGTTATTTTTGTATTAAAATACTAATAATAACTATCTGATGTTACTCCCAGGATACTATTTTCGTAGAGATTATAAAATATGTGAGTTAAAATATGTTAATATAAAAAATTATTAGTTATTTACAAGTTAATAATTAGATATATCTTTTATCTTGGCAAAAAAATAGAAATGCATTTTTTTTTTTCGCTCTTGTTGGTAATTTTTTCCTCTATTTTGGATAGACTCAGTCCGTTCATTATTAATAAAATATGCACCAGCCTTGCAACCCCACTTACAATGATCTTTAACAATTGTCTTAAAAACGGTGTTTTCCCAGAGAAATGGAAATTATCTCATGTAACCCCGATCCACAAAAGTGGATCTAAAATATTAATTACAAAATATAGACCAATCTCTGTACAATCAACGTTCTCTAAATTATTTGAATCTATAGTACATGACACTATCTACCCACTACTAGAAAACAATATTATACACCAACAACATGGCTTTATGAAAAACAAATCAACCAATACAAATCTTCTTTTATATTCGAATTTTCTCTTTAAATCCATGGATAGCCGTAAACAAGTAGATGTTATATATACAGATTTTTGTAAGGCGTTCGATAAAGTTGACAGGATATTGCTCATAAAGAAACTTGCATGGTCTGGAATAGCTGGAAGCCTTATCAAATGGTTCTCCTCCTATCTAGAAAATCGAACTCAGAAAATTATAATCAATGGATACGAATCTGAGTCCACTGCCGTCCCATCGGGTGTTATCCAAGGTTCTATTCTTGGCCCTTTGCAGTATGTTTTATTCATAAACGATATTTCAAGCTGTTTTAGACACTCTCAAATTTTGTTGTTTGCAGACGATTTAAAAATATATAAGCAAGTCTCTAGTCTGCACGACTGCGAAATGCTACAAGAAGACCTAGATCGGTTCGACGAGTATTGTTTTAAGAACGGGCTCCATCTAGCTCACGATAAGTGTGTCCAAATTTCCTTTACAAAGAATAAAAAACGCATTACATCTGACTATAATATAGGAGGTAAAAAAGTTCATAGAGTTTCTAAAGTTCGTGATCTCGGTGTCCTATTTGATGAAAAATTAAGTTTCGAAGAACATATTTCCAATATTACAAGTAAAGCATACCAAATGCTTGGTTTTGTCCTTCGAACAGCAAAACCTTTTAAAAGTCAAAACTCTTACATAACCTTATATAAGACTCTAGTTAGACCAAATTTAGAATATGCCTCGGTTATTTGGAACCCTTTTTATGCAAAATACAATGATCAGATCGAAATGATACAAAAGAAATTCTTACGCGCTTTAAATTTCAGAATGTTTGGAAAAAAAATATCTTACAATGATTTACTTAAAAAATATAAATTAGACAGACTTGAGGACAGGAGAATAATGCTTGACGCATCAATCTTACGTAATATTTGTACGAGTGTATACAATTGCCCTCAACTCCTTGATCAGATGCGATTCCGTACTCCACAACGCGCGTATCGTAAGACTCGATCACAGCCTCTCTTCATGCTGCTGCCATGCTCTACTAATGCCGGTGTTCGTGCACCACTCCATAGAATATGCGACTCTTATAACAAAAATCTCTACAGTGTTGACATGTTTGGCGTTTCCAGCTCTTCTTACAAGAATAAAATATTATCTTTGTTGCGTTCAAAGGCTCTATAGTTTAAGTTTTAGGCTTTTAGTAGGTTCAGTTATGCATGTCCTTATTTGTAGTATGCATGCTGTAAATATTTTACAAATTTGTTTCAAGTTTTCAATTTTACATAAGTTTCACAAACCTTTTTGTTTATATTTAGCAAGCAATAAGTAAATATATACTTTTAAAATAACTTTTGATAATCTGCATGTATCTTGTACTACTTTCACAACGTGTTCTCTGAAATAAAAACTATAAAGTCTCAGTGAGTAATTTGTAAGGATATAGTTTTATATACTTGTGTTATAGTTATCTTTTTATCATATTTTATTGTTACTCTATATCTGTTGTTTGCTCCAATAAATAAAATAAAAATAAAATAAAATATCAAAATAAACCATATTAGTATGTGAATAAAGTGCTATTAAAAATAACAAATATCACTTTTAATAAACGAGCTCAAGTGAAACGTCGTTTTTTGTTGTGTCCCTTTTGCACGTAAGTAAAGTGAAGGGTCGAAGGGTCCAATGCTCAGAATAAGGACAAGCATAGAAGTAGTCCTAAAATAAAAAGTCACATCATTGTGTTACGCTACTTACTCAAGTGCAACCATTGAATATGTTTAAAAGAGACCAATACACTTTCTCCACTGGGTCGTATGACTCTTCCGCACCTTGCCCGTAGCATGGTTCGACTTTTTATTTTTAATTTTCTAAAAAGCTAGTGATGGCAAAAATAACTTGTCCTAAATCAAGTTGTCTATACTTTTATACAAGACATGGTTCTTTATTATGGAACTTATCATAACTAATTCAGGAGTAATTGTATGGTATTATAATAACAAGAAAACAAAGACAAATAAATCTACGAAAATAGTTCTTCGCAATATATAAACTTTTGTTTTCCTGAATCTCAAAGAAACTGAAAATTAAGTTAATCCAAAAGTTTTTACTAAATTATGGGTTACTTTACTCGGGTGTGCATCGTTACCTACCATTCAAGTTTTGTACGACAGGGTTTTTCGTGTCAGTCACTAAAAACTTGGCTGGTAAAAACCATGTCGTGCAAAATCTGTACGGCAAAAACTAAACACCGACACACGACGATGTATTTTAAATTGAGTCTATACGCATAAAAATACATATGTTGAGTCCGGAAGGTTTTGCACGACATGGTTTTTACTGTCCAAGTTTTTAGTTATAACACAAAAAACCATGTTGTACAAAAATTTGGCTGTGATAACTTGGATGGTAATGATGCACATCCGAGTAACCAAAACCTCTTACAACTCGAAAAGTACTCTAGTAGTATTTTTTTCCATTAAGTACTAAATAGTAGACATACTGTAGTATACTCCATAGAATTCTCATCTTCATATGACGCGTATTTACGAGATTCCTGGAAATAACCTCAAAGCCGCGCGGTAAAACTTGGATTTACTTAATTTTTAGTTTCTCCTAGATTCAGGGAAACAAAAGTTTATTTATTGCGAAGTAGTTTTTGCGTAGATTTATTTCTAATTCATAAATTTTATATTTGCTGCTATTTTGGCTCAATCTGAAGGTGGCCGCGTTGCAAAGCATCCTTCCCAACGCGGCCACCAAAAACCTCTAATAACTCGAAAAGTACTCTAGTACTTATTTTTTCCTTTAAGTACTAAATAGTAGTAATTCTGTAGCATTAGTTGCCTTAAAATCAAACTAATCGGAGCTGGTGGCCGCGCCCTATAGTATGTGGCGTATTAGTCGTAATGACATTGCTCAAAAATGGCGCTTTATAACAGAGTTCTGTAGACAAGAAGGCAAGAAAACAACAACAGTGTCAAGGTCACGTCCTTGTCGCCGTCAATTTACAATCTATTACTTCCTCCCACTGGTAAATGAAACAAATGGAACATATGAGCGTGTCAGAGTTTGCAAAGAAATGTTTCTGAAAACTTTAGGCTTAACTGATAAGTCTATAAGGACTGCTCACAGAAAACTTAGAGACGGATGCTTCTCAGATCAAAGAGGAAAACATCCATATTATCCCAATAAAATAAAAGAACAGGCTGGGAGAAGTGTCTTCGACCACATCGAAAATATTTATCGAATAGGAGAAAAACTAAACGTTACCAAAATGCATGCGTTGTACTGCAAGTCGGAACAGCTGAAAACACATCAAAGACTAGTGTCACTTCAACGGTACCGAAATATTTTTAATAAAATAAAGAAAAGATCAGGAAAAAATAATAATTAATTAGGCTTAGAATAGTTTCATAAGTTTGAGTGTCATAATTGCACATAATGTGGTTTTATGGTATTCATTACTCTTATCAAGAAGAGGGTTTCGTGAATTGAAAAAGATTTTTGTACTAGATTTAATTTTTAATTATAATTTTATGTTATGTGCTTGCTTCTCATAAACTCATTGAAGCATCTCTAACTAATTTAAATTCCAACTTCTGCGCAGTGTAGCTATCTAATTTCAGAATGATGCTAAACGCTTAAACTAAAATTAAGCTTAAGCTAGTGGAGGATACAAACAATAAATCGTTGTAAAATATTTATCTCAATATTGTTTGTTCTGATTGAAAACGTTTTAAATTAAAATAAATATTTTAACAATTTAACATTTCATCACCAACCACAAATTGTATGTTCACCATAATAATTTTGAATCCAGACCAATACTTATAAGGTTTTTTTTGCTTTAATACTCCCAAAATAACTCTTGCAACTCAAGTAGAACATCGTATGTAAGATGGTCGACAAGTAAACGGAATGCTTTGATCGGTCAGAATGGATGTAGTGCAAAATATACTTACATACATACATAATCTCACGCCTTTTATTCCCCGGAGGGTTAGGCAGAGGTACCAGCTCAAGAGCCGGACCCACATTTAGCCGATTTACCAACGTGACAAGGGGCCAGCTTGTCGCCGCGGTTATAACGACCACTACTGCAGCCGGGACCAACGGCTAAATATACTTACTATTCGTATTTATTTTCAGAGAATTTGCCATCCCCAAGTATCCAATATCTATCTGAGTGTGACATTCTTGAAGGATATTTGGATAGGAAATCAAATGTAGCTGATTTAAATGATACAATACAGAAAATGTCGTCACATCTAGGTTGCACTTGCAAAAAGAGATGTGTCACAAAAATTGGCATTAGCGCGAGAAGGAAAATATTTTTACATTTTTGGAGTATTAGCCGTAGTGATATTGCACAGAAATGGCGCTTTATAACAGAGTTCTCTAGACAAGAAGGCAAGAAAACAACAACTGTATCAAATTCTTGTCGCCGGCAATTTACTATCTACTACTTCCTACCACTGGTGAATGAAATAAGTGAAACATATGAGCGTGTCAGAGTTTGCAAAGAAATGTTTATGAAAACATTGGGTATAAAATATGAAGTTATAACGACTGCCCACAAAAAACTTAGAAAAGGATGCTTCTCAGATCAAAGAGGAAAACATCCTTATCGTCCCAATAAAATTAAAGAGCAGGCTGAGAGAAGTGTTTTCGACCACATTGCAAATGTTTATCGAGTGGGAGAAAAACTCAACGTCACCAAAATGTATGCGTTGTACTGCAATTCGGAAGGGCTTGACAAACATCAAAGACGGGTATCCCTTCGACGGTACCGAAATATTTTTAATAGAATTAAAAGAAGTTTAGAATAGGATCTAATTAATTAGTATTTAGATTGTTTCACTCTTTTGTATTGTATGACACGTTTGTTTAATCTTTATAAGTCCTTTGTAACATCCACACGTTTTTAAGATCGGCCTTAGTATTGTGGATTATAACCGACACAGTTACGTTCCGATATAATATTCGCTGAATAAAATTTATTTTATGTTTTCTTAATTTGTGTTTTTATGTATATTATTATTCATATGAGCATTGCATAAATTGTTTTCTTTAATAAAAATGCATCCTCGATAATTTTTGTTCATATTATTTTTTAAAGAATAAAAATTAAGTACTTACAATAATCTTTATGAAATAATCTGATTGCCAATTTTTTTTAAATAATTTGTTATAATAAACAAATCAGATATTTTGTTTTGGATTCTAGATTTTCTCTTTTCAGTTGATTTTTTTAAGCTCTTGTTAAATTTAGTTTGAAGTTTGATTAGGGTAAGCGGTACGTGACTATTATACTACATATATCGCTTTAATAAGTTAAAGTCTGTCTGACGAAAGTTTACACTGAAATTTTTCTGAATTTTAAAATAAGAATATATACATTCTAAACATACTATATTAGTCGGTTACGAGCTATTCTATTCCTATTTTAACCTCAGTTTTTAGTTGTCAGCTTCTTTTACACAAAAAATAACAAAACTGTGTAAGTAATTAATAAGAATCATAATGATAAACCCATTAAAAATGGTTATGAGCTATTCTATTCCTATTTTAACCTCAGTTTTTATTTGTCAACTTCTTTTATACGAAAAATAACCCATAAAAATGGTTAGATTGTAGCATAGTTTAGCATACCTATATTTTGCAGATAAAAAACAGTCCTGGCTTATGTCAGATTACGGGGTCCTTGAAGGATTTCTACAAGACCAGCTCAACACATCGGAACAGCTTAGTACAGAAGCGGAGACCTACATTACATATAGAATCGGAGAATCCTTGAGGAAGAAAGGACAGAAAATTTCACTGCAGCCATCATGTTCTTGCAACAAGAAATGTTACTTAAAATTTAGTTTACGCATGCGGCAGAAGATATTTCTACATTTCTGGAGATGGAACCGCGGAGTCAAAGCCAAGCAATGGCAGTATATAACTGAATTTTCGGAACAAGTACCTAAAATGCGGATTCGAGGCAAAAACGCAACTCGTCGACTATTTACTGTAAAATACTTTTTGCCATTGGTCAACGAAGAGCTAGGTACTTTCCAGTTTGTTAAAGTTTGCAAAGAACAATTTGTGAATACACTGGGTATTACTAAGGGAAACATTTATACTGCCCACAAAAAACTCAAAACCGATGGCTATTTCATGGATAAGCGAGGAGCGCAGCGAAGGGGTAAAAGTTTTCTTGAGCTGTGATTATGATTATTGTGTATGTTGAATGTAAGACTTGCACAATAAAAAAAAAACCTAACTATGCTATATAACGTTCTGTTTTTACTTAAAATTATCTTTTTTATTTTTACAAATAATATAAAACTCTTCCGTTACTGACTGACAGACAACGCAGAGACCAAACTACTAGGCGTGGCGGGCTGAAATTTTGTATCTAGGTTCCTTAAGGAGTGTATGTAAGCACTAAGAAAGGATTTCCTGAAATTCCCATGGGAACGGGAACAAACTGGATATTTGCGTTTATGAGTAATCTGCGCGAGTGAAACCGCGGGGCAGCCTCTAGTTACAAATAAAAAATAAAAATTATAAAGCCCCGAAATATGTGTTGTAGTATAGGTACCTTTTAATTTTGCAGAAAAAACTCAGTCCTGGCTTTTGTCAGATTACGGGGTTCTCGACGGATTTTTACAAGACCAGCTAAGTATATTGGAACAGCCCTGTACAGAAGCGGAGACTTGCATTACATATAATATCGGAGGATCGTTAAATAAGAAAGAACAGAAAATTTCACTGCAGCCATCATGCTCTTGCAACAAGAAGTGTTACTTAAAATTTAGTTTACGCATGCGGCAGCAGATATTTCTACATTTCTGGAGATGGAACCGCGGAGTCAAAGCCAAGCAATGGCAGTATATAACAGAATTTTCGGAACAAGTACCTAAAAAGCGTATGCGAGGCAAAAGCGCCACTCGTCGTCTGTTTACTATAAAGTACTTTTTACCATTAGTCAACGAAGAGCTAGGTACTTTCCAGTTTGTAAATGTTTGCCAAGAACAATTCATAAATACACTGGGTATGACTAGGAGTGTTATTAATACTGCTCACAAAAAACTCAAAACCGATGGCTATTTCATGGATAAGCGAGGAGGGCAGCGTAGGGGTAAAAGTTACCTCGGGCTGTGAATATTATTATTGTATTATGTTGAATGCATAACCTGCACAGATTTGAAGGTATCCCTAAGTATGCTATTAAAGGTTCTGTTTTAACTTTGAATTAACTTTTAATTTCATAGTATGTTATGTAACTTCGTTTTTACTTTGAGTTGACTACTACTAAATAAAAAATGCGAGCATTTATTTTTGTTTTCTTTCGTGTAACTGTCTCTTGCTTATCTACCTAACTCCATGAAAGCTATATGAACCAATAGCCGAAAGTTATTTTTAATTTCTTCTCGCATTGGAATGAGTGCATCAAATTATTTTATGGATTACTTTAATATCTTATATTATTAATTTTATGAAATAAGAACTTCTTTTTGTCTGTTTGTCAGTTTGTACAAATCGGCACAATGACAAACATTGTAGAAGAATTTTTCCTTAATCGCCACGCTTCGTAGGCGAGGGTTGAAAATGGTAGTATGGCTCTTCTATTTTTTTCATCAAAGGAAGCTACTGCTTGTCCTTCAGGTGCGGGTGTTTCGGTAGTCTCCATTTACGATAACCATGGGAGGAGATGGCTTGCCACCACCCTGTGCAACAAGGTGTACAGATTAGATACTAATTAAGTTATTAAGAGTCCGGATGTTGTAAGACAAAAAAAATAATATTCCCAAATTTTCCTTATAAATTTTATTTGTTACACCGCAGCCGCCATAGAGTATAAAGTATCCAGATACGGAAAGCCGGTGATGCAGCTGGGTCATCATCGGTACAACTGCTCTGTCACAAGACGGAACAATGAGAGGCTCCACTGGCGCTGCGTCAAGTGGTCCACGAGGAGTTGTCGAGGATCCCTTATCACTGTATCTGGTGAAGTTATCAGTTTCAATAATGTACATAACCATGATTGAATAAGGTTATATTGGTCGGATAAATATTTGATTATTTAGAACAAACAGTTAGCGCTCACGCTCTATTGTAAACGGTTTAAAAGAAAAGCTCTATTTGATTATAAATTAGCCTTTGCAATTTGTAAATAAATTGGTAGTCAGCTTATTGAGTTAGTATTTAATTAAAGTATTTGTGTTTTTTTTTGTCGTGTCGTTTATATGTAATGTTCCACAACATAAATAAATGAGGCGTATCTAAGAGTGATTCGTTTATATTATTCAAGTCAGTAACAGAAAGGTTTTAAAACATAGAGTAAAAGTTTTTGATCAAAAACTAGCCAAAACATCCTATCAAAATAAAAGTACTTAGTTTTTATTAATTCACTAACTTTTCAGACCCCATATTCATACGTTCGCGGTTTGGCAACCCTGTAATGCTTCTCGGAAAGTATCGGTACAACATAACTTCGGAAGGAAGGTGCAAGGGCGGCCCGCGGCAGCTGTGGAAGTGTTCGCAAAAGAGTCTCGGCTGCAAGGGCAGTGTCACTACTTTCGAAAATGTTATTGTGAAAGTAAGATTGCACGACCACTAAAGTGAAGGTTCTTTTACTTAAGGCTGAAAATACGTTAGCGCTGACGTCTCGGTTAAGCACTTCGTATTATTTGCAGCCTTAAGGTCTCTGTGTGTATGAGTTTATACCAATGCTGGCACTTTATTTTCTTGTGACATCGTAAAGGACACTTCACATTTTAAATTGATTACAAATTATGCCGTGTGCTAATGCACCTGAGCCGCTGATGGATATCATTACCTATTTAACTTCTTTTAAAATTAAGGAATGTTAATAGAATTTTATGGAAAGCAGAGCTAAGTAGATGTAAATAATGAACATTATTACACAATTTGTTGGTTCAACCATTATTGTTGCATTATTTTGTTACAGATAATATTAATGTAGGTATTTACTTAGCCAAGATACGTTCTCTGTTTGACATCAGCCTCCCCTCAGATCGCAATTATAACAAAAAAATCGAGGGTTTTGCCATGACGCAACGCTAGTGATCGGAGTGCTGCTCTTCAGTTTTTCAACGAAAGATGCTGGTTTTTTTTTCATATAATCAAAAAAAAATTATATAATACTGAAAAACTAATCTTTCAAGACACTCTTTTAACAACAAAACGTTTGAAAAGAAGTTATTAAAAACATATTTTATATTTATAGACAAGCAGTTACATTAGACATGAAAAAAAGAGATATACAATTTATTAAATTTGCCCCAAGACTCCAGAATGTTATAAACTAACTATTTTACTAATGTTATTCTTACAAACTACATATAATAAAAATACCTACAGGAAAAGAGACAGAAGGACTTTAGGATTAGAAAACTAACGACATTTGTTTCCATCCCATATTTCAATATCAATTCTTTTCACAATATTGCTACTATAATTACCTAATGGTAAGTATCACATATAGTATGTACCTACTTTGTTAATTTTTTTTATTTTTATACATGCCATACTCCCTGATCTTTCCAAAAAATATCTAGAAACTAACGGTTTATTTAAGTTCCTTTTGTTTAATCCAGGTCTACGATTCACAAAATCTCGTTACGGAAAGCCAGTGATAGAGCTCTACGGGTTCAGGTACAACATGCACCAGGCCGCCAGCAAGTATCCGACGGGGAAGTGGGTCTGCTCGAGGGTATCGTCTGGCTGTAGAGCGAAGATCACTACCTTCTACAGATCTATCGTTAGTGTGCAAAATGTTCATAGTCACTTACCGAAGGATGACCAAAAGATTTAAAATAGTTTTTTGAAGGTGCTCGTAACAATTCTTGATTGATAAAGACTAGTAGCTCTGCAATTTCTGGTCTTGTGTTGCTTTTGGGTAAAATGTTTAATGGATATAGAGTTACGTTGTTAATTATATAAAAAGCTTTATTGATTCGTATTAAAAACTGTTGTGTTAAAAAATAACTAATTAAAAGACTAGAAGTAACTAAGTACCTAATTTACCTATAAATCACTATGAAACTATTAATATAGTTTTTTTTTTTTATAATTTAGTCTTACAGTATTAATAAGACTACAAAAAAATAGATAGATGAATGGATAAATTTTTGCTGCAAATTCCATATTTAAAGGCAATAAATGAATTATTTAAAATGCATAACGCTTTTCGTTATCTACTGACATACAATGGGCACAGTAGGCTAGCATTTAAAAAATATTACGACGTACCTATTACATCTTTCTGCTCAAAGAGTACCCTATACCTTTTATTTATAAATTGACATTTAATGTAATCGTCACATTGGTAATAGAGCATAAACTCGGCTAAACGTGGGTCCGGCTCTTGAGCTGTTGCCTCTGCCTAACCCTTTAGGGAATAAAAGGCGTGAGATTGTGTTATGTTATTTTCTTAGTTACTATAAGCATTATGTAGCACTGACAATTTTCTCATTTCTATTTCAGCTGCAATTTTCACGACATCGCGCACTGGCAACCCCATCATCCACGTCGGCGGCTATAAATATCATATGAACGCTCACTATAAGAATAATATCAAGTCGATTTGGTACTGCAGCCGTAAGAATAAAGGATGCCAAGGTTCTATTGTCATCGACAATGGAGTATTTATTGGTCAGAGAAAACCGCATAATCATTTGTAATCCAGGTTCCTGGATTATGCTGGAATCGAGCTTTTGGAAATTTTAGGTATCATTAGCACTTATCCTCCTATCTAAGAATGCAAATTTACCTATCAAAATATCCGGAGAACAACCAACCTAAGATGGCTTTTTTAATAGATTTTAACCATCAATCGCACAATTAAATAAGTTTGTTAAAAAAGAAATATAGCGTTTTAAGTACTTGGCTTGTCTCTGAAAATGATCTCATAACTTTTTTCAGCAAAATCAATTGGAAAATGCGAGACTTGTATATTTTTGTTTTAATGTTTTTGATGGGATATATTAATAATAGCTTTTCATATTGACTACTATTTATAACTCAGGACAGGTTTAAGGTACCTACTATGAGTTAAAACAAAACTTAGCGTGTTTCCTCAAGAAGCGATATCGATCGCGCGATAGGGGTTCGATAGCCAATATAAATCGCTTGTACATTAAGTAAGTAAGTAATATTGATATATTATCAATTACAATATTATTATTTCTTACATCTGGCAGGCTTCGTGGATGTACGAGCGATCTGTCGAACATCTATCGCGCGATCGATATCGCTTCTTGAGAAAACACGCTTATAATCAGAGAGGTTTGAGTGTAGGTACTTATGTAATTTAAAACATAACCTCACAAATCTTGCTTTATTGGTGTGTCTGTGTGTGATCTAGCATAGAACTAGTTTAGTACTCTAGTCTTTGTATACTGTTTGTTTTGTTTTGTATATTTTATTTGGTTTAAAGGTAGCATAATAACTATTTTGCATGTACTCATTTTGAACATTTGCATTTATTTATATAGTATTAATGTTGTTATAAAATAAAAAACTTTCAAAATAGGCGTTTTTATTTATTCTTCAAAAATATTTAAAATATTTAATCCAATAGTAAAACATCATTAATTTTTTTTTTCAAGACAAAGACCATACCTATATTGAAAACAATTGGTGAATTCTAAGTAAGAAACTAAGGAATCATGTTTATTTTATCATTTTGGATCTCGTCGCGAAAAAGTATACGGAGTTGGAGGCCGCGCTATCGGCTTAAAAACTTACCGTCTTCTTCATAAAGATACAGTACATTTTAAGTAGCTTTACTGGAGGCCTACTTCTCTGGTTTGTTGTATGGTAAATACGTGACATCCAGTCTAAATTGACATATGTCAAATTACTAAAATGCTCTTTAACTTTTTATGAATAACAGGGTTAGTCCTCAAGAGGATCAAGGTTTATTTGATATACAGGGTGTTTCTGACAAGGCGGTAATAAATCAAAGGAGGGATTCAGCTCACCATAACAAACAACTTTCCCAAAGAAACATGGGTCGAAATCTCAAAATTAAAATCAGCTGTTCCATACATTTGTTCGATCAGCTGACGGGGTCAATGTACGCGACAGCTGATTATTGTTTTGATATTTCGACCTATGTTGCTTAGGGAAAGTTGTTAGGTATGCTGTGCCGAACCCCCCATTTCATTTATTACCGCCTTGTCAGAAACACCCTGTATAATTAGGTGCTTTCTAAGATTTCGCAAAAGCGTTTGATACATTTTCAAAACCGAAGTCGACTAGTAATGAATATGCTGTTTATGTTGCAGTTGCTGTCTTCTCAACTAGCCGGTGTGGCAACCCAGTCCTCAATATCGGCCAATATCGTTTCAACCAGAATAATAAGTACAGAGGTCGCCCTAAGTCCAAGTGGTTCTGTACCAAGGTTGGATGTCGTGCTGCGGTCACCACTGTCAATGGTGCTATTGTAGCATTAAATAATTTACATAACCACTAAAAGTTTAATAAATAAATGATAATAATTAATTTTAATGAAATAAATAATATCTTATAATGTAATATTTAGTCTACACTTTTGGAAATTACTTATATTTAGTTTATTACAGTTTTGACAAATAATTCTTCAATCTTTTCCGTCTTTACCCGCCAGACTGCATAGAATAATCTTGATACGGTTGCAGTTGAAAGTTTAAACTGTAACATTCTGAAATTATGTTTGGGCTAGACATGAAGCTGCAGTCGTGGCTTAGCGATGCCGACAATAGATTCTGGATTCGGAGTTCTGTGCTCGAATACTGGATTTATGAGATGCATGATGATGTTTTTGTGATGCATACTTATAAATAATTGTTACAGGTATAATTTTCGCGACAACACGTCGTGGCAACCCGGTTATTATTATGGGAAAGAACCGTTTCAACCAAAACAACAAGTACAGAGGACGTTTAAAAGCGAAGTGGTTCTGCAGCAAGAAGGACAAAGGCTGCCGAGCTTCTGTCACAACTTTTAACGGAAACATAACTGATTTGAATCCTGAACATAATCACTAAAAATTTTGCTATTATTGACCCTTTTGCAAGCGTTCGCTAAATGTTGCTAATGAAAATTACGAATTACTTACTTTACAATAGACAGTACTTGTATGTATTAAGGTTCTATGCCAATTAACTTTAATAAAACACAGTTGTATGTTATTTTATAAACAGACTACATACAATGAACTACATATAAGTATATGCAATGAGCAATGAATGCTACTTTCTACAACCCTTCTAAACATACTTCATTTTGCTTTTAAAATATTTATTTTCATTTTCTCATGAATTTGTTACTTTTGGCCTCAACATGCCGAAATCAAGGTAGCGTCTTTGCGTCATTTTAAAATATATATGGTCTCTGTAGTTTTTTTTCCACGTATCTATCGTTCTCATGGGAGGAATTGCCGGACCTGGCCCTAGACCGACAACGTTGGAGACATCTTCTGACGGCCCCCGGCTCCACGGAGGAGTAATGGGAATAGAGAGAGAGAGAGAGAGATCTATCGTATAGCGATCTCATCTGGCATTTAATACGTAGAAATAGATGAATAGGATAGATTTAAAAGTATGTTAAGACACATTCTACTTTACTCAAGCCATTTTCGTAATCATTTTTAAATCGCAAAAATAAACAAAATAATATGTTAATGTAAAGTACACTAATTTATAATGTGTTTAGTTTGTAATACTTTTCTTTCTTTATTAATAAGTGTATACTAATTTATTTATTTGTAATTAATAGGTTTTAAATTATATTATTGATTTTCTGACTAAAATCTAATAAACTAAGTAAAATTTTCTGAACCTGGACTTGAGTAAATTAGTTTAACATAGGATATTAATAGGTATATCCACCCATCTTTTTCTGGTCTAAATTTTTTTTCCGTAAATTTTTATTCTTTAAACATTTCTAGATGCGGTCATGTCAAAGAGCCGTCAAGGGAACCCTGTAATACTACTTGGAAGCCATCGTTTTTATCAGAACAAAAAATATAGGGGGCTGCTAAGGTCAAAATGGAAATGTATTAAGACAGACAAAAACTGTCCAGCTTCTTTAACAACCTATAATGGTGAAATAATAGAAATAAGCAATGAACACAATCACTAAAAGTGATTTAAATAAAATATTAATTTATCATATGAAACTTTGTGACACATTATATTCGAGATGAGATATTTAATTAGTAGTTTACCTATTTTAAAATATTCTTCTTTACAAAAGAAGTTAATGTAGTAACTGTAAGTATATAAGACCAAATAAGAAATGCCGTGCTAGTCGAAAAATTAATTAAAAACGCCTCAAAGGCTGTGTTAAAATTAAAAAAAAGAACCACTTTATGCTTTAGTTGTGGCTTTTTAAAAAAAGCTCTTTAGTCCATAGAAATGTCCTCTTTGTTTCTATAGTTTAACCATTTCTAGGTCCAGTATTTGCGATAACCCGGTTCGGGAATCCAGTAATTAAGATCGCAGGATATCGCTATAATCAGAACAATAAGTACAAGGGACGCTCGAAGGCCATGTGGTTCTGCTCCGCCAAGAAAACTGGCTGCCGTGCGAATATCACCACCATCGATGGAGCCATTGTTATGCTGAATCACGCTCACAACCACTGATGTACTATTATTTTTCCATTTAATTTTAAGAGCAATCGGTGCTATATTAAGGAGGATTATGAATGTAGCCTTACATGATGTATAATGTAATACATTATAATGTAGCTCGCTGCTGCACATAAACAATATAGTTTTTGCAGCAGCATTGTTTTTGTTTTTGTAATAGAATTAAGAGAAATAGCACAGCTAAAGTAGTGCCACCTGCGAAAAAAATTAACATCTTCTAAACTAAGGCAAATATTAAAAATGCGAAACAGTATTCCACTAGATAATGCAGCCTAGTAGTTTTAGGGCACTAGGGTATAGCCTTTAGGTTAAAGACCAAATAACGCTACTGATTGTTGCCAAAAGTGTCCGTTTTTAGCAACAATCAGTAGCTCTCTCTGGTCTTTAACCTAAAAGTAATACAACAGTGCCCTAAAAATACTAGGCTGCACTATCTAGTGAAATACTGATTCGCATTTGATATTTGCCTTAGTTTAGAAGATATAAATTTTTTTCTCGGGTGGCGCTACTTTAGCTGTGCTATGCCTCTTAAGTTGATTTATTTAACTAATTTAAAAATACTTCATCTTTTCTGTCTACTATGTTTTTTAATAATCCTTGAATATGATATGACAATGCCTCCATTGAAAAATTAATTAGTTTTGTATCCTGAATAATTTACGAGAGAAAGATAGTACGAGGTACATAGGTCAAAACAAATATTATCCACAGTAACCGATTAAAGTTTATGTGGTGCAAGAAATTTTATTGCTAGATGAAGATCCTTCTTAATAAACTTTAACCTTTGTGCCATTCTTTATTTAGTTTGTGTTATGTAAGTGCATTACTTACAATATTATATTGAATATATATTTTTATTAATCAAGTTATTATTTTTATTACACATCTCCTTTAAATGTTGACTCATATAACATTTTTTAAAATAAAAAGCTCTATCGGTCGCAAATCAGCGGCACCGAGTACCTTAACTCAAATCAAATTTAATATTGATAATCACTAATACTCCTACTATATTTCAGTAGCTGTTTTCTCAACAACACGTTTTGGGAACCCCGTTATTGTAATCGGCAGTTACCGTTTTAACCGGAATAACCGGTCTCGCAGCCACAAGGTTGGGATGTGGTTCTGCACGCGGAGTGCGACCGGCTGCAAAGCTTTCCTGAAAACTGTCGAAGACATCATTATCAAAAGGAACGATCAACATAACCATAAGTGATATTATACTTTTAAAGAACTTACGAGGTAAAGGTAAAATTCGGAAGCCGACTGCTTGCAGCTGCAGCAGACCACGATTTTGAACAGCTTCTCCGCACTTCAATAAAAAAACTAGTGGGTCTATTTCCGATATCTATGGCTATTAGAATAAATGTAATTTTGACATGTTATATTTTTAATGGATTCCAATATCTTGGTCTATTAGTGAGATTGATTCTCATATAAGTATAACATTTCAAAATGTTTTACGTTTTTATAGCCATCCAGAAATGCAAATAGACCCAGTTGTTAAGGTGTCTCTCCCTACGCAGTGACACATTATCTGCTACTGCTTATTGCGTTCGATAGCATGAGTTTAGTGCTAAGTTAACTTCCTGAAAAAGACAAAAATATGTTCGTAGAAAAAATAACGTATTCTATTTTTTATTTTTTCACTGTGTATTTTACTATAATGGTTCGTTTTTTATTTTATCGAATTTCTGTCTTTTTACCATAGAAATATTAGATGTAGTACTATTTTTATGTGTCTCCAGGTTTTTTTTGTAGTTAAAAGAAATTTTGGGTTTATATGTAATTAAAATATAAAGTCAATATTTATTCTTTTTGATTTAGCTACGGCTATTTTCACTTTTAACCCACTAATAATTTTGTTAAGTGTTTCTTAATTCATGATAAAATTGTTGTTGCAGGTCTAATACCGATTCATGCATTATCAAGATATGGAAAACCAGTGATATTAATAGGTAACTACAGGTTTAATATGAAACGACAAAAGGGAACAAAAATAGAATATTACTGTGTTAAAAACCCTTTAGGGTGCAAGGCCCTGATCACTACTGTGGACAACGTTGTTGTTAGATATTTTTCATTTCACAATTATTTTTATTTTATTTTTTTTTATTTTATTTCAATAGGGAAACATACAGCTTAAATATATATAACATTTGCTTAGTGAATTAGGTAGGTTTTACACAAGCCAATTAAGTTTCCACTTAAAGTAATAACATGTGCTCGCTAAATTATGTAAGTACAAAATTTAAATATTTATATAAAGCAAATCTATTTAAATAATTATATCTTTCTTTAATTAACTTATATCTTCATTTAAAAGTTTTTTAAATTTACCAATTGCATCACCAAATATATCCGCATGATTAAATTTACCGTCATAATTTTTACACGCACGGATTAAAAATCTATTTTTAGTATAATTCTTCGAATACTGATCTGTTGCGAAAAGTCTTGCACCAGAACGCCTCAGAAACTTAGGACACCTGAATGTAATCTTATGTAGGAGATATGATGAGTCTAACCGGTTATTAAGTATTTTGTATAAAAGCATTTGATCATGACACTCCCTTCGTCTCTCTAAAGTATGAAGGTTACAGCTAAAATCTTTGAATTTAAAACGCATGCGTTTTTCAAACTTTTTCTGACAATTATTAAGACTAAGGCCGTAAAAGAAACGGCTTATGCAAACGGTTATTCATACCAAATAAATTTCTCAGATGAAGAAGAATAAATGCTTTTATCAGAAAAATTATCTGAGTAACAAGTTATTGTGTGAGCTTCAGAGATTTGACCCGTAATTAGTCAGATTTGACCAGACAAGCAAAGGGCGCTATAAAACATAAGTCAAAGTTAATTAATAAGCGTCTAATAATTGATTACGCTCTTTTCTAACAATCCAGTTGCTTTGTAACTATACCTATAAGCTGTTAAATATAATTAAAACTTTATATGTGCAATATTTTTTATATGAACTTTTGTTATTTTACATGTAAAAAGATATGAATAAAATAAAAAAATACGTAAACAAAAAATAATTGTTTTGTCGCCTTTTTTTTTCAAATATCAGCTTAGGCAATGGAGCTAGTATAGTAGCATAGTAGCTAAATTTTTTTGGTTTAGGCACGGATTAAATACTTTTTTAAATGCATTTTGTAGTAGCAAAATTTTTTTCTAGAAAATTAAAAAACTACTGCTCATTGTTGAAGTACTAGTATATTCAACATAGAGAAATGGTCCAGGTGGTAACTCTCGCTATGGCGCGAAATTCAAATTTTTTCGTGTTTTTTATTTATTCTGGCGAAAGTATACATATTTTTAAAAGTTTAAATGAATTCGCGTATGTAAAAAACCATTTCCCACATTGTAATACAACATTTTTAGAAGACAGACCTACTGATTTTGTGCCTAAGGACATAAAGGCCAAAAATCAAGTTAGGTCAAAATTACACAAAATTAGTAGGTATGTCTTCGAAAAACGTTGTATTACAATGTGGGAAATGGTTTTTTAACGCGAATTCATTAAAACTTTATTAAAAATGAATAATTTCGCCAGAATAATTAAAAAACGCGAAAAAATTTGAATTTCGCGCCATATCGTGACTTACCGCCTTAACCAAAAATATTCTTTCAATAACAAGGATGGTACACGGTGGACGGACATCCGTAAAGAACTCAACAGGTTATTCACCTGAGAGATTTTTTTAATTCTTTGTGATTTAGTTCACAATCATTAATCTTACTAATATGTTGAATGCGAAAGTAACTCTGTCTATCTATGTGACTCATTTTCACGCTAACACGACTGAACCGATTTCAATGAAATTTGTTACCAACTATGACATCTCTATTAGTTTAAGTACCTATAAGTGCAAAAATCTGTCATGATACGCATTCATGTGTAACATAAGTGAGTAAGGATATTATTATTTCAAATATATTAATAGAACTAACTTTAGGTACTATTTCAAATTATATGAAATCATTTTAAGACAGTTTAATGAGCAGCTGTTTTTATGTCGTTCTTAATATCTACTTACAATGTTTTCTTTCTAACACTAAGGCATACTTACTTACTTAATCCTTTTTTGTTGATGATTTAAAACCACCGTATCATTTCAGAAATAAGTTTTGGTACATCGCAGCGAGGTTTTCCAGTGCTTCAGATTGGAAATAACAGGTTCAACTGTAACAGGAAGTACAAATGCGGGGATAAGATATACTGGAGATGCGCCAAGACCACCTTTAACTGCAAGGCGCGCGTTGTCACTTTCAATAACTTTATCATAAAGTCCTTTATCAATCACACCCATGATTAATTATGACTGAAATAGATTTTAAACAAACAAAAGCTAGCTAGCTAGCTAGCTCTACGAAGCTTTGTATTTCGTTTCTTAGTTTTTCTGATTTCATTTCCGACACAATATTTTTTATTTGTAAAAAATTTGATACTTCATTAATAAAAAGTAGTCGGTGTGTTGATTTTTATTGTTTCTCTACTAACTGAATGTACAATATGTAATTTTGTAGTCCTTTTATCTGTTGCCTCTGTTGTTAAAAGCATATTCGTAATCAAAACTTTTACTTAATAAAAGGTAACAGTTTATTTGTTTTACTAAAACACTCCTCTTGTTCTCAGGTACACCCTACATTCGCTACGAGAAGACGAAGCGCGGGAAACCAATCCTGGTCTTCGTCGGCTTCAGGTACAACTTGGGTAGCGAAAGTCGCGGCCGCCGCAGGTGGGTCTGCAATAAGGCGCCGAAGAAATGCAAGGGTACCATCCACATGTTCAAGTCCAAGATACTGAAGCTCACAGAGCACAACCATAAGCCTGAGTATCCAGTTTTTAATTCTGATGAATATATCATCTAGTGAAGTTATTCCCAAAGTGGTCTTAATGGACCTCCAGGTAATCTTAGTTGGCTTAAAAAAAGTTATATCTGACCATTAAGTTTCTGGAATATGGAAGACATGTAGCAGCAACGGGTTTAATTAAATTTTGAATGAAAGAAAAGTTGTGATGCGAATCTCTGATTTGACCGGATTTTAAATGATAAAGTCTTCTAACGAATTTAACCTCTTATTTCAAAAAAAAATTCGCTGCAAAAGTTATTAATATAAGCTTTATCTGCAAGAGCATATATCATGTGAGGGCAATTTCAATATGATAAGTAATTTTAAATACCTAATTGTATTTAAAAATATAGCTGAGTATTGTTTAACAAAACATAATGGTTCCGTAAATAAAGTAATATGAAACAAAGTAAGTAATAAAGTAAAGTAAAACAATCCTAGTAACATGCCATTTTATAGTATATTTTTATTTTATTAGACGACTTATTCTGAGATCTTGTCCATGCTCCGTATTTTATTGTACTTACTTATTTCAATAATAATAATAAAAGTAAGTTGTAATATTCTAAAATAATATTTTATTTAAGTAAATAAAAGAAAAAAAAAGAAAATAATAGGAAGGTAACAAATTGTATTTTGCTCATCTTACCTATATTTCAAAACCATGAACATACCACAACCAATTTCATCTACCTGAGACCTCTGACCAACATCAACAATATTTGCAGTATTCTCATCAGTACCGGAGTTCAAAAAGACTAAATTTGGTAGGCCAGTAATTCAGATCGACAACTATCGCTTCAACATGAAGCGTGCCAACGGCTCTCGATGCTACTGGGTGTGCAACAAAGCTCCGATCGGTTGCCGGGCGTCCATCATAACTCTTGAAGATGTCATCATAAAAGCCAGTAACCAACACATTCATCTTGCTAAGAAACGTTTCACTATGCCCCAAGATGAATCGCAGCATGACTCATAATTTTAGCTTTAAAAAGTGCAAATTTGCTTCTGCTTTCCGCACTTTTCTTTATTTAATCCATATTTAGTTTTCAGTGCATCTTTAGTATATATTAATTAAAGTTTAATGAAAGTTATTCAATAATATGCATATAGTATCGAGTGAAATTGGTAGATAATTCGGTAGTTTTAGAAGATATTGATGAAATTCTCATATAGTCAATGAGTTTGTTTCAGAAAGAATAACTAAGCATAACTTTTACGTTTAAAACGTTACTAAGTTAACTTGTTACCAAAGAAAAGCACTAAATATAAATTTTGTTAATTGTATATTTAATTATCAAGAATATAGTTTCCGATTACGATTTCTTATAATAGGTACCTACCTATTATTATCTCAAATCGTTGATTATTTTAAAATAATAAATTATTTTACTATATAATTTCAGTGTAAATTCGAAGTTCTTCTGTAAGGTGTGTTTGTCGGAAAAATAAGAAACAATCTAGTCAACCCTATTGTTGGTCTAAATAATACTGTGTTTGAATCTAATTGTAGTATTATTTACAGACATATTATATTTTTTAACGAAAAAACTCATATAACCCTTCTAGTCTTTTAAGTTTAAAAATATCCCAGTAAAAGCAAAAAAAAAGATAAGGTGAAATAATTTAAGATATTAAATTTTCAGTCATGAAAAATCTTCAAGTGGAAATTTTAGTTTTTCATTAGTTTATTATCTTTCAAACCAGGAAAGAAATTAAATAGCACCCATTTTATTAATTGAATTGGAATGGCTTCTACTCGCGTTACTGTTTGCAGTTTTTTTTAATTACCTACATAGGTAACACATATTTGAAAACATTTGAAAAAATAACGGTAAATACAGATTGATGAAGGTACGTAATAACAGTTTACAATTCCGAATGAGCATTAAGTCTGTACATTAACAGATTGTGGTGATCGTGCGCAATCCATGACTAGTCGTTATTTTAAATTGTTACCTTTACCGTTACTAGGGCCATTGTAGGGCCAATTACAGGTCAGTACACCTTTTTTGGGTTCCATAGTCAAAATTTAACGTTCACTGCTATAATCCATCATACCATCATCATCAAACCATCAAAATCCGAATCAAATTGTAGATTGATACTGCCTGTTTAAAGTAAAATAAAATAAAAAACAATGTTTCAATGACCATTGCTCATGTCTAGATTACGGTCGTCTTTTTCGTACTTTTAATTAGTAAGCTTCAGCCGTTTCGAACTCGAACCTGTTACCAAGGACCTTTACCTGTTATCAAGGTTATGCAATACTCCATATTTGTGCTACCGAAAAACGTAACCGACTGCTCCGTGGCTCAGGTGGCAGTGATGTGGCCTGAGTAAGCGTGTGCACCCGGGTTCGATTCCCGGGCGGGGCGAATATTGATATGATGAATATCGATGTTTGTTTCCGGTCTGGGTGTAATGTTCGTCTCTGTGTGTGTTTCGGGTACCCTAGATACAGGTTCTTCCTAGTTAGGGGCTCTGAGTGTGATGTGTTATTGTTATTGTTTGTTATTGTAAGAACTATGTATGGCCTGGGATAAAGCTTGCAAATCTGCCAATGACCGAGACTCAGACACAGCGAAGCTTTAGATACCAGCAGGGGGTAATAGGATGTTAATGAATTTATAGAGCTTGGATAAGGAAAACTTAGGATAAAGTGAATAAAATGCTATAGTTACTTATTCAAGTAATGTATTTATTAATAATCTATTCTTTAGTTTATTTATTAGGCATGGTTTCTAAAAAAAAAATTTTCCTTAATGTTTGGATTAAAAATACACAGGTTTTACTTAACTTAAAAGGGATGTTCGGTTCACCATTGTGATTTTGGAAAACAGAAAATTTTGCATTTGTATTTATGCACTTACTAGCAAATTCAGCGTAGCCATATAAATAATAAATAAATAAAAACATATAAATGCTACGGAACTCGTTCTCTTCATATCTGTCACGCCAGGTATCCAGCTTTTTTTGTTCAACTAAGTACGCACGCGTTGTGTGAACATCTAATGATTTGTGAAAGGTTCTTGGACCTTAATGATCTTTTAGATTTCAAAACAAAACATTAGTTTAGCGGGAAGTTCACAACATCAAAAATAACTTAACAATAAACTCACTATTTTTGACATGCATATCTACATATATGTGGTACCTATAATTTTTGGTACAACTTATTGATACTTCTAGTCGGTATTATTTCATAAAAAAAATCAAATTTTCAGAATACTATAACATGATTGAAGGAACAATTTTATACACAGAAGATAAAACACAAAAAGCTGTTTTATCCGTTACGAATCATGGAAAACCTATTCTGATCATGGAGCCATATCGTCTCAGCATGAGGAGTGACAGCAGACCTCCAAACCTCAAGTTTCAGTGTATTAAGAGGAACAGTGGCTGCAAGGGTACTGCCCGTATTGTTGACGATATTGTTGTATTAAGAAATGAGCACAACCACTACTAAATTATAAAAATCCTATGGAAACAAAAATACACATTTTACTAACCTCATCATCATCATCATCATCAGCCTGTAAGAGCCCACTGCTGGACTGCTGCCCTCTTCTCTCATAGGCCACGCACCACGGTCCTGCGCCAGTCTGATCCACTACCTACCGGCGACCTTTACTATGTCGTCAGAACTTACTCGCGTTACTTACTTAGGACAAGTAAATAAAATGTTGTAATGCTGATGCCGGTCGGTCGGTACTGCAGAAGATCATATTTGAAGAGGCTGAATCCGCTGAATCATAGAAGATGAATGAAAATATTACAATTGTGTTCAATTGTGTGTGAGAGAAGCTAGTTAAGTAAGTTCATTGATCTCTGCCTATCACCTGGAAATATGGCGATAGTGCTCAAGTAATAATAATATAGGTAGGTATGTTTATTATAGTAATTTGTGAATTCGATTTAATAAAGTATTTTAATTTCTAGTCATATAAATCACTTTTTTGTTCTCTTGTAAATTTATATATTACAATATCGCCATTTCTTTTCGATAACACTTCAAAGTTCTCATCATCTTCAATTATCAGAACCTTATATCAACATGGTTTACAACAATTGCAGATACCCTGGAATATTATACAACTAACACTGGTCGGCTCAGGTACCTGATGATTGGTGGAAACCGTTTCAGGCTCCACCAGCACGAGGGTCGGAAGACCAGGTGGCGCTGCAGCTTCAGGTCACACGGCTGCCTGGCCTTCGTCACGACCATGGACGAGATAGTCATCAAGTACCGGAATCAACATAATCATTGAACTCTTCTTTTTTTTTTGAAAAAGAAAAAATAGTCTTTTGGTTTAGTGAAAACAAAATAAAGCATTTGCTCAACGGATTTTTTTCATAAAATTAATTTTAAAACAACTTGTAAGTACTTATTTGTTTTAATGGGGATGTCCAAAAAAAGAGATTTTTAACTGTTGTTATTTATTTTTTAATAATATTTTACACTACAAAAGCAATGGTATAAAACTGGTATCAATGCATAGAAAGGTCATGCAAAGGTTATTTACATTTTTCAAGAAATATCTCTAAATGTATCGATTTTTCTAAAATCAAATATATGTAAAAAATACTGAACACTATTCCCAAATATTAAGCTGTAAAGCACAAAATATTCTCAAAATAAGACATGGCCCCCATTGAACTTTGTGTAATTAGAACTGAGCTTTAAAGCGTATCGTCCTGTATGTAAGTGATAAACTTTATTCGTTACTATTTATCGATAAATCTATTCATTACCAACATAAGACACACTTCAAATCTTTGCAAACTTAAACAGTAAAATCCTACTATTCAAAATAAAACCGTATTTCAGACATGCTACGAGCTATTCTGCTGGCACGCTTTCGCCCTGAACCCACAAGCATGACGATAGAAGGTCACAAGTTCTTCAGGCACTCTCGCTCTATGGTCGGCGACAGGATCAGATGGGTCTGCGCCAAGAAACACAAATACAAGTGTCGAGCTTCAGCCGTTACCATCCATGGACTGCTCATATCGACTACAGGATCTCACATGCATCCGTAATTAATTAGCGTTGTTGGCGGTTACTGAGATAATTTATTTCCACAAATACGCCCTTGTTTTGATCAATCGGGATCCGGACTTAGGGTATCTATTTACTTACATTCCAAATTTTCGCCCAATAGTTTTCGTAAGTACTTATTGTAATGATACATAAGGATAATGTAGGTATTTTGAATGGTTATTTTGGCTAGCGAAAAGTCAGTTTCTCAGAACGTAGCGGATGAATTTTAGGTGTTGCTAAGCAATTGGCATAGGTCCTATGACTACCAGCCACAAAATTCAGCCGCTTAGTAGAATGCTTCGGGAAAATTATGAAGAAGCGGCGCATAAAATATAGATATTTTTGCGCATATAATATTCGACGAGCTTTTTTCAAGAGTGCTAAAAATTTCTGGACTAGAAATACCAGTTATGTACCTTCCTAATTAGTTATAGTTTTTAAATCGATAAATAGATCCTTAGCTTAAAAATTATATTTAAAAAAAAAAGTAATAATAAACATAATTTTAATAATTTGGTATCTAAGATTTTCGCCTCCCTAACATTTAGACTTGAAAAATGTGATCAAAATTGTTTAACATTATACTGTATTGTTGATTAAAATTAAGTATATTATTAATATTTGTAAAAAAAGGACGTCGGCTGTAAAAATAAAACTATTTTCCCATTATTAGTAGGTAAAAAAGCATAAGTAAGTACCTACATAATATGCATTTTATTTAAATTCAACTGTCTTTAAATTTGTCTTTCTTTTAAAATATAACCACTTTCATCGTTTTGGTTTAATATATTCATAGTTTTATGTATACCTTTAATATTTTTTTTTAATATTTAGTGTTAAAATAAGACGGTTTTGTTACTTAATTGTCAGATTTTATTTTTGTTATAATTATTTAATTGACATTGATGTATTAATTTGTTTGTATATAACAGTATTTTGCTTATCAGATTAAGTTGTTAGTACTTATTATTTGTAATTACTTACTAAAAACATATACTTACCCAAGTACTTAATTTAATAACAGATAAAACTTGTTTGTTACATTATTATATTGTATAACAATTTTGTTGAATTAATAAAGAACCAAGTTCATTTTACATAACTTAGTTTTCAAAATCATCATCATCGATAGGTAAGTACATAGTACAAAACAAAGTCTCTTCCCCGTCTGTCCCTTCCCTATGTATGCTTAAATCTTGAAAACTATGAATCGGATTTTGATGAGGTTTTTTTTAATAGATAGAGTGATTCAAGAGGAAGGTTTATACGTGCACAAAATAGTAATACGTTAGGCGTTACGAAGTTCGCCGGGTCGACTAGCTGATTTTAATATGTAATAATGATATCTCTCTTAAATAGCAAGGTTTAAGTACTTACCTATAGTTAAACTAAACAACACAGAGTAAAGGTACTCTTTGGTTAAAGAAACTTTGTAAGTATCTACCTACAAGGAACTAGGTAAGTAAGAACTTAAGTAGTAGTAGTAGTTCGTAAGTAAAGACTTATTACCACTCAAATATGGCTATAAAACCACGGGCCACAAGCCTTTTTAATGTAAGTTGACACGATTTCACTGTCTTATTTTAGTTTTTATCTTAATAACACAGAATATACTGGGTGTTTCTGACAAGGCGGTAATAAATCAAAGGAGAGATTCTGCTCACCATAACTAACAACTTTTCCAAAGCAACATGGGTCGAAATTTAAAAAAAAATAACAGCTGTTCCATACTTTGGTTCGATCAGCTGACGGGGTCAATGTACGGGAGAGCTGATTTTTGTTTTGAGATTTCGACCCATGTTACTTTGGGAAAGTTGTTAGGTATGGTGAGCCGAATCTCTCCTTTGATTTATGCCCAGCTTGTTAGAAACACCCGGTATATATTATTATATTATAATATTAAATAGCATCTCTTCGAAATCAAATCAAGCAGGCCATTTGAAAAAATCGACACCAGCTGACAGAATAATTTTTATTTCAGAGCTATCAACGATTAACCTGCCAACTGGTAAGAAGAAGCTTCTCTACCAAGGGCACACTTTCAACCGCATCCGACCTTCAGGACCTCGTCTGAGGGCATACTGCTCCTACTACCACCACGGCTGCAGGGCTGTGCTTGTCACGGACAAGCGTGCCGAAGATGTTCTGGAGTACAATGGCTTTCATAATCATGAAAAACCGAACCTTTATGAGAGTCGAGGGTTATATCAGAGACTTAGAGATTATTGAACAGAATCTGTTATGTATATCGTGCATCACTCAGAGCCCGTACTAGGAAGAACCTAGGAAGGTATCTTATCTAGATCTAGAATGCCCGAAACAAATAGATAGGTACAGAGACGAACACATGAACACTCAAAATGAATAAATCAACGTAAAATTCTACCATCACCAACATTCCTTTTCCCTAAAGAAACGCATGTTGGATCGAAATCTAAACATAACCATACTAACAATAATATAGTCCCCAGTTAGCCGATAACCCGGCGGCAGCGTCCCTAGCCTAACCGGAGCTGCACGTGTTTCAAATAAATGGGGTCAGGCAGGCCCAGGCAAGGCAGGTCAGGCCATTCGGAATGCATTAGAGCTCCCTTCCTTTGATACTCAGAGCGCCATCTAGCGGTATAACTACACAAATTAAATTCCAATAAGTGTACGTGGTATTTTTTTTATTATAATTTGCATAAGCATCAAAATCCAGACTACAAAATGATACAATAACAGGCTGAGGATAGGGTGTAGGGAGACTAGGGAGGGACATCAAAAAACCACGGCTTGGCTTGATCTTGGTATGTCGCCGCTGACGTCATCGTCGTCGTTGCGTAGTTTGCTTCCAAACGTCAGCTGTGAAAGAAAGAGACAGAAAACAGTCCCGCGGTTTATCGCGTCGCAGTAAACATCACCCTGCGATGATTTTACTAATAAAATTCGTATAAAATTGTTATTCGCGCTAAAAACTAGATATTTAATGAACTAATATTTTAGTGTAGTGTTATCTGCTTTGTGTGTGAGTGATATTTTTAATGGTTTTGTTGTGAGTGCGAGAGAGACAGCATGGAAGCCAGCCGGGTGTTAGCTTCATATGCAGTATTGGTGAGTGGTAGCAAATAGCAAAGTTATTTTAGACTTTTATTTCGTTACTACACTGCTGTTTTGTTATAAAATACCGGCATAGCTAGTGCTATTATTTTGAAGTTAGGTTGGTATACCCTAACCAACGAAAACGAGACAAAAATGGCGCACGAGTGACGTCACAAGTTCCAGAGACAAGGCGAGGCGCAGCTTGATAGTGCGGGAACGAAACGCCAATACGGATACCGCACGCGAGCAAATGAAACAGCATGAACGGAACGCCGCCGTTCCATGGGCCAAAACGGGCGGGAACCCATCCAAGCGTTCCGTGCCGTGCGGTTCTAGAAATTATTATTTCAATTTCAGGCAATACAATACAACGCTAGGGTTAGGTACCATGGCAGCGGGCGGTTCGGTTACACAACGAAGCGACGCGCGCGACGACCTTGATATTCAACATTGAGTGTACAGAGCTCAATGACCTAATATAATTTACATTTTATATTCTACATAATTACATTTATAGTTGAATAAACTAAATATATTGTAAGTTGGTAATAACGTGTCTACTTACTTACTAACTAACTATAGCTTTTTTCATAACAATAAAATGCATATTTTAGTTCCACAGTTTACCTACATGCAATATAAGAGTGTGTTCAGAAATAGCACAAAATGCAAAAAAAAGGTAAGTTTTACGAGTAATATTTTACGTATTACGACATCTAGCGGCAAATAGCATCTTTAATCAAAGCCTCTTCAATCAAAGGTGGCGCTAGTTATAATAATATATAAGCAGGTTTTAGGTAGGGACCTACCTCAGTATTCAATAAGATACATTATATATATTTATTATAAAATGTTCCATTAGATTAGATTAGATTGGATTCATTTATTTCACACTATCATATTCATATTACATACAAAGTTGTATTATAAAATGTCAAAGTATAATATGATCGTCAAAATATTGTACAAAAATTATATAAAAAACGAGCTTTCCCGGCTTACTTTGTCATAGAATATAAGATAAGTACTACAAAAGACTTGGCTCTATAGACTATGTTCTTTTGACTGCCCAGAATGACCGAATAAAAAACAAACAACAATAACAAACCACCTGTCAAAATATGTAAACAACGGAAAAAATATTGCACCTTGGGTTACATTTATTGAGTTTAGGTAAGGATCCCTAATTTTTTTGAAAATCTAATATAGCCTATGACACTCGGGGTTAATGTAGCTTCCTACCAGTGAAAGAATTTTCCAAATCGGTTCAGTATTTCCGGAGCCTATTCGTTACAAACAAACAAACAAACAAATAAACAAACAAACAAACAAATCTTTCCTCTTTATAATATTGGTATAGATTATAACTTTTTTTTAGTTAGGGTATTATATAAATAAATTAGAGAAGATTTATTTCCTGCCACTACTCACTACTAGATGGCGCTACATGTTTTTTGCGGGACGTGATTGATGTGAACTCACTGATATTAGGCTGAAAGCTTTATGTTTATGCAAAATAAATATTTCTGTTTATTAATTTTTATATATTATATTTTAGCAAAAGCTTTTCCTGTAACTTTCATCCATTCCGCTCTTTTCGGATGACATACCCACCAACCCATCTACCAATCCATTCGTTTTTTTTTTTTCGTAATTTTATTTTATGTTTACTCATTATGGAATTCCCGACAATTAAATCTTTATTTGTGTCTCTAAATATCGTACACTGCGCTTGACAATATGTCTTATGAATAAGTATCATTAATATGAATTTGACAAATAATAAACAATCAGTAGGCCTAACATTAAAGTTTTAATTTCAGTAAGTATACTAAAAACGCATCAAGGCAAAGAGTTAGCTGTATTGAACAAGTACTCTTACTACCGCGACAAGATATCATCCGTGTCCACAATATGGAGGTGCAGGAAGGGCGGTTCCTGCAAGGCGCGGTTTCTGATTGACCTGCACAATATGAAAGTGACCAAGGGCAACTTCTGCCACAATCACGATCCGTCCCCGTTCATGGTGCACGACGGTATTTACTACAGAATCTAGCTTCAAGGTAAAAGCACAGAGTATATAATACTTAACCTTAACCTTTACAGATTGGATTGCTAGATGGCGGTATCAATATTTTTCACCTTTTTCGTTTCGTAATTGCGTATTTATTATCATCATCATCATCATTTCAGCCGCAAGACGTCCACTGCTGGACATAGGCCTCCCTCAAGGCTCGCCATCTGTACCGATCGCAGGTGGCCTGCATCCAGCGTGGACCCGCAGCCTTGCGCAGATCATCCGTCCGTCTGGTCGGTGGACGTCCTACGCTGCGCTTGCCGATCCGTGGTCTCCACTCGAGAACTTTTCGGCCCCAGCGGCCATCTGTTCTGCGGGCTATATGACCTGCCCATTGCCACTTCAACGAGCTTATCCGCTTGGCTATGTCGGTGACCCTGGTTTCTCTGCGTATGTCCTCATTTCTGATTCGATCCCGCAGAGAAATCCCGAGCATAGCCCGCTCCATGGCTCGTTGAGCTACTCGGAGCCTGTTCATAAGCCCTATAGTGAAGCACCACGTTTCAGAACCGTATGTCATCAGTCAGTTATGTTTACCTTATTTACTTATAATAATACCATGCCATTTTTTCTACTATTATTATTTATAAAAAAAATAAATACTGAACAGCTTCCGATAAAGGCACTACCCACTACTAGATGGCGCCACATGTTTCTTTTAAAGATTAAGCTTACCTTTTCTATTTTAAATACCTTTATCTAACTGTACGATATACATTTTATAAAACGTCATTGATAAATAAAATAAAGTTTTGAATAAAACATGTTTTTTTATTTAAATTTTACCTGATAGCTCTGCTAAAGGCTTTTTACTACTGGATGTGTTCCTACACAGTGTGCTTTTTTCCGATTTAAAAATTAAATCCAATAATAATAAATATTGGAATCTAGTGTGCGTTTTTGGTTCCTTACCCAGTAAGTTATAAAATGGTTTTTATTTTGTTACTTACTAAAATGCCTTCAATGAATACGGCATCCTGATTCATGAATGAAAATCACGAATTTCCGTCTTCTTCAGCATAAAATTAAGCCACTGTCATAATTTCATCTTCGACTATTGGAACAGTTTCTCGTTCTGACATGAGGAAGTTAGTCAGTACTACCAGTTATTCTTACTGTGCAGATAGATAGTTAAATACAATAACCTGCTTAATGAATATAGGCACGATCCCCCTGCTGCGCCGGACATCTTCCACGACTCGCTACAAACATTCAAAAGATCTACCTATATTGAGAAATAAAAATAATAATAATGATACATAAATACAATGCATAATACTATTAATAATAAGTTATTCGAGATGTACCTATTACTTATAATAGTACATTGTGTAATGTGGTACCTACTTTAATTACTTATTTTAATTCTACTAAATAATTTTAATTGTTAAAATTTCACTTTATTATAAATAATATTTATGCCTGATTGCTTATTTGATAATTAGTAATACAAACATTGTTAAATTTCCCATGCTTGCCTTTACTTTTATAATGCTGTGCACACATTATTTTTGGCGTTGCATCTGTAATGTTCAAGTTTTATATTAATTTTAACAGTAACTGTTGTAATGCTGTTTTGTGTGTCATTGAAATAAATAAATAAATAAATGTGCACATCAATGATGTTAACAAAAAATAATTCCATTCCAGTGACCCTAACCTACATACTGTCGCAAAAGGGAAAAAAGCTAGTGGTACTTAACAACGAGACTTTTTATCAAGAGCACGCGAAGACTTGTAAGGGCCACAGGACCCTCTGGAGATGCACTAAGGGAGCGCCCTGCAAGGCACGGTTTAGCCTGAGTAGAGATGGAGACATAGTACTTGCCCATCTCGACCATAACCACACAAAGAGAAGTAGGAATATTAGAGGTTCTTCTGTCAAGGAAAGTAATGATGAAAAATTTAAAGTAGAAAGTGAATAGTGTCATTTGATGGTCGCTTGAATAATTGAAATTTATTGAAATGTAAACATCGGTCGAAACGAGTGTAAGGGGGTGCTTTCTGTAATGTACATGTAAATATATTTAACATTTTACTTTTCACTTTAATCAGAACAAATTTTAATTGGTTTCAATGGTTCAATTTATTGTCATAACAACCTTGATAAACACCAAAATTCAATAGAAGTGTTAGTTTTAATGTGTATTCTTGTGCTGTTTATGTATTCTTTAAAACTGTGCAAACGATTATGATGATGCATTTTTTAATAGATAGAGTGATTCAAGATAAAGGTTTATATATATAATACACAACATAGAAATAGGTTAGGCAGTACGAAGTTTGGCGGGTCGATTAACTAATTATATTACCAAATGAAATAAGTATACAAAGCGTTTTATTATATTTCCTACATTATAAAACACATTTAGGTATATATGTCATCGAAAATTTCATGGCTATCACATACTTGTTACTTTTCTGTTTTAATTCTAATAATAAAAATCATTTCGAAAGTATAAATAAGTATTGATATATTTTTATGATTGTCTAACAGCGTGTCTAGTCTAGTCTACTTTTTAAGTAGTTACTAAACTTTAAGTACTTCTACTCTAGTAACTCACCCACTCACCGGTGCACTAACTCTACTGAACAGTCGACTTAATGACCCTATTGCAAGGAGCAGTAAGAGGCTAACCAGTCGAGGAAGAGCAAACATGAAACGGGGCATCGTTATGGTACACATTTTTTTTAATATAGCCTTTTTCGTATCCCACTGCTAGGAAAAGGATTCCCCTTGGTCTTTGCAAATTGCAGCTTCCTGCCACTCAGTTCCCAAGTACGTAAGTATCAAGATCGTACAGCCATCTTGGTCTAAGTTATTTAATATTTTCGGTAATTATCGATAATTTTTATGAAGAAAACCCCAAATTAAATGAAATGTGAAAAAGTTATATGTTGTTAGTTGTTAACTGATTGTTAAAACTCATTCATTTTTTTTAGACGTTACTTCTGTAATAATAACTCGTTTTTATATTCCAGTTACATTAACATACGTACTCACGCATAACGATAGGAAATTAGCTGTTGTTAATGGTGAAAGTTTCTACCAGGACAATAAGAAGACTTGCAAAGGACGAAGGGATCACTGGCGCTGCACTAAGGGCTGGCCCTGCAAAGCAAGGTTTAGCCTGAACCGCGAGGGCTTTATGGTACTGGCACACTTTGACCATGATCACAGCAGGGTCACTGCGAGGAATAAACATACCAAAAAGAGGAAACTGAAAATGTCTAGTGAGATAACCTCGGATTCTGATGACGCCATCTTAAAATGCTAATCAAAGCCTTATCTTATCTGTTGCAGATTAGATAATTTATGTAATATTTATAATTAATGTCTATGGAACAAGTCGTTAAATAAATATAATATTTTGCTTTTTGTTTGCAAAATATTAATTTTTTTAAGACCCTTTAAAAATTATTGGTATAGGTACTAGTTATATATTTTAATCACAGGACTCCTCCACTGGTTGGCACAAAAACAAACTTTTTTTGGGGTTAGTCATATTCGCTTCACCAGGCAGTTTGCTTGGCGATGGCAGTATAGCTATATTATTTCAAAAATAACAATAAATTTCAGTTACAATCACATACATATTATCTCATAACGGCAAGAAGTTAGCTGTCCTCCAAAATCAGACCTTCTACCAAGAGAAAAGGGCCAGGTCCAAGGGCCACAGGGCACATTGGCGCTGCACCAAGGGATGGCCCTGCCGCTCAAGGTTAAGCTTGAACCGAAATGGCGATATGGTGCTAGCCAAGCTGGAACACAACCATGACAGGAGTACCGTAAAAAAAAGTTTGTCAAGCTTCAAAGAGAGATTCTAAACATAGAAAAATGTTTATTTATTATAATAATAATAGCAACTTCTTTATTTACAGAGTATATTAGAATTTAACGTTCTATACAAGTATTTACAACAAAAAAAAAAACAAATTACAAATAAATAAATTTAGGACAAAATTCTTATATTCTATTGCCCTTTTTATAATGTAAATTTAGTAAATGTATAATTTTATGTTATTTATTTCCATATTAATTATGGCAATAAAGCGTTTTTATGGTTTATGTTTATGTTTTATATCCCTTAGTCACCTTTACTAAACCATGTGAGGAGAATAGAATGAGGTGGTGGTAAGTATAAAGGTATTAAGGAAGTATCGCTCTAAGCCATAAGGTCGCCCATTGCAATCAATGTATTAATTAAAAGAACATCCTAATGTTAAGTTTATTGATTGCAATAAAGGGTCTATACTAAAGTACTATACTATTAATAATAAAAATAATTTTCAGTTACAATCGCATACATATTATCTCACACCGGCAAAGAGTTAGCTGTCCTCGGAAACCAGACCTTCTACCAAGAAAACAGGACAAGGACCAAGGGCTACAGGGCCCATTGGCGCTGCACCAAGGGATGGCCCTGCCGCTCAAGGTTTAGCTTGAACCGAAATGGCGAAATGGTGCTAGCCAAGCTGGAACACAACCATGACAGGAGTACCGTGAAGCAATTGAAGTTAAAGAAGAAGCTGGACATGGTACCAAAAAAAGGTTCGAGACGAAAAAAAATATAAATCTTATATTATTATATAAAGAAATTAAATAAAAAAAAAAAACACGTACTTAAGTAACAACCTATGACTAACGTTATGAAAACTGAGAATTATTCATTTTATTGCAACGCTTAAAATTTTTTTTTATGTTAATCTAGGTACCTATTGTATTTTTTAGTAGCACGCAACTTCTTTTTCTGTTATTTTATCTATATAAGTCTTAAAAAGTGTTATATCTGTCGTTTAAGTTAAAGTTTAGTTTGATTATATTTATATTGAATTATTTATATTTTTTGTTTTAATATTTGTTATCCTACTATGTATAATATATAAAATATTCCTACATGTTTTTTATTTTAAATTAATACAGTGTCGGACTAGGATGGCGCAACACTTCCGGTTTTTCTGTATTGCAAAATAGCTCTTGTTCTTTGGTATAACAGTGTAGGGCGCACTAGACCAAATACAAAAGTGCTATGCCGCCGTACATGAGTTAAGTTTGGGTCCTCCCTTTATTATCATTAATTGATTCTCTAGACCTAAGTTGTGCTGTTTTATCAACAGCCCAACTTAGTTAGATAAGGTCCGAATGACACGTAAAGAATATAGCAGTAATTACATGTGCCAATTTTTTTCAGTTACAATCACTTACGTGCTCTCACACACCGGGAGGAAACTGGCGTTGCTGGGCGATCATTACTTCTACAGACATAACAAACCCAACTGCAAGGGCAACCGCGATCACTGGAGATGCACCAAGGGCCATCCTTGCCGAGCCCGCTTCAGCTTGAACAGGGATGGAGATATGGTGCTTTCTCACTTGCATCACAACCATGACCGCTCCGGTATCCGGTTGGCAAAAGCTTCAAAAATTAAATTTGAGGAAGATGCAAAGTCGGACGACGATGAGACTCTTGATCAAGTAGCTGGGGCTTTGGTTAGGTAGTTTACAAGTCAACATTAATTAATCATTTATTTAAGTAGGTAGTTATTGGTACAGTCACGGATTTTTTCAGTCGCAGAACGAGTCCATGACTAGGTACTAAATTGACTTCGTATCCAAATGTATACATAAATACCACACTGATATGTTAATTTATACTTACTATAATACTGTAGGGAGATGACACGCTTTGTGTAAAATGTTAAACGCAATGAAAACAAAAATGGTTGTATTAGTTTGATCATGTTAATTCGTAATGCATGGAAGATTTGTCGTCATTTAAATGTTTTTACTAAAGCAAGCTATTAAAAATGTTAAAAGTCTGCTAATTAATTTTTAAATATTATCCATGTGAAACCCCTCTAATAATAAAATTTCGATATTTCAACATTAATTGTATTTGTATGGCAGTTAATAAATATAAGTATATCTAAAGCTTATTATGTTAGATATCTCAGATACATCAACGAATTAATACCAAAAGCCTTTATGGCCAAAACGGTCTCATTTCTATTTTTAATTAAAATAATGATAACAAAATAAAAAGTGAAAAGTGAAAAGCTTAAATAATAAAGTAAAAGATAGCACGTAGAGAATTAATCATCGTCTGTCATAGCGATTTGTATGTCACTTTGAATTTTTTATTAAGATCTACATTTTAGTAAAACTAATCGTACTTAGATTAAAAAAAAAAAAGAATGTCTAGTTCATATTTAGTGTATTCTTGATAATTATTAAAAGATTTTAAATAAGAACCCCAGTTTCTGTAAGCTTCTACTTTTCTATACTTTTGACCCTGATCTCGCATAGTGCCTACTTTAACGTGCTTAAAGTATCTGTGAACTGTATTTCTTGTGAAACGATATGGTCCTGCGCTGAAGGACCCAAGTCCAAGT
This sequence comes from Euspilapteryx auroguttella, assembly GCA_951802225.1. Taxonomy (NCBI): domain Eukaryota; kingdom Metazoa; phylum Arthropoda; class Insecta; order Lepidoptera; family Gracillariidae; genus Euspilapteryx; species Euspilapteryx auroguttella. The sequence continues at coordinate 2,796,132 of OX637649.1, read as the reverse complement.
CTTTTCAGCCTAGGTCGAGGGTATCCAGCGAAGGTATTACTAGCTACTTATGATGATGATGATGATGTCCTCTTATCCCTCATCAGGGACTAGGGCTCTCAGTAAAGCTCGCTACTTGCTCCTGTATTGGGCAACCTCCTCCTCCTCCTCCTACTTATGCAGTATTAGTTAATAATTCAAATTTGGCATGAATGTTCTGTTGTTCGAACTCTCTTTTTGTGCACAGCGTGGACTGTTGGTTTCTTTTTCGCCCGCGTGGCATACGGCCTTTCATTTCACCACCTCCCCTCATTCAATATAAGTTCATATTGCATTTTATAATTAGATGTAATTGTAATAGGTAGGTATGGTTTCGGGTATTTTACTCAAACCATCAATAAGCGATACCTATAAGTATCGACGTATATAATAAATAACGTATATAATATATTAGTGTGTAAAAGTAAAATTGTTTGCATTAGTTTAAAACTTTAAACGAAATTTCCTGACTTCTGTCTCCTTCTATGTTTGAAGAATGTAAATTAGTTATAGTTTTTTTTAACTTGGATGCTTGCTATTAATATAATTTTCTTGAATACTAACCTATGGTTTTTTATTAATTCATATAATACAGATTACAGGCTTGCTTAATGAGTTCATTTTAATTCTCATACGCTTTTATCTTTTTTTTTTCAAGTCGTAAATATTTTCAACTTGATTTTTACATTAAAAAGATAACCGAATTTTGAATTGATTTGAATTTCAAAAGGCTTTTATTTTATATTTAAAAAAAAAGTTGTTTAATAAGTTTTTATAAAGTGATAGCTGCATAAGACTTAGGTTAGGATAAAATACGGCACTTTATCATTTATTATTTAATACTAACATCTTATGATGCTTTTCTGTTACAGTATTGACGTTCCTGGAGCGTCCGAACGGCCGTAAGATAGCTATTTTAGACGGCTACGTCTACTATAAGAACAACAACAAAAATGCTTCTATGAACTACCGCGACTTTTGGCGCTGCAACCGCGGCTACCCATGCAAGGCTAGTTTCAGTCAGGACCAGGATGGAAATATCGTTCGCATGCGCCTTAACCACACCCACCCAAGATACTATAAAATGAAATATTTTGAATAACCTAGACGGAATATTAGTAGTCTTGAGTTTTTTATTTTATTATAAAACTAGCTTCTCGGTGAACTTTGTATCGCGCCTCACAATTTGTACGGGGAAAAGAAATTGTTACACATGTTTTTTTCATATTTTCTCGCCTTTTTAACCTTCCCTGGACTAAGCACTACAAATATTTTAAAACTAAAATCAGCAAAATGGGCCTGGCCGTTCACGACTTTTAGCGAGACTAACGAACCACGATTTGTTTATATATATATTTACATATATATAGATAAAATAAAAAAAACGTTATGGATTTAACGTTTAATATTTATAAAGCGCCACCGGTTTAGAACGGTCACCTCTAGTTTAACAAAAAAATATCGTTGGCCAGACTTTATTTTCGCTTTTTATTATATACTTAGGTTTACTTGTAAAAAAAATGCATGATAAGAAGGTTTAATTATAAATTACTGCAAACTGTTTAGAAAAAATAGATGTATTGCTTACTTATGTTATTGCTTACTTTCTAAATAAACCTGTAAAACATGAAATTTTGTCTGACATTATTTGACTCTCTACCAATCCTTTGATTTGTTAAATCCATTAACATCATCCTCTGCGGATAACTTAATTATTTAAATCTTTTTTTTCAATAAATAAAATTTAAATTTAAGTGATTTGGGCTCGTAATTCGAAGGGCAAGAAAATTGGCATTATCAATGATCACACGTTCCGTTGGACGCGTATGAGCGCCGGAAACTTATCTTTGTACCAAATGGGGCACGTGTAGGTCCAGGAAATGTATTTTTTTTACTTTAATGCAAAAAATTACTTACATTAGGTGCAATTTTTGTTTAAATTTAGAAGATAACTTGTTTTGGAGCATCGCCATGTTGTAACTGAGGGAAAAGTTAGGTTTTAATGTTTTAAATTGACACACCTCTGCTCAAGAAGCTAGACTTATGCATGTGGAATGGAATCTATTATAGAAATTAGATAAAAAACTTTTTTTAAGTCTGGTAAAATCAAAGTTTAGCATCAACAATGTCTTAAGGATATTTTGGATTTACTTAGTTAAAATATATTAAAAATTGCAAACAACATGTATGTAAATCCAAAATATCCTTAGGACAGTGTTGATGTGTATATTATATTGCTTGAGGCAAGCTGAATCAAGGTCCAGGCAAGCGAATGAGGAAACAACAGTCCGCAGGAGCACAACCAGTCCGAATAACGAAACAATGTACGGAGACAGCTGTCACACGAGTCAGACCAAACCGTCTCGCGGCATGCCGCCCATCAGAAATACACAGAGGAACAATCTAGGAGATGTTTTTGGACTTATTAGACGTATCTAGTTGTATATATTGTCTCATTTAAATTAGTATCAGGTCATACTTTTACAACCTAAACAAATCTAGTGCGTATCCGACCTTGACAGGAGTTGTTTTTAGTAATGTTGCTCGAAATTGAAGCAAGGTTTTGAGAATATTAAATTACTGAGTACTATACTATACTATGTAAAGTTATAATACTTCACTTAATAAACATATACGCTACAAACAATATACTTACGTAATATGTATTATTTGACATCAATGACATACATGCGCTCTAAAGCCTTTCTCATTCTACTGATTCTCAAATAAAATTATGTTTCAGTTATTTGGAGTTGTACTTCGAAGGGCAAGAAAATTGGAATTATCAATGATCACGTGTTCTACTGGACGCGTAGGAGCGCCACCTCGGAAACTTATCTTTGTACCAAATGGGGTACGTGTAGGGCCAGGTAATGTGCATTTCTTACTTGACTGCGAACAAAATTAAGTCTTATCAGTTGTAATTAATGATTGTATTAACAAGATAACTTATTTTAGAACATCGCCCTTTTCTATAACTGGAAGACAAGTTTAAGAAGAGAGTTCAGATTTTTTAAAAGATACACTGTCTATGTCTAACTACTATTGATTTCTGTTTCAGATTTAGGACTGACAAGAACGGAGTCTTAATCCAAGCACAGCTAGAGCATACACACCCTCCTCACAAATTCTTTTTAAGGAATGGAATCTATTTTAAATTATAATATGATAGAAACGCTTTTCGATAATAAACGAATGTTATTGTTTCAAACTTCTCATTACTGTTTCGCTATTGCGGTAGAGGTTATTATTAATTGAAACCTCGTGGTTTGAAATACATTTTTTGTTCGTGAAAATTGTTTGTTCTTCTTTCTGGGGGCAGTGATAGTAAAACCATAATTTTTTTAATTAAAAACAAAACAAAAAAGCGGATATTAAAATCTAAGAAACAAAATCTGTCAACCCGCTCCATGCTGGCACAAAGCATTTTACATTACATATACATCCACTTTTGTAGTGGCGTGCTTCTTCCAGTGCAGTCGGATATAATCATAGTATAGTATGAAGCAAGGAGGTTCGTTCGACCTCTCGCGGCTCCAGGCAAGTAAATGAAAAAAGTCCTTTCTCTGAGGAGAAAACCAACAGTCCACACGAGCACAGACCAGTCCGAATAACAAAACACTGCGGAGACAGCTTTCGTCACACGAGCGAGACCAAAACGTCTTGCGGCAGGTCGCCCATCCGAGCCATCAACATGATTTGTTTGGGATTATTAAACCTATCTAGCTGTACAGTTTGTTTCGAGTAAACATACTTTACAACTCAACAAATCTGGCGCGTAGTCTCCGATCTTACTAGAGTTGTTTTAAGTACTTACTGTCGCTCGAAATTGGAGCACGGTTTTGAGAATATTAGGTACTGAGTACTATGAAAAGTAATATGTACTTCATTCACATAATAAACATATACACATGCATTAATTGTTTGTATTATTTGACCTCCGTCAATGTCATACATACGCCTCTTAAACAATTCTGATTCTACTGATTCTTAAATAAAATTATGTTTCAGTGATTTGGGCTCGTACTACGAGGGGCAAGAAAATTGGAATTATCAATAATCACGTGTTTTACTGGACGCGTAATAGCATCACGTCGGAAACATATCTTTGTACCAGATGGAGTAGTCCGTGTAGGGCCAGGTAAAGTGCATTTTATTTTATTTTGACAGGATTGGGTGGGCATACACATATAACTATTTATAATATCGTTATTGTTACAGATTTAGGACCGACAAGTGCGGCGGGATAATAAATGGACATCTAGAGCACACACACCCTCCACACAAATTCGTTGTCAAGAATGGATACTATTTTAAATTACGATAATTTTGTTCGTCGATCGTGATGATAATATGAAATGTGTATATATAAAAGTACCCACGGAAAATAAAATAGAGCAGCAATAAATACATAAAGAAAATTTTACCACACGTTTTACTAAGTACCTAATACATATAAAAAGTGTTTATTGAAGCACGAATTCAATATGGTATATATGTAGTAATGGAAGTAGACTAAGAAAAAAAGAAAAGGCATTTCATTCATAACTAAGGTAAAACACCCAATGCTTGATAGTTACCCACTAATTGATAATTTTGAGTTTCACTTGTTATAATAGGTATTTCTGAACATATATTGCCTTGAAAACGACTTAAACTACTAGTGGTAACATCTGTTAATAACTTTCGGAACTTTAATCTTTGATAGATATTAATATAAACCAATGATAGAATTATTTTTCAAACATGGCGTACAGTATTCACCGCTCGTCGTATTTCTTACGTTTTTCTTAAGGATTCGTTGGTTTTGAAGCCTCGTAATTCAGAGCTGGTGCCTCGTAAACAGTATGTTATCATTTTATTACACACTTTAAGAGTGAAACATTATTTAATGTCTTAGTTTTATTAAATTGAGACAGTTGATCATTGAAATATGAAAGGTATCAATTAGTGGTCCAAAAAATGTACGGTTTCTAGTAATTGATATACCCTATCAATTAGTGAGGCAATCATGTTTTTTAATAAACCTTTTTTTTTGATGAATTTTAGATAGGGTTGTACATTTGGATTTAATATTTTTAGGTTTCCCTCTTAAATTTTGACTCAATCTAGTAATTGATAGAGGGTATCAATCATTGGGTCTTTGGGTATCAATCATTGGTCTACGAAAACAAATTTTCTATTAGATGCAGTTAACAGCCGATAAGGATTGAATATCACATGGCCTGCAATCTTACCTAACCAAACACATGAAAAAACCATTGTGGCATGGATTCTTGATAAAATTCAAAGGCAGGTTTTCCAGTATCTGGTGTTTGTAAGTTACTAGAAAAAAACCTAAAACAAAATTATGTCTTTAAAGAAGATGCAAATCAGGTAAAAACCAAAAGCCTAGAAACAGATAAAGGACTAGGACCATCATATAAGTTTGAGTCAGAAAAAGAAATTATAGAGAATGAGAGAGCAATAAGCAAAAAAAAGAAAATACAAGAAAATAAAGAAAGAGAACACGAGACAAATAAAAGACAAGTAACCAACGATAGCTTTTGAAATTGCCAGGGAAACATGTTTAAAATTCAGAGAAATAGTCTAGAATATAATTTTTTTGAGTAACAAAGTAAGACACAAAAGTACATTATTAAATAAAGGTGCAAACAAATTGAATTTGCATGCAATGGGTGGCCTTATCGCTTAAAGCCTTATTTAGTTTGGTTGTTATAAATTTATTCTGATACTAATTGATTTAATTTCTTTCTTTTTTAATTTTGTTTTTATCTTAAGAACATCAAATTACCTACAAAACATTGTATCAATTATTGGTTCATATTGTTATCAATCAATGGGTAAATGAGAAATTTGCCTATCAATTGGTGGTGCAATTTATGAACAAACGAAAAAAAAATCGTAAAAAATAAAAGCAATTAAAATTTATATTATTTAAAATAGGAATAAGATACATAAAAGACTGTTTTAGAATATTACATTTGAAGAAAGTTCCTAATATCAATAAATTATGCTATTTCCTATGAATGTCTAGTTATTTCTTACTATAATGTCAATCATTGGGTGTTTTACCTTAGACTAAACGTAAATGACGCAACTTTTAATTTTGGTGCCTCTTTGCATGGACGTAAAGGCTATAAGAAAATCGTTCAAATTTTTTTGACTGAACCGGCGACCGCTTCGTACCGCCTAACATAATACTATTCTGCGTATGTAGTATATTACTTATATTAAGACCTTCCTCTTCAACCCCTATCTATTAATCTATCAAAATCTGTTGCATAGTCCGGTATGCGACTGTGTTTTAAAACATTGTAGTGATTTCATGTAAGCTCAAATTTCAGAGTATCCAAACTATATAACAACACCTAAAGGAGTGCGCATTCTTAAGGATGGCTACAAGTTTTATTTAAAGAAAAGCTCATCTAGTACAAGTGAACGCTGGCTCTGTACGAACGCAAGCTGCAACGCGAAAATCATCCTGAACAAGCTGGCAGGGACTGTCGTATACTCAAGTTTGATTCATGGACACAATCCATTCAAGTTCTTTATTAAAAACGGAGTCTATTATAAAGCTTAAGAGCGCGCCGTCCGCGTAGTTACGCGGTACTAGGGCCACTTACGATAAAAATAAATAATAATATCTTCAAAGCCATGGCGTTTAGAAAATGTGTGTTAGAGAATGTGCGTCAATGATGAACTAGATAATCCGGCTTAGATTATTTAAAGCACTGGTGTAGTATTTAGGTTTAAAATGGAATATAAGGAATATAATGTTTTTTGCCGAAAGTGACCACTTTTAGTAACAAACCGTATATTTCTAATAGCCTTATGCTGTCCAACAGTGCCTTAAAAATTCTTAGCAGGATTTTCCAGTGCATCATTGATTGGTTTGATTCCGGCCATGGGTTACAAGATGTTTTTTTTGAGATTAGCTCTAGTGTCGCAAAAAAGAGTATCTACGCAGTATCTTGACCCCGATTCAAGCATTCAGATGCCTGGCTTCTTCTTCCTAGAAAGTACTGGACTTAAATGATAAGATATCGAAACACACAGAGAAGGCCAGAATCACACAGATGCACTGAGCTCATAATTATTTTGAACTTGGGTTGAATCGGATCCGAGGTGCGCGGGTTCAAACGATTTTATGAGGAATCCTATGCCCGCTGTTCACAATCTAATGGCGGCGTCGCTCGTTGGTGCACCAAGTTGACATATTATGTATAAGTAGCATAAGGTAGATGTGGTTAAGTTACAGAGGGCCTAGCCATCCAATGCTTTTGCATTTCCGTAAAAATCAATATATATAAAACTCTTCCGTTACTGACTGACTGACTGACAGACAACCAAGAGCCGAAACTACTGGGCGTTGTGGACTGAAAATTTTCAAGTGGGTTCCTTGGGGAGTGTAGGGGAGCACTAAGAAAGGATTTCCCGAAGTTCCCATGGGAACGGGTAAAAACGGGATTTTGGTGTTTATGAGAAATCTGCGCGTGTAAAACCGCGGGGCAGCCTCTAGTATTTAATAAAAAAAATATAAATTACATTATAAAGTAATAATAATATATATTTAATAAGGATTCATCCGTGGTTTATGTTCACAGTTTTTTTAAATTCAGATTTTCGTTTCCTTTTTCGAACAAGACACTTAACTCAGGTCTCTATTTGCATAGATATAAACGCTTTAAGAATGAAGTTTACTATTGTATGTACAGTGGCGGTCTAGGAGGCCGTAACAGATTTGTCTATTGTTTCGTCAGCTCTAGACTGTATTGCCAAAGAACAGAGCTATTTTGCAATACAGAAAAACCGAAAGTGTTACGGCGACCTAGACCGCCACATTACAAGCAAAATATAATTGTCAAACAAGTCAAAATTAAATAATTTCAGAATATCCACATTACATCACAACGGCGAGAGGCAAAGGCACGCGCATCCTCAAGGACGGCTACATGTTCTTCTTTAAATCAAGCTCTAATCTCACAGAGCGATGGACCTGCACTATTTGTGGATGCCATTCTAGCATAAGCCTCGATATAAAGACGAAGACTATAAAAATATATAATCCCTACCACAACCATGATTCACCCAAGTTAATTTGCAAAAATGGTGTCTATCACAATCTTAGGTAATGTACTTAATGTTCTGTGCCCTTGTAAAGTGAAAGAGACGTGTTCTCTCGTTGAATAAAGTTTTAATTTACAATGATGGGTGGCAAGTGGGTTATATACCATACCACACTACAGTAACTACTTAATACAGGCTGAAAAAAAAAAAAAATTAGCATTTATTAATATTTTGTAGGTATGTACGTTAGTTACCCTAGCGCTAGTTGGTAAGATAGGTAGCATAGTTTTTTAAATTGATATTTATATATGTATATTTGTCAAATATTATTATAATTTTAGTATGCAAAAGTTTTAATAATACGACTAAGATAATAAGATAAGACTTATACTTAACTTACTTACTTTTTATATACTAATTTAGAATACAAAATTTTTTTTAATTTTATTTTTATCTACACGAAATAAATCCTTACATATTGTTGCTAATTATTATATTTTATTTATGTAAATATATAATATATATACGGCGAATTATTAAATTAGTTTATAGGCCCAAGAGTACTTATAATCATTAAAATTTTGAAGGATTAAAGTTAGATAGATCGATAGATATACACTTTTTTTAATCAACTTTACACAATTACAATTTTCTTAAATTATTTATAGTGATAATATCAATGATTATTTTCAGTGGTAATGAAATATATTAAAACCATAAGAGGGAAACGTCTGATGGTAAACGATTATACCTTCTGCATAAATCATAAAAATTCAAAAGGAACAAACTGGAGATGTACGACAAGCAAAAGGTGTAAAGCTCGAGTGACCCTAGATGCTGCGGAGAACTTCATAAACGGTGTCCTGAGCCACACACACGACCCTCCAAAAATGTATATTTCTGACGATGTGTACTACAAAGTGTAGAAAAGCTTCTTTACAAACGCCGACACGACTATAGCTCGACTGACCCTAGCTAAAAAGTTTTCATAATTTTTTTTATAGAAAGTAATTTGATCCATACAACAAGAAATGTCATCTTATTGCATTTGTGTTATTGTTATGAATTAATTGTATAAACGCAATTTTGTTTTTGTTTCAATATGTGCCTAAATTCTCAAATAAATATTATTAACTAGTAGGCGCCTCACGGCTTCGCCAGCGCATTTTCCCTTGAAACCTCAAATTACCAAATTTCCCGTGGGAATTTCGGGATAAACAGTAGCTCTTTTCTCAGACATGACGGACCATTGGTCGAATCTTACTGTCACTTTTAATCGCTTTTGACATTTCAATGCGGGAAAATGTATGGAGACGATCGACAAAAGTGACAGATAGATACGACAAATTCGACAAATTATCCGTCATGCTACCGCCGCAGGGCATTTACGTACTAAGCGCACCAGGCAGGACTAGAGCACTGAAATGCAACCCTTATTAGTTGTAAGGGATTTAATAATCCTTTATTAATTTATTTTCAGCGATAATAAAACTTATCAACACTATAAAAGGGAAACGTATGATGGTAAACGGTTACACGTTCTGCATAAAACATAAAAACTTACATGGTACTAACTGGAGATGTACGAGCGGAAATAAGTGTAAAGCGCGGGTGACCCTAGATGCTGCAAACAACTACATAAATGGTGACCTGATCCATACACACGAACCTCCAAAAATGTATATGGCTAATGATGTGTACTATAAAGTGTAGAAAGTGACCTCAAGTGACTTAATGAACCCAACGCATAGCAATCAAACTGTTAAACATTATTTAAATCGTGCTGTAAATTTATAAACAACTCAAATTCACATGTTGATACGCATGTAAATTTGAGTTGATTATGAGACTATTCTATCTGTATAATGATTGCAGAATTTTGAATTATGTTCTGTATTATCTAGGAGTAAAATTTATGTACCAAAATTTAAAAAAAATTGTGTGCAAATTGATTTGTGTTTTCAAATCATTCGTTCGTACCGTTTTCTGTTTTGAGAATATTTTTGAGAATATTCTAATGCTTTGTCACCCGAGGATAGTGTAGATTCCCAACAGTGAAATAATTTTTCAAATCATATATTTCCTCTTTATGATGTTAGTATAGATTAGTTTAAGTCTAATTTAATTGTAATACTTTAAGATTAATCGTAATTTTATAGGGTATTTTAATTACTTTTTAAGCTGCTTTTTTGCGCTTATTCTCTTATTCTCTTACTATGGAAAAGAATATAATACTTACACTTTATCGCATACAAAGTATATAAGATACAAAACTAAATTAGATTAAGTTTCAATTCAGGGTGCAGACAAATAGAATTAGCATGCAATGCGCAAAATTAGTTTATTTATAAAGTAAAATTAATACATACATGTTTGAAATGTATTTCGTTCAATCCTTTTACTAAAACACATGTGATAGACAATGTCGAGCCAGAGAGCGCAATCTGCTGTTGAGGGAATCACATGCTAGGATCAAATGAAAGATATTTATAATGTATATATTATTATGCTTATCTAATTTCGGTAATAAGGGACTCTGATTAAATCTAAATTATTTTTACCGCACACCAAAGCGTTATTACTCCACATTTTTTTTTGTCAAACAAATAAATTAGATATGTATTTAATTGGGTAGGTATTTTCTTTTCAGAACAAGCACAGTTTATCAAAATGCTTAAAGGAGAAAGACTGTTATTTCACGGGTACACTTTTGCAATCAAGAATAAATTTGGATCTGGCACCAATTGGAGATGTACCAGCTCGCGATCATGTGATGCAAAGGTTACCCTGGATGTCGGCAATCACTTTGTAAAAGGCCACCTAGAGCATACACATGCACCGCCTAAACTGTTCTGCCGGGATAATGTCTATTTTACTATCTGAAATTTTGTATTAAGAATAAATAAAAGTTTTTTTTTTAAATAAGGAAATACTTTTACTTAAAAAAAGTACAATTGTTATATTATAAATGCGAAAATCTATTTCTATTTTACTATTTGAAATTTTGTATTAAAAGAATAAATAAAGTTTTTTTATAGTAAGGAAATACTATTACTTAAGTAAAGAAATTATAATTGTACTAGAGGCTGCCCCGCGGTTTTTCCCGCGCAGATTTCTCATAAACACAAAAATCCCGTTTTTTCCCGTTCCCGTGGGAATTTCGGGAAATCCCTTCTTAGTGCTCACCTACACTCCCTAAGGAACCTACATGCAAAATTTCAGCCCGCTACACCCGGTAGTTTCGGCTCTGCGTTGTCTGTCAGTCAGTCAGTCAGTCAGTCAGTCAGTCAGTCAGTCAGTCAGTCAGTCAGTCAGTCAGTCAGTCAGTCAGTCAGTCAGTCAGTCAGTCAGTCAGTCAGTCAGTCAGTCAGTCAGTCAGTCAGTAACGGAAGAGTTTTATATATATTGACTAGAAGCTGCCCCGCGGTTTTTCCCGCGCAGATTTCTCATAAACACGAAATTCCCGTTTTTTCACGGGAAAAAACGGGAACGGTCCCGTGGGAATTTCTGGAAATCCCTTCTTAGTGCTCACCTACACTCCCTAAGGAACCTACATGCAAAATTTCAGCCCGCTACGCCCAGTAGTTTCGGCTCTGCGTTGTCTGTCAGTCAGTCAGTCAGTCAGTAACGGAAGAGTTTTATATATATTGATTATCCATACTAAATATTATAAATGCGAAAGTAACTCTGTCTGTCTGTATGTTCGTCTGTCTGTCTCGCTTTCCTAAGAAAACTACGGAACCGATTTGAATAAAATTTGATGGGAAAATGCGCTGGCGAAGCTGCCGGGCGCCCACTAGTTAAGAAATATTTCTGTCTGCAAAAGTTATTAAAAGTATAAGTATTTTTCAGAAAGAGTTAAATTCATACTCACATCAAAAGGCGAGCGGTTGATGGTTGACGGTTTCACTTTCTGCATTAAGAACAAAACTTTATTCGGCACTGTCTGGAGATGCACTAGCAATTGTAAAGCTAGAATTACACTGGACAATAACAGTGTAATTTTAAAGAGCGTACTGGAGCATGAACATGAAGCTCCGAGGATGATCTGCAAGGATGGAGTATATCATAAGGTTTAATAATAATAAAGTGTCTTATGTTTAAGTTTTTTTCAACATAAAACTAATACATTTGTATCTCGTATTGTGTATGCCTTATTACAGTAAGTGATTTTTTCATGTGCTTTTATTTATAAAAGATATTTTATATTAACGAACAATAATTTACTGTGTTTCAAGAATCGACAGAAAAACACGCCACAAAAAACAATTATCGAAGTTTTCGCCTTGAGGTGATGCCTTATAAGGTTCAGTAACTACAAAAATGTGTTTTTATGTTGAAATAGTGCATGAAATATTTTGTTTAACTTTTAATATTGATTGATTATCGAAAAGTTTCGATTTGTTATTTTCCTCTGTGTTTCCAATTTTTGTCTTAGATATATACATTACTAAACGAAAATCATCATTTTTTTTTCATCATTGTTTTTCCTTTTTTTGATTTGTATGAAAGTAAGTAGTTACCTACACTGAAACAAGTTCAAAATTTAAATAAAATTCGTTTTCAGTTCATTATAAATTCATCAATACGGAGAGAGGGGTAAGGCTATTGGTCGATGGATATTCGTTCTGCAAAGGGAACGCAACGCGTAGAACTCAGCGCTGGGTCTGCTCATATACCCGCTGCAAGGCCAATGTTATCTTCTTTACAAGACATGGAAAAAACGCCAAAGAATTCAAACTTGATATTCCTAAATCATCGTTCCTGTTTCACGAACACTCTCGGCCACGATTGGAGCTTCGTGGAAATGTTTATCATAGAGTCTCGATCACTAGACGAAGCGACGTTAAGCCAATCCTGCAAGAGTATAAGTTGCCCAAGGCAAAATTATCTTTTTACTCGAGTGGACAATGGAAATAATTTACTTTTTCATACTGAGTTATTCATGATTGTGATTTTTTTTTATAATTTTTCGCTGCTAAAGAATCAGCCTTTTTTTTGAGACTTTTGATTAGTTTAGTTTGTTTTGATAATAATAAGTTAATATTATTGGGTAAGTAAGATTACTAAATTGCATCTTCCTGCGAGCATTCAAAAAATATATTTTTTTACCCATGCTTAATCATTTATCAAAGTATGTAGCAATTAACTACGTGCCACTACGTGTAGCACAAGAGGAGTGACGTTTAGTTATAAACTTGCGTACTTTGTGTATTTTTCTGTTCTTGTGGATGTCCAAGATCAATTTGTAAAGGCCACCTGGAGCGTACAAGACAATATGTACATTATGAGAATAAATATAATTTCTAATTATGATTTTTTTTTACGTTAAAGTTTAACGAGTACAAGGTTCAATAAGAAATTTACTTGCTTGTGCATGCATTAAGAAATTAACTGTCTGAGTAATAAATTTTATTGAAGTTATAAGTGTTTTTCAGAAAGAGTTAAATTGATACCCACAACAAAAGGAGAGCGTTTGTTGATTGACGGTTTCACTTTCTGCATTAAAAACAAAAATAGATATGGCACTGTCTGGATGTGTACTACTAACTGTAAGGCCAGGGTCACTCTGGACGACAACAATGTTATTATAAAGAGCGCACTGAACCATGGGCACGAACCTCCGACACTGTTCTGCAGGGATGGCGTTTATGAAAGAGTTTTTTGCAAAAATGTAAATTATATAAGGAAGTGAATCCAAAATTAAAATATTAGTCAGATGCTCCCTTTACGTCGTGTCGTGCGTGTAGTCTTTCATAAGGATTCGCATACATGTGCATTTATTATATATGTGTCAAAGTAGATAGGTACTTTATTGTTAGATAGTCATTTGCGTTCGCAAGTTTTGCTCCCTATTATTATAACAGAAAAGAAAGTTAAAATATAATTCAGCGCGCAGAAAGCAGTCTGAAAACCTAATTTATAAAAAAACAAGGTTTTTGTCATAGGGACTCATCATGTTAAATGTTAGACTTAACGTAAATAATAGGTGTCTATATATTTATTTATAAACGTATGTAACGTGCAACCCTTAATGTTAATCTAGTCAAACTAGTCAAATAAATAAGTTCGTGATAATTGTGATAATAATAAAAAAGCAAGATTACAAAAAAAAACATGGTATTGGTTATCGTGGACTCAATGAAATTGATCTGCAAGAATGGCGTATATATGAAAGTTTTTGTAGAAAGAAATGTCAGATTACGAGGAAGTAAATTCAAAATAAAAATCACTGTCAGTTTCTCCTTTTGTGTCGTGTAGTGAGTGACTTTATAAGTTTCCATGCATGTGCATCTGTTAAATAATATGTGTCAAAGTAGATAGGTACTTTAATATTAAATGTTATATAGTAGAATTCACAAGTATAAAAGAAAATCCAAAGCAAAAGTATATTTATAGGGTTTGAACGTTGCGTGCAGAAAGCAGTATTAAAAGCTACGTAAGGCTTTGTAAAACAGACGGCAGGCGCTAGCCTTGCGGCGCTTGAGCGTCGACTTGTAGTGTACTATGCAAACAGAAGGCGCTCTAGCGCGACGCTACAGCCATCCGTCCGTTGTCCGTTTGACAAATGCTTTAAAAAAATATTGTCACAAGTGACCATGTTATTCTAAGACTAATCGTACTTATACCCGGCGAACTTCGTACCGCCCAAACTATTAAGTATTTTGTGCATGTATTATACTTATAAACCTACCGCTTGAATCACTCTATCTATTAAAAAAAACAGCATCAAAATCTGTTCGGTAGTTTTAAAGATTTAGCCATACATAGGGACAGACGCGGGAAGCGACTTTATTTTATACTATGTATTTACTATGTATTGATAAGTGTCTAATTATCTATTTATCTATAAACTATATGTATGTATGTCACGTGCAATCGATGGTGTTGTTCTAGTCAAACTAGTTAAATTAAAAGTTCGTGATAAACTCACGGTATTTTAAATGGTTTCATTCTACAAATTTCTCTCTCATCGATCGTGGTTATATCGATCAAAAGTTATTTTATTCATTTTATTTACTTTTTTTTTGTACACTTTTTTAACATTGACTTCACAAATATATTTTTTTGGAAAATTTGAGTTCTTTCTATGATAAAAGGACTAAGGCTTTTTGTAAGTGGATTACACTTTCTACTCATCTGTCTCGTGAGGGGGCTTGTATATTCATTAATTTATAAAATTATAAAACGAATTGAACATAACTGGGTACGCGAGTACCTACGCCACGTCATACATGACTTTATTATTCTTTCGAACCTTCTTCACCTATCAAAAAATCCAGTGTATTTCATTTCAAATGAAGACGTCATCCGGTTATCATAGCAACACTGTAGATTACCCAAAAACCCTTATTTAATGTTTTTTGTGAATAACTATTAAAGATACTACTTAATACCATACTAAAAAGATAAAATTTGCTTTTAGAACTCACTGTACTAAAGTCGAGGTACACTGGAAAAACTATAGTTCTCTTGGACAACTACACGTACTACTGCAAGAGGCAAATAAAAAAGATAAACCATTTTGTGTGGCAGTGTTCTACTCATAACTACAAGGGGTGCAACGCCAAACTGAAGCTGGATGAAAACTATTCGATTCTGCAGTGCACAGTGCAACACAACCATCCTCCTCAATCTAAGTATTTTATTTTTGATGGGCAGTATATCAAAGTCTAATGACATACTAGAGGTTTTTTGTCTCCTGTTATTTTCTACAATGCTTTGTATAACCTGAATTTATTCTTCCTATTTATATAAATATTCATGATCCTGGTTGTTCATGAACATAATGTATAAAAATCTAGCTACATTTATTAATTAACTTAACGTGAAGCATAGTTTAATTTTATTTACTAACGTTCCGTTTTATTATAGTAACGTGATTTCCAAAGAAAGCGTTTTATCATAAAGATTTTTCGTTTGTAGTGCAATTATAATAAAGTTTATCAACTAAAATAGGGATCTACTCATTTACTTGTGCTTTGACTGTGCTTTAATTTCAACTGAACCTAATTGTCTTCTCAATCTTCAAATACACATAGGGTTTGATAGCTTAAATCTTAAAATATTATAAAAGAAGCTAGCAAAGCTATCTATTTTCAATTGTCGGACTTCATCATTAGTTCGGACTTAAAAGTTTATACCTATGATGTTTTGTTTTCTAGAAATAATATTAGTGAAATCACAACGAGGGAACCGAGACATGATGCTCGTAGATGGCTACACGTTCAGCCAGTGGCGGCAGTGTGGAAAGAAAATACATTGGAGATGCTCCTCCCACCACGGGAAAGGATGCAAGGCGCGCATGAGCATTACTGAAGAGGGACATCTGAGTACAAGAAGCTCAGTCCTGCAACACAGCCATGCACCAATCAGAAAATATGTTTTTGAAGATGGTGATTTAGTCAGTGTTGAGAAACTCGCTAAAAAGGAATAAGATAAGAATAATGAATTTAAGTTTATATGGTTTCACAAGTGTGTACCTTAAAAAAATATAAAACCCGATTAAAACTGTTCTTATTGCGGTTGAGCCCTAGGCAGTATGAACCCCCAGAAAGCCCAAACCAAAACTCGATTTAAGTGGACTGTATAAAAAGATTTAGGCTTCGAACGCACAGGCGGATTTTTATCCGCACGGCAACAAACCGCGCGGATAAAAATCCGCTGTTGCGGTTTTATTTCCGCGCGGTTGGAAAGGTTGTTATTTCATTTTCAACCTTATTCATAGGCCACGAAGGTACAGGCGAATTTTTAGCCGCGCGGAAATAAAACCGCGACAGCGGATTTTTAACCGCGCGGTTTTTTATCCGCTGGGCTTCCATAGGATTCAGTATTTTACATAAAATCCGCGCGGCAAAAAACCGCCTGTGCGTTCGTAGCCTTAATGGAAGACTGGTAAAATGGCCGTATACAAAATAATTAGATGCGTCTAGTGGAGAGGTAAAGAGCAGAGTGGCGAGGCCGTGATGTGGAAGGGGTCTCGCCGATGACGTATGCGTCGCGTATGACGTCAAGGCTGGTTGCGCTCCCCCCAGCCCGCGAGCTAGTGTGGCTATGAACCGGCTCGCCTTGCACCGGCACCAATAGTTCTTAATATACAGCAATTAGGTAAACTTCAATAATAATATGTAAATAAATAATCCATATATTTTTTAGTTACTGTGAATTAAAAATGTATAAGTTAATAGATTTATTGTAAAACTAGTTTTAGTTTTTCATTCAAGTCATCCTATAAGGGCATAATATTTTCCGTTAGTAATAAGTTTAAAAACGAATGTATTTTGCAAGGTATTTGGCTGATAAAAACTACCTATTTATATCACATACAGAAATACATGTGGTAAATTCACGAAAAAGCGGAAGACAAATGTTGCTTCTGGGCGGCTACACCTATAGCAAGTGGAGACAGTTTTGGAGAACTGGCAAGTCTACCATCACTCATTGGAGATGCTCGTCACACCACAACCGTGGATGCAAGTCTAGGCTCATTATCTACGGGCAACGTCTTCACAACCACGTAGAAGAACATACACATGAACCAGTTAATCATTTCGTAGATGACGATGATGACGGCTCGCAGCCTGAGTACTTGGTACAGGATGAAGACTCAGATGAACATGAAAGAATAGAAATGTTGCTGAGTAATGATAAGTGTGATGTCGAACAATTAAATTCTTGAAATTCATGTTTTAATAACATGGTGATGGTGGTTATATTATGGTGATGACGATGATGATCAAATGAATTTAAATTATATACTTATAAATTACTTGTATTAAACTAGTTTTTATTTTCAAAATAAAACATATATATGGAAAATTTAATTTTGCTTTGCTTTATGTGGCAGCCATTTGGTATATAGCCATAGTAGGTTATAACGATGTTAATTTATTTGGGTACAGTAAGATTAGTTAAGTGACAAAAATAAGCCACTTTCTCTAAAAAAAACTTTATATTTATTTTTGACATTGTGTAAAACAGTTTTAGTATGCGTTTTATTCGCACCTACCTATATGAAATTTACTCTGTTTTTGATAATGATATCAAATTTCAGTGATTCCTGAATTCTACATATCCTCCCGAGGCAATATGGTACTCTTAGTAAATGGATTCAAATTCCGCAAGAACACGGTATCAGGGCCGAAGACAAGATGGCGGTGTGCGTCTCACGAACGGTTTCACTGCAAAGCAGTGGTTCATACTGTCGACAGCACTGTAGTTTATATAGCAAATAACCACGTGATTGAAACCGATTTCATTAATAAAATTTAGGTTTAGGTAGGTAGTATTTAAATCTAGCTAGAACTGATGATATGAGCTTGACTACCGATCCCATCAAACACCCTGAGTTTCCTTCTATTTATACTAATAATTTTTAGATTAGACTTAGCTGCCTTCATAATTTGATTAGAACATAGTGTATTTATGAAAAAAATTATACACTAACTGTTATTTAGTTTTTTAGTTAATTATACGTTTTGGAATAATAATTAATTTTACTAAAATGCAATTTCATGGTATTAAAGCGGGCCTTCCAGATACTAGTCTTGTTTAAAGTATGTAATTCTTACACTTATAACTATATATTCGCATATTAAAAAACAATCAACGCAGTGCAAAAAAAAAATAGTAGGTATTTACAGACGTTTTGGTTTTCTGTTTACATATACCTATATATAATAATATCAATAAAGAACGATTTAAGAAAGTTAACATTTTGGATCAAACTTAAAACTTTTTAGAGATAGTAAAAATGTAAGTATGTGTTTCTTATTGAGCGCTTGCTTCATCGTAATCAATTTTTTAAACCAAACGTGTCCATATTCACAGTCCGAATAGTTACCTCAAAACGTGGAAATGTAATGTTGGAGCTGGATGGATACAACTATTGCAAACAATACGTACGCGGCCGTAGAGTGAGGTGGGTTTGCACGTCTAAAGCGAGCAGAGGATGCAGGGCAGCCATCACGACTGTAGACCATGAACCAGTTAAGTTTACTGGCAAACACATTCACTGATCAACGAGTTGAAACAGTACTATGAATGGAATGAGTTGATCGTGGGTTGAAACAGGAATACAAATGGGTTGAAAGCGGAAAAAATAACCAAAGGTAGAAAGTCCGTGGGTCGAAACAGGAACAACCCTTGTTTAGTTTCCGATATTTTTACATCCTAATTTTTTTTGAATAAAGGATACTTGTTGAAAACGTTAGTTTTGTTAGCGTGCAATTGCAATGACTTATAGGACCAGAGCTCATACTAACATTTCATGAAGACTTAGCTAACGGCTGGATATGTGTTTTGAGTACCGAGACACAGATTATTCCTATTAAGGTGGTAACTCTCGCTATGGCGCGAAATTCAATTTTTTTTGTGTTTTTTATTTATTCTGGCAAAAGTATACATATTTTTAAAAGTTTCAATGAATTCGCGTATGTAAAAAACTATTTGGTTTTAGAAATGGTTTTTTACATACGCGAATTCATTAAAACTTTATTAAAAATGAAAACTTTCGCCAGAATAATTAAAAAACGCGAAAATTTTTGAATTTCGCGCCATACCGTGACTTACCGCCTTAAAGGCTCATAGTAGGGTGGGTGAGTTAGAAATTAAGAGTGTCACGAAATCATGAAGTAATAAAGTTAAGCAATGTGAAGCAAAAAGGCATATTTCATTCAAAGATTGTATTTTAAGTCCTTCTATAAATCTTAATACGATCAACCATTAGTTATATAATTGCTGGGATCCTCGGAAAACGTCGTATCTATGACAAAATTTACAACCAGACACGCTTCTTTATACAACTAATATTATGTTTTTTTTTTAAGTCTGGCAGCAAGCCATAAGCTATAACTTTGATGGCATTTTAGTTGCAACGCAGACTATTGAATTTTTTTTTTTTTTGGTTTGGTAAATTTAAATACATGTGAAGTAAATATTAGTCCAAGAAACGAAGAAAAATGAGTGGAAATAATTCGTGTATTAAGCCGATTTTGGTCCTTTATTACTTTAAGGATGTTGTTGAGGATGCTTTTTACCACA
The DNA here is from genome assembly GCA_951802225.1 of Euspilapteryx auroguttella. Taxonomy (NCBI): domain Eukaryota; kingdom Metazoa; phylum Arthropoda; class Insecta; order Lepidoptera; family Gracillariidae; genus Euspilapteryx; species Euspilapteryx auroguttella. The sequence continues at coordinate 2,776,002 of OX637649.1, read as the reverse complement.
ACAATACCAAACTTCACCTTTTTTGATCTTGCTTTCGTAGGCTAATATAATATAGTTATAATAATAAAAATTAATAAAGGAAAACTAAAATATGGTATACATTTTATTGCAGTCTCATTTGTCACGTCCAGACATGGTAACATGATGTTGCAGATAAATGGTTACAACTACAACAAGGACAAGTCGATCGGTCCTAAACTCAGATGGGCTTGTACTTCACACAAAAGTAGGAAGTGCCCGTCAGCTGCCTACACTGTCGAAGATGTTGTTGTAAAGATCAACTATTCCCATAATCATTAATTTCATATTCAGCTCACTATACCATAAAACTTTATCTTAGCAACATTTGTCAAACTCTGGAAAAAAAACCAGATGTCCCGTCAGCTGATTTAACTAATAAATGTACTCCAAAATAGACAATGCGCATAGAAATCTTCGTCACTGTTCAACAACGGTCGTATTCTCGAGCGTCGGAAGGCGAGTATTGAATTGCATGCAATGGTCGGCCTTATCGCTAAAAGTGATGCAGATGAACACATATTAAAATCTTCTTATAGTAGGCAATTAGCGAAGAACTGCATGCGCATTATTAATTTGGGAATACGTACTGTTTGTATATAACAGGCCTGTTTTTTGTTAAATCCGTCTAACCTAGAAACAAAATTTAATAAAATGTATGACTTAATGACTGCTCCGTAGCTCAGTTGACAGTGATGTGGACTGAGTAAGCGTGAGCACCCGGGTTCGATTCCTGGGCGGGGCGAATATTGATATGATGAATATCGATGTTTGTTTCCGGTCTGGGTGTGATGTTCGTCTCTGTGTGTGTTTCGGGCGCCCTAGATACAGGTTCTTCCTAGTTAGGGGCTCTGAGTGTGAAAAAAAAAAAAAAAAAAAAAAAAAAAAAAAAAAAAAAAAAAATGTAAGTTGTAATTAAATTTAAACTTTTTTTTATTTGTTTTTTTTTTGTTATTTCTGATTATTGGGATATTTTTTTATTATTATTTTTAGATTAAATTCTTCAGTTCATTGACCGTACCTAGAGTAAAGCGGGTTACTTGTAAATAGTACAAGCTAAGGTAATGGGGTAATAGTGCAAGGTATATTGCCTGGTAGAAAGCTCATCCATAGCATGCATTTAAATAGGTACAGCACTAGGACGGCGTAGCATTTCTGGTTTTTCTGTATTCTAAAATAGCTCTTGTTTCTTGGTAGTCTAGGGCACACGAGATCATAATCAAAGGTATAACGCGGTCCTAGTCCGCCACTGTACTATTCAAAAAACTTTTTCATAATTCTACTTGAGATGTAACAATAACACGACATTGTTGATTATTGTTAGATATGTTTTTACAACGCCACCAAAAAAATTACAGTTAAATTCATCACATCGAGATTTGGTAACCCGATGCTGCAAGTGTTTGGCTTCAAATTCCACAGACAATTTCAGAATGGTGTAAAGGTGAGGTGGGCGTGCAGAGAGCAGAAGAACAAGTGTCGAGCCGCTGTCACGACTATTGATAATAAAATTGTTAAAATGTATGATAAACATAATCATTGCCTGGATAAATAAAAATTGTCTTCTTACATAGCTTTTGTCCAAGAATGTATTTCTTTTTTTTTTGCTTATTTTGTCACCTTTATACCTTTAACACCCTATTGTCTTAAAATTAGCTTTAATAAGACAACAAAATTAACTATACTAATTATATTAGTTTTACTTAATTTATATCTTCTTCTGGCACATACACGAAAGAGATGACATAAAGTTCTTGTTTATTACACAAAGTTGCAAGTTTCATTTAATAACCAAATACAACAAGATAATTTGTAGATTTCTAAAAGTAGGTATATATTATAATAAAATTTCAATTTTTTCACAGTAAGATTCGTTACTTCGAGACTTGGTAACCCAGTGCTGCAAATAAATGGTTATAATTTTTATAAACAATATCTGCGTGGTGGAAAAATTCATTGGCTTTGCATAGGACAGAGGAGAAAAAAATGTCGAGCCACTGCCATGACTATTGATAATCAACTTGTAAAACTGTATGACAATCATACACATTAAATGAAATAATTGACTTTCGTTTCTGGTTTTGCTTTCCAAGTTGAAAGGAACTGGTCCTTAGTTTTTGTGATACTTTAATTTACGATGCACTATGTATACATAAATACAATATATGTGCTTATACCCCGGTAAATAAAAAACACAGAATTACTTATCCTGTTGTTATTGTAAAAAAAGAGACGATAAAAGTACTTACTGTTTTCTTTAAGTGTCCAATAAGGAGGTTAGTTAATGTTAATTGTAAAAATGCGACTGGTCTTATTGGGTGCTGTGTTATCGGTTGATATGTAGAGTCGGTAAGTATTGGTCTTAACCGACATATCGGGAGCACAGCTCGAGCGTACCTTGGTACGTCCCTGCTGCGGCGGGGGCTGCAGGTGTACGGAGCGGGGGCTCTGTGCACCGTACAAGCGGCCTTTCGATGGGCTGCTACCATAGAACAGGCCATGATCACCCTTTTTTGCATGGGGGGTATAATGGTGGCCTGCATTATGCAGTTTAGAGTTGCTATTCCTTTGGGTGGTGCCCGAATTTTAAGATGCAGTGGTGGCCACTAGGGGCTTTTAGTCGGTGCGAGTCCGACACAAAATTATCCATTTGATGCTGCAAATAAATGGCTATAATTTTTATTACCAATATATGCGCGGTGAGAAAACTACGTGGGTTTGCATAGGACAAAGGAGAAAAAAATGTCGAGCTGCTGCCACGACTATTAATCGTGAATTGTAAAACTGTATGAAAATCATACACATTAGGTAAATAAAATTTCCATACATACATAACGAAACGCCTGTATCCCATCGGGGTAAGCAGAGAGGCATTATTACTTATTATCACAGTTATTTGTATGGATAAGGTTTTTACTATTAAGAAGTTTGAAAAGGGTAATTTTAGAAATACTTAAATAACATCAAGACAAATTTATAGGTTTCTATAGGTAGGCGTAGCAACATACATCAATATATATAAAACTCTTCCGTTACTGACTGACTGACTGATGACCCGCTATTCCCACGGGAACGGGAAAAACGGGATTTTTGTGTTTATGAGAAATCTACGCGGGAAAAACCGCGGGACAGCCTCTAGTCAATATATATAAAACTCTTCCGTTACTGACTGACTGACTGACAGACAACGCAGAGCCGAAACTACTGGGCGTAGCGGGCTGAAATTTTGCATGTAGGTTCCTTAGGGAGTGTAGGTGAGCACTAAGAAGGGATTTTCCGAAATTCCCACGGGAACGGAAAAAAACGGGAATTTTGTGTTTATGAGAAATCTGCGCGGGAAAAACCGCGGGGCAGCCTCTAGTAATAGGTATAATAACATTTTAATTTATTCACAGTAAGATTCGTTCCTTCGAGACTTGGTAAGCCGGTGCTGCAAATAAATGGCTATAATTTTCATAAACAATATCTGCGTGGTGTGAAAACTAGGTGGCATTGCATAGAACGGAGGAGAAAAAATTGCCGAGCTGCTGCCACAACTATTGATAATGAAGTTGTGAAACAGTATGAAAATCATAATCATTAAATAAAACTGGATTTTATCTCTGATTCTGCCTAAAGCTTTACCAAGTTCTAGTTCATTCGCGTATGTGATTAAAAAAATAAGAGTTATATATCAACTATAAAAAAATACTTAGTGTAATAATTGATTTAGGGCAAGCTCTTTAGAATACGAACTAAGCTGTACTTATACGTATGAATAGAATTCGTACGAATTGAGTGCACACTGAATACGTTTTTCGTTAGTCCGTTTGTCAATAGTTACCTAATCCATTGTTTGAACGAAATTCTTACGAAAACCGATGTAAAGTGAGCGATAAAAACTATATTTATTCTTCGGTTAATAAAAACATACAGAATTATCCCATTGTTAATATTTAATTTGTTGTTTCTTATTTTATAATTAGTAGGCGGGATTCGGTTAGTATTAGGTTAGGTTTTTTTTTTAATTCCATTATAATAACACATTAATTACTTTACAGTTAAATTCGTCACCTCAAGACATGGTAATCCGGTCCTGCAACTTTATGGCTACAATTTTAATAAACAATCTCATTCTGGTGAGAAAGTGAGGTGGGCATGTATATCACAGAAGAGTAAAAAGTGTAAAGCTGCTGTCACGACTATTGATAATGTTATCGTCAAACTATCTTTGGAACATACTCATTGATTAGAAAGGCTTTGGCGCGTAATTTTTTTTTCGTGTGTTTTATTTATTGTGACGATAACATATAAGTTTTTAATTAAGTGTGAATGACTTACTGCAGCTAAACAACCGTATTTTAAAATGTTATACATCATTTTTAGAAAACAGCGTTGCAAATTTTACTAATTGTCCACATTTGGCCAAAAATTAAGATTATTTACAGTACATAAAATCAGTAACTGAAATAAAAAAAAATATATCAGCCAAACTAAAGGAGGTCAAGAAATAACATAATGTTGGTAGGAATATAATATATCCTACCCACATAGGTAATTTTATTTGTTTTTACAAGTTAAAACAGTAACTGTCATTTGATTTGTTTAAGATTAATACTTGTATTTTTTTATTAAAAATTATTATATTCCAGAATATAAAAGAAAAACATAAAACATAATACAAACATAATATAAAGTTACAGTTTTCTATTTATAATTATGAGTTTTATTATTAATTATTATTTTTTGTAAATACTTGTATATAAATGTTAAATTTAATTGTAATTTCTTTTAAATAAATTAAAGTCCCTCTTTATGGTAGATCGGTACTCCATATCTATACAAGTACCTATATACAGTGTGTCCGGGGAAGTTATAACATAATTTTAAGGGTGTATTCTATGATCAATTTCATCGATGAAAACACCCCATATGGGGAGTCGCAGCCTCACCCCCCCTCAGTATGATGTTTTTATTTTTTTTTTTGCAAAAGTCGACCCCGCCTACTTTTAAATTCACAGTTAAAGATCTAAGGCTCACAGAACCTTCATTAGGGTCTTAATCAAAGGCTAAGTAGTTAGGCTACCTAAGTTACTTACAAAATAACCAAGTATTGCTTTTACTTTTTTTTTTAAAGATGATAAACCAAAAAAAAAAATTTTTTTTTTTGACATTTTTTACGGTTTTTCAAAGTTTCCACAAAAAAATGCAGATACTTTTTTTAATTTTTTGTGTTTTATTGTTAGCTTTTGAGTTGTTCTCCAAATTGGTATTAAATTTATTTCTCTACGTCTATTAGTTCAGAAATTATCAACTACCAAAAAGACCCTTCGCTTTTACCTTTTAATTTAAGATTTCAGTTTAACCCACTTTTAATAAAAAATAAAGTCAATATTTTACTCTTTTGTTAGTTATTTTGGTAGCCTACCTACTTAGCCTTCGTACAAAACCTAAATTAAGAGTCCTTTTACGCGAACAGTGGCGCCACTCTAGAAAAATAAATATTTTCTAAAGTAAGGCTTTTTTTCAGAAAAAAGTGCACCCTTGTGCATAAAATCTTGGTCCCTAGTATTTTTTTTAAGTATTTTAAATAATATTTAGGTTTAGAATGTTTATGGATTACTGTTTTTTGCTAAAAGTGGCCACTTTAGGTTTATACTGTTTCATGTATTACTGTTTGTTCCTAAAAGTAGCTAAAAGTGGCTACTTTTAGCAAAAAACAGTAATCCATAAACATTCTAAACCTAGATATTATTTAAAATACTTTAAAAAAATACTAGGGACCAAGATTTTATACACAAGGGAGCACTTTTTTCTGAAAAAAAGCCTTACCTTAGAAAATATTTTTTTTTCTAGAGTGGCGCCACTGTTCGCGTAAAAGGACTCTTAATTTAGGTTTTGTACGAAGGCTAAGTAGGTAGGCTACCAAAATAACTAACAAAAGAGTAAAATATTGACTTTATTTTTTATTAAAAGTGGGTTAACCTGAAATCTTAAATTAAAAGGTTAAAGCGAAGGGTCTTTTTGGTAGTTGATAATTTCTGAAGTAATAGACGTAGAGAAATAAATCTTATACTAATTTGGAGAACAACTCAAAAGCTAACAATAAAACACAAAAAATAAAAAAAAGTATCTGCATTTTTTTGTGGAAACTTTGAAAAACCGTAAAAAATGTAAAAAAAATTTTTTTTTTTTTGGTTTATCATCTTTAAAAAAAAAAGTAAAAGCAATACTTGGTTATTTTGTTAGTAACTTAGGTAGCCTAACTATTTAGCCTTCGATTAAGACCTTAATGAAGGTTCTGTGAGCCTTAGATCTTTAACTGTGAATTTAAAAGTAGGCGGGAACGACTTTTGCAAAAAAAAAATTAAAAACATCATACTGAGGGGGGGGTGAGGCTGCGACCCCCCATATGGGGTGTTTTCATCGATGAAATTGATCATAGAATACACCCTTAAAATTATGTTATAACTTCCCCGGACACACTGTATAAATAATTAGGGAGGTGGCGAGCAAAATTTCTAAATAATAAGCACGCTTGGCAGACGCTATTAATAGCGATAATAATACCCTAACAAACATTAAGGACCGCGTCTGCCAATATGGTAGCCCTGCGTTTACATTTGACAAGGTTTCAAAAATGTAAAAAAAAAAAACTCTACTAAATCATTTGCACGTGTCTGCCTCTGGGGCTGATGATAACAACCATCCTGTCAACACGTAAAATCGAAGAGGCAGACATCTAGGGCGCTGACTTTTGTAGATATTAATTTTTGATTTTTTTTTTATGATTTAAAAAAAATAAATTATTTGCACGCTTGGCAGACGCTATTAATAGCGATAATAATACCCTAACAAATATCAAGGACCGCGTCTGCCACCATGGTAGCCCTGCGTTTTCAATTGACAAGGTTTCAAAAATGTAAAAAAAAAAAACTCTACTAAATCATTTGCACGTGTCTGCCTCTGGGACTGATGATAACAGCCATCCTGTTAACACGTAAAATCGAAGAGGCAGACATCTAGGGCTCTGACTTTTGTAGTTATTAATTTTTAAATTTATTTTTATTATTTAAAAAAAATATATATATTTGCACGCTTGGCAGACATGTATAGTTTGAATAAAAACAATAAAAAGGACCTCGGAAAAATAGTCTGCCAACATGGTGGCCCTGCGTTTTCAATTGACAACGTTTCAAAAATGTAAAAATATGAAAAACTATACTAAATCATTTGCACATTGTCTGCCTCTGGGGCTAATGATTATATAGTCATCCTGTAAACGTATGACGGAATTAAAACTATAAGGAATCCTATTTATCAGATAAAATACACGCATTGCTTTGATTCCGTGAATTTCAAACAGTCGTACAACTAAAAATCAGCGAGCAAAGTGTCTTCCAAATGGTTTTTTTTATCCAGGGAGTCCAAATGAATCGAATGATCACAATTAGAATCGAGAGCAAATTATTTAGTAGAGTGTTTTTTTTTACATTTTTGCACCTCCGTCCCATGAAAACGCAGAGCTCTAAGTGTCTGCCTCTTCGATTTTCGTGGTTTTTAAGATGATTGTAATCATGAACCCCAAAGGCAGACACGTGCTAATGATTTAGCATAGTTTTTTTTTTTTACATTTTTACAACTCCGTCCCATGAAAACGCAGAGCCCTAATTGTCTGCCTTTTTGATTTTATTTAGTTTCAAGATGATTGTAACCATGAACCCCAAAGGCAGACACGTGCAAATGATTTAGCATAGTTTTTTTTTTTGACAAGTTCAATCCGCTGTAACGCGAAAACGCAGCGACATAGGACAAAATTTTACTGAACCAAATCAATTCGGACTGACCTAAACTGCAACCCACCGCGATGTGGATTCCGTGCAAGTACTTTACCGAAATGCTACGCACCTCCTTCACTAAAATATGCTACCATTAAAATTTCAACAAAGTTATATTTGAATATAAGTAATATAAATAAAACATTATTTATATGCACATAAAAAAAACAAAGTCGCTTCCCGCGTCTGTCCCTATGTATGCTTAAATCTTTAAAACTATGAAACGGATTTTGATGCGATATTTTTAATAGATAGAGTGATTAAAGAGGAATGTTTACGTGTTTATTACATGCAAACATAGTTATAGGTTAAGCGGTACGAAGTTCGCCGGCTCGACTAGTTCTTAATATAAAAATTAATAAATGATACTTATTAATTTCAGCACATTTTTTTTGTTCTCGTTCTCGATTTGGTAACCAAATATTGAATTTCAACGGGTTCAATTATGGAAAGAATAGGGTGACTGGACCCAAAGTCAGATGGTTATGCACTTCCCAAAGAGCTAAAAACTGTAAGGCTTTTGCCTATACTGTGGAAAATCAAGTCATCAAAATTGGCAATGAACATTCCCATCCTCCAGTCTCGAGGCACTTCTTCTGAAGGAATGATGTCAATACTAACATAAAACTGTTTAAGAACCGACATAATGTCAGAAAATTCTAGCTTCGCATGTTTACCTATTAAGTTCATGTAATAAAGGGACACACATAAGAAAACAATGCATATTTTTTATTCAGAAGGCACATTTAATTTATTGAAAACAAATGGCGACCCAGGTACTCAAAAATATGCAGTACCTATTCAATGTTAATGTTATCAGTGATATTCTGGAAATATTAAATACTTTTATTATTTAATTTAGTTATTGTTTATTGATAAGTTTCTTCTAGAGCACCACTTTTTAGCAGCAATCTTGGCACACCAGTCAAAAATGCTGTTACATCGAAAGCCTTTAATAAATTATTCCTATTCATTATAATGTAAAAAAAATAAAATTATTCAACCTAATTAATAACTATTTTTTCTTTTATTTTAATTCGTGTTGTTTTTTTATTCCAGCAATTTTTGGCAGAACAAAATTTGGGAGGCCAATGTTAATTATAAACGGATTTAATTTTACTGAGCAATGGACAAAGGGCCCTAAAACAAGATGGGTTTGCTCGTTGAAGAGGAGAGGCAAATGTAAAGCATACGCTGTTACTGTTGATGATAAAATCGTTAAAATGATCACTTCACATAATCATATGTGATATGAAAATTCATAAGATGACGCCTTTTGAATTTGGCAGAAAACATTATTTTAACACTTAAGATGAAAGTAGAATATTTGTTATGTTTAGGCAACTAGATTTGGCGGAATTATAAAGCGAACCTATTATTTCTTGAAACCAGAGAAGGAACAAAAGAGACAGATCACCTGCCAGATGTAGGGACGTATGCCAACGAAACTGTTACTGTGGTGAAAAGAGACTGGTCGAAATGGGAAAATATTGAAGGTGGCGTTCATTCAGTACCTAGTTGATGGAAAAAAAGAAGAATGTTACGAACGAAAAGGGCTTTCAGTTAAATAGGATCGGTTTAAAGCTGCCGTTAATCAAAATAATTTATGATTACTTATAAGTAGCTATAGATAGAACCTGCTTTTTCTAGGTGCAGGGCATGTGTTGTGTATACAGAGCCTGCTATTCCAATTTTCAGCTTGTTTTGATATTCGAATATTCACTCTTTAAGAAGTGATATTTGAATATTTGAATAATTAAACTTCATTAAATAGTGGTATAGTTTGTGACGGTATTTTAATTTATTCCATTACTCGTAAGTTATTTTTAATGAATTATTTCACCTTATTGAAGTCAAAATCTCAACTTTTTGATAATTTTTTTTAATTTGCTTTTCTTTCTGTGTTAATTAAGTATTAAGTAGTATCTAGGTACTCAGGTATCAAATATAAGGGTAGGTATTCAAATAGACGTGTTAAAAAGTGGGTTTCGACGAAGTTTTCCAGAAGAATATTTGAATCATTCGAATGTAACCTGAACCTATTTTAAAATTCGAAATTTTTAATATTTTCAAATTTTCGCTGAGCACATTTTAAAAGTAAAAAAAAAACCTTTACATAATTATTTTTAACCTTGACCTTTACGTTATTAAATGAATCCTTAAGAAGAATGTTATTTTTATTTTGAATGACATTGGTATATAATATAAAGGGTTTACTTACTTACATACCTTCTAATGCTTTGGTGATTAGCTATAATTATAAAAATGTTATACTCTATACGTTGTTCAATACATCAATGCAATAAGGCTTTTAATTATTGCTCTTGGTTTTTAATATAAACACAATATCACAATGTAATCTTAAAAAAAAAATTGGAAATATAGTATATAATTTGTAGGTACTTACTTTAAACTAACAAATCAAATATTTTCAGGTTGTATATTTGTAAAATCTCGCACTGGTAACCTGATGATTCAAATAGATGGATTCAACTTCAGCAAGCAAAAGACCAACCAAGGCCACAAGATCCGGTGGGTCTGCAACCGCCAGAACAACAAGCAGAAGTGTCGCGCCTCCGTCACCACTGTTAACAATCAAATCGTCAAGTTCATTAATACACACAACCACTGCTGAGATATTCTGCTTCTTCTTTTGTTGTGGTGGTATAGGAGTTCCTGCACTTACAACTGGTTTAGTGTGTCTCTATACTAAGTCTTACATTCACAGTTGGTGTTTGGAGGCTACTCGGTCGAGTTTCATACTCGGGCAAGTCGTACCCAGTACCGAATATCCTGGCTCGAGCCCTCTAATACTCCGTAGAGCGTATACTACTCTGTCTTGAAGTCGAAACTATTTTAAGTTTCATTTCAAAACTGAGTGCGAGTTCGAGCTGCGATACGACTGTGAATGTCAGCCTTAGATTTATATACAAATTAGACTTTTTCTCTAATTCTTCTGTTTAAAGAGGATTATTGTCATACTCCCGCGAAATCACAAGCTATATTGGTCATGTACAAACATTATTACATTCATGCTTTTAAATGTTTAATTGAAATATAGCTACTATCGTAGCATGTAAGTCTTTAGTATTAAACTTCGTATAACTACAATCATATTTAGTAACTTATGTGTAGTAAATATGTTCGTTAGTTCAGGGCACCCATTTTTAATATAAACTAGCTGACCCGGCAAACTCCGTATCGCCTTAGATTATAAGATGATACGATTTTTATTATACTACACACTAAAAACTTGTCTGTATAAACTTTTATTACTTTGCCCGCCAACAACATCAAATCAATCTTTGACAGGAAAATGAATAGAACAGTAATGGAACATTTTGAAATGAAAATTTAATTGTTGTTTTTACTAACTTCCCTTCCATTTTCTAAATTTTTTCACTTTTTAAACCTTTCCTGGACTACTAGAAACATATTGAAACGAAAATCAGCTAAATCGGCCAGGCCGTTCCCGAGTTTAAGCAAGTCTAATGAACCACGATTCATTTTTATATATTTAGTAGATAGATAGATAGTGGATAGAAGTAAGATTATTTTTTATGCAGTACGCATAAAGGTGGTAGGGTGCGTAGACTGCGTAGGTTGATGGGCTGGCTTTTGTAGCTAAGTACCTACCTTAAAATCATGTAGTTTTAAACTGTGCAAAAATTGTTTTTAAAGTAAAGTAAAGTAAAGTAAAAAAGTAAAAATTTTAAGGTTCGTGTGTGTTTGTAATTAACTGTAAGCAAAATATTTCAGCTTCTTAAATTTATAAAGTACGAGCTTTCCCGGCTTACTTCGTTACGCCATAGAATATAAGATACTACAAAAGACTTGGCTCTATAGACTATGTTCTTTTGCCTGCCCAGAATGGACTTGATAAAAAAAACAAACAACAACAACAAACCACCTGTCATAATATGTAAACAACGGAAAAAATATTGCACCTTGGGTTACATTATTTGAGTTTAGGTAAGGATCCCTAATTTTTTTGAAATTCTAATATAGCCTATGACACTCGGGGTTAATGTAGCTTCCTACCAGTGAAAGAATTTTTCAAATCGGTTCAGTATTTCCGGAGCCTATTCGTTACAAACAAACAAACAAACAAACAAACAAACAAACAAACAAACAAATCTTTCCTCTTTATAATATTGGTATAGACAAACTTTAATGATTGTGTGTGTGTGAGAGTGAGAGCTAATTTCTACTAAGAGTAACTGTAGTCATAATGTCACTTTCTAGTCAAAATACACGGAATTTAATGCAAATTTACTTACATTACACTTTTCTTTAAAATAATTTGTGTTTATTTTTATGATATACCTTTATGTTAGGTAATTACGTTTTGTATATGGTGTCTAACGTCGTCGGTATAGTAAAATTCAAAAACTAATTAAACCTTTTTTTTTATTTTACATTTGTTGTACAGTCCTTAATCTAAATTGTGTAAACAACGCGATAACGAGATATTTCTATACTACGTTATGTTGTAGGATTTTAAATTAAAATTAAAATGCTCCCGTTTTTTTGCTCGAAAAATATCGAATCAAATGTAAAATTTTTTGTTTATTTATAAATGTGTGTAACAGTCCTAGTATAAAGAATTTTCAAACGGCTGCTGACTTGGCCACAACTAAGAAAGTTTCATTATTCGTTTCATTATCAAACTAGGACTGTTAAACTGTCAATAAAAATCAACATTTAACCAATTCAGACTTAGACTGATAAGTAATTTCCATTTGGAAATAATATGTGTTAAAGTATTTAGCCCCTTGGTAAAACTCATGTATGCAATAACTGCATGATGAAACCCGGATGCTCTGTTAGCTCAACTAACTGTTGATTATGTGTTGTTTCAAGTCGAGTTCGTAACATCTAAAAGCGGCGTCCAGCACCTTTTCGTTGGAGGCTTTAAGTTTTTTAAGAAGACTTTCAATGGTCCGAAGTCGAGATGGGTCTGCTCAAGTCATCACTCCAAGAAGTGTCGCGCTTCTATCATGATGTGTAACTATGAAATCTTAAGTTTAAAAAATGTTCATAATCATGGTAATAATTAGGAAGTAGGTATAATTATATAAGATAACGCTAAAATGAAAAAAAAAAGGTAAATAGGTAAATTAATTGTATTTTATTCTAGTTTTACTTTTTTTGTAATATTCAGTCAAATGTTATTTAGAAAATTTTAGTAAACGTCTTTTAAAATTGTATTGTTTTAAAAAGATATTAAATTAAGCTCTAATAAAAAAGCTTTTGTTTTTATTTACCTTTGAGTTCCTATCTTTACTTCCTTTCAATCAAAGAATATACAATTATCTATACTCATTATTATAAAGAAGAAATATTTGTTTGTTTGTATTGAATAGGCTCCTAAATTTCTGTGAACCGATTCGAAAAAATATTTCACTGTTGGGAAGCTACACTATCCCGGGTCACATACTAATAGGCTATAATATTTACTATTTTCTCAAAAATTCAGAATGCAAGGCGAGGTTCGCCGTATCAGCTAGTAATATTATAATTTGGGTAAGCCTTAATATGTACCTTGTGTGATTTGATGTTTTCCAGCAAGATTTGTAACTTCACGCAAAGGTAACACATTAATAGAGGTAGATGGATTCAGATTCTACTATAAAAGTCAAAGCTATGCGGGAAAGAAATGGTACTGTTCAAACAACAAGCATTGTACTGCATTTATAGTAACCGTCAATGAAAATATCGTCAAGATAAACAGCAAGCATAGGTATAAACAAGACTAGAAAATTGTTTTACTTACTTCATCACGTCAAATGGAAACCGATAGGCCATAGATTACAGACTATTCTAAACTACACTTACGTCTAGTTTACTAGTCTAGTGGATATCACTAGACTAGTAAACTATACGTAAGTGCTATAATGATTTATTACCAGAACATACTGCATATCGTTATTTTCATAAGGTTACGCTATTTTTTATTTCTATACATAAAATTTTGTTGTCTCAAGTTATTAAAGTAAGCTCTACTCATTACGCTTTTGTTTTTATTGAGATAACTAAGAAAAACTTTTGAGTTCCAATCTTTACTACCTTTCAATCAAAGAAGATAAAATAAATAATTAAATAAGTAAATAAAAATGCCTTATATTTTCCATTAAAGTAATCTACTACATAAATAAATTATAAAAAAAAGATTAAAAAAAATACTGTAAGGCCCCTCTTCGGGTAAAGGCCTCCTCTAGCGACATCCATTTTGCTCTGTCTTGAGCTGTGTCCATCTATTTAGTACCCGCTATAGATACTTACTCGTCCTTCCATCTAGCCTTTGGTCTGCCGGGGCGCCTGGAGCCCGCGGGACCGGGAAAAAGATATACCATTATAATAATTTGGATGTGCCATCCTTAATACGAGTATATGTACCTATATAATATAATGTTAAATGTAACTGAACATCTTGTTCATAATGAAACTTTTGAATTTTTCCTACATTTTTATTACTTATAAGTAATATGATCTAATCTTGTGTTATTTGATTTTTTGTAGCAAGATTTGTAACATCACGCACAGGCACCACATTAGTAGAGGTAGATGGATTCAGATTCTACTATAAGAGTCGAAATCATTCAGGAACGAGATGGTACTGTTCAAGCCACAAGAAATGTAATGCATTCATAGTAACCGTCGATAAAAATATTGTCAAGATAAACAGCAACCATAGACACTAGAAAAAATTTTGACCTCGTTCATTACGTGAAATGGAAACCGATAGACCTCAGATCCCAGACAAGTCAAAATAACACTAACGTTCTAAAGTCTAGAGACGTCCGGGCCATAATGCTATAAATTCGGACTCCATACCGTTATTTTCATAATACACCAAAGGCTTTATCAGCGTCATAAAAAGTTTTAAAAGAAATAGCTTAGAATTCTGGAATCTTATGTTTAATTATACTTAATTTTCTTAAAGACCAAAGAAAGCTACGATGTGTTGCTAAAAGTGGCCACTTTAAGCAACAATCTGTGGATGATTTTGTTCTTTTTACTTTGGACTACAACTGTGCTCAAAAAATACTAAGCAAGATTATCTAGTGTCATACTGTGCCACAATTTTGAATTTTGCCTTAGTTTAGTAAATATTATAAAAAAAAATTTTTTTTATTGATAATGGCGCTAGCATAGCATCGCTGTAAACTGCTCATAAGCTAAGCAATAAAAAAAGAACCCAAATTAGAATTATGTTAATTTTGTTTTATTCAAGCGGCAGAACTATTATTCATAGGAAAAAAACACTTATTGGGTATTTTCACATAAACCCTATTGTTTACGAATAATCTATTTTTTTTAAATGATATGTACACTAACGATGTAGTTTAACTATTATATTTTATTCATGTTTAAATCTAAAATACGTGAACGGTACGTTTACTTACAAATTGTATCATAATTATAAATTTATAAGTAAGGCGTTTGTCAGTAGATACATTTTATATCCCTACATCTGCACTCTACAGCCAGCTTTTATCATACCATACGATTTTCTTAATTTTTTTTCTAAATCTGTTGCTGTTTTTCATTACGATTACATTTTACATGTTTGAATGTTTACAGTGCGCTACTGCACTTCGCAGAAAGGTAATCGGCAAATAGAAGTGGACGGTTACAGATTCAGCATGAACAGACCTAAGGAAGAGAGCAAGTCGAAGAAGCGATGGTGCTGCTCTACACATAAGTATTGCAGGGCAACAGTGCACACTATTGACGACGCAGTTGTCTTTATGAAAAATATCCATAATCATGAAAAACCTAGTCGAAAACGAACTTATTAAGTTTTACAAGACATTTAGTTAAGAAATACTTAGATATATTGACTTGGGCTTGGGACATGTATATTTGCCGAATCCGTTTAACGTGATATAAAAAAAAAAGTTGAGCAGTGATAAATTACATACATAATATCACGCCATTTTATTCCCCGAAGGGTTAGGCAGAGGTACCAGCTCAAGAGCCGGACCCACTTTTAGCCGATTTTATGCTTTATTACCAACGTGACAAGGGGCCAGCCTGTCGCCGCGGTTATAACGACCACTACTACTGCGGCCGGGACCAACGGCTTAACGTGCCTTCCGAAGCACGGAATCATCTTACTTTTCGGACAATCAGGTGATTCAAGCCTGCAATGTCCTATCCAACCGAAAACAACCACAACGTGATTTTGTGAGTGATAAATTAGATAGTGTGTAATGTACGAACTTCAACACTCTTAAGGTGAACAGGGCTTAGATATTTATCTTTTTTTGTTTTTTATTTCTTACTAGAGGCTGCCCCACGGTTTCACTCGCGCAGATTTCTCATAAACACAAAAATCCCCCCGTTTTTCCCGTTCCCATTGGAATTTCGGGAAATCCTTTCTTAGTGCTCACCTACACTCCCTAAGGAACCTACATGCCAAATTTCAGCTTTGTACGCCCAGTAGTTTCGGCTCTGCGTTGTCTGTCAGTCAGTCAGTCAGTCAGTAACGGAAGAGTTTTATATATATTGATTTACTGTTGAATATCTTACTGATACTTACATACCTACGTACGATAGACTTAAGAAGACCATTCGGTTATGAGGTTGCCAATGCACAATTTTCCGCCAGATTCCACTAGATATCAAATTAGCTCATTTCTTAAAAAAAAAAGCGCTGAAGACTCTAAAAATGCAATAGATCTAGCGCGAAAAGCGCTAAAACGGCAACACTGTCGTTATAACCGCGGCGACAAGCTGGCCCCTTGTCAGCATTGTATACAAATATAAACTCGGCTATACGTGGGTCCGGCTCTGACGAGCTGGTGCCTCTGCCTAATCCTTCGGGGTATAAAGGCGTAAGATTATTTTATGTTATGTATGCTATATTTTTACCTATTTTTAATTTATACCTTTGATAGCTCGTAGTAGTCGGTAGTCGGAACTCGACTATGTATATCAATTTGAAGCGGAGAACGATTTTAAATTACATTTTGACACTTTGGAGTGCGAGCTCGAGCTGCCACGCGACTGTGAATGTCAGCCTCAGATTTCGGATCTTTCAGCTTAGAAATCTAAAGGATTTGTATTAGTAATTTTGAATTGTGAATATTTTACTGTAGCATACTTCTTCTTTAATTTTCGTATCGACCTTCTTCAGTCCTTACCTAGAATTCAATTAAAAAAATAAGTTTCATAAACATTATTTTGTGTAAAACTGTTACGTTATAAAAGAAAAACTTAAATTTTAAATCTCTGAATGTCGTTAGTTAGTAACATATTTTCAGAAGAAATATAAAATTCATAATTTTTTTAAATAGAGTTTAATTTCCATCTTCGAGTGAGCTTTTCGACACTTATAATACATTTTAGTTAGAAAATTTCACAACGACACAACACAGCACTGGAGGCGTTAGTCCAACTTCATCGTGATCCTGCCGCAAACATATTAGTTTGTTATGAATGAATTTTCAGAAATCGACTCCGATTTCGAAACGCCTTCGAAGAGGAAAAATTATAAAAAAAAAGTACAGAGAAGAAGTTTGTATTGCAGCACTGCAAGATATAAGAAATGGAATGTTCATAAGTGCTGCCGCCAAAAAATACCAAGTGCCTAGATCAACGCTGCAATTCAAAATAAAGAATCCAATTAAAAGGAAACCGGGTAGACGACCAAAGAATATAACTTTATAAACTAAACTGTGCAAATGTACTTTCGTATGTACTAGTTTCACATGCTAGGTCCACTTGGTCGTAAATTAAGTAATTCGCATTCTCTTGAAATATTTAGTTTTCTCATTGTCTTAAAAAAAGTATTTAAAGCTTGCCCATTGCATGCAAGTTAAATTATTTGTACCTTAAATTGAATAAATAATGTACTTTATATCAATAGTCTAAAAAAACAGGTCTTCTCTTCCCAGAGTAACGCAAGCCTGCGTCACAAACATTCTTGTCGCCTCCTTGTATCACGCGTGTTAATAGAGTTATTTCCTTCTCGCTCATCTTTGTACGATGACGTAGGCTTGTGTTGGCCATTCAATTTGGTCGAAAGAGCCAACAAGGCGGAGAATATGAATGTGCCATGCCAGAGAGAAGGTTAATCACTATAGCATGCTTTGTATTCAGAGTTTGTATCTTACTTGTGTTAATAAAGTGTCTAAGTAAAATATAAAGTTTTGTCCTTGTCTTAAAAATAATATTAGAAGGTCGCCCATTACAAGCAAGTTTAATTATTTGTATTTTACGTGAGTTTATAAAGTTTCTATGTTAACTTTATATATCTAATAAAAAAATATCTCATCAGAACTTTTTGTATTCCCATAATAAATCAGAAAGCAACTACAAGAACAGTAGTAATTAAGTTGATGATTTTAACTTTTATTTTTATGATGAATTTTATACTGACATGTCCAAATTGTTAACCTCCAGTTTCCTACGTCCTGTCACAACGCGGAAAGAGACAAATAGAAGTCGACGGTTTCCGTTTTCGAATGCACAGCTCTAGCCAAAAGTCCGACAAGAAAAGGCGTTGGTATTGCTCCACGCATAAGTTTTGCTGCGCTGCAGTTCATACTTACGAAGATACCGTGGTATTTGTAAAGAATATTCATAATCATTAGGCAGATCCGGCCTTACTACAAGAAAGTTAGACCGGTCTAAATAGCGAATTTGTATGACGAATTTGTTACCTAATCCTAGCTTATTGATTTAGACCAGGTTTATCTTTTTTTTGGTAGAGCCGATCATGTCTGTCTTTTTTTTGCATTGGCTAGGATCAGGGAAATGTTAATGGTAATTCTGAATTCGGATAATGTTAATTGATGGTTAGGTAAGATTTTAGCTGCCCTATAATGAAACTCAGTGCTTTTCGAGATTTACAGTGGACGGTCACTTCTTGACGAGTCATATCATCTTTGCTTAACATTGGTTCCTGCATTCTAAGTTAAAATAGCAGAATGTGCAAACTATCGTATGGTCTTCGATAAGCAAATATAACGCCTAGTATTCAATCCATGAAATCAATTATATTAGTTGCTGCTGTTGTTTGTTACAGCGTCATGCATGATACATGAATCGAAAAATGATAGAGAATATTGATACAGATAGAGATGTGGCGTGGACTTATCACTATAGCGTATAGTCAAAGTACACAATAATACATTTAGTAAGTACGTAGAATATCGTCATTTCTGTCCTTAACTGAGCGTCCTCGCTACGCCCCTTTATATGCGACGTCGTTCGTCACTGTAATGATGCGCCTTGACGTATTGGCGCGTATGTCTTCGTATTTAGCACTACGTACGACTATCCCCAACCGACATACATCCGCGCCACGTCTCTTCTGTATAAACTATACCTTACATTATAAGTTTTACGAGCTCAGTATAATAAAACAATCAGAATTAATTGTTGTTTTATTGCTTTAAGCTGACTCTGCTTATACACTGCAAAATAAATCGCAGAGCAAAGCAGGTTGTTACAAAATTGTCCCTTAGTGTGTTCCTTTCGTTTTTAATTTTCATTTGTTACAATGTCAAAAGAATTGAAGTTACATTTATATCTCTAGAAAGGGGTTTCTTTTCCAAGCGCTTTACAACAATGGCTTGTGCTAAATCAATACTTATGGAAACATACTAAAAGAGCTCATGATTTATAGAATCATTTGATACAGGAGGGCTCGTTTGGGGGCGTCTCCAGGCGACCATTGTCGTAAGGCAAGGCAAACATTTGTTTGCCTGAGCCAATTGGTGGGCACCCTGAACTACCTCGCCTCTAGCAGTATACGATACTTTACTAAACAAGGTATAAATATTAATTAGATTAGTCTAATTGACTTTCAATAAGCGATATCTTGTATCCTATATTGAATAAATATTTTTTTACTTTACTTTACTTTACTTTACAAAACACATAGCATGATTCTATTCCTTCTTCATATTAACGAGAGTTGGTTAAAGTTCGATGGAGTCTTTTCTAATATTAATATTACTACCAAAGCATATGTTCAACTTTACTAAATTATTATAAATCCTAAATATTATACCTACAAGAGGCTTTTGCTTGTTTTTTAAACAAGGTGTGAGAAATGTTTTAGCTGTGATTCGCGTATTTTACGTTCATCGCAATATAAATCGATTTCAGCGAAACTCGGATGACTTCTAGTTTTGTTGAGACCTTCCTCTCGCCTTAATCCTAAGAAAGTTAATGTAATTTTTTTTTTTCAGCAGCAGTAAAATTTGTAAAGTCAAAACGCGGAAATCTTAAAATCATGGTCGGAGACTACGGTTTTTACAAAAGAGCTACAAGAGGCGACCGGGAGCGGTGGGCGTGTTCCACACATCACAAGAAGCAGTGTCGGGCTCAAGTTATAGTTGATAAGAAAGCTATAGTAGGTATCAACAATAATCATAATCATAAAGCGGGAACTAAATTTGGAGATTACAGTAGCCAATCTCGGCGGCTTAGTAGCAGAACTCGGCGTAAGTAGTCGACAAATTATTTTTGCTTACCAAAATAAATAATGTTTTTGGATACTGTGATATTGTCTTCAAGTTTGGTATACTACTGCGTTTATTAGCTGAAATTTAATTAGAAATATTCCAGGCCGTATGTCGATTTTCATATATGTATTCGTTCATTGTTACGTTAAATAATATACCTCTAATAAATGAACTAAGTTACTATTTGCTGTTAGATAAAGTTATTATCTTAAGATTATTTATGGAGAACTAGGTTTTTTTAAATATTATTAAGACCAAGTAATAAAAATGTAATTAGTAGTTTTTGAAATAAAAGGTTTGATTTTTTTTAAACTTTTTTTTACTGTTAGAAAAAGATTATCTAAAAGTTATTTTTGGAGCATAAGCTTATAGTAAGTTTTGTAATATTATTATGTGGACCAATTTTTATAGAATTTACAAAATGTAATTGGAAGTATAGGCCGCGTCACGTAAAAGCAGCGCTGGGAATAATGAATAAGCTTGACAGCCAAAGCTCTTTTTACGTGACGCGCTTGTAATGGTTATTGTACTTAATAAAGGTTTCATTCTATTGGTAAAACATTTGATATTGTGTTAGCCTACGGTGCCAGGGCTTAATAAGATACATACATAATATCACGCCTTTTATTCCCCGAAGGGTTAGGCAGAGGTACCAGCCACCAGCTCAAGAGCCGGGCCCACGTTTAGCCGATTTTATGCTTTATTACCAACGAGCTAAATAAGATAGATAAGTTATAATAGTTAGGAGGAGATGTTTTTTCTATTAGCAGCTGTTTACGAGCTATTTAGAAAAAAACCTCGAAAAAACACTGCAAAAGTGTTTTTTTTTATGGTTACGTTTGTTTGGTCGTGCTACGAGTTTACTAAAGGAAAACCTGTGATATCTTTAAAAAGTCTTACAGTAGTACATTATTTCTGTTCGATGGAAATAAAGAGAACTAAGTTTGATTCTATTCTTTTCTCAAGACTATTTTTCTTTTCAGCCGTATTCCTAACATCTAAAAAAGGAACCAAAATGATCGGTGTGGGTCAGTACATCTTCAGCAAAAAACAAACAGTAGGATCTAAAGAGACATGGTTATGTACTACAAATGCACACAGAGGATGTCAGGCTGAGGTTATCACCCTTCTTGGATGTGTTGTGAAGATTCGAAATAATCATAACCACTAGTTAATGAATTATTTATATTTGTATGTTTTTTGATTCTAATTAATTCTCAAATTTTTGTTCGATTTAAAGAAATGATTTTATATCTTTTGTTTTGACTCATAATAGATAAAGTTCTCTGTACTAATTTACAGAATTACATTGATTTAATTAATTCACTTGCTATTTTGGTACAAAAAAAGTGCTGGTACATTATTTTTTACTATTTATACCTACAAAGCTGCCTAATAGCTAAACTGTATCATTATTGAGAAGTTGCCATAAGTCAATAAAATATAATTTTGATTGGCTATTCGTGCCATAATAATATTATGAATTCATAATAATGATTTCGATGGTTTTATTATTATAAACTCAGATATGTAAAAATATTAAGTGTTTGGTCATAGTATTTTTTATTAAAAATAAACTTATGAGATGGTACCGAAACCGGTAACTCTTACTTTTTCTCTTATTGTTGGGTTTTTTTTCCAAGTTTCCTCTTTGCTTTCTTAAAGGTTCCTACAAATGTAAGCCTTCGGAGCTTGCGCCACCTGCGGCCAAAACTATGACATTCTAATATTTTTATTTTGTTACCAGTCAAAATGATCAGATCAAAGACCGGAGCTCCACTTATTGTTGTTGGTGGATACAAGTTCTCTAAAAGGTCCAGCGACCATGGACCTCGGATAAGATGGATCTGCTCCTCACATGTGTTTAGGGGATGCAAAGCCCGGATCATCACGTACAATAATGATGTCCTCTGTGTTAATAATAAGCATATCCATTAAGCTTTCTTCTTATTCATGGTTTACCATTAAAATTCAAACCCCTTTTTTAAATTATAAGGTAGAGATAATTAAAGATGAAAGAATAAAATGGGTGACATTAAGAATGGGCTAACATTTTTTTGGATTTGCGGTTGTCGAAAACCTGTTGTTGTGTTATTGTTATATTCAGATCTCAGTTGATGATAATTTTATAAAATGTTGAATCATATTGAGTGCGCAAATATAGTTATTGATTTCATGCTAAGAACTTGTTATAGTAGCCTTGTGTAACGGTCATTTTTTTATTTAAAATAAAGAATATTCTGGAAGATCTCAAAAGTTTAATTTTTAGCAGTATTTCAGGGTATTTCATCGAAGGAAAGTAAAATGCATGGACATTTTTGCAGTTATAGAACTTATAATGAAAAGAGTAATATTCGTAATACAATGTAACGCGAAATTAAAAATCAATTAAAGTTCATTCTAATGAATCGAAATAAACAGTAAAACAAATTTAATTATATACCTACAAGGCGGTACAAAGTTCGCCGGGTCGACTTGTTATATATAATTTAAACTCGTTGTTCTGTTATAAATAAAATCACTTTATAAAAAATAATACTTACATTATTAATTCATATTTGGTACTTCATATTCTAGATAAGTCTTAAAAATCTCAATATTTATAATTTTCACGTTATTATTGTGCCGTATATGTGACATATACCTACATATATTATTCAATCCTTTCACAAATGTGATCCTGAATTTTGTGCATGTTGTTTTGTTGTCTGCTAATCTGAAAAATGTAACCATTTAGACTATTTTTTTTTTTAACTTTTAGAATTAATTAACTATTAATTTATAGGATTTGTTTTATTATTTGTAAGTGATATCGTAATATTTTATAAAATATTTTTTTTTTTGTTTTTATCAAATATTGGGTACTTATTATAATTATTAAATGTTTATTTTATTTCTTAACTTATAGAGTAGTTATCGACAAATTAACAGCAATTTTTAACAGCTTAGTTAACATTATTTTATAATTGACTCATTTTCAAAAAAATTGTACATGGCATAAAAAAAAACGTGTCGCAAAAGTTTGATCCCACATAAATCCCAATTTTATGATCGTATTTTCTAATTCTGAGGTTTTACTAGGTGGAAATCTTATTCTGCATACGAACATAATCATTATCTGTGATAATGTGCATTTATTTGTGGTGAAATATTCTAATTTCTGAAAACGTATTTTTTTCTCCCCATACAAATTGCAAGTGTCGCACTGGTCTTTTTTTTTTTCTTTCGCCTAAAATTATATTTTTTTGTTTATCTCTAAGCACTCATTAAATTTTTATCTCATTAAGTAATGTTCAAATTGTATAGAAATTATGAAAATAAGCATAATCTAATACAAAAATATAAAGTAATAATACATAATTAACATGTCGCAAAAAATTACAGTTTCGTAACAGACAGTTTCAAAACAAGAACTCACTAAGAATTTTTGAATTTTCTGAACGCGTTCCTAATAATTACCAATGCCCAAACATTCGCGCTTCTGATCGGCTGCTAGAAAACCGTCTTGGCCTCTCAATTATTATTTTTTCGCCGGTCGTTGTTGGCGGATCCTGTGTTTACGGTTTCGTTACTGCAACATCATGGACATTTTTTACAGAAACTAGCACAGGTACATAAGTGATAATTAAATATGTTGTGTATTTGAATGTATTAATCCTTTTTATATGCACATTTACCTGAAAATAATGTTTTTGTGAAGTCATATTACACAATTTAGGTTATTTTTCTCTCACAGTTTAGTTACATTTTGTTGAAAAAGTTACAGTTTCGTTGCATTTCGTTACGAATTATTAGAATTTACGGGTTCGTTACACATAAAGCCATGTGTACATTACAGTTCAAACGAACTAGATACAGCTACCTAATTCAATTAATTTAATCAACTTAATTCAACAGAAAGAAGTCCACTGTTCGACATAGGGTATCCCCTACAGATTTCCACAGGAACAAACATTCTAAGGGGGTATTTCCGTAATTGCCACGCTTGGTAAAAGGGTTGGCGATCGCAGCGTAGCTCTTTTAAGTTTTCACCAAAGCAAAAATAAGTGAAAAATGGATAATAGTGGTAAATTTGTAATGTTTTAGCTTATTATGAATTTTTAATATTAAAATTTATAGTGTGTACATATAGCCCTACAGTAAAAGTTTCGTTACAAGTTACAGTTTCGTTATGACGGTTTAGTTATATCAGTTTCGTTACGTACAACTTTTTTGAAAATGACTCAATTAACATTATTAGACGAAGAAAGTATATAATTAAATAATTATCATACTTACCACAATTATCTCATTTCAGACAAAAAAATCAAAATAGAATTATCTGGTATTAAATTGGAGAAGAAAACTTATAAAAAGCGAAAAAAGGTGGTTCGCGTTAAAAAGGACATAAGAATAAAAGGAAAGGCAGAAGAGCATGAGCTAGTAGAACTTGAGGATAATGGAAAGAAGCGAGGAGTTAGGAAGAGATGCTGCGGTTGCTACAGGAAGCTAGTGTTTGAGGGTTACGAGACCAGTACTGCTAAAAATAGGTCTAGGCGAGTTAATACCTTCTGTCGTAAATGTGAAAAGCCCTTTTGTTCGCAATGCTATTTGGAATATCATGAGGCATAAACGAATTTATTAAGATTATCGGTTATCTAGCGATGAAGTGATGTCGTTGGTTAGTTAGTAATACCTATTAAAATTTGCAAACCTTGTGGTGGCATCTGCCTTTGTGGTTCAAAAAACATAAACTAACAGATAGCTGTCACTTTATTATGACTACATAAAATAACCTTTGTTATTATTTTGTATGAATATGAGTATTAAAAACAGTCGCAAACCCGCCCCCCCACAATGTTTTGTTCTTGTGATGATTTATGGGTAAGATTATGTCCAGAAAGGAACGTCTTTTCGGCTGAAAAGAAGAAAAATATAGGACTTACCTTAACAAATCTTAGACTTGAAGTTAATTAATGTTCTTAAATTATATATGTCGTGTTAAAATCTGTATTATTAAAAATTATTAGTTAGTAAATATTGAAGTTTATTAATTAAAT
Source organism: Euspilapteryx auroguttella (assembly GCA_951802225.1). Classification (NCBI taxonomy): domain Eukaryota; kingdom Metazoa; phylum Arthropoda; class Insecta; order Lepidoptera; family Gracillariidae; genus Euspilapteryx; species Euspilapteryx auroguttella. Next base: position 2,750,643 of record OX637649.1, on the reverse strand, counting down.
TTACTTAGTTATAAGTTTTTTATTCTGGTAATTTGTTATCTTAAAAACAATATTGTTTCAGTTAAAAAGCTAAGAATATTTTTTGTTTATTTATAATTGTTAATACTGTCCAGAATTACTACTCTAAGACATACCTATAGGGTTTTTAAACATGTTGTGCGAAAGTTTTTTAATTTATTTCATTGAAATATTTAAGGACAGTAAAACCCACAAAGTTACTGAATATAGCTTCAGTATGTAGTATTAGTTATGACTTCCTCTTATTATAATTTAATAAACCTAACAATTTGAAATACCAAAAAGTCTTTCATTCAATTAGATATCACATTCTTATAAAGCGCTTCATTCTATGCGTTTCATCTTAAGACGATATATGCGAAATAAATCAAACGACCGAGGATCAAAGGTTGTCCTTTTCCCTCAAACATACTGAGGGAAAAGGACAGTCATATGTTAGTCGCCCACATCGGTTACTACATTTTATTGGAAAAAGTAATAAATATTAAATATATTTTTAATTATAACTTTTTAATCAAATTTAAATTACCAGAATTTAATTTACTTTATTATCATTATTCCTATGTAGTTTCAACAAAAACTAGTTAGTAATTTCGAAGAACTAGCTATTCCCGTTTTTTGGAATAGTTATCTTTGACGATATAATGTATCGAGGTTTTTTGATTCCACAAGTGTTTCTCAATTATAAAAAACTTTGTTATATCCTCAAAAACGTTATATTAAAATTCCAGATCTTTACCTCTTATAGATTAAGAGAACTACTTGATTTAAAAAACCTTAAAAACTCATTTTATTATTAATTATTATTACTAGCCTATGTTATCCCACTGCTGGGCAAAGGCCTCTTTCCCCTCCTTCCACACTTCCCTGTCCTGGGAATATAGCGTCTTAATATAGCGATCTTATATAAGGTGCGTAAAGAAATGATGTTCTTAAAACAAAAGGATCTGGCGATATCTCGTATCATTATCGTATGCTGATCCTATTTTTAAACGTGTAGAAATCGCAATGTTTCGAAACCGTATCATAGTTCTATTTATTTACAGTAATGCATTAAATTCCAGGTACATTCATTCCAAACAGAAAAGGGGGTGAAATGTTAATGATTGGAAAATTCAAGTTTACGAAAAACAAGAGGGCCGGAAGAAAAATATTTTGGCGCTGTACCCAGTTCAGAACAGGGTGTCCAGCCAAGGCCCAAAGCTGCGACAATGATTTTGTAACTGTACAATATGATCACAACCACGATTGAATTGTAATAATCCTATAAGTAAAGAAAATAGGATTTTTATTTACTATTTATTTATTTAGTGTAAATAAAAATTCAAATTGTTTATATATATATATATTGGTTAAAACCTTATGTGATTCATTACATTACAAATATGGTTTGTTTTATAATTTTTTACGCTTCGTGACATAAGAAAAACATTTACGAAAAATCCTATTTTCTAAAATAAGCTCAAAATTCAAATATGGTCATTTACTATTAAGAGCTTACACGGTGCGAAACTAGCTCCACTTTGATAAGCTTCGGTTAGAAGATATTAATTATTTATCGAAGTGGCGCTTGTATAGCACCGTTTCGCCCCTTAAGGATTGTTTTTATTTTCACGCTACTTGACGTTACATAAGAAAAATTAATACAAAAGAGCCTATTTTTTAAATAAGCTCTCTTTATGCATAATACAGATTTTTAATAAACTTTTTTTGTTTACTAAAAGAGGGGTTTTTCCATCTTCATAGGTAATAAAAAGTAAAAAAAAACCTGTTATATTTAAAAAAGGACAGGAAATATTTTTTGCGTTAAAAATGTATCCACTTACAGTGACCCTTCTCCGGACGAAAAGGGGAAAGACCCACATAAGGGTTGGAAATAACACGTTCTACTTGAAGCCTGGAACCAACAGAATGTCCCGGCAGAGATGGTGTTGCACTCAAAACAAGTACTGCAGAGCTTGTGTCCATATTGTTGATAACAAAATTGTTGCTATTTGTAATGAACATGATCATGAGCGAAAATAGTCTTACATGTTGCACGAAAAGAAGGACTTTTACTGCCTGGCGAAGTTTCACCAGGATATCCGAATCACACTCCGCATGCAGGTGTAAATACATTATGAAAGTTATGACAGAAAGTGCGCAGTCTTCGTTTCAAAAATTTAGAGCGGAAAATTTTTTATTTTTACTTTTTCGGCCAAAACTTATATTTGTTTTTATTTTCGTAAATAATTATTTTGCAACCCACACCTCTTGTGCATGCGCGTCTTTTGATCTATTTTTGAATATCATATCTTTATACTTTCCGAGATATAAAGCGATCTCACTACGGACGTAACACTCGGAAACGGGACATCATTCTACTAGTAGATGATTGAAAAATATTGCATAAAAAAATAACGCTAACCAGTCGGGAGAAAGGGCAAATTCTTAACTTTCTTTAGTAATCATTAAAGTTTAAATTTAAGAAGTCACCGGTAGAAGTAACAACAGGTATTATCTATTGTAGAAAAAAAAGTATATTTTCATTTAAAATAAAATTTACCGTAGTTTCTGTATAAAGACTGATTTGTGGTTTGAGCGATGACTAATAAACGAGAACCAGCGAGAACCTAAGTGAACAGAACAATATAGAAAATTATTGTATTTTTATTCCAGTAAAATACTCGCGGAGAGGCAACACGCTGATAACGTTGGAAGGCTATACTTTTTACATGAAAAAAGATAGAAGAGCTAAATATGGAATATACAAGTCAAGGTGGGCTTGCTCCACACATCAAAAACGAGGATGTAAAGCTAAGCTCGTCCTGGTTCAAAACGAGATCGTTGAATGCAATAATTTACATAATCATTAAAAAGCCTCGAATTTTGTGTAATAAAGCAACGTAACTGACGGATAGTGCCTTAATAGTTTTATTTTTTACTTGATATTGAGGCTGTTAACTGATGATATTAACGTTAACTGATGATGGTACTGAAACCAAGATTTTCACCTAGATATTAAAGCAAATAATTCAAAGAAGCCTTTTTTTAATAAGAATGCCGAACCAGCTTCCCGCCGCTCGGGGGAGCAAGGAAGTGGGGCTCGAGGGAGTGAATTGCATCTAGTAAAACTTCCTGGTGGCCGCCTCAGCGATTTTAGGAAGGACCATAGGAATCTTTGATAGTCGAGTTCCGATGTCTTTTCTACGCCTAGTTCCTTCTATCGAGACCAATTATCTTTTTATGCCTTTATGCCCACCTGGCTGTTGTGGTAGTAATCTAATTATGAACTAGACGCTAGAAAAATCTTTAACAAATCAATTTGCATTTTACGAGCGTTTAGCGACAATTGTCGTTTTGTTTAACAAGGTAGTTAAGAAAACGTATTTTTTTTTTATGTAGCCTTTAAGGTGGACCCAATACTGGGATAAAAATAGATATTATTTTTATTAATGTGCATCAAAAATAGGTAGGTTTATGTGCTGGCCGCCTATTAGGGTAAAGGCCGAATACCATTTCTAATAACGTAAGCATTTTGACAAATTAACGTTATTGAATTTCAGAAAGCTCTGCTTCTGGATTGGTGGCTCGGTATGCGCTATCGGCTCAAGGAAGGGAGATAATGATAGTGGGCGACAAGTACACGTTCTATCCTCAGATCACGAATGCGAAGAATAACCGGCGACGCTGGCTGTGCCGACGCGGCCGGGGCTGTACCGCTGTCATACATACTTTCAATAACGAAATTTATAGATCTAAGAACGTTCATAACCATTGATTAAGATGTTCACCTTTCCGTAGTTAAACAAGGAAAACTATACCTAACCTATTTAATCTGTAAGACTATCTGTCGCCGTAATTTTTCTGAGAAACTATTGCAGTTACTAACAGTATTGAAATTTCGCATACATTCTTATTATGGTTTCCGATAAACTATGAAAAATATTCGGGAATTCCTATGAGGAATGACTTCTAGGTTGCTGTAGATAAGAAGATAATCATGATTAATTATTTAAAGACTATGTCCATTATTGGGCTTTTTTTTCTGGTAACTAGTATGTGGGGCTCGCGGCTCGCACGCACTAAAACTCCCCTGCGGTCGTTTTGGCGCTTTTGAGAATTAAGGATCCTGGGAATTATAATATACATTATAGCGTCCGAAATCCTTCCCACGCTCAGCTGCTATCAGCTTCGTGCTCATATGCATGACATGAGCTCCTAAGCTGCCTCCACTCGGTAACTCAGGAAAGGCAGTTGTGTCGATCACGGAACAAAATAGTAAGAGGTAACAATCTCATCATCTATATTTTTTAATTTGTATTATATTTAAATTGTTTATCCTGAAAAAGCAAGAAGAATACTAGCAAAATTTATTAGGTTCTTTTTAGTAGTCTTTTTTTTAAATATAAGTTTTTTATTATTTTAGGCAAAGCCAGCATTTTTACATTAAATATAAGAATAGTTTATGTCAATAAAACTTACTGTCAATTTTATTTATCGGATAAAATAAATAAAAAATTAGTTGAAAGCAAAAATAAAGTTTGTAAAGTATCTTTGTTTATTGATTTTGTACAGGACGCAATTAAATTGTGTATGGCTGTTGGCTGGCTCGTAACAGGTGGATTTCAATTGTCACTTCATTTCTACTCCTTTGAAAACAAACAGCTGTGTAATAAAAATTATGAATAAATTAACAATTTGATCGCAATAAATTCTTTACATCAGTTTACAGATTACCTAATAAGCTAACTTTTTTTAGGTAATCTTTAAATCACAAATTCTATTTACGAGTAATATTTTGGAATTTCAGCACACTTAAAACTTCTGTCACACTTCATTAATATTGCACGCATAAAGAACAATTTACTCACAAATTGACTCTTTCCAGATATGCCGCGTTTCGTACTTTCTCAGCGTGGTAAGAAGAAAATAGTTCTTGGGAGGTACCACTTCTACCAACAATCGACAAACAGCCGCAACGGAAAGACCCGCTGGGCTTGCTCCACCCACTCTACTAAAGGCTGTAAGGCTGTTCTCTACACTTTGAACGATCAGATTGTTTCTATGAGAAACACTCACAACCATTTAAATAATAGGAATAAAGATGAATAATTACCAGAACTCACACCCCAATTAAGCGTTTCCTCTGCAACGACTGTAAAATGAACAAATTTTTTTAATTTTATTTTTAAAGTTTTATTTTAGACAAAGGTATTAAAATATGCAATCAAATACCTACATTTAATAATAATAATAACGCATCACACTCAAGAGCCCCTAACTAGGAAGAACCTGTATCTAGGGTGCCCGAAACATATACAGAGTCGAACATTACACCCACACCGGAAACAAATATCGAACATAATTATAACATTTTGAGTTAAGTGCCCTGTAAACAATCAAATTGTTTGTCTAATTTTACGTGTATGTCAAAATAATAATAATATTTAAATCTAGGTAACTAATACTGCGTGTGATTATTTTCTCAAATTAATGAAATAAAATTTAGAAATTAAGGCAATTAATCGAACAACACCCTTATACATACACTACATACATTAGGACATTAGATTACATTTATGTTTGTTAAAATCATGTTAACTATTAGTTTTCGGTATTTCGATTAATTAGTAATAGCGTAATTATAACATAACGCGTGCATGTTGGCGAATGACTTCCCGTGCTTTGCTTTACAAATTTTTAAATAAAATCTTATATGAATTCAGTGTTTTATTAATGCACATAGTATGAATAACCATGTTTTAATTTTTATTTATAATTTATGATTTTTCTACATAAAATCATAATAAAATCAAAAGAATGCTAAACAATCAAACCTGGAGGTTTTACTTTTTATTTTAACGACTACGAAAAAAACTGGGGGTTTTCTCGTAAAACTGCATATGAGCAGCGTCACTGTTTTGGTGGATTTGTACCAAGAGTGACGAGCCAGTATTTAAAATGCTTCTGAAAAAAATGACTTCTTCTATGCATCTACTATCAGGTAAAAAGGATAAAAGTCTTTACGTAGGTGGCCCAAAATCACAAAGGTAGCAAATTTGATTTGGAAAATAATAACTTTAGTAAAAAAATGTAAAATCAAAAAAGTTAAGTGAACAATTATAATTCTTAAATTTTTTCGCACCCTAAATTAATAAATAAAACATGGGAAATTGCATGTATCATGTCGGTAGCCAAATAAAAGCGCCGATTTATTTAAAAATATCATTTCGGGAACGGTCATTACGTGAACGTTTCCACACATGATGATCGTTCCCGAAATGACTATGATGTTCCCGGAATTATTTTTTGTATTCAACACGATATAAGTTATTTAAATGTTTTTTTTTTTCATGTTACTGTACTGAAATATTTATTTGTTTTATTGACAGTCAAAAAGGAATCAGAAAATAGTAAAAAGAAAAAATCTAAAAAGCAATTTAAAAATAATAGTACAGCTTATTTACGCGAACGAGAAAAGGCCAATGCAAGAAAAACAAAGTTTTTAGATAGAATGACTACTGAACAGAGGGAATTAAAAAAAGCTAAAGATAGAGAATATTACCAGAAAAAAAAAAAACAAATAATAAAGTAGAGAAAATAAGTGAGATGACAGAAAGGGAAAAGCGCAAGCAAAGAAAAAAGTGGTCAGAAGCATCTAAAAAATACAGAGCAAAGAAAAAAGTCATTGACATTAAATCGGTGATACGCGCCACAATCGGATGATGAGTTTTTGCCTCCCGATTCAGCTTAACGAAGATTAGGAAGAAGAAGAATATGAAAAAAGAAAGCAAAAGCATATCGGACAATACAAAAACAGAAAAAGTTAGTAGGCAAAATGAATCGCAAAATTAAGAGATTGAGGAAAAGACTGCAAAGAACCAAAGAAAAGATAACAACTACGTGGAGCCCCTCTTGTAAACTGCCTACTGCCTTGTAATGCCTATTGCTATTAAGTCAACAGGCATGCAAGCATCTCTAAAAACTAATGTGTACAATCTTTTTACTTTTAAGATTTTTTCTTTAGTTATTTATACTCGTAATTATTTTATATTGTTCTTTACTAAAAATAAACAGTTTTTTTTAAGAAACAAAACCAAAAAGCGTTGACTCCAAAAAGTAAGCCATGTACGAAATCGTAATTATGTTAAGTATCATTGAATTGCAAAAAAATGTCTATCTATGCACCTATCTACGAATGATGTATTTTGGAAAATAAAACTAACAAAGTACTCTTTAATATTGCAGCATTCTACTACATACAATCAAAATATAACAAAAGAATCCTTACAGATGGGACCTACCGATATTATTGTATCAATAGCAACGCCCAAAAAACAAACTGGAGATGCACAAGTAAATACAAGGGCTGCTATGTGAGAGTGACGACCTGCGATGAGCAAGTTATTAAAATAACAGGATCGCATTGTCACTGAAAAACTACTCTCATTATTTATAAATGTTATTTTAATTTCGATTAGTACAGTGCCTCTTGTGGCGAAAAACAGCAAAACATAACATAATCTTACTCTTTTTATTCCCTGAAGGGTTAGGCAGAGGCGCAAGCTCAAGAGTTCCCTCCGGACCCACGTTTAGCCGAGTTTATACAAAAAAAAAAAGTTCTCCCGAATACCATAGAGTATAAATGAAAGAGAGGGAAGTGGTTTATCCTGCCTTTAAAGCTTGGATTCAATATTAACCACAGACAAGTTTTGTATATTTTTATGACACTTGTATTATTTTAATTTGTTGTCATACTTAAGTTATTACTTTTTATTTTATTTTATTTATTTTATTCTTTATGTTTCTAATTTATTAAATATTTATATTGACATAAATTTTTGTTATCCTGCATGAAACTTAATTTAACTTGAATAAAGTCACAAATTATAATGTAGGTAATCTTACAGATTTTTAGTTTCTAAATTTGATGTTGTTGTAGACCTATACACGGTTAATTTTTAATCGTTGTGGAAAATTTAACGCCCGGTAGGCATGAGGACACAGGACAGGATACAGGACTGATTCCTGAAAACAAAATAAAAAAATAATGAACCGTGCTCAACTTGAGGTACTTCGACAGTTTTTGTAAGAAAAACTAAAAACGTTGTTTAGCATCAGAGCAATGACCTACGGTGGCTTAGCTGGTGCCAGACGAGTCAGGGGGTGGAGGGCAATGCGCAGGGGTGTGAACAATGGGTCCATCAGCCTTAAATAGGTTTTTGTATTTTTTGAAATTTTGAAAAAAAAAAAACAAAAGTTAAAAACAAAAAATCGAGTCATATATCAATGCAAAGACTTAGCCCTGAAAGTTTCCGCCACGATAAAAAAATGACCGTGTATAATGTTTAAGTTTTAATAAAATTCCGACTTTTTAAAATTTCTTTTATTTTTGATTAGAATTTTCGTAAGAATAGAAAAATAGTCAATAATGCTTTTGCTAACATTTTTTTTTTACAATGTCTAGATCTTCTAATACCTTTAAACCAACAAAGACGAAGAAATAAACCTTTATCTGCCAAAGAGAGAGCGCGACGATACAGAGAAAAAATTAAAAATGATCCTGTCCGTTACGAAATATTTAGGAAAGCTGAAATAGCCCGACAAACTGTGAAGAAAATCAAAGATATGTCAAAAAAGGAACGAGAGAAACAACGCAAGATATGGAGAGAGCAGAAAAATAAACAAAGGCAAAATAATAAAAATTATAAGTTTTCTGTTTTTAAACTCGATAAATTACTAATGGAATAAACAAACAAAAATGCATGTGCCAATTTGTTTTATTTCTTAGAACCATTTTTCGCTGGAACAAGCGTCTATGTCCGCGCAGGTATTTTCTATACATTTTTCGAACCAGCGCCAACAATTATTATATATTTTATTACATTTTTTTGTATTTTTTTTTGTATTGTACTGAATTCACTGTCCGTCGCGTAGGTACAAAGTTCGATCGTCCGTAAATAGTATTAAGAATTCATGAGTTACGTAACCAATAAATTTGCTCTATTTTAGCCTTCACTTCAAGATATTATCATATTACCCGGTTTTTGGATGCAGACACAAGAAACCCTTTTAGTTTTATGATGTTTGTCTGTCCGATTGAGAAGTACATACATAATCTCACGCCTTTTATTCCCCGAAGGGTTAGGCAGAGGTACCAGCTAAAGAGCCGGACCCACGTTTAGCCGAGTTTATGTTTTAATACCAACGTGACAAGGGGCCAGCTTGTCGCCGCGGTTATAACAACCACTACTGCGGCCGGGACCAACGGCTTAACGTGCCTTCCGAAGCACGGAATCATCTTACTTTTCGGAAAATCAGGTGATTCAAGCCTGCAATGTCCTATCCAACCGAAAACAACCACAACATGATTTTTGATTGAGAAGTACTACATACTATATTTCCAGTATAAAAATACAATTAGGTATAACTCTTTGAGCTAGTGGTTGCACTTACCTACGTTATGCGTGGCTTCATTAGTCAGTGCGGCAGAGGGTTAATGCAGTAGCTAATGTGTGTTCTAACTGTTTTTGTTACTAGATCTACTTAAACCTCAAAACAGACGAAGACGAAGAACCAAGCCACTGTCCGCAAAAGAGAGAACGCGTCGATTCAGGGAGAAACTCCAGGATGACCCTGTGCGGTATGAAGCATATAGAATAAAACACAATGAAAAAGTTAGGCAAAGTAAAAGGAAAATAGCAGAGATGTCTAAAAAGGAACAAGAGATCCAGCGCAAGATATGGCGTGAGCAGCAAATTAAACAAAGACAAAAGAAAAAGTCGTACCAGTTTTCTGTTTTTAATATTGAAAAACTATTCATGGAATAAAGTTTTATATGAACTTAATAAAATAGTTTTGCAAAAAGAAAAATAAAGTATCTTTTGGACCTATTGTTTTGTGACCCTATTTTCTTTCTTGTCGATTTTTTATGCCTGAGAGTCTTTTAGGTGACTAGTTAACAATATCTGCTCGTTTAATAAGCGTTTTCCAGGCCATTCTGTCTTGAACGAAAATTATAAATCTCACATACGATCAGTCAGTAACAGAAGATAATAATTCAGATATTATTAATTTTCTTTAAACGTTATTTAACTTTGTAAGATTTCAAAAATATTAGATCGGGATACAACACAACAATCTTTTGAGATCGGGCAACAGTTTCAGTTTTTACATCACGACGAACCAGATAAGGTATTGGATGTGTTCTTTGTCCTACAAGGGCTGTACAGCGATGATCATAACGATTGACGACATGACAGACAAATAAAAAGAAAAAGTATTATATTAAAAGTACTTGTCTATAGCTTTTCCCAGTATAATAACACAGTTGTCTACGTCTATGTCGTGGCCATATCGTAAAATTGGCCATTTCATGATCTGGCCGGCCATTTCGTGAAAAGTACACATTTCATGAAATGGCCACAATGGCCAATATTCGTTGGGCAGATCGTCGAAACTTCAACGTTTAACGATTTGGCCAACCACGTTTGGCCAAATCGTTGTTGTGTATTGTGTAACCTAAAAATTAAAGTTCCATTATTTTACTAGTAATTTTACTATCATTCGAGTAATGTATGATTTAAATACGGACCTTGAAAAATCGTTCGGAACTCCATGGTTTTTGTCGTTGCTTTCGTTTATAGATTGATCTTCCTAGTTAGGGGCTCTGAGTGTGATGTGTTATTATTATTATTATTGGTTTGTATAAAACTCACAAATCTTCGAATCAAAACGTAGTTTGTTCTGTACTTCTGTTATCGTCTTTTTCCTCAATTAATTTTTTTTTTTTTATTTTATTATTGTTTACCTTAATGGCGCGTCACATCAAATCACACAATACACGCAACAACAACGCCACTAGCGGAGAATTTTTCAACTTTTCAACGATATGATCGCTAACGTTTGGCCATTTCATGAAATAGTCGTACGATCACTTGGCCAATCGTTAAACGTTGAGATTTTAACGATCTGGCCAACCAATATTGGCCATATCATGAAGAGTTCACATTTCATGAAATGGCCGGCCATATAATGAAATGGCCAATTTTACGATATGGCCACGACATCTATACAGTTCTCCTTGTGTGCAGGGGTTGCACTTACGTTGTACGTGGCTTTATAAGTCGATGCGTAATGCTAATGTAGCTAATGTACTCACTTTTTTTTACTAGATCTACTTATACCTCAAAACCGACGAAGACGACGAAAAAAGCCACTGTCGCCAAAAGAAAAAATGCGCCGATACAGGGAAAGACTCAAGAATGACCCTGTGCGGTATGAAGTATATAGAAGAAAAAATAATGAAAGAGTCAAGCAAAATAATATAAGGAAAATGGCGGAGAAGTCTAAAAAAGAACAAGAGATCCAGCGTAAGAGATGGCGCGAGAATAAAACTAAACAAAGGCAAAAGAAAAAGTCTTATCAATTTTCTGTTTTCAATCCCGAAAAACTTTTCATGGAATAAAATTGTATACTTATGTACTTTCTTAATTAAATAGTTAATCTAGATGAACGACGAACGTTACCAGGAAAGGTATTCGAGGTGTTCTTTGACCTACAAAGGCTGTACAGCGCGGACCATAACGATTGGTGATATGGTAGTCGAATTAAAATAAAATGTATTGTATTAAAAGTACTTATCTATATAGTCTTGTCTATTTCCGAGTATAAAAACCCAGATGTCTTATAAAAGTTCCGAACTCTTTGTGTGCAGTGGTTGCACTTACTTTGTGCGTGGCTTCATTAGTCAGAACGCTGAGGGTAAATTTGATAGCTATTGTAATAACTTTTTATTTTTTTATTGACACCAGATCTTCTTATACCTCGAAACCGACAAAGACAACGAAACAAGCCTCTATCCGACAAAGAGAGAGTGCGCCTATGCAGGGAGAGACTCAAGGATGACCCTGTACGGTATGAAGCATACAGAAAAAAAAGAAATGAACAAGTCAGGCAAAATAGAAAGAAAATAGCAGAGATGTCAAAAAAAGAACAAGAGATCCAGCGCAAGATATGGCGCGAATCAAAAAAAAGACAAAAGAAAAAGTCGTACCAGTTTTCTGTTTTCAATTTCAAAAAACTATTCATTGAATAATATTTTATCCTTAATTAGTTAGTAAAAAGAAAATATAAATTTGAGCCTATTGTTATTTGATCCTATTTTCTTTCTTGTCGATTCCATATGTTTTTTGTTTTTTTATTTGTGTTTTCTAGGAGAGATCAGTAAAGCAATTCGATGGTCAGCAGTAGACACTCTGCAGATAATGCTAACGAAACGTTTTGTTAAAGGGACATTGGGACTTTTAAAGTTTGACTAATGCTTAACACAATTATTAATTAAAAAAATCTCAGTGTTTTGTTATTGACTTTCAAGAGCTTTCCAAAAATCCGAGTCAATCAACAGTCATCGTGACGCGATAAACGAGATGATCCAATGAGCACTGGGCGTAGTGCCAAGCACTACGATAATATACAATACAACTTTACTTTAAGATCAAATTTAATAAGAATGAGAATATTTTTCAGATTATGAGTTTATGATATCGACCCAAGGTAAAAGAATGTTAAGATACGGTCGTAACAACTTTACATTTCATAGTGTATATGGACATAAATCGCGTTGGGTTTGCACAAGGACGCGCAGAAAATGCAGAGCACGAATATTCACTGTTGACGACGAAATCGTTGCTGTTAAAGATCAACACACTCACTAAAAATGTTACTGCTTCTTAGAAAAATAAGGAGGAATGTAGATATTACAAATAAAGAACACCATAACTATATTGTATCTCGTATCATTCATTGTGAACAATCCATTTATTCATTTATTCCAATGTTTAAAGCTATTAATTCTGAAATTTACCACTGAGCACTAGGTAAAGGGGTATATTTGTACTGTATTCGATGAAAACTATACGATAAGACCAAATTTAATAATGAATGAGAATATTTTTTCAGATTATGAGTTTACGCAATCGAGACAAGGTAAAAGTATGTTAAGATATGGACGTAACAACTTTAGTCTACAAAGTGTATGTGGACATAAATCTCGTTGGATTTGCACAAGGACGCGCAGAAAATGCAGAGCAAGAATATTCACCGTTGACGACGTTATCGTTGCTGTTAAAGATCAACACACTCACTAAAAATGTTACTGCTTCTTAGAAAAAAAAGAGAAATGTAGATATTACAAATAAAGAACACTATAACTATATTGTATCTCGTATCATTCTTTGAGTACAATCTATCTATAAAATGATGCCAATGTTAAAACTGCATAAGGCCAGTCATTGCTTTTTTACTTGTTTGTATTTGCGTTAATACAATTCGATGGTCGTCGACTAAGCACTCGTGGTGCACATCATAAATAATATACACAGTATTTTTTTTATCGTGGGGGAAACTTTCAGGACTTAGTCTTTGCATGATATATGACTCTAACGTATTATAAAAAAAAATATACTTCAAGGCGGATGGACTCCTTGTTAACCCCCATGCGCATTGCCGTCCACCCCCTAACTCGTCTGGCACCAGCTAAACCACCGTAGGTCATTGCTCCGATGCTACACAACGTCTTTAGTTTTTTTTTTTTACAAAAACTTTCGAAGTACCTCAAGTGTTCATTATTTTTCAATTTTGTTTTCAGGATTCAGTTTCACATTCTGTATAACTATGCCTACCGGGCGTTAAATTTTCCGCAACGATTAAAAATTAACCGTGTATAGGTCTACAACAACATCAAATTTAGAAACTAAAAATCTGTAAGATTACCTACATTATAATTTGTGACTTATTTTAAGTTAAATTAAGTTTCATGCAGGATAACAAAAATTTATGTCAATATAAATATTTAATAAATTAGAAACATAAAGAATAAAATAAATAAAATATGCCTACCGGGTGTTAAATTTTCCTCCACGATATAAAAGTAACCGTGTAAAATTAATACTTACTTATCTCAGGGTCTGGTTATTGACTTTCGAGAGCTTTTCAAATATCCGAGTCAATCAAGAGTCATCGAAAAGCAATTATTTCTGAAATGAACCACTAAGCAATAGGTAAAGGGGTATATTTGTACCGTATTCGATGAAAACTACACAAAAAGATCAAATTTAATAATGAATGAGTTTTTTTTTTCAGATTATGAGTTTACGCAATCGAGACAAGGTAAAAGTATGTTAAGATATGGTCGTAACAACTTTAGTCTTCAAAGTGTATATGGACAGAAATCTCGTTGGATTTGCACGATGACGCACAAAAAATGCAGAGCACGAATATTCACCGTTGACAACGAAATAATTGGTGTTAAAGATGAACATACTCACTAAAAAATAAGCTGCTCTGTAGGAAAGAAATAAAGAACTAACTAGGTAACAAATCAACTCTTACCAAAGTACCTATATAATACTATTTATGATAAGCCAGTTTATTATAAGCTTTGAGATGATAATGTTACTGATAATACACGAAAACTATGCTATTGGGGTATATGAAGCCAATTCAACAACCAACTGTACTATAATAAAAATATCGTAAATAAATGTGGACAACCTTCCTGCCCAGATAACCTTGCGCGGTTTTGTGGTTACATTTTCTATGTCTCTGTTTTCTATGTAAATTGAATAGTAAATATTATGATGGTTTAGGAGTTCTCTTGATTTGTAGTTTTAATTATAATATTTTTTATAAAAAGCCTACTCGACCGACTGGACTAGCGCCACTGTTGGAAAAATACCCTCTAAATTTCAGCAATTATTCCTATGCTCATGGTGTAAAGAGAGGCTTTATATGTAAGTAAGTAAGGTAAACATAATACAACGAAAACTACATGCCAAAGCGGACTGTATAGCAACGAAAGATATTGAGAAAAACTCATTCGGTCGCCCCCTAACCGCAACCAAGTGATAGAGAGATGAGATATTTAGGGGATTAGTCTAATTTTTTTGGCGAATTTTGAAAAAAACGGAAAACATACAAACCTATTTTTTATAGTGACATATTTTAACAACATTTTCTGGCGATTGGAAAATATTTAGTAGTAGAAAAACGTAAAGGACGCGTACTGGGTATACTGTAGTCCTAAGAAGAATGCATTCTTTTCAAAATTCAACATTCCTATTAAATTTGCAGTTAGCATGTAAATGCATACTGCATATTTTTTTATTATATTAATGATTAATTTTTCAGATTTCGTGTTTACGACATCGAAAAAAGGTAAAAGAATAATAAGTTATGGTCGTAACAATTTTACTCTGCAAAGTAAATGGGGACAAAAATCGCGTTGGGTTTGCACGAAGGTGTACAAAAAATGCAGAGCAAGAATATTCACCGTTGACAACGAAATAGTTGGTGTTAAAGATGAACACACTCACTAACAAAATAAACTGCCCCTGTATTACGGCCGCATTTGCAATATTGCTTTTCGTTCTCTTTGCGTTATTTTTGTACTAGAGGCTGTCCCGCGGTTTTTCCCGCGTAGATTTCTCATAAAAACAAAAATCCCGTTTTTTCCCGTTCCCGTGGGAATTTTGTGACATCCCTTCTTAGTGCTCACCTACACTCCCCAAGGAACCCACCTTCCAATTTTCAGCTTTCTACGCCCAGTAGTTTCGGCTCTGCGTTGTCTGTCAGTCAGTCAGTCAGTCAGTAACGGAAGAGTTTTATATATATTGATTGACTTTGAAACTCTAGAGGACGAAAAGCAATATTGCAAATGTGGCCGTAATAGTACCCTGATCTTTAGGAAAGAAATACAGAAATCTAAATGTAAAATTCTAATAACACTAAGTAGACAACAATTAACCTCCCCAAAGATAATAATGTATTTACTTAGCCGGTTTATTCCTTATGATGAACTTTTTTAGGAAGTCATTCCCAACCAACTGTACCTGAAGTGCTAAAATAAAAATATCTAAGATTATATAGTTTGCAACCATTCAGCCTAATTAACCTTGCGTGGTTTTTGTGTATATTGTTTTTCTTCTTCAAACTTAGGAGCTTCGCTTTTGTCGGTGGAGCCTCCTCCATTCCTTCCGTTTTCCCGCCAGCTGCTTGACCTCTTGACAAGACACAACACCTCTGTATCCATATGAATTAAATAAATAAATAATAATATGTCTGAATTAAACAATAAAAAACGAGTTTTCTTGATTCGTAGTTGTAGCTATTAGAGTATTTTATAACTAAATAAAAACCTAGCAGTAGCTTGTACTGTTTTCCATTGCAGACATAAATTTCTTAAAAATAAAGAAATAGAATTATAAAAGTAATGGTACCTATGTTTTCTTTTAGTACAATTTTCAAACACAATTAGGTATTTACTAACTTCTGGAAGCTCAAAATTAATGTTTTGTAGGTATATATTTTTATTCCCGCCTTAAAACATTTTATTAATTTAATATTTTCCTTTCAGATTTCCAGTTTATAATGTCAAAATTTGGAAGAAGAATAATACGATATAAGAACAATAATTTCACTTCTCGAAGTGGACCCAAAACGCGGTGGGTTTGCACAAAGAAGAACTTAAACTGCAAAGCTCGGTTATTTACTATTAACGACCGATTGATCAGTGTTAAAGATGAGCATAACCATTAGATTAAAAGCTATTTACAATAAATCGTCATCATTATCTCAGTCCAAAGAAACGAATTCTACTGACAGCTCTGTAACGCAGTTGGCAGTGATGTGAACTGAGATGCCTGTGCATCAGGGTTCGATTCCCGGCGCAGCGAACATTGTTATGATGAATATCGATGTTTGTTACCGGTCTGGGTGTAAGTTTTGTCTCTGTAAGTTTCGGGAACAGGCTCTCCCTAGTTAGGGGCTCTGAGTGTGATGCATTATTATTATTATTACTGCCGGACTCTGCCAAAGATAGCAAAACATCCAGTGCGCCCTCCCAGCCTTAACCACGTTTTTTGACTAACTCGTGGGAGCTCTACCTACTCTGGGTCTACCGATGCACATTCGCCATTCGAATCGCCAATTTTTGCCCCAGTTTTAGATCTCAGTTCCATTTATGAGCTCATAAATAGAAATATATAATGAATCACAGGGTTGTCAAGAGCGGTGAGGTGATATGAGTAAAAAATTACTAGTTTTAGTATCAGGAATAATTACCTATAAATACTTATTATTCATATTATTATCATTGAATATTTATCTGTATTCAAATTTTTGTTGGTATATTTATTAGTCTTTAGAATTAAAGCAGCTTACAGTAAGTTAATCACTGCATTAGCAATGTAATCTATGGCACTTATGCTGGGCATTCACGAGCGATCCATCGATCTTTTTGACAAGTTGTCGATCCCCAATTCGTCCGTGAATGCGAACACTTTAATTCATTCCCGCTAGAGGAACTTGCATTATCGGAACTTTATGACCGAGTTGTCAAACTATTGTTCTTAAATGTGTGTAATTTTTAATTTTCTAAATGGAAGCAAGCGGGGGAGGCCTTTGCACAGCAGTGGGACACAAAAGAGGCTATATATAAAAAAAAATGTACAGTACAGCTAGACAAACAAGAAACATTTTTTTCAAAAGTATTTATTTTATTTATAATCTATACCAATATTATAAAGAGGAAAGATTTGTTTGTTTGTTTGTAACAAAAAGGCTCCGGAAATACTGAACCAATTTGAAAAATTCATTCACTGGTAGGAAGCTACATTAACCCCGAGTGTCATAGGCTATATTAGATTTTCAAAAGAAAATTGGGATCCTTACCTAAACTCAAATAATGTAACCCAAGGTGCAATATTTTTCCGTTGTTTACATATTTTGACAGGTGGTTTGTTGTTGTTGTTTGTTTTTTATTCGGCCATTCTGGGCAGTCAAAAGAACAAAGTCTATAGAGCCAAGTCTTTTGTAGTATCTTATATTCTATGGCGTAACGAAGTAAGCCGGGAAAGCTCGTCCGCTATGAAAGTTTGTCCTAGGTATTGGGCGTTTTCACATTGAACAATAACGGTAACGACACGATATCGTCGGACTGGAAAATCCATACAACACTACTAAACGCTTTCACACTGTGTCGTCAACCGTCAACGGTATCATCAATACATAGTATAAAATGAAGTCGCTTCCCGCGTCTGTCCCTATGTATGCTTATATCTTTAAAAATATGCAACGGATTTTGATGCGGTTTGTTTTAATAAATAGAGTGATACAAGAGGAAGGTTTATAAGTATAATACGTGCACAAAATAGTAATAGGTTAGGCGGTACGAAGTGCGCCGGGTCGACTAGTAAAAGATAAAGCAAATGTAAATTGTTCACTGCTGCCATTGCTCGAATAATTACACTTTTGGAATTGCGCGGATACTTTTGCTGTCGCAGTGTGACTAACCGCATAACAAGCTGTAGGTTATATCGAGTCACATACCGATGTCTTCCCGATATCGCCGGACGATATCGTTGTCGTCTGAGCTGACGATATATGAGTATCGTGTCGGTGTCGGTATCGTCGCAGTGTGAAAACGTCCAATAAGTACCAGGGCAACATGAACATAGACGGTTTTGTGAATGCTATGAATTTGGCCATCTGGACCGCTCGTGAACGCACATTAAACTTATTAATAAATAAATACCAATAATTAAAAAAGTAAGTACCTCTATGTATATGTAAACGGTAACCAGCTAATGTCGAATTTTTAATAAATTAATGCTCTACCAATGTTGTATTCTTTATACATTTACAAGCGCTATTGTTTAACTTTATTATGTCAGCCGTTTATTTTATTTAACATTGCTATTGTTTATTTTATAGAAGATGTTTCCGTTCAATAAATTTAATAAATTTATTTAGGTTTTCAGTTCATTCAGTCGAGGCTTGGAAAACCAATGATAAGATATAACAGTAACAACTTCTCGCTACACAAAATAAGTGGACTAAAAACGAGATGGATTTGCACGATGACTCGTAAAAACTGCAGAGCGCGAATATTCACTGTTGACAACCAAATTATTAGTATAAAAGATTTCCATACTCACTGAACACGCTAATTTATTTAACTGATTTGTTTCAAAAACCGTAATTGTCGCTTATTTATTTAAAATCACAAACGCTATTGTAAAATGTTTAATTTGAACTCCTTTAAGAACTTAAATTTTAAATTATGAATACCTGAATAAAACAGATTTCTTTATTTCTTTCTAAATAATTTATAGCACTTTAATATTTAAAGAAAAATAAAAGGACTGTACTTGTCCAAAATATTTGTATGTGTTTCAAACATCCGCCTCTACCCAGTTACATTATCATTAAAATGTATGATTTCAGATCACCAGAGACCCACTCCTTTAATTTATAACTGTAATGAATCACAGTGTAAGTAAGTACTTATAATCAGCGCCCATTAAAAATTCCGTAGGTAGGTTATATAATGTACTACTTATTTGGCGATGGCTTATTGCCTATATTTCTCTTTTCAGAGATGTCAGTATTATTCCTTATTGATGAATATATTATTATAAATTTTCAGATTTTTATTTTACTACATCAAGACAAGGAAACACAGTACTGAAATACGGAAATAATATTTTTACTTTTCGCAGTCAATCTGGGTTTAAAACGCGCTGGGTCTGTACGAAGACGCACAAAAAATGTAAAGCTAGAATTTTCACAATTGACAATGTATTAGTTAATATATTCGACGAGCATACACATTAAAACTATATAAAAAAATATATTTATGATTATTGTGGAGCGGCGCTGAAAAACAAAAAAATGATAATAACTAGTGAGCGCCCCGCGGCTTCGTCAGCGCATTTGCAAATTGAAACATCAAATTCCCAATTTTCCCGTGGGAATTTCGGGATAAAAAGTAGCCTATGTCCTTTTCGGGCTCTAGACTATTCATATATACTAAATTTTATTCAAATCGGTTCCGTAGTTTTATCGTGAAAGAGAGACAAACAGACAGAGTTACTTACGCATTTATAGTATAGAATAATATAACCTGCTTTAATAATAGTATGTTTGTTAATTGTTAAAATTAATTATTAAGAACAGTTTTATGTATTATAGATCCATTAAATAAATGCATTGGATTTCCATCATGCATAGACTGGTTAATTAAGTTTCTAATGTTATTTTAATACAAAAAAGGCAGAATATTTTAATCTCAGCACATAATTCATTTTACATATTTCAGGTTTTCACTACGTACAGTCGAAGAAAGGAAGAACCCTGTTGCGATACAGAAACAATAATTTTACCTTACAAAAGACAGGTGACCAAAGAAGAGATGGATTTGTACTAAGATGACAGCAAAAAAATGCAGGGCTTGCATAGTTACAGTGGAAGAAGGAACACACTCACTAAATGTTGTGTCTTAAGAAGAATTATGACAAAATACGGAAAAATTGGTATTGGTTGTCCAGCATGGCCGCTTCCGCAAAACATGCTTTGCTCAGTTCATGTCACTAATAAATAAAAAAACAAAAAAGAAAAGGAAATTATAATGAACAAGACACAAAAAAATACTTACGAGACCACCTAAAAGAAAAATAGTGAAATTATGCAATATTAATTTCTGCTAATTGGTTTAAAATTTAGTTTAAATTTTATTCTTTACAAAGAAAATCTAGCACAATTTACGTTTACTAACAAAATAGTTATCTTGAAAGATGTCCGCATCAGTAGATTTCATAACAAGTTTTTTTTTTTTAACAACACGAATAAAGAAAGAGTGTTGACAATAATTCGTAAGAGCTAAATACATTAAAAACCTAGTATCCTATATCGCATCAGGCGAGGTGATTCAGGGTTGTCCATCACGTTTCTCCAGGCAAGCTAATGAGAAACTAAGACCCTTCTCTAATGACGAGACGCACAGTATACTCAGGTCTCGGAGACTACATAGTTGCTGCGGAGTTGACGTGTCTCAAATTATACTGCATATCTCGTATTTATCATACAAGTAACCTCAGAAGCAGACCTCGCAATTGACTATGTCAATTAGACTGGATATCTCGTATTTACCATACAGGTAACCATAGTAGTAGACCTCACAATCCTAGGTAAGTCTACTTCTCTGGTTTTTTGAATGCGGTCGTCTTTTTGTTTTTGTTCTAAAAAGTTGTGTGTTCGTACTAACTCTAACGTATCGTATGTTAAAGTAAGTTTTTTTATACTGTAAATTTAAGTTGATTATTTTTATAATGAATTTATTATATTAAATTTTTTTATCTCTCTTTTGTATGCTGCTTGAAAGGACTAATCAAAGCGATCGTTTATGATAACGTTTATTTAATTTTTGTTTGTTTACATTATTAATAAATAATAATTACTTAATAAATTTTGTTTTATGTTAATTTTAAGCATACATATTTAACGTCTTAAAAAAAATAAACAGTATTTTTAAACTGATGGAACATAGTATTCATAACAAGTAGCATCATCTCAACTGACTGAAGGTAAACTGTGGTTTCCAAGAAGAAATCGCTAAAATATTAGAAATTTCTATAAACAATTGGATTTTTTTAGTGTGCAAGTCAGTATTTTAGGTGTTTCATATGAATTTTTGTTTCAAATGCAAGATTTCAGTGTAACCAGCCAAATGTTGCACATTTGCTGGTTACACTGAAATCTTGTTGAAAATGGTGCACACTCTGTTTTGTTTGGCTAAGAATAATTGTATTTTTAGTTTAGCTTGGATGCCAACTGTTTTAAATCAGTCAGCTATGTGCTTGCATTGTTTTTTAGCGATAGAATTAAGTTTGCATAATTTTATTTAGATGTGCAACTAACGATTAAACTTTTATTTCAGACTATCAGTTTATAAAGTCGGAGAGAACAGGAAGAACAATGCTTCGATATGGAAAATATACGTTTTCATATAAAAGTCAATATGGGCTTAGAAAGCGGTGGATATGCTCTAATAAGCGAAAATATTGCAAAGCAAGAGTTTTTACTTGCAATGATTTTGTTGTCGGTGTTAAAAATGATCACACTCACTGATACCTTAACCGGTTATATTAAGTTTAGTTAGAAGTAAAATCTATTGCGATAAAAATGTGAAAAAATTAAAACAACGCAATTTGATGTAGGTTAATTTTACTATTTTGATTTTTATTAATTGCATGTTTACCTTAGTTTTTTTAACATAGAAAAATGAAAATTAAATGCCCAACTGCACAAATGCTGCTTGATATTAAAACTAAAAGACAAATTCTTCGTTTTTTTTTTTTAAATTAAGTAATTGAAAAAATTGTTGGGGTGTGTATTGCGTTATTAAAAAACGCTATTTGCTAAAATGATAGGCAAAAAGCGTTTTTATATCAGAGCAGTGATTGTTTCAGATTTTTTTTTCGTGCAGTCGAGGAAAGAAGGAAAAACAATGTTACGATACAAAAACAATAATTTTTCTTTGAAAAGTAAAAGGAACCTTAAGAAGACATGGATTTGTACTAGGATGACAACAAGAAAATGCAGGGCTTCCCTAGTTACAATTGATGATGAAGTGGTCTGTGTTAAAAATGATCACACGCACTAATATTTTGTGCCTCCAAGAGCACTCATTCAATCTAGAGCATAAAGGTGGTCTAATAAACAAGAATACCCTAAAATTATTTATTAAGTTTTTACTAAATAAATAATAAATAAACACAATTATTGTTTCTTATTCAAATATTTTTTATTAAAATGCTAAACTTTTTAGTTTTTTTTTTTTTCAAAAAAATAGTTGGAGTATTGCGTTATTAAAAAACACGTTATCTAAAATGATAGGCAAAAAGCGTTTTCTATATCAGAACGGTTATGGTTTCAGATTTTTATTATGTGCAGTCGAGAAAAGAAGGGAAATCAATGTTACGGTATAGAAACAATAATTTTACTTTGCAAAGTTATAAAAGTGACCTAAAGAAGAGATGGATTTGTACTAGGATGACAACTAGAAAATGTAGGGCTTTCATAGTTACAATTGATGATGAAGTGGTCTCGATTAAAAATGAACACACGCACTAATATTATGTTTCTCCAAGAGCACTCATTCAATCTAGAGCTTAAGGTTGTCTAATAAACTAGAATACCCTCAATTAAATAATACGAAAATACATAGAAATAAATAAATACATACTTGTTAATTTGTAAAGTTTTAATTTTCTTTTGTATGCCTGAAAAAGCTGTCACAGAGATCGCTTGTGAAAACGTTTATTTCATTTTGTAGAAACAATTAATAATTAAATATTTTTATTACTTACTAGCTGTCCTGTCCCGTCGAACTTGGTATCGTGCCTTACATTTTTATAAGTAAAAATAAAATTATTGTTTTTAAATTTTATATTTGAAAAATAGTAGTTGTGGTGAATAAAGCTATTGTGTTATTTAAAAAATACGTTGTATGAAATACAAACTCCGACACGAAAGTATCAGGAATAGATCGATAATTATCCGTTAAAATTTATTTTATCACCACCAAAGTGCGCTTCTTTAGCCACGATATGCATACGCTTAATAATTATCCAATTATTGAAAAAAAAAATACCCGTTTTTCTGAGTTGAGTTAAGTCGCCGCGTTTTCTCCTTAATGTCTTCTATGGAATGACAATGGTTGGTAATTTGAGTCTAGAAAAAAAAAAGAGTCGGATGGAGCAATATCTGGTGACATTGGTGGTAGCTCAATGGTAATTATATAGCTTTTACTAAATACTTAATAAAGAATTGATATAATTATAGTTTCTTACTCAAATATTTTTCATTCAAAGCTAAAATTTATCTCTCAACCTCAATATAAACTTACATTGGAAGATTTATTATTATTAAAACAAAATCGATGCTTACAGAAAAAGAACCGAAATCCGAAACAAATTTTAATACTTTGCGTTATTTCACTTTCAGAATTTCAATATATTCAGACTGGAGACGGCAAAACTTACATACAAAGTGGAAAATATAGATTCTCATTTCAATTACAAAATGGAGTTAAACAACGTTGGAGATGTACAACTAAAGATAAAAGATGCAAAGCAAGAATATTCATTATTGATGGTGAAATTGTTCATGCTTACAATCAACATACACACTGAAGTTTCTACATTTATCTTAGGCAAAATCTAAGAACTGCAGATTCGATCCTTCGTAGACCGTCTTACTTTAAAAACAGTAACTATGAAAACCTACATTTCACTGGCTCGGTAGTCTTGATACGTACTTACCAAATTTTATTATTATTCATGAAAATAAAAAAAATAACAAAATATCAAATTAAAAATAGAGTCAAGAAAAATAAGTATGATGGACTATGAAATATATATTTTTTTTGTTACATATTTTGTAGAAATGGAACAATTGTCCTGATCAAAAAGCTCAAGGTCAATGAAAAGGGCTATGCTCGGAGTTTTTCTGCGTGATCGAACCAGAAATGAAGAGATTAGCAGAAGAACTAATGTCACTGACATAGATCAAAGAATTGCGAAACTTAAGTAGAAATGGGCAGGGCACATAGCTCGAAGAACAGATGGTCGCTGGGGCTGTAGAGTTCTCGAGTGGCGACGAAGACGAAGACGCCGAGTGAAGGCCTGGTGAAGGCTGCGGGAATACACTGGATGAGGGTCGCTAAAGACCGCTCGCTTTGACTTTCTGTTGTGGAGGCCTATGTCCAGCAGTAGACGTCTTTCGGCTGAAATGATGATGATGATGATGATAATGGTCACGTATATATGCCGCTTAGGCATTAAATTCTGGAAAGATTCGCTAAGCTAGGTCTTCAAATGAAAAAAAAAATCTAGTTTTCAATTCGTTCTGTCTAATCGCTGAAATAGAAGATCCATACTTATTAATTATCGAAAGAATACTTTTTCCTTTCAAAATAGGATAGCATAGACCAAGTTTTTTTTTTAAATAATTAAAAATATGTAAAGGTCGTTTTTGGCTATTTATAAAACGGGTTCGTTCGAATAGTTATTCGAATTAGTATGATCTCCATGTTAGTATGTACCATATGCTTTAATGTTTTCGTTATTTATTATAAATTGAATATATTTAATAGTACATAATAGTAATATTTGTTAAAATGGGTAATAAATCATTTGAGTTTAAATTTGAGGGAAGTTTTTTTTGTTTTAAATTTAAACACGATAATAAATCTTATTCAAATTAAATTTATCATTGACTTATCACACAACTATCTGTGAATAAAATAAGAAAGGTAGTAACTCAGATAAACCACACATAGCATGTTTGTACTACTTAATACCAGACCGTGAACTTAAATTATGGACCATTTTCATATTATTTTGTATTTTTAATGTTTTTAAGCTAATAAACACTAAAATTAATTATTCTTCTTTACAGGATTTCGTTTCGTTTATTCGAGACGCGGTAATAAAATAATACAACACGGCAGTTCTAGGTTTACCTTACAAAGTAAGACTAAGGAAAAAAGCCGCTGGGTGTGCACTATGATGCATAAACAATGCAAAGCTCGAATATTTACTGTTAACGACGAAGTAATCAGTGTAAAGGGCGAGCACTCTCATTGATATTTTTTTTTATTAAATTGAATAAACAAAAATTGAACACCGAAACAGCTAAAACGCCTTACGATGAATTAACATGACATACTGAATCTCACTGCTGGATTTTTTCAGTGCTTATCCCCAAACGATGGTGGCTAGGCTGATAAGTCTGCCAAGTTCATAAGGGAAATTCTCGTAAAATCACATGCCGTTTAAAGATATTATTTAATTTAAGTACCTATTCGATAAAAAACTTTTTTAAGTATATTTTTTAAGAATAAAAGGAGGTCACATGATTCAATATAGTTAAGTTAATAAAGATAAGTATAGTAAAATGAGACTTTTTACTGTGACTTATTTAATCCTGTTTCAATATTGAAATTAAAAAGTATCAAATTATGTTATATGATTTAGGATTTAGGATCACGCGGGGCGTTGCGCGGGGCGTCGTGCCGGGCTTGCGATTAAATCAAACGTATAGCAATGTATGAGACCGTTTACGGAGACGCGTTGATGGGCACCGCCCGCGTGCCCGCGTCATAACGTCAACATAGGCCTATGTTCGATATCGTGTAAGGAAATGCGTCGGCTCCCGCACGACGCCCCCTACAATGCGCCGCGTCTTCGTAAAGGAGGCTTTCAATAAAGTTGTCTTTATTTGCTATATGTACATTTTTCAAGGTACACATATCTCCATTCTGAACTTAATCTAATCATCATTTGAAATTTTATTCTTTAAATTTGTGCTCAATAATAATAGTAATATCAAACTAAAATTGTTTACAGGCTTCTATTTTGTGACATCGAAAAATGGCAAGCATTCAGTTTTAGCAAACGGAAAATACCGTTTTAGTTTACACCGTAAAAACGGTGTTCAAACCCGTTGAAGGTGCAGCGTACAGTCTCGCTACAAATGCAAAGCTCAAGTGCTCATGATTGACGGACAAATTGCCAGTTTGATCAATGAACATACACATTGAAGTCTGAACTTGTACTTTCGCGAAACGTCAAATACGCCGGTAGTGAAAATCACGTCCTAATACGGCTGTTTACTTTAATAATGCCGCCGTCCGTATTAGGACGTGATGTTGGTACTCTACCCTATTTAGACACAGACATATCTTTATTCACACACATAACGATGTCAAACAGATAGATATATACAAAGTTTATAAGTAAGACGTATAAATGTAAGTGCTGTCGGTGTGAAATGGCTCTGATTTAGCATATGCAATGCAATGCAATGTATTGCTGGTAATTCTGCCATAACCCTGATTGGCAGTGTGAACACACTATGCTTAGTATAGTGGTAACTCTCGCTATGGCGCGAAATTCAAATTTTTTCGTGTTTTTTATTTATTCTGGCGAAAGTATACATTTTTAATAAAGTTTAAATGAATTCGCGTGTGT
This sequence comes from Euspilapteryx auroguttella, assembly GCA_951802225.1. NCBI lineage: Eukaryota > Metazoa > Arthropoda > Insecta > Lepidoptera > Gracillariidae > Euspilapteryx > Euspilapteryx auroguttella. The sequence continues at coordinate 2,723,770 of OX637649.1, read as the reverse complement.
AAAAAACCATCTCCCACATTGCAATACAACGTTTTTGGCAGATAGACCTACGGATTTTGTGTCTAAGGGGTAAAAGGCCAAAAAACAAGTTCCTTGAATAAACACAAAATCGGTAACTCTGTCTTTCAAAAACGATATATCACAATGTGGGAAATAGGTTTTTACGTACGCGAATTCATTTAAACTTTATTAAAAATGAATACTTTCACCAAAATAATTAGAAAAACGTGAAAAATTTTGAATTTCGCGCCATACCGTGAGTTACCGCCTTAAGCAAAAATAAAATTGCTACAAAAAATATTCTGGTTTCAAGCGCATGTACAGTGGCGGTCTAGGTCGCCGTAACACTTCCGGTTTTTCTGTATTGCAAAATAGCTCTTCTTCTGGGGCAATACAGTCTAGGGCGAGCAAGACCATAGACAAATCTGTTACGCCGTCATAGACCGCCACTGTACGAGTGGAATGGAGTGGCACTAAGGCACTTTGTGATGTTTTTTACTCTAGTAATTTTGTTTTGCTGGTGTTTGATATATAGTAGTAGTATTTAATCTACTAGCTAAGAAGAGGAATCGGAATCATGGGTCGAAATCTCAAAAAAAAAAAACAGCTGTTCCATACATTGGTTCGATCAGCTGGCGGGGTCAATGTACGGGACAGCTGATTTTTGTTTTGAGATTTCGACCCATGTTGCTTTGGGAAAGTTGTTAGTTATGGTGACCTGAATCCCTCCTTTGATTTATTACCGCCTTGTCAGAAACACCCGGTATAGTTGATTAGCTTTACTTTCTATAAAAAAACTTTAACAAAAATAATAAATAATGAAATTATTTTGCTCGCATCTGAAAGTATTTTTGGGTAGGTACTTGTAGTGTATAGTAAGGTTCTTAGTCTAAATGTGGCAGCGAAAACCCTAAGGATAGCATTTTCAAAATTTCAGTGTGCAATTTTTTTTAATCTACTTATTTATTTATTAATTTATATATTGATTAGAATATATTTACCCTGTTATTTATAAAAAGTTAAAGAGCATTTTAGTTATTTGACGTATGTCAATTTAGACTGGATGTCACGTATTTACCATTCAACAAACCAGAGAAGTAGACCTCCAGTAACGCTACTTAAAATCTACTGTATCTTTATGAATAAGACGGTTAGAATATTATTCTTGAGTGGCACAACGTTTGCATATAAGATTATTGTCATGTTGAACAGATTTTTTTTCTTAATATTCCTAAAGAAAATAAGTAAATCATAATTATGTCAATACAAAAAAAAAAGTTTTTTTCTTTCTTGGTTTCTAAAGGTGGATCTATATTCTAATGAATGATACACTGGATATGGGTGTCGCGCACTAGACCGGTCATAGTGGTGGTGATATGTAAGGAGGGCCTTATTACAACTTATTACAAACTATTCTTATCTTGAGCGCTTAATTTTAAAGAGTGAGTGAAGTTAGATATATTATTTCCTATATCCAGTCTACTTAGACAATCCGGCCTTAAGTATAAGACGCGAGTTTTTAGAGTACCCAGCAGACAGAAATAAAAACTAAAATAACCACACAAAAGTAATTCATAGTGTTCGGGTGTTTTTACATCAAACGAGCGAAAGCTCATTCTAACCGAGCTCTATCAAATAATTTTAGTTTTGTACTCTCTGCACTAAAATATCTAGAAAGAATGCTCTTGTTCTACCTTTAGTTCTTTGTTCATTTTTGTAATTGCATCCTCACGTTTTATTTGGTTTGACCTGATTATCCGAAAAGTAAGATGATTCCGTGCTTCGGAAGGCACGTTAAGCCGTTGGTCCCGGCCGCAGTAGTGGTCGTTATAACCGCGGCGAAAAGCTGGCCCATTGTTACGTTGGTAATAAAACTTAATCTCTGCTTAACGTAGGTCCGGCTAGAGCTGGTGCCTCTGCCTATCCTTCGGAGAACAAAAGGCGTGAGATTATGTTATGTTTTGTCGTTCTTAAATCTCAATGTTTCTGTTCTCACCGACACTTCCTGTTACAGGTTCCCTTACAGGTTACTATTTTACATGGTCAAGACGAGGGAAGAAGATGGTAGCCCAAGGCAACTATCGTTTCAGTTTACACAGAAACATAAATATAAAAACCCATTGGTATTGTACCGGCCGATTCAAATACAAGTGCAAAGCTCAAATATTCACAGTCGACGAAGAAGTGTTTAAAGTAATGTACGAACACAATCATTAAAAAAAAAACGTTGTATATGGCTGAAGAACTGCTGGCCAGGACCGACGAGGCTGACGCACGGTGAGGGACCGTGGATGGTCACAAGAGGTCACCGTTTTAGGCTTCATTAAGAACCGCGGAAAACCCAGTTATCTAAGAAAACGTATAAGGTCATTCTTTAAAAGAACAGGTGTTCCCGCTTAGTATTTCCTCTTTATTGATACAGTAGTATTTTTAAATAACTAAATTACATTGAAGATTTATTTTATTTTATAATTATATAATATCATACATAAAGCAGGTTATTCTTTACCAGGTATACTGCGAGGCATTGTTTACCTTTTTTATTCTAATACTAGCTAACCCGGCTAACTCCGTATCGCTTTGGATTATAGGTTTCCCTACCCGCTAAAAACTTGGCTGTATGACCAATGTTATGCTTTGCTAACTTTGCCCGCCTAGAATGAGAGAACCAAAAAACAAGACACAACAGGAAACTTTATAGATATAGAACAGTAATCGAACACTTTGTATGGAGAAATAAAATAGGTATTTTACCTATCTTCCACCTTCCACTAAATTTTTCCATATTTTCTCACCTTTTAAACCTTCCCTGGACTATTACGAATATTTCAAAACCAAAATCAGCTAAATCTGCTCGGCCGTCCTCGACTTTTAACGAGACTAACGAACCACGATTGGTTTTTATATATACAGTAAATAGTAGATAGATAGTAGAAGTAGACATAGCTTTGATATTACGATCATTACTCACGTCCGGTTCTTTTTATTTTATGTATTTAAAATTTACTTAACGCAAAATTTTCAAGGCTTCGTTTTATGACATTTGTATTATTTTACAGCCAAAAAACGTCGCAAAAGAATGCTATTTAATTACAAAGATGAAGACATTATAAAAGCTATGGACGAAATTAGAAAAGGAGGAAAATTAAGAGTAACTTGTCGTAAATATGGCGTACCACATTCAACAGTGAGTAACAAGATTAAAATGAAGCATCCTGTACGAAGAAAAATGGGACCTGCGCCCGCGCTCACTGAAAACGAAGAACTTCTATTAACATCATCTATTTTATCTATGGCAAAAAAATCTTATCCGGTCACCAAACAATTTATCGTTGAGTCCGTCCGAAATATTATTAAAACAAAAAGAAGACCGAATCTTTTTAAAAATGACACTCCTGGCAGAAAATGGATGAAAAATTTTTTGAAAAGATATCCAGAAATTGCTAAATGCATGCAGAATCGTAGAAAGAAGTCTCCAAGTATAGATCAAAAAAATGATCAGTAAGAGCTTTGTGTACTTACTACGTTTCAAAATCAGTGGTCTGATTTCGTCTCTCTTCGATAATAAAATATGCTTTACTTAATTACTCTCTCAATTTGGTTCTCAATATGGTTTTCCTTACTGAGATATGTAGTACTATCACGGTTGACAATGGATATGATATGGGTATCAAAAATTAAAATGGCGCTAAACACATTATAGAGCGCTGTCTCTTTTTCAATCGCTATAATCAGATCCATCGTAAACCGTAATGGACCCCAAAATGATATCGATTGTTAAATTGTTAATACAATATCATACATCAATACAACATGGTTAAATATCTTATGACCTTTGGCGAGTTAATAGCAGCCATTTCAATTGAAGGTCATGATTAAGTTTAACTTGCAGAATAAGACCCCAGTTACGTTACTAAAAAAAACGGGCCAGACTGTGGTGTGGAGCCCCAAATATAGAGTTCAGAGTTCTATACATATAGAACAAATGAGGCAAATGAGTAAAAGTGTTCGTAACAATGTTGAAATGCTATTTTCAGGTATAACTTTTGTAACCTCAAGACAAGGTACGTCAATGATCAAATGTGGCAAACATCGCTTCGGTCTGGCCAGCAGACGCGGTATGAAGGAGGTTTGGCGGTGCAGCCACAGAGCGACGCAGAAGTGTAAAGCTCAGATAGTAACGTTTGAAAAGCGATTAGTTAGCATGTTTAATGAGCATACACATTAACTGTAAGATTTATAAAGATGCAATAGGTTAAAATAGCTTTACAGGAGGTCTACTTCTCTGGTTACTTGTATGGTAAATTCGATATATGCAGTCCTAAATTTGACATACGACTTATAACTAAAATGCTTTTTAACTTATTAAGCTATACATGATAGGAGTTTATACGACGAAATAAAAAGCATAGTTCACCAGAAATAAAGATAATTCAAAATATAACAAAGTTTTAAAATTTTATGTGATTGTTTAAAAATCAAATTTTAACAAAATATTTATGAAATGTTAAAATTATAGCTGAAGGAGATTTTTACAACAAAGATGATAGACTCTTATGTTGCAAATCTTTTGGCGAGAATCTTTGTTCTACTTTAAATTAGTCTTCGATGAACAAAAAATGTGCATTAAAATAGCACATAGGCTGAATATAATGATACTGTGTAAATTTATTTAGTTTAGCTAGTGGATATAGTACTTACTTTAATATTGTTTACAGACAAAACTAAAATGTGATAATCTAATAAATCTGTTTATGTATTATCATATTATTAAACTTAAATGTTCAGTTAACTGGTAATTAACTGGACTCTTAAATCACTCTTTCTATTTAAAAAAAACGCATTGGTTACATTGTTTTAAAGATTTAAGCATACAGGGACAGCCGTGGAAAGCGACTTTGTTTTAAACTATGTATTTATAGGTAAATGAAAGGATGAGCTTGCTAATAACTTATTATTAAAGATTAGGTATTATTTATATATATGTCTTGTAAATATATGAGTTATTATTTCACTTTAACAGTTTTTGAATGTTTGTCATTAACCTAACTTGTTGCAGATATATTATGTATTGAATCCAGAAGAGGGTTTTTAATGCTTAAATGTGGCAACTATAACTACGCGAAGCATGCTCAGTATGGAATGAAGACACACTGGCGTTGCAGTTCTAGAATGTATCACAAGTGTAAAGCGCATATCGTAACTGTTGACGGTAAAGCGATCAAGATTTTTAATAAACACACACATTAATTACCTCTATGAAACTTAATTATTTTAAATTGTTATTGTACTTCAAAGGCCGATCTTAACATCTTACATTTAATAAAATTTTGAAGTAAAGTATATGGGAGAGTTAAAAAAATATTCAGTGCTGTTCTTGAAAGCTTGGAAACTTTTTTCTACTGCTAAACATTTTCCAATCGCCATGAAATTTTAGTACGTTACTAAGTTAACACCATAAAATCTAGGTTTACACGTTTTTTATTTATTCGAATAGATGAAATCTAGAAAAAGGAAAACATATAAACCTAGAATATTTATGCTAAAGCGATGGACATCAAATTCAAAGTATTTTCTATGATTTAGGTAGTAAAAAACGTTTTCTCCCGAAACGCAAATTTCATCAAGAAATTGGCTATCTCTATCAGACGATTGCGGTTCAGGGGCGACAGCAGCATGAGTTTTTCTAACTTATAATTAGAATAACTTTTTCGTCCGAGAACTATCCTTTTCAATGTATTTATTTTATTGATGACTAGTTAGACCCAACGAACTTCGTGCCGCCTTACCTATTACTATGGGGTGCATATGATATAGATAAACCTTCCTATTGAATTACTATATCTATTAAAAAAAACCGCAATCATCACAGCAAAATCCGTTGCATAGTTTTAAAGATATAAGCATACATAGGGACAGACGCGGGAAGCGACTTTGTTTTATACTATGTATTGATATTGATAATATTGATATTGATGATTCATGCTTCCACATTGATTTAAATTGTTGATACAAATTGAATCACTGATTTTAATTTTTTTTATAATATCCTGTCTTTGCATGTCATACGTGCATTCAGTCATAAAGCGTGCATTGGTTATAGTTGAAATTTGCTTTTCTACGATTGAATAGAGGTAGATGTAAGTAAATTTTTATAACTTGGCTTAGCATTTAAGTACCATAGTTTTTTAGTAAAGTAAAATTTATCTAAATACACTAGACACTTACTTTAAAAGTTCATACAGGTTTATTTGATAAGATTAAAATTTCTTATATTTGTACCTTTTTCTGATCGAATTTATATATTTCAGATTACAGTTTCGTTAGTTCGAGAAGAGGAAACCCGCTACTAACCAATGGAAAATATTATTTTTATATAAACAAACAGAACGGTGTCAAAAGATACTGGATTTGTACTAAAAAGAGTTATGGCTGCAGAGCTCGTGCTACTACAATAGAAAATAACGTTGTTACTATATTTACTGAGCACAACCATTAAATAATATTGCATAAAGTTTTTTTTTTACATTTAACTGAAGCTTTCAGCAGTAAGGAGTTAAGTTAAACTAAGTCTTAACAATAGAATAGAGCTTAAGAGGCATAGCACATAGGTTAAATATCAAAGAAAGCTTCTGATTGTTGCCAAAAAAAGCTATACAACAGTGCCCTAAAAATACTAGGCTACATTATCTAGTGGAATACTGTTTCACATTTTTGATATTTGTCTTAGTTTAGAAGGTATTCTTTTTTTTCGCGGGTGGCGCTACTTTAGCTGTGCTATGCTTCTTAATATAATTTTCGCTCACACCTTAATTCTACTTACATTTATTTATTTATTTAACACTTTTTACATATTTATATTAAATCTTACTGTTTCAGAATTCAAATTCGTATGTTCAAAGAAGGGACACAAAATGATCGAATATGGAAATTATCGTTTCAGTTTCCACATGAAGTCAGGATTAAAAACTCGTTGGCAGTGCTCCTTACATGTGAAACATAGATGCAGGGCTAGGATAATGACGGTCGATGGAGAACAGGGTTACGAAGTTATTAATGTTAATAATGAACATACACACTAGTCTTATATATTTTCATCTAGGCTTACTGCAGTTTTTATTAAATACTAGCTGATCCGGCAAACTCCGAAGTAGGCGATAGTTTTTTTTTTTAATTGATAAATATTTAATTTTACCGTCAATATGAATGGGAGTCCCTTAACACAGAAATTTAATTTAGACCTACATTGTTTTTTTTTTAATACAAATAGGTATACAGTTTGTGGAGTCGCGTTATGGGAAGACAATGCTGCAGTATGGAAACTATAATTTCTCGTTCGAACGTCAACATGGGCCCAAGATTAGGTGGTGCTGCACTAATAAATCAAACAAGAAGTGTAAAGCCCGCATAATTACTATAGAAGGGAAAGCAGTTGATATTAAGAACGATCATACTCACTAAAATAAAAATTTGTCAAAAATCAATACACTCTTCATGAACCTGGGGCCTATTTAATATAACTTACAAATTGTAGAATTGTAATTGTAATTTACAGGCTACAATTTACAAGTTTTTGTTTAATAAAAAAAACGAGTTACAAGTTTACAATTGTAGAAAATTTACAAATTGTAGAATTGTAGCTACAATTTTACAATTCTCTGTTTAATAAAGGTTTTCTTCTTACAGGTGAAAACTTACATATTTGTAAAGAAAACAGTTTTATTGAACGCACAATTGTAATAAAAAGTTTACATATTTGTAAATTGTAGTAAAATTTCTACAGGTGGATCGTCATGTGTCAGATATTTACAATTTAGTGCATCAATCTATAAGTGATTTTTTTTGGAAAAAAAAGTTTGAGTAGTAGGTAAAGCAGTAGTTATAGGTTTAGACTGTTTGAAGTAGGGTAAGCAGTACAATGATTGGCCCCTTAAGAAAAGTTTTGACTTTGAACATTTCTATGTGCCAAATAGGGTTCAAAATTGAAAAACTGTTAATGTAGGATGGTAGCTCATTTATCTGAGAATAAGATTAAACCACAGGAATCGTTATTTGCTAGCTTATAAACAACTTTATCAATAAAAATATAAAAATGTAGCGAAAAGTACAGTCATTGGCAGGGTATGTACAAAAATTGGCATACCCTAGTACAATGATTGGCATGACAATCATTGTACTTTTTGGGCATTGGCATGGCCAATCTTTATACTTTCCTAGGCCAATGACTATACTGATCCATTAAATTATTCAATAATGATGCCCAGACAATATTTTTTTGAGCTCAAAAATGAAAGGTACCCTTCATATACCTAAAATCGCACTATTATCTCTCGGAAATAAGAATACTAAATAAACAAGATAAAATAAAAAGAACATAATCAAATTGGTGAATTATTTAACTACAAATTTAGTACTATGATTGGCATAGGGAAAAGTATAATGATTGGCATGGCCAATCACACAAAAGTACAATGATTGGCCCTGCCAAAATCTAGTTCCTCTGATTTTATTAAATAAAAAGATTTAGCATTTTAAACGCAATTGTTGATAAGATTTGATTTAATATTTAAATATAAATAATAATAAAAAGCAAAAAATACAATGATTGGCATAGATGCCAATCAACTGATACTTCATACTTACCACAGGTACTAATGTTGGCCTACCTATTTTTGAGGTTAATCTTTAGTGTTTTTCACGAATTACCGTATATAAACCTGAATTGAAGTGTAATAAACATATATGGAAACATATATTGCAATTTAAACAAGAAGAAAACGAGTAAAACCATTCTAAAAGTTACGTACTTCTTACGATTTTCATAAGAAAACACACCCTCTGTTGTAGTCCAACACAAAGTATTTTTTTAATCAATTGCTAGCTGTTGCATTTAAAAACTATTAATTTCGTTGTAGAGTGTTTTAAATAAAGAAAAATATAAATATTTTTTCATTTCTGGTATATAAATACAACTCTTAATAAATAGATTTTTCATTGAAGGGGCCAATCATTGGAAGAGGGCCAACATTAGTACTGCTTACCCTACTACAACTGTACTGTTTGTTTTTAGAATACTGTTTGAAATACTTAAAAATTACTAAGGACCAATATCTGACTTGACCAATATTTGACTGCTCCGTGGCTCAGTTGGCAGTGCTGTGGACTGAGTAAGCGTGTGCACCCTGGTTCGATTCCCGGGCGGGGCGAATATTGATATGATGAATATCGATCGATGTTTGTTTCCGGTCTGGGTGTAATGTTCGTCTCTGTGTGTGTTTCGGGCACCCTAGATACAGGTTTTTCCTAGTTAGGGGCTCTGAGTTATTATTATTTTATAATTTATTATTAATATCTAACGCGCTAGGGAGCCCTTTTTTTGATAAAAAGCCTTATGATTATGACTTCTTTTAAGAGTGGCGTCACTGTTCGCGTTAAAGGACTCTTAACAACTTTATTAATTTTTATTTTCGTATAAACTTGTAGCTACAATTGTCATAGAAATCTGCAGGGGTTTTCTAAACTTAAAAACTTTTATTAAACGGCACTTGTAATTGGAATAGGTAATAGTAAGATTGTTACCTGTAAAATTGTAAAATTGTGGGGTTTATTAAACAGCACTTGTATTATTAAACAGCACTTGTAATTGGTACAATTGTAAGGTTTTTACCTGTAACATTTTTACTATTTGTAAGTTTTATTAAACAGCACTTGTAAAAAAACCTTACAAATATGTAGCTTTTTTCACAATTGTGGACTTGTAAGTTATATTAAATAGGGCCCTGGTATGATTTCAATTTGTCTAAATGTGGCTCCAGGCTACACTGAAGACGTTTGCGAATGTTTCGTAAAAGTCCTTTTAGTACATAGTTCTAGAGTTAAAAATGATAAATAAACAGGGTTTTTTACATGCGTATTTTAATGTTTAACTACCTTATCACAACTACAAATAGTTTTTTGTTTCACAATCTGTGGAGAAGAACTTTTTTTTTTAATAGATAATTTGCATATAAAAAAACTTACATCTAGTAATACATAGTGTCACCTACTAAAACCCAGTAGGGTTTTTTTTTTTTCAAATTCTTTATTCAATATTAGGATACAAGATATCACTTATTGAAAGTCAATTAGACTACATCTAATCTAATTGCTATTGATACCTTATTTGGTAAAGTATCCTATACTGTGAGAGGCGAGGAAGTTCAGGGTGCCCACCAATTTACTCAGGTAAACAAATGTTTGCCTTGCCTTACGACAATAGTCGCCTGGAGATGCCCCCAAACGAGCCCTCCTCTGTCAAATGATTCTACTCCCTTTCGCAATGATTTGTTTGTATGAGGAGACGAGGTTCGGCTTCTTACGCTATTCAAAACATTATTCGGTAATAGAAATAGCACTTACAAATAAAAACAACAAAGAAAAAAAATTATGAACTACATAGGTATAGTGTACATAGTCAAGTGATAGGCAACGCGCTGTCTCAGGTGTGGCCGCGCGTTACCCATCACAGGATATACTCGCTGTCCGTACATGTAAGTAGGCATTGTTTTTTTTTTTAATATATTTTATTGTCTCAATGTCTAGCATTGGAAGTCTAACAGTTGTAATGATATAACGACGTACTTATAAATTGTTTCAGAATTCGAATTAATTAAATAGAAACACGGTAACAAAGTATTGCTTGTAATGCATAGAGAGAGCATCTTCCTTGTTCTGTGTTGTAATGCACTTCGCTATCGCCGCTTCGGCTATCATAGAAAATTCGGTAATTAAATTTGGTAACAATGATGTTAGCACAGCACTCAAACCCATGATGCAAGGCTCGGTGCGTTACAGACATAAATCAAATAGTTTTTTCTAATCATGATCTTTAAATTACTGTTACTATTAAAGAAAATCCTGTGATTTTTGTGACGCAGTACATAATAATATATCAGTCTGAATCTATATTTTAGGACATTTCGTAAACATTTCGAAACGTCCAACTAAATACTTTACAATTTTGTAAAAATTATTAATCTTTGTAAAAACACAATCGTACAATAAAACATTTGAGTTCTTAAATTAAATTGATAAATATTTTAACACCGATATTTTATTTAGACCTGTGTACATTATTTATATTTTTCAATACAGATATACAGTTTGTGGAGTCACGTTATGGGAAGACAATGCTGCAGTATGGGAAGTATAATTTCTCGTTCGAAAGTCAATCTGGGCCGAAGGTTAGGTGGTGCTGCACTCACAAATCCAGTCAGAAATGTAAAGCCCGCGTCTTTACCATTGAAGGGCAAGCAGTTGATATTAGGGACGATCATACTCACTAGAATAAAAGTTACTTTTTATCCTTTAGAAACAACATACTATCTATTATTAATGTAAGAAATAATATAGTATTTAAAGTTTAAAGTTAGTAAATTATTATTTTTTATCTAAATATGTTCTTATTTCTACATATGTGGTAGCCCTGTGCATGGTTACGCAAGGTTTATGGTTATGGCACATGCATAATATGCAAGTCATATGCATTTCTTAACCTTGGGAGTGAAAAGGAGTATTTTTTAGAATTGAAAGAAATAATATTTAAAGATATTGTTCTTTGTATTTTTATTAGTTGAAAATTTATTGGGAAATATAGGCATGACTTCTCAATATAGACCCCACATTTAAAACAGTTTCATAACCTGTAATGCTGTAAGTTTTATTGTATGCTGGATTACGCAATGATGTATTGTCTGTAAAAAATACACAGCAAGCGCGCAGGTCGATCTGTCAAAATGGTTTTCTAATTCTTAAATGTTAAATTCAGGTTTCAGTCCTAATTTGGATTTAATACAAGAAATAAAATCGAGTCATGGGAAACGAATGCTCAAAGTTGGAGGACACACGTTCTCCTTACATGGTTCTCATCGATCGAAAGAACGCTGGTACTGTTCAAAGAAAGCCTCGAGAAATTGCAAAGCCACTGTTATCACTGTTGGAGGAATTCCGGCGGTATTTCACAATCAGCATACGCATGAAGCAACTTTACCGTTACCGAAACCTATTAGATGGCGAAAATTATAGCATTTGTTTGTGGTGCGAAAATATACACTCTGTGAAGATAAATTTTATAAGTATAGTGGGGGTCTAGGACGGCGTAACAGATTCGTCTATGGTTTCGTGCGCCCTAGATTGTATAACAAAAGAACAAGAGCTATTTTGCAATACAGAAAAACCGGAAATGCTATGCCGTCTTGCACCGCGACTGTACGTAAGAGCGCGTAATCGTAGAAAGCATGGATTCGTACAGTGACGGTCTAGGACGGCGTAACAGTATATAACATTTGTCTACAGTCTCGTGCGCCCTAGACTGTACTAAAGAACAAAGAGCTATTCTGCAATACAGAAAAACCGGAAGTGTTACGCCGTCCTAGACCGCCACTGTACCTAAGAAGATCTACATACTCGGCATGATTGCCAGCATCAATTACTCAAGTAGACCATATATCTGAGTAGATAACCTGGTTTCAATGCGCATGCGCTTTTATTATTATTTATTATAATAGTATTAAGTAATATTCACGAACTTTTTCGCTTTTACTTAAATTAATTCGCTAGTTCACCCGACAGACGTTGTCCTGTCTTAAACTGATTGAAACGACTGATAGTTTTGTCTAACATTATAAAGCGCGAAGATAGCATTGGATGTTTATATGGAAAAATGAAATTGTTGGTTTTTTCCGTCTTTCTCCAAATTTTCTAATATATTCTCACCTTTTGAACCTTCCTTGGACTACATCAAACATTTAAAAAACGCAAAAAAAACTAAAATAACCAATAACCCGGCCGTTCTCTAATTGGGGCTAGACTAACGAACCACGATTATTTTTTATATATAATATATACCTATAGTAGAAGTAAATAAAAGATTCATGTGCCATTCAACCCTGAAGTGGCCATTTACAGTTTCGTAACTTTTAATCATAATAATGAAATTTGTTTTTTTTTTTACATACTTAATATAAAATTTAACGGCTACGATACAAAACAACTAATAGTTTAGTCACGGACTCGTTCAGCGTAACACTTCTAATTGTTCTGTATTGAAAAAAAAAATATCCTTTGGTATTACAGTCTAGTGCGCACGAGACTATAAGTAGACGAAAGACAGTGTTACGCTGAATGAGATTGCCTCTGTACATTATGTATAACATCATACTGTTTACATCATTATCAATAAAACAATAAATTATTATAATTTTTTGTAGATTTTTCTTTGAGTATTTAATATTATGTAATTGTTATTTAAATTAAGTTAGCTCATTTAAAAATAAGTGATTCAAGATGTAGAGCATTTAACAACAATCTAAAAAAACGTTTTTCACTACATATATACAGTATGTGGAGTCGCGTTATGGGAAGACAATGCTGCAGTATGGAAAATATAATTTCGCGTTCCAACGTCAATATGGGCACAAGATTAGGTGGTGGTGCACCCAAAGAAGTCGGAAGTGTAAAGCCCGCATCTTTACTGTCGAAGGGAAAGCAGTTAATATTAAGAACGATCATAATCACTTGCCAATACTGTATGTAGTACTATTTATTATACTGTGGCGGCACAGTGCCGCAAGCCGTTCCGCATTCCATCGCGGGGCCGGTTGCTGAGTGTGTTGGGCTCCCGCCCTTCACACTCACGACCCCGATTAGCCTAGTTCTAACAATGAATTTTTAATACAGATATTATACAGTTTGTGGAGTCACGTTATGGGAAGACAATGCTGCAGTATGGAAAATATAATTTCTCCTTCGAACGTCAATATGGCCTCAAGATTAGGTGGTGCTGCACTCTTAAATCAAATCGAAAGTGTAAAGCCCGCATCTTTACTGTCGATGGGGAAGCAATTGATATTAAGAACGACCATACTCACTAAAATAAAAGTAATTATAGAGCAAAATAACTAGGCTATTTTTTTTCTTTGAGAACCTTTTTTGATTGAATAAGTCTCAATGAGGGACGTGGGTCCAGGACTGAAGATGTTTTCGAAGGTTTTATAAAAGTCAATTTTGTGGCTCTGGCTTTAGATAAGAGTGTAAATAAAATAGTTAGTATTTTTTTATTTGTATTTTATTATTTAGTTACTTTCCGTTACAAACAAGTTTTTGGAAAAAAATATGCAATTTACACGTCTACGGTTTACCTATACATAATGTATTTTATTTTTTGTAAAAAATCATATTCAAGCATTTACAAGTTCTTAAGGACTTTTATGTTATCTTCATAAAAAAAAAACCTATTACTGTTGTAAAATAATTATCGTGTGCATAGAATCCCACCACCCTAACTCTAGTCTTAAACTAGTCTTAAAAGGAAACTAAGAACAGTCGAAGGTACGACAGCAGCGTCCTTTGCCTTTGTAAAAATACTTGAAGGGCCACAATGCGATCGCCAACCCGCCGGACAAGCGTGGCGATTATTTATTGCAAAATTCTTACCCCTACACAATGTTTGTCCTTCTGTAGTAGTTGTTATAATGGAATGATATACCTAATTATAAATTGTTTCAGAATTCGAATTTATTAAATCGAAACGTGGTAACAAAATGATTGCTTGGGGTGTCTACCGTTTCTCATTTAAAAGAAAATTCGACCGAAAAATTTGGTGGCAATGCAGTCACCACTCACTAACAAAATGCAAGGCTCGGTGCGCTACAGTCGAAGATGCATTAGTGTTTTATAATATTAATCACAATCATTGATTAAATGAACTTAATAAAGTTTTACTTATTTAAGTGGTACCTTTGTGGAAGCATATATATTCCAGTCAGGTAAAATGACAAGTGCAACTACTCTCTCTGTGTCTCTTGATACAAAAAAGGATGACCCGCTACAATAGTGATGTTCACCAATCAATAGAATACATTTAGTCAAGCTTTATTTTTTTGTCTATGTAATTTGTAGGTATTTAGTAGATGACAGGCAACACTGGAAATTAGATTTTACTGACTGGAACATTTTACTGATCTTACTTAACCTATATTGCAATAAAATTAAGACCTAGAAAATCATCGATATTGATCATCTGCATTGATTGCACATAACTACATAAAAAATTTTGGTATACATATATCTTTTTTGTGGAGTCATGTTATGGGAATACAATGCTGCAGTATGGAAATTATTATTTTTCGCTACAACGTCGCTATGGGGAAAGCAGGATAAGGTGGTGCTGCACCCGTAGATCAAGACGGAAGTGTCCCGCCCGCATCTACACTGACGACGGGAATGCGTATGATATAAAAAACGAGTCATTCCCTTTCCGCCGCTCTCTCGCTACGCCGCTCGGTAAGCTCATAAAAGTTCTGGTTCATTACCCCCGCCTAGTGCGACTTCGCAGTACGCCGCTCGCTGTCATGATCAATCTATCTATAAAATACACATTTTATTTTTACTTAACGATCATAACCAACTAGGATTCAAGTTATTTTTTTAACCTTGAAAAACAAAATGTTCTTGAGTGCTATTACCATATTGTAATTTCATTAATTTTTTACGTAAACATACGTAAACAACAAATTTTGCTTGCAATATATGTGAAAGTGACTCTGGCTGAATCTGTGAAACCGATTTAAATGAAATTTGGTACAGAGATAGTCTAACTAAAGCATGAGAAAGTATCCCGAAAAACACACGGGAGTGAATACTTGGGATTTCGTGTTGACGAAGCGCGGGGCGCTCACTTGTTTACAATACAAAAACCTCATATCCAATAATGTATTTTTAATGCAGATATAGGGTAACATGCCCTATTACGGCGCGTTTTGACAACATTTTAAAGTAGGGTGAGAAATTAAGCATTTCTAAATATTTCAGTAGATGATTGAATTTTTTTTTGACACTCATAATAACTCTATTTTCTATTTCTGTTGTCTATTTATTTAATTTAGACAAATTATTAATTTTAAATAATTATTATTTCCGACAATTCGGAATTCCTATTACGGCGGCATGAAAAAAGTTGCAGCCTATTACGGCGGTAAGCACCGCGTATTACGGAGTATGGGAATACCATAGGATGATACATCATTTAATATTATGCAATGGTTGAGTTCTGAGTGTATTATTCGTATTTGTAAGTGTTAAGGTTACTCTGATGGTTGTTGACTGCTCCGTGGCTGAGTTGGCAGTGATGTGGACTGAGTAAGCGTGTGCACCCGGGTTCGATTCCCGGTCAGGGCGAATATTATCGATGTTTGTTTCCGGTCTGGGTGTGATGTTCGTCTCTGTGTGTGTTTCGGGCACCCTAGATACAGGTTCTTCCTAGTTAGGGGCTTTGAGTGTGATGTGTTATTATTATTATTATTACTCTGCATGGATACAGGTTCTTCCTAGTTAGGAACTTGGAGTGTGATGCATTTTATTATATTACTAGTCGACCTGGCAAACTTAGTACCGCCTTATGTATCACTATGTTGTACATGAATTATACATATTAACCTTCCTTTTGAAGCACTCTATCCGTTGCATAGTTTAAAAGATTTAAGCATACATAGGGCCAGACGCGGGAAGCGACATTGTTTTATAATATGTATATTGTTAAAGATATTGATTATTATTATTATTAAGGCATCATACTCAGAGCCCCTAACTAGGAAAAACCGTATCTAGGATGCCCGAAACATATACAGAGACAAACATTACACCCAGACCGGAAACAAACATCGATATTCATCATAACAATGTTTGCCCCGCCGGGAATTGAACCAAGGTGCACACGCGTCTCAGTCCACATCACTGCAAACTGAGCTACGGAGCAGTATTATTTACATGCTGTGCCAGCAGTGTTACCCACTGTTTACTACCTCAGTGAAATGGCTATGTAGTAATCTAGGGTGTCAATATCAATTTTCATTGCAATCGGTTCAGCCGTTTAGACGTGAAGAAGCAACAAACATATACACTCACAAACTTTTTTCTGTATAATATCAGTGAGATAAGGATATAGAATTCATATTAACTATTTAAAAAAAAACTCAATCAGTTACCCTGACCTGCCGTTATTGGACTTTTAATAAAATTTATTAAATAATTTTTAAACATAATTAAACAATTATTTTTATAAACCACTGGCTGACCCGGCAAACTCCGTATAGCCTTACCCGGGTGTCACGTATTTACCATTCAACAAACCAGATAAGTAGACCTCCAGTAAGGCTTAAAATCTACTGTATCTTTATGATTAATACTGTTAGATTATAAGTTTACACTGTTTACACCATTATTAACTTGCTACCCACTAAAACTTCAATGAATGGACTATGTTTCTTTGCCTGTCAAGAATAAGCTAATGAAAAACAACAATGGAAACGAAAAAAATAACAGTTTATATGGTAAAAATAAATTGTTATTTTTACTAACTTCCTCTCCATTTTTCTATTTTTCCTCACTTTTTAACTTTCCCTGGGCTAACAACAAACATTTCAAAACCAAAATCACCTTAATCAGCCCGGCCGTTCTCGAGTTTTAGCGAGATGAACCACAATTCATCATCAATCAATATCAATACATAGTATAAAACAAAGTCGCTTCTCGCGTCTGTCCCTATGTATGCATGCTTATATTTTTGAAACTATGTAACGGATTTTGATGCGTTTTTTTTTAATCGATAGAGTGATTTAAGAGGAAGGTTTATAAGTATAATACGTTCACAAGAAAGTTAAAGGTTAGGCGGTTCGAAGTTCGCCGGGTCGACTAGTCATAATATATAGTAGACTAGCTGACAGAGGTAGTCTGAGTGAACGGACACTACAAGGTTTTATGGTATGAATAGAACAAGATACAAACAAGTCATAAATAATTAATTAATGATATTTGTTCTCTAAAACAATAGTTTAGTGTAGATAAAGATACTTGCAATAACAAAATTTAAAATTTCTAAATCCACCGACCGAGTCAGTCATCTAAACTAGACCCTTAACTGAACTACTGAACTAAACTCTTCAAGAGGTCATGGTTACCTTACCATATCACACACACGACACATCACACATGTACACTCAGAGCCCCTAACTAGGAAGAACCTGTATCTAGGGTACCCGAAACACACACAAAGACGAACTTTGCACCCAGACCAAAAATAAACATCAATATTCGTCCCGCCTGGGAATAGAACCCAGGTGCACACGCTTACTCAGTCCACATCACTGCCATGCCAACTGAGCCACGGAGCAGTCGTACTTTCAGTATAATGATACGCTTAAGGGCGTCTAACTACCTATGAAATGAAAGGTAGTTTGATGCCCTCATCCACTATTTAAGAGCTGATCAACTTCAAATGGCTGACCAGGTTATGGTTATTTTACCATATAATCTTTATATCATTGAAGTAACACTGTACCAATTTTAATATAGATATGATATGTGAAGGTAGTTAAATCCTCTCATCTACTATTTAAGAGCTGATCATCTTCAAACGGCTTATATATTTTAAAGTCATGGTTACCTTACCATATACTTTCAATATAATTGATGTAACATGGCACCAAATTTCAACTCGATCGGACATGAAAAAACTAGTTAGATCCTCTCATCCATTAATCAAGAGTTGATCATCTTCAAACGGCTGATCAGGTAATGGTTACCTTACCATATACTTTCTATATCATAGATGTAACATGGTACCAAATTTCAAATCGATCGGACATAAGGAAGCTAGTTAGATCCTCTCATCCATTATTCAAGAGCTGATCATCTTCAAACGGCAGATCAGGTCATGGTTACCTTAACATATACTTTCAATATCATAGATGTAACATGATACCAAATTTCAACTCGATCAGACATAAAGAAGCTAAGTAGTTAGATCCCGTCATCCATTATTCAAGAGCTGATCATCTTCAAACGGCAGATCAGGTCATGGTTACATTAACATATACTTTCAATATCATAGATGTAACATGGCACCAAATTTCAACTCGATCGGACATGAGGAAACTAGTTAGATCCTCTCACCCATTAATCAAGAGTTGATCATCTTCAAACGGCTGATCAGGTAATGGTTACCTTACCAAATACTTTCTATAACATAGATATAACATGGTACCAAATTTCAAATCGATCGGACATAATTTAGCTAGTTAGATCCTATCATCCAATATTCAAGAGCTGATCATCTTCAAACGGCAGATGAGGTCATGGTTACCTTAACATATACTTTCAATATCATAGATGTAACATGGTACCAAATTTCAACTCGATCAGACATAAGGAAGCTAGTTAGATCCTCTCATCCATTATTCAAGAGCTGATCATCTTTAAACCCCTGATCAGATCTTCATCAGACATGGCTAAGAACACTCGGCCTAAAATTATCTATAATTTTAGGCCGTTTGGGCCATACGATGCCACAGACAGATACACAGACAGACAGACAGACAGATACACACGTTAAATTTATAACACCTCTCTCTGAATTTTTCGTTCGGGGGTTAAAAAAAAACAAACCGAAATCGGTTCATCGGTTTGGGCTCTACGATGCCACAGACAGACTGATATAAAGACAGATAAACACGTTAATATTGTAACACCCCTCTGATTTTTTCGTCGGGGGTTAAAAATCAGTTCAAAAACATTTTATGTTCAAGCTGTCTCGGCGAACTTCGTTACGCCATCAATCAATACATAGAATAAATCAAAGTCGCTTTCCGCGTCTGTCTGTCGCTATACATATATGCTTATATCTTTTAAACTATGCAACGAATTTTGATGCGGTTTTTTAATAGATAGAGTGACTCAAGATGAAGGTTTATAGGTTTATATATGCACTACATAGTAATTGGTTAGGCGGTACGAAGTTCGCCGGGTGTAGCTTCCCAACAGTGAAATAATATTTCAAATCGGTTTAGTTATTTCGGAGCCTATACGATGCAAACAAGCAAGCAAATAAACATACAAACAAACATACTAACAAACAAACATTTTCACAAACATACAAACAAACAATCAATCTGTACTCTTTGTTATAGATAGGGTGTGAACCGTAACCATCCAAGTTTTGTACGATAGGGTTTTTCGTGTCAGTCAGCTGGTAAAAACCATGTCGTGCAAAACCTGTTCAGCAAAAACTTCCTGTACGTCCGATAAATTTTTCACGAAACAGTCTTTCGTGTACCACTAAAAACTTGGATAGTAAAAACCGTGTCGTATAGATGCAATTTAAAATACATCGTTTTGGTTGGTCGGCACCAATAACAATAATAAAAATAAATTTATTTATTTGTACAACACGGGTAAAAAGATATTAAATATACATTCATATGATAGGTTCGCTGAGTTAAGCCTTTTCAGGCATACAAAATAAACTTAAAAACTAGACATATTTACAGAAAGAAGACAATTATACCTAGACATTAGAAAAAAAGAAAAACTATCAGGTTCAACTCATAAGAATATGAAATCAATACGATTCGCGGTCATTTAAAAATCAATAAAGACGGTCATTTTTTTATCGTGGCGTAAACTTTGAGGTCTTTGCATGATATATGACTCGAATAAATTATAAAATACTTTTTTTTTACTATTGATTTTTTTGTTACAAATTTCAAAAAATAAAAATAAAACTTATTTAAGGCCAATGGCCTCCTTGTTCACCCTTCGCGCATTGCCTTCCACCCCCTGACTCATCTGGCACCAGCTGAGCCACCGTTGGTCATTGTTCTGATGCTACACAACGTTTTTATTTTTTTTTACCATAAAAATCGAAGTACCTCCCTCAAGTGAGCACGGTTCATTTAATTTTGTTTTTCAGTCCTGTATAACTATGCCTACCGGGCGTTAAATTATCCTTCACGATAAAAAAGTAACCGCATATATAAAACTCTTTCGTTACTGACTGACTGACAACGCAGATCCGAAACTACTGGGCGTAGTGGGTTGAAATTTTGCACGTGGGTTCCTTGGGGTGTGTACGGGAAGGGAATACTAAGGAATAAATTCCCGAATAAAAAAAAGTTGCACACAAATACCACTCACGTCTGCTTTTCAATATATCCACTAGCTAAAATAGTACACTGGTAAAGATGTGTTGGTACACATCTTTAACTATTTATGCATGCGAGACATTTCCACACATTACATACAATCATTTCCATACATTACATGCAATCGTTGTGAAAGTAGCGAATAAACCGGTAATTTTGATCACTGGATGCGAATATTTGGCTATTTATGTATGGAATAAAATACATCGCTGCACGTATTCGAATAGAATTTCAAAATTTATCGATAAATAGCAGTGGTATTTAATTTTAGTTAAATTTTTTGAAGTTAATAACACATTAAAGTTATTCCGATGCATATATAAACGAAGAAGAGAAAGCGAAAAAGAAGAAGGATAGAAAAATATAACTATAATATTTAACTAGGAAACATTAAAATTAAAAACAATCAAATTATAAGATACGAAGTTTTTTATAACTGAAAGCTTGGAGTACGCAACAACCACGGCCTATGAATAAAAATTGTAAATAGATTATAATTAAGCTTTTAAAATAATAAAGATCTCTGTAGAGCGCTGAATAACGTAACATAGTTCATAAAATGATGGTTATTTAAAAAAATAAAATACCATAATAATACCAAGTAAACTGGTTGGTTAGTAAATGTTTCGGAAATACTCAAAGGTACATAAACATTATAGCAAACTTATTTAATAGATAGGTAAATGCCTTGCATAATGTATGAAATTGAATATTTAGAGGTAAAAAATAAAATAGAATCACTGTTAATAATTATGAACCTACTAGAGGCTGCCTCGCGGTAACCTCCGCGCAGATTTCTCTTAAACGCCAAAATCCCGTTTTATCCCGTTCCCATGGGAATTTTGAGAAATCATTCCTTAGTGCTCCCCATACACTCCCCAAGGAACTCATGTGCAAAATTTCAGCCCACTATGCCTAGTAGTTTCGGCTCTGCGTTGTCTGTCAGTTTTTTAGTATATTGAACCTATTTAAAATAGACGGTATTATGTAGATTTAATATTTATTATGAGCAAGTAGTTCTGTAAGTAGGTTTAACTGGCTCACCTCATACCCTTTACCCCGCTATCAACACCCGCGCCACCTACAATGGGTCAAGGTTGAGGGAGAAAAAGCGCACAAATGGCTATTTTTTAGGTCCTACGTGCACCTAATGCGCCCGCATGTATATACTGTATGCGTCAGATTAGTAGTATTCTTACTAGTCCTATCGATCCGACAGAGGGCACCCTAACACCCGCCTGTAACTAACTGACATATACATAAACTGAGTACTTCCTCTTTTTCGAAGTCGGTTAAAATACTTAAACCTTCTTTTTAATGTAAAAAATATTTTTTCTGAAAACCGCATCCAACTCGGTCCAGCCAAACGTGAGATAATCGTGAACAAACATACATTGAGAACTTTCTCTTTTGTCATGTCGGTTAAAACATTAAAGCCTTTACCAGACAGTAACAAGTATTATTATGAAAATGAAATTGGTTTAGCCAAACTCAAAATTTACACACGTACAGGTGAAACTCATAGCCTTTTTTTAAAGTCTGTTAAAAACACATTTATTCTTTGTTGTGTAGTACAAAATACGCTTACGACATTTTCTTTATTTCTGTAAAAACTATTTCCACTCTGCAAAGAGTTTATTGTAAGTAGACGATACAATAAAAATTTAATCGTCAAAATACATATAAATCGTAGGTAACTATTATAAGAGACGATTTTTTTTTGTCAATATTGGTGATAGTTTTAGGGACCGCGCACGCTCAACCCGACAGAACAAAGATTCCTTTCTTACTTACATTAAAAAAAACCACGATGCAAACATGACTACTATGGTAAATAAGAATGGAAGTACACAATATAGGTTGATGAGCTAGCTTAGAATAGAAATATATAAAATAAAAAGGTTTTATAAATAATTTATGGTAACACCATTTTAAATATATAAACTTCTTCATTTGCCTGCAAAAAAAGGTAACTGACCCGTAAGCCTAATATTTTTGTTAATGAAAACCAAGCTAGACAATATCATTGATGTGCCGAGCGTTTTGGACCAAACCCAAATATAATCCATATTCTTGACGTCAGACACCAAAAACACCTCTGTACTGGGTTCGTAATACACCCGCGTACAAAATTGTCGTACAAAACTCGGTCGTGCAAAACTTAGGCGGTAATGACACCTTCGTGAATGTTTTGTACCTACGGCCGGTTTGTTCATGCGAGTCCATGTTTTTCCATCCAAGTTTTATCCATGTACATGAAAAACCTGACTGAGCAAAACTTGGGTGGTAAAAAACCGTACTCTATAGGTATAGACTATTAGTAGAACCGGCGAACTTCATACTGCCATCTATTAAAATTACCGCATAAAAATCCGTTGCATATATTTAAAGATTTAAACATGGGTAGGTAGGTATCTATTTCCTAGTCTCAAATCAATATCAATCAATACTTAAACAAAGTCGTTTCCGCTTTCTGTCCCTGTATATTTATATACATATAAATTAAAGATACAAGTTTTATACCACATTTTTTTTTTTTCATTAAGTTATTGAAAAGTTAAACTTTTCAATACTGTACCGAACACATGCCGACAGCTCACGAAAAAACCCGAGCGCTCATGGGACGTAGCTAGCAATACGTAACAAGTTTTGTTCATTGTAGTACAATCAATAGTAGGTAACAGTAGGTACCTTTTTTTAGGCGGGGAAACTTCTAACAAGTACCCTGCAGCCTCGGGGGGAGCAGCAGGGTTATGTGGGGTTCGCACCCACTAAAACACCGCCGGTGTCCTTCACGGCTGATAGCAGGAGAGTCGCGGGTGAGCCTGTGGAATTCTTCGCGGCCCCCCCGCCAGCATTGGCTGTATAGCCTCTCCTCGGTGGACATGATGGTTGTCCCCCCAGAGCGTAGTAGCTTTCCCAACGCTCAACGGCGGAAAAGGGACACCCGCGTTCCGCCGTCCTCAGGGCCATTATATGACTACACGAGGCACGAGCCTCGTGCACCCAACGACACCGGGGTCTCCTCTTAGTAGCCTCTTACGACAGGCAGGGGATACCTCAGTCCTGTCTGTGTCTTCGGCCTGGTACTGCAGGACGTTAGCAGTAGGTACCTAGAGTTTTTATACTCAAAAAATATTTTCGAGAATATCGAATATGTAATGACTTTTGTTTGGTAGCATTATGTACAGTGGCGGACTAGGAGGCCGTAACAGATATGTCTATGGTTTCGTCAACCCTAGACTGTATTACCATAGAACAAGAGCTATTTTGCAATACAGAAAAACCGGAAGTGTTACGCCGATCGTGTTCGCCACTGTACGAATACTATAAAAACAACTCCCGAAAAAGTATTTTTATATGTTCCACAAGATAAAAAAAAGTCAAAAGGAATGATGCCAAGCATTGTACCGAGATAAATTAAAACTAAATTATCCCAATCGGCCCAGACGTTTTTGAGTTTAAGCGAGACAAACTTACCACGATTTCTTTTTATATCAATACATAGTATGAAATAAAGTCGCTTCCCGCGTCTGTCCCTATGTATGCTTAAATTCTTAATTATGCAATGGATTTTGATGCGTTTTTTTTTAATAGATACAGTGATTCAAGAGAAAGGTTCTTAGGTAAAATACATGCACAATATAGTAATAGGTTAGGCGGTATGAAGTTCGCCGGGTCAACTTGTATATAATAATGATAACGAATCACAAGAGCCCCTAACTAGGAAGCAACTGTATCTAGGGTGCCAAAAACACATTCAGCGACGAACAAATCAATACAACCAACCTGAAAACAAACATTATTATTTATTATAGCAATGTTTGCTCCCTCAGTCGGGAATCGAACCCAGTGCTCCCGCGTCACTTTTTTCATCACTGCCAATTGAGATACAGATACAGTAGGATATATATCATCATTTCAGCCGAAAGACGTCCACTGCTAGACATAGGTCTCCACCACTATAATTTGCCACAACGACCGGTCTTGAGTGACCCCCACCCAGTGTACTACCGTAACGTTCACCAGGTCGTTTAACCACCGTTTAGAGGGTTTGCATACTCTGTGTTTTCCGGTGCGCGGTCACCACTAAATGAACATTATTAATTATTTTATAGAGAACTAGTCGACCTGGCGACCTTCATACCGCCTAACCTTTAAGAATTTAGTGCATGTATTATATTTATAAACCTTCCTCTTGAATCACTCTATATATAAAAAAAAACCCGCATCAAAATCGATTGCGTAGTTTTAAAGATTTAAGCATATATAGGGACAGACGCGGGAAGCGACTTAATTTTATACTATGTATTGATATTGATAGATAGGTAGTTGGATATTTTCATTAAGAATACCTTAGCACCTTGAGCTACTTAATTAAGAATTATTAGAACCTTACGTCATTTATAAAAGAACTAGTCGACCCGGCGAACTACGTAACGCCTAACCTATTAATCCTATTATTATGTTATGCATGTATTATACTTATAAACCATCCTCTTGAATCACTCTATCTATTGAAAAAAAAAACGCATCAAATCTGTTATGTAGTTTTAAAGATTTAAGCATACATAGGGACAGACACGGGAAGCGACTTTATTTTATACTATGTATTGATATAATACGAATTTGCTTTTATTATAAATCCTTTATCACATAAGTACCTATAGTAAGTCGTAAAAAAAACTTTTGAAATTTTTTTTAGTAATAAAAGGATATTTGTCTGCTTCGTAGCTCAGTTAGCAGTGTTGTGGACTGGGATGCGTGTGCATCTAGGTTCGACTCCCGGCGGAGCGAACATTTTTATGACGAAAATCAATAATTTACTAAAATTATTAGTTCTGTTATATCCATAAACTGTGTTAGGATTCCTTACAGCCTAATACGTTTTGTACTAAAAAATGTATTGACTTTTATATCCTAATTCAGACATATAAAATTAAGATATTTTGGTAATGTGAGTTATTAATTGTAAAAATAAATACTCTGACTACACTCTGAAACTATTTAATGGTTTGTAATCGTTTAATTATACTATTTTTCTTCGTTAAAACGCCCACGTTAGTTTTTACAGGTTTCTAACAAACGTTCATTTTACAGTCAACTTTTCGCGTCAAAATCATGGATTCTAGTAAAAAAAATATACCTCCGAAATTGATTTTTAAACTTAAAAACTAATGAAAATTGCACCTAAATGTTGAATTTATCATAACTATATTTAAAAAACCACTAAAATTGAAAATTCCCGACACTGTGTTTTGCCAATTACGGATGCTACCCACCATAATAGAAATACCCTAAAACGACATTCCTATCACGGCGCACTTTTATTTACTCATATTTACTTATTTTATATGATTTTAATCAGAAATCAACTTGATTAACTTAGAATACTTGAATGTAAAAAGTATTCATATACAGTAACATAATCTTAAAGTGTTAGTTTTCATAAAAAATTAAGTCTGAAAATTCAATGTTTTAACGCGAGTCTGTTAGCGTTTGTATGAAACAGCCTCCCACTTAGCTGGCGTTGCACAAAATTATAAATTTAAGTTACTTTTTATGATTTTAAACGCAAGAGTGCTAGGAAATAAGTTACGTGTTAGTTTCCCTTGGACACTATGTAGTCACCTTTACCAGAAATAGTCACAACGAATCATAAATTACAAAATATAAAATAGAGCCGTAATAGGACGTGATTTTGACTACCGCGGTAATAGGACGTTTTACCCTACTCTTTGTGGAATCATATAATGGAAAAACAATGCTGCAGTATGGAAAATATAGTTTCACGGTACAATGTCGTTATGGGCCCAAGATTAGGTGGAGTTGCATCCATAGATCAAGTCGGCAGTGCAAAGCCCGCATCTATACTATAGAGGGGAGAGCAGTTAACATTAACAACAATCATACCCACTAGAATTAAAGTAATTTTATAACCCTGAGAAACTACGAAAAAAAAAATTTTTTTAATTCTTGTTGAATTTTTTTTTGAGTGCTAAATATATTGTTATAATTTCATTTTGCTTAATAAATTTTTAAAGTAAATAAAATGTTTAATTTTTAGTAATTTAGGGAAACATACGAAAACAACAAATTTTTTTTGCACAAAAAAAAACTACCCACAGAAAATGCCGGTACAATATCGAGACCGAACAAGTGATTTCCTACCCTAAAACCTACTGCATGATTTGTCATCATAATCATCTCAGCAAGAGGTGTCCGTTGCACATCATAGCCTCCCCCAAAGATAGTCATAAAAATGGTTTACAAAGTAATTTATTACCTACAATATTTTTTTTTTTTTTTTTCTTTTTTATTATCAATATTATAATTTATTAAAATTCTATTAAGGATATACATTATATCTTATTACAAACCTTAAAAAAATAAACTAAACAAAGAAATATTTACAAATAAAAAATTGCCTCAAAATCGCTGCCACCGGAAGGTACGGTTCCTAGCAGGCTGGCTGCGTTACCCCTCTGAATGGCCAGACTTATTCTCTGGCCAAGGTACGAGCCAGCCCGCCGGTCACCGGAATGGTCGATCAGTAAGGTTATGTTACCTACTTGTGTGATTTTATCTTTTCATGTTTAATATTTGAGTATTAAATAACAGAGATGAATGAAAAAATATTAACTTTTTACCTAATTTTTCTTTATAAATTACAGTTTAAGCAACTTTTTAATATAAGTTTTGCACCGTTTTAGATCTCATTCCAGTAAAAAGAAATAAACCAAGTAATTTCTGAAAAGCTGATCAAATGACACTGTGATGAAACAATCAAACATACTCTTTAAAAGACAGTGAGACTTTTAAAAGAGTACTGGTACTTTTACATAGTTTTCTAAATATTTTGTGTTCATCATAATCATAATTTCAGCCGAACACCACAACCACTGGTCTTGACTTGAGCGACCCTAATCCTCGCTGTAATCGCGTGATTCTCGCTTTAATCCGGTCGTCTGAAGAACTTTATGGGGGGGGTCTGCCTTCTCTGTGTCTCCAGGTTCGATGTCGCCACTCGAGAACTTCTTGGCTCTGCCCATTGCCACTTTATATGGTTATAATAATAGTAATATTGTGTCTTGGTTCTAGATTATTGCTTTGTACAATCAAGATTTGGCAAAACCATGTTGCAGCACGGCAAGTACAATTTCAGTTTCAAATCTTCACGAGACCGGCTGACTCGCTGGGTCTGCACTATGAACGGGAACAAAGGATGTAAAGCAAAAATCGTAACAGCTGACGATGCAGTCGTTAAAAATTATAATGAACATAATCACTGAAGTTAATCCGCAGATATCTGTCCATATATTTTAATAGGATGTTAGTAAGCGCAATTACTAAAGTTTAAAGAATTTATGAAAGCAATAAAATTTCTAAAAAATTTCCCTAAAATATAATAAACTAACCATTGACTTATACCGCATTATTCATAAAGATACATAGGTTGAAAATAGTTTTACTAGAGGTCTACATCTATGGTTACATACTTGTATGATAAATACGAGACATCCAGTCTTAATTGACTTACTTACATCAAATAACTAAAATGCTCTTTACCTTTTAATGAATAACTGGGATAGAATATTAAAATTTGTGAATAATTAAAATTGAATAGTTAGCATGTAAATTGATCTCAAATTATTGTGTAAGAGAAAATTATGTGTAAGTTAAGTTATAATAAACAAATCCATATTATATAATATAAATCATAATATAATATCACATACATAATATACTATTATTCTTTTTACATGTAATATATACACAAAACTATAACTACATGAACTATATTTAAGCTTAAATAGTGTTCCTTCAAATAATTCTTGACAACTGCTAATTCTTGAGGATTCTTATTGATAGCGGAAAGGCATCCCATAATCTGGATAAAAATATGAGAATGTTTCGGACATTTTAGGATAAGATAGTGAAGGGGGCGTAAAGATCGAGTGAGTGGTTGTAGAGAGAAATTCAAAATGTATTGACATATTTTTTTTTTTTCAGAATACTACTTTGAAATATCAAAACTTGGCAAGAGAAGGTTGTATTACGGAAACTATAAATTCAGTTTTAAAGCAACAACAGGGAGCAAGACTCGGTGGGTCTGCACTATGATAGCAAGTAAAAAATGTAGAGCAAGAATCGACACAGATAACGATGAAGTGGTTAAAGTTGATAATTTACATAATCACTGAAGTGAATACTCAGATATTGGTCACCATAATGAAGCATGGATCGGTATTCATAACCGCTAGTAGACCAGCGCTGGTAACCATCTTTTAACGTGTACACGCACTTTTATAGGATAGAATAGAATAGAAAATACTTTATTGCATACAAAGTACTATACAAGAGTACATTATTAAATCTAGGGTGCGGACAGATTGAATTTGCATGCAATGGGTGGCCTTATCGCTAAAAGCAATTTCCGATAGGATGTACCTATTGTAAACTGTGATGTCAGTGAGTATAGATTGTTTAAAATAAAAGTATTGCTCAATGTGCTAATTAAATTTAATTCAATTCTTTTATGTTCTTTTATGTTAATTTTTTTGTTTTATTTAATTTGTGTAGATAAATTGTATAATAATAAAAATTATATTATTGTAAAGTACAAACAAAAAACACGTTTGGATGACATCCATACATTGTATGGTCTGTTTTTTTTCTATTGGTTAATAGTCTTGCACTGCACTAGGAGGGATTTGATTTATTGATTAATATATATACTTGTTTAATTTTAGATTTCTCCTATAAAATGGCAATTCTTGGCAAGAGAAGCCTTTACGGAAACTATAGATTTTATTTTAAATCAAAAACCGGGTCCATGACGCGGTGGGTCTGCACTGATTAATATATGTACTTGTTTAATTTTAGATTTCTCCTTTAAAATGACAATACGTGGCAAGAGAAGCCTGTTTTACGGAAACTATAGATTTTATTTAAAATCAACAACTGGGTCCATGACGCGGTGGGCCTGCACGAGGTCTGGAAGGAAGAAGTGCAAAGCGAAATTAGTTACATTTGAGGACCAAGTGGTTAATGTCTTAGGTAAACATAATCACTTGTAGTGAAGTATCGCTATATCCTCAATTAATATTGTAGAAACATTGAATACTAGTGGAAACTAAAACAAATGTAGGTACTGAGGCGGTCTAGACGGCGTAACAGTTTTGTCTATGGTTGCGTGCGCCCTAGACTGTAATACCAAAGTACAAGAGCTATTTTTCAATACAGAAAAACCGGAAGTGTTACGCAGTCCTAGACCGCCACTGTACATATAACGGTTAAACAATGTTTTTTCTCAATTTAATTTCCTGGGACTCTAGTCTCTTAAACTTACGATTATACTTCTATTCTATTATTATTCTACTATTACTCTATTACGATTGTGTCAAAAATTGCGAGTCTCGTAACTTTGATCGATCATTATAGTATAGCAATAGAATATGAATAGCAAGCTATAGAATAATATGGGATTTTTAACCTAAATAGTGAATCCGGTTTTATTAGACGAAATTTAAACGGGCGTAGTGCAACTGTCACTTAATATCAATCTTTGTTGACATATATAATGTCAGTCGAACGTAATCATAACATTATTTTATTATGGAGCAGACTACCCTTTTTGGTCAATTCCAATCTGTTGCGATACTACTGCTATAGTTATAGCTAAATTGTATATGCAAATGTGTATTTTGTTGCGATTAACGTACTGTTTCTACTCTACTTTTATTCGATAGTTACGTTTTGCGCGATGAGACTAAGGGCCCTGGCCGCATATAGTACAATCGCATCCGTTTATGAAACTAATTCATATTTTATTATAAATTTCCGAATGGTCTAATATTTTTATTTCATACTTAAATCATCAGTTAATAGGTAAGTATATCTATAGGACTAGGACGGCTTAACACTTTTGTTTATGGTCGCGTGCACCCTAGATTGTAATATCAATAAACAAGAGCTGTTTTTCAATACAGAAAACTGGTAGTGTTACGCCGTCCTAGACCGCCACTGTACAGTACAGGGTTTAGGTAATGTGAAACATAGTTAGACACTGACATCATCCTCACCTTGTGAAAAGCATCATCATCTCAAAACTTCGAGAGCTAAACTGAGGCTTTTCTACAAAAGAACAAACATTGAGGGCAGGGTTGGCCTTGCGCTTGCTTAGCGCTTAGCAAGCGTTTTGACGGTCCCAGAATCAATATATATATATATATATAACTCTTCCGTTACTGACTGACTGACTGACAGACAACGCAGAGCCGAAACTACTGGGCGTAGCGGGCTGATATTTTGCATGTAGTTTCCTTAGGGACTGTAGGTGTGCCCGAAGAAAGGATTTCCCAAAATTCATATGGGAACAGGAAAAAACGGGAGTGAAACCGCGGGGCAGCTTCTAGTTGTATAAAATTTACAACCAAGAATATGCTCATCCTTGAGTGGTATCATGTTCATCTTTTGCAGCACTCATGCCCTCGCAAATAAGGTGTGGTGGTATACTATGCCGCTACCACATGTCTTCCACTCTTACAACATTAATGGAGATGGTTGGGTAAAGTATACAATCAGAGGGAAAAGAAGTAAAACAGCTAACTTAATTAAGAGTTTTGAGAAATTGTTCCATCGACAAGAGAATACTCATAAATAATCACAATTACGTATACCAGCTATAAACTAACAGATTGTTTCAAATTATTTTCAGATTTCTACTTTATAAAATCAAAAACTGGCAAAACAAGTTTGGTATACGGCAATCATAAGTTCTGTTTTAAAACAATAAGTGGGGCAAAGACTCACTGGATCTGTACTATGAGCAACAGCAGAAAGTGTAGAGCGAAAATTGTTACTATAAATAACGAGGTGGTTAAATTATGCAATGAGCATACGTGTAATATTAATGTAAATACTTACTAAATTATACTTAGTAATATAAATACATACATAATCTCACGCCTTTTATTCCCCGAAGGGTTAGGCAGAGGTACCAGCTCAAGAGCCGGACCCACTAAGAAATATAGTAAATGCGTAATGTAAGTTTGTGAGGAGGTTTTGGTATTTGGCGTTGCAATTAAACTTAATCGTAATTTGATGAAAATTTATAGTACGATAGCTTATACCATACAGACAGATATACATCGATATTCCGAATATACGTGGGCTTTAATTTAGTAATAACTAGTCGACCCGGCGAACTTCGTACCGCCTAACCTATTACTATATTTTGCATGTATTATAATTATAAACCTTTCTATTTTATCACTCTATGTAATAAAAAAAACCTTATAAAAATCATTTGCATGGTTTTAAAGATTTCAGCATACATAGGGACAGACGCGGGAAGCGACTTTGTTTTATACTATGTATTGATATTGTGTGAATTTCCGATGTGAGGCTCTTCGAAATTCGACGCGTCAGCTAGAAACTTAATAGTTTTGAGAATTTAATTTTTACTAGTTATTCAAATTTTAAGTAGTTATCTATATTGTGTTTAATTTATTAAAATTTGAAAGTTAATTAAATGAATTAATTGAATATGAATTGAAGGTAATTTTGAACAGTAATGTTATTGCTTTCAGATTACTACTTTATAAAATCACCTAACAAAGTAACGTTGCAGTATGGGGGCTATAGGTTCTGTTTGAAAGCTCAAGGCCGCACCAGAGCTCGCTGGATCTGCACTAAGAATGGACGCAGCAAGTGTAAAGCCAAAATAGTTACAGTTAACGAAAAAGTTATCGAAGTATTTAATGAACATACACACTAATAGTTAATCCGTTTCGCAATTATAAAAAGTTTAACTGATTTTAAAAAAAGGAGGTTATTAGTTTTACCTGTATCTATGTATTAATGTATGCATGTTTGTCCGCGATTATCTCGGGTTTGGCTGAACTAATTTTAAAGCGGTTTTCACAAAAGTATTGTTACATTCAGGAAAGAGAAGGTTTTAGTAGGTACCTATTTTAACCGACTTTAAAAAAGAGGAAGTTCTCAGGTTATGTATGTGTCAATTTATTGAAGGCGGGTCTGTTTTTTAATAAAAAATAATAATAAATATAGAAATTACTAAATAACTTCAAAATATGTCATCATGAGCATACAGCACATAACAGTAAAAAACTAAACATATAGAATTTCGAGTACAGAGGTACAAAAGTTCGGTTATGACTTGAATTTGTAAAAATATACTTTTTTTTTAATTAATTTAATCTCCTATCATGCAAGTTAATAACTATCCTTCCTCCTACTAAATTTATAAATGCGTAGGTATGTGATAATATTTATTCAACTTTCACGAAAAAACTACTGATCAGAATTCGTTAAAACTTCATAGACATATTGTATAACTTTATATTGTCAGGTAGTCAAACATTAAATATACGTACATGTTAAGTATGTAACACATTATATTATTATTTATGGCTTTTTCATGTCTTTATAGATTTTTTAAATTTGTAAGCTAAAGTTAAAAAAAAAATCTTCTAACTAAACTAAAAAAACAAAAATCAAAAATGTGGCAAGTATTTCACTAGATATAATGTAGCTCAGTATTGTTAGGGCACTGTTGTACCCCGGGCGCTACTACTAGCTGTGCAATGCCTCATAAATAACAAAGCGTCAAAGCGTCGTGGAAAAGACTATATAATTATAAAAACTTAATAAAATAAAAATAATATAAAGAAAAACTTAATTTAATACTATTTGTTTTAGATTACTGCTATATGACATCCCGTGTTGGCAGAACGTGGTTGAGGTACGGGGACCATAACTTCAGTTATAGAGCAACTACCGGACGCAAGACCCGTTGGTACTGCACCATGAACGGTGGTCGGAACAAGTGTAGAGCGAAAATTGTTACCATTGACGAAAAGCCGGTTAAAGTTTACAATGAACATACACACTAACCCCCATAATCATAAAAATTTACAGAGCTTTCTAGTCATTTGACGGGTGTCTATTGAGACTGCTTATTTTGTTTTTACCGTACAAAGAAAACGGAGATGTAGATCTCTAGCACAGCATAGTAAAGAGTTTTGAAGTTTTAGGAAAAAAAAAAGATTATTACTTTTAAAATCAAAAGATCCGGGTGGGGGCTGGGATCCGGATAACATTTTTGATTTGTAAATATTGTTAAATAGTATTTATTTAATGTTGTGAATAGATTGTTACTTTTATAGATATATATTAATCTTTATCTTTAGTCAAGAAAAAAACATTGCCAACTACAAAGTATTTATTTTATTTTATTTACAAATAAATAGTTTGAATCAGTCCTATAATAAATTCCATGAATTATATTTTTTTATTCCGGTCACCATAGAAAATCGTTTCGCATTGTGTGTATAACATTTCTGAAATCAGAAGTCTGAATTTTTTCGCAATTAAACTTGAATTTTATTTAATTATTGCTTCAGGACTTTCAGCCTTCCACTTCATAAAATCCAAGCTTGGCAAAACGAAATTAAAGTATGGGGACTATAATTTTAGTTTTAGATACAGCAACGGATTGAAGACTCGTTGGGTCTGCACCATGAATGGAGGTCGGAAACATTGCAAGGCTCGCATCGTTACGGTAGATAATAATATTGTAAATGTTTATAATGAACATACTCACTGAATTAATAACCTAACCTGTATATTTACCGATTTGGTCTTATACGGTCTCTCTTGTGACAAATAAAGGCCATCTTATTTGTCACCGTATACCGTTTTTGAGAATAAAAAAGATTTAGTGTTATTGAAAGCGCGAAAAGTTGAATCTATTTGAGTTGTTTAATAATAAATCAATGTAGTAAAAAAAAAATTATGTTTTTATTTTTCTAATTTCAAAAAGTCAAAAATTATTTATTTAATATGGGATAAAAGATTAGAGATTTCTTTATTTACGCTAATTAGTATTGATATCTTATTTGGTAAAGTATCCTATACTGCGAAAGGCGGGTAGTTTAGGGTGCCCACCAAGCGGCTCAAGCAAACAAATGTTTACCTTGCCTTATAACACAGTAGTCGCCTGGAGACGCCCCCAAACGAGCCCACCTCTGTCAAATGATTCTACTCTACTTGTTAGCGTAATCCTTCATAAGGTTCTGGCAAGCGAATGTGAAGGTAACACTCCACACGAGCACAGACTAGCTGAATAACAGAACAGTGGACAATAGCTATGCCACAAAGGCCAAACTTAACCCTCTCGCGGCATGCTGCCGATTAGACACATTCGCGAAGCCAACGAGGAAAGCAAATCCAGTATTATAAAGCAATCTAAGTATGTTTTGTTTTCCAGATGTTTACTTCTTTCTATCGAAAAAAGGCCATCATATGCTGAGGTATTGTAACTACTTTTACTCTTGGCACTACAAGTCGGGGCCCAAATTTCGCTGGAGGTGTACACAATCACGCAGTAGGAACTGCAATGCTTGCCTTTACACTCTAGACGACCAAGTGATAAGTGTAAGAAATGAACATTCACACTGAATTTCGAGAGTAATTTATATTAGTAGAGTATCTGCTGCTGGTATATTAAAGATATTTATCATTATAACGTTTTTTTTAAATGCCTTGAACTTTATCCCAACAGAGAAAAAGTTTCCTTCTTCTGGATCCACAGCACACACATATATGGTAAACCACAACAATTCATTAACAGGCTAAGAATTCTACTGGGTCTTTGAATTCAAAATTTAATTTTTGATATAGAAATTATTTTTACATTCCGACTACAAATAAAATAAACTTTAGGAAATTATAGTTCACATTCAAAAAAAAAAGATAAATATTGAAAAAAGTGCTTTTTCGTTCATGCTAGTCATTCACAGCCACGTCATTATCACGAGACGCGCGCGTGGTCGCGCTGAGTGAGACGGAATCAGGTTGAACATAGTATACACTGTTGTAGAAAAGTGCTTTTAATAATTCTAAATTTTTTTAAGCCTTTTTTTAATTAATGTATTTTAATTTTAAAAAGTAGCAAGAGTGATTTCTTATTATTTACTGATGAACATAGGCATTATTTTAATTTTCTTATGACAACGCCAATTTATTTAAAACTATTTTTTATCGACTCAGCATAGTCGGAGGGCCCTGTTGACGCTGAATTCAAAGTCATCCTTAGAGGTTTTTGTATTGTATATTGAATACATTGTAAAACTATTTTAGTAAAGTATCAATTTTTTATTAAATAGGTAATCTTTGATCGTAATAGCTTCTGTAGACGTAAATAAACGAAGCATCCATAAAATAACCCAACGCTTGTGTATTTAACCATATTAAATTAAAAGCAGCGTTTTTTTTAATACGGATTCTAAAACTCAGTAAGTTATTACTCATTAACATTTTACAGGTTTCCGATTGTTATATTTAGATTCCGGTAGACGGCGGCTTAAGCTAGGAAAATACATGTACGCAGAACATTGTACTCAAGGAACTAAGATCCGGTGGAGATGCACTCAGTGCAACAAAAAGAACTGTAGAGCTTGCCTCTACACTGACAAAGATCAAATTATAAAAGTAAAAAATGATCACTCACATTAAACAATAATTATGTTATAATGATAGCTCAGCATTGTAAAGACTAAAAACGAATCAATCAAAAACAAAAAATATGCTGCCGCGCCGCCGCGCTGCTGTCACGTCCGATGTTCAGTTCAGAGCAATGTATTACTAACAATAGTAGAGTGGTACGATATAATTTGCATTGATTGTGCGGCGGCGGCCAGCGGCGGGGCGGGGGCGGCGTGTGTCAACATTGTTGCGGCGCGGTGGCGTGTCGTCTGTTTGAGCGCTAAGACTCTCACAGTAAGTTAATACTCATTAATATCTTACAGGTTTCCAATGGTTATTTTTAGATTCCGGTAGACGGCGGCTAAAGATTGGAAAATACATGTTCGCCGAACATCGTAGTAATGGAACTAAGATCCGGTGGAGATGCACTGAGTGCGCAAAAATGAACTGCAGAGCTTGCCTCTACACTGACAATGATGAAATAATAAGAATGACAAATGATCACTCACATTGAACAATTGCGATTAAAAAAATGATAAGCTCAGCATTGTGATAATGTATTAATTTGTGTTTGAACTTTTTCCTATTATTATGTTAGAATAAGTGTGTTTTCAGTAAGTAATAAATACTATCAGTACTACAATAATTTCAATACTTCCAACAAGAAGTCCATAATTTAAGAATAAGCATAAAACATAATACCTAATAATAAAAATCCAATAATAAATGTTATTGTTTGCTAGGTTTTCAGTTAATCTATTCAACAAATGGAAGACGAATTCTCGTGAATGGAAAATACAGGTTCTCAGAACAATACGTAAACAGAGGAAAAGCGCGTTGGAGGTGCTGTCAAAGCTCTAGTAAAAACTGCAAAGCTGCCGCTTACACCGTAAACAATGAAGTGATTGGTACTAAATATGAACATTCCCACTGAACACAATTGGTCTACACTAGTTCGCTTTCCTGTTCATTTTGCGTCTTCTTCTGACCCATGCATGCAGATAAAAACAATACATTTTAAAGTTCTTGTATTATTATTTTTGTTTGCAATAAATTGTATTTCTAATTTTATTACTTATGTTGCGCAGCGTAGATTTGTGGTGAGGCACCGCGTAAGCACGAAGGGGTAACAATTTGAATTGATAATAATCTCTAAAACACAGGATTGAGGTCCAATAACGTTATGTTTTGTTCTGTTAAGAACTCTCAGAATAGTTTTCAATTACAACTTTCATTTAACAGTAAATAAGCGAGTAATGTAATATGCAACTTTACAAAGTGAGGAAGGTATTCTTATACGTATTCAACTTTGGTTTTGTTTGTAGAATTCCAGTTTTCTACGTCGGAACATGGGAGACGCATCCTTCAACATGGCAAATACAATTTCTCAGAACATTATAAGAAAAATGGAAAGATCCGCTGGAGATGCACCCAGTGCGCTCATAAAAACTGCAAAGTTGTGTGCTTTACTCTTGATGATCGCGTTATCAGTATGAAAAATACTCATACTCACTAAAATTAAATCCATACTACGCTAGAACGCTGACGCCGGGCGCTCTGTGTGACAGGGTACTACTGCATTACAAGTCGACGCTCTAGCGCCGTCTGTTTGACAAACGATAAAGGCTTATTATTCGTTCTTTTTTTCTTTTAAGAGCTTTTATCTTATCAGTGAGGTCTCTTCCAAAAAACTCCCGTTTTCCTGCCATCTGCTTGACCTCTAGGTGTGTCGCATCTAAAGGTCAAGCAGCTATTCTTGAATTGATAATTTTGTTCGTAATAAATTTATAATCTACTCTATTTTTAAAACTCTTGTATACTTATTGCATAAGGTACAAACATGTGTGGGTATTAGGCCCAGCGATGCGAAGTTGAACCTAATTTATGGAGACGCGGCGCGTTGCGCGGCGGTGCCGACGCGTCTCCTTGTTCGATATCAAACATAGGCTTATGTTTTGTTCTTTAGGCGTTGAGCGATGCGGGCACCGCTGGCGCCGGGTGCCCGCGGCAGTGCACGCGTTGGCGCCCGCATTATCTATCTGTGCCAACGCGTCTCCGTTAACGGTCTCATACATTGCTATACGTTTGATTTAATCGCAGCACGCCCCGCACTACGCTCTGCGCAACGCCCCGCGTGTTCCTAAATGCGGCCTTACGGAGGGATAACCATTTAAATTTGTCTTTTACCTCTTTAGCTCAGGGAAAATAATTTTAATTTGAAACCAACAGCCTTAGATCTGTTTTACTTTGTCAGTAAAGCGAGTTAATCTTTGCAATTTAACATAGGCGTTATTAAAATATAGATTTTTTTTTGTAGATTTCCAGTTTGCTATGTCGTCCCGTGGGAAACGCATCCTTCAAAATGGCAAATACAATTTCTTTGAACAATATAAGAAACGTGGCAAAATCCGCTGGAGATGCACCCAGTGCGCTAATAAAAACTGCAAAGCTGTGTGCTTTACTGTTGATGATCGCGTTATCAGTATGAAAAATACTCATACTCACTGATTTGAATCCATACTACGCTAGAACGCTGACGCCGGGCGCTCTGTGTGACAGGGTTATACTGTCATAGTACATTACAAGTCGACGCCCTAGCGCCGTCTGTTCGACAAACACTCAAGGCTTATTATTCGTTATTTTATGAGCTTTTCTCTTATCAGTGAGGCCTTTTCCAAAAAACTCCCATTTTCCTGCCAGCTGCTTAACCTCTAGATGTTAAACAGCTATTCTTGTGTTATTTTTTTGCAATAAATTGTATAATCTACTGTAATTTACACCAGTTGTATACTTGTTGCATAACGTGCAAACATTTGTGGGTATTAGGCCCAGCGCAGCGCAGTTGGGCCTCATTTATGCAGACGCGGTGCGTTGCGCGGCGAGCGCCGACGCGTCTCTTTGTACGATATCGAACATAGGCTTATGTTTTGTTCTTGAAGCGTTAAACCACGTGGGCACCGCCGCGGCGCCCGCGGCAGTGCACGCGTCGGGCCCGCATTGACTGTGCCAACACGTCTCCGTAAACGGTATCATACATTGCTATACGTTTGATTTAATCGCAGTCAGCACGCCCCGCACTACACTCCACGCAACGCCCCGCGTGCCCTTAAATGCGCCCTTACGGAGGGAAACCATTTAAATTGGTCTCTAACATGGAACTATGATCTAACCTCTATAGCTCAGGGTTGAGGACCAATCGGGTTCCGTTACATAAGGAAAATAATTTTAATTTGAAAACCTGTTTGAATCACAGCTTTAGATCCGTTTTACTTTGTCAGTAAAGCGAGTTAATAATGCAACTTAACATAGATAGGCGTTATTAAAATCGAGATTTTGTTTGTAGATTTCCAGTTTGTTTTGTCGTCCTATGGGAGACGTAACCTTCAACATGGCAAATACAATTTCTCAGAACAATATAAGAAACATGGCAAAATCCGCTGGAGATGCACTCAGCGCGCTAATAAAAACTGCAAAGCTGTGTGCTTTACTGTTGATGATCGCGTTATCAGTATGAAAAATACTCATACTCACTGATTTGAATCCATACTACATACTACGCTAGAACGCTGTGACGCCGGGCGCTCTGTGTGACAGGGTAATACTGTCATAGTTCATTACAAGTCGACGCTCTAGCGCAGTCTGTTTGACAAACGCTCAAGGCTTGTTATTCGCTCTTTTAAAAGATTTTCTCTAATCAGAGAGGCCTCTTCCAAAATACTTTCGTTTTTCTGCCAGCTGCTTGATCTAGATCTAGATCTTGTTTTAATTTTGTTTGCAATGAATACTTAGTATAATCTACTCTTTTACAACAAACTAGAGGCTGCCCCGCAGTTTTTCCCGCGAAGATTTCTCATAAACACAAAATTGCCGTTTTTCCCGTTCCCATGGGAATTTCGGGAAATCCCTTCTTAGTGCTCACCTACACTCCCTAAGGAACCTACATGCAAAATTTCAGCCCGCTACGCCCAGTAGTTTCGGCTCTGCGTTGTCTGTCAGTCAGTCAGTCAGTCAGTAACGGAAGAGTTTTATATATATTGATAACATCTGTTGTACACTTATTGCAAAGGCTTTGTGGATATTAGGCCAAGCTATAGAGGACTAATCATTGAAAATGGTTTCAAAACCTCCTTAACTCAGGGTTGAGGACGAATCGCGTTCCATTTCATAAGGACAGAAGGACTGAAATCCTTTTTGAATCACAGCCTTAGATCCGTTTTACTTTGTCAGTAAAGCGAATTAATAATGCAACTTAACATAGTTTAGTTAGTTTAGTTTACGGGCGAAATTCCGCAATTTGACAGCTATCGTGCCTATTTTGCGTGAACTTAACATAGATAGGCGTTATTAAAATTGAGATTTTGTTTGTAGATTTCCAGTTTGTTGTGTCGTCCTATGGGAGCCGTAACCTTCAACATGGCAAATACAATTTCTCAGAACAATATATGAAACATGGCAAAATCTGCTGGAGATGCACCCAGTGCGCTAATAAAGACTGCAAAGCTGTGTGCTTTATTTTTGATGATCGCGTTATCAGTATGAAAAATACACATTCTCACTAATTTAAATCCATACTACGCTAGAACGCTGACGCCGGGCGCTCTGTGTGACAGGGTAATACTGTCATAGTTCATTACAAGTTGACGCTCTAGCGCCGTCTGTTTGACAAATGCTTATGGCATTTGTAGCAGCAGTGTTGCCATTTTGTAAAATTCACTGTAATTAAAGGCAAATTCCAAAAAAAATTCCTTAAATTATTAATAACTTTTATTGCCACGTCAGTCAATGCATAAAAAAAAGAATCGTGAAAATTCTTCTTCTTTCTCTAAACAAGCAGAAGCGGAAGTTGAACCAGTTTTAAGGAGAATTTCTTACGATAGTTCATACAGACTACCAGACTTGACAGAATTCTTAAAAAGTAGTTTTTTTTTTCTCGCTAAATCCTAAAAAAAGTCGCTAACGACACCTTAATTCCGCTAGATCTGGCGACAAAGTCGCTAAAACGGCAACACTGTGTAGCAGCTAAAGTCTTTATTCGTTCTTTTCTTAGATTCAAGAGCTTTTCATAAACTGTAGATATTATTTCAAATTAGGTAATAAAAAAATTAATAATATTTATTTTAATGAATACTGACCTTTAATTTTACCTTACGACTTTTATTTTATTTTACGTTTCTAATTACAACGATTTTTCAGTTTGTTTTATTAGAAAATTATGTAAAATAATATTAATTTTCAGAATTTCAGTTCATTAAATCAATAAAACTTTTTATCAAAAATTAGAACCGCCGAAAAAAAAACTGAAAAGCATAAAATAATAATCGAATTACTAAGTTCTTAAAGTAATGTAGGGTATACCAAGTAATTTTAAGTCGGCGCGCCACACAAGCAAATTTCTTAATTACGTAAAGATTGATGCGCGTCAGCGCACTAATTTTGGTTATTTTTTAAATTTAAGGTACCTAATTTAGTGATCTTTGTACAGTGGCGGACACGGTCGGCGTAACACTTCCGGTTTTTCTGTATTGCAAAATAGCTCTTGTTCTTTGGTAACACAGTCTAGGGATAACGAAACCATAGACAAATCTGCTACGGCCTCCTAGTCCGTGACTGTACGAGGAATCTGTGGCGCCGACTCAAAATTACTTGTTATACCCTACATTACTATAAGAACTTAGTAATTCGATTATTATTTTATGCTTTTCAGTTTTTTTTTCGGCGGTTCTATTTTTTGATAAAAAGTTTTATTTTATGCTTTTCAGTTCTTTTAGGGATTTATTATTTTCTTCTCCCACAAGGTGTTCAGTGGTCACACCACATAAAGTAATCAGACGACATGGTTTACAGGGACGACAAGACCGGTCAGTATGGCGATTTGTGGGGGAGGCCTATGTCCAGCAGTGGACGTCTTTCGGCTGATTTTATTTCATTTCAAAAGATATTGTATGTAGGTATCAAAAGTTATAATGTAACACGGAAATGCAACCTGTGAGTAGATAAATCGACCCGCCGACCAAAAAGTCACCCCTATTTTTCCACCCTTAGGATGGGAGTTTTATTTCCAAATTTTTATGGGACCCACTTCAAAATATGCCCTGTCGATTAAAAAAAGAATTATCAAAATTGGACTACTCTGTAAAAAGTTATGCGTGATCATACATTAAAAAAAAAAAAAAAAAACAAAAAAAAAAATATACGTGTCGAATTGAGTACCTCCGCCTTTTTTTTTTTCGTCGGTCAAAAAGAGGTCGCTTGATGATAAGATCAGGAACCTACCGCTACAGTTTAAGTTATATAAGAGGAAATAAATCTCGATGGGTTTGCTCTATGTCTTATAGAAAATGTAAAGCTTGCATATTTACAGTCAACCAAGAAGTTGTTAGTATTAAAGGCAAGCATAACCACTAATTCTGATTCTGATTAATTCTGATTCCACACATTGTTGCCAAAAGTAGCCACTTTAAGCAACACTTTGTAGCTTTCATTTGTCTTTAACTTAAAAGCTATACAAAATTGACCTAAAATACAAGGCTACATTATGTAATGTCACACTGAGCCACATTTTTAATATTTGCGTTAGTTTAGAAGATATTCTTTTTTTTGCGAATGGCGCTGCAAACTGGCTCTTAAGGGCCCGCTGGCGCCTCAGCCAATATATTTAAACCTCTTGCTTTTGATTTTTTTTAAGTTGTTTTAATTTTTATGATTGTTTTGTTCATGTTTATTTTTGTTTGTTAGTTCCAATATATAAAATAATTAAAATTTAAAGTAAATTACAAATGGCTAACTTTTAACCCAAATACCGGACGCCTAATTGGTATTTCGGACTTTTGGTAAAGTAGTACTGTCTCCGGGGACAATGTGGACCGGGCCTAATATTTATGGAAATTATTTTTATTATTTTATTTCATTATTTGTCGTTTCGCATTTTCGATGAAAAACCGTTCTTATTTAGTGTTACGTCTTTTGCCCTTTTTTATCCCTCACAACAATAACGTCACATCGCTGTTGCTTTACTCATTCGGATACCGGATATACCTTGCTATTCTTTGTTTTTTTTTTTAATAGCAAAAAAGAAAAAATGTCGTGGCCTAAACGCAAAATTGGCCATTTCATGATCTGGTCGGCCGTTTCATGAAAAGTGCACATTACATGAAATGGCCAATATTCGTTGGCCAGTTCGTCGAAACCTCAACGTTTAACCATTTGGTCAACCACGTTTGGCATAATCGTTGTTGTGTAACCACATTTTATAAGTTAGTCCAATGTAAATTACGTCTAAATTTACACTTTGAGATGACATTAATGAAGTTTTTTGAATACTAAAACTGTGAAAACTAAAAACTATATACGTATGTTTTAAATTACGCAAAAGCAGACAGCGTCACTGTTTTTAAAAAAAATATCCAATAAAAAAAAAACTCACAAAAATTAAAATCCTAAAGGATATTCATGTTTGTCCGTCATGTAATGTAAAATACTTTTGTTTTAATTTTTATCGGCGTTTGCGTTGTAATTTGGTTGTTCTTTTTCATTGACTGTGTAGCGTATTTAGATTGCTACGCTTTTCCTTCCATAATTGTGGTCGAGAAAATAACGGTCTCACATAAATAAAAGTTTTAATA
This sequence comes from Euspilapteryx auroguttella, assembly GCA_951802225.1. Classification (NCBI taxonomy): domain Eukaryota; kingdom Metazoa; phylum Arthropoda; class Insecta; order Lepidoptera; family Gracillariidae; genus Euspilapteryx; species Euspilapteryx auroguttella. The sequence continues at coordinate 2,679,621 of OX637649.1, read as the reverse complement.
AAAAAAACCTCTTTTTATTAATCGCAATGGATTCGGCTTCTTACACATTTATTCGCCCAAAACATCAAATTTACCGATGCGCTATCCGATACCGATATTAAAAGGGTTCTCCATTTGTCACAAACCTTTAGTGAGTCTGAAAAAAAGTTCTTGCCCATTTGATACCTAAACATACGCTAATCGACATTTTTTTTTTTCAGAATTTAAATGTGAACTATCAAAGCTTGGAAAACGTAATGTGTTGAAACACGGTAGTTACACATTTTATTTAGCCGACATACGAGGCTATAAGACTCGCTGGCGGTGCACGCAGCAAGTACAAAACAAGTGCAAGGCCAGTGTCTACACTTGTGAAGGAAAAGTACTATCTGTAAAAAATTCACACAATCACTAAATTTAATATTTTATTTTTATACTAAGTAATTGTAAAAAGTGTTTTATAGTTAAAAGTAACACGTACCGTTGACTATCATGTTAAAAATAAAAAGGATGATCAATAGTGATTTTAATCCCAATTATCGTTTATTTTTTTGTCACTATATTGATCAATAAAATTGTTGTTATTTAAATTATACAAAAATTTATTAAATACACTCTACCCGCTGAACTTCGCACCGCCTAACCTTATGTTGTTTTCCCGGTAATTATTCGAAGCCTTTTCGCCGTTAAAACCATCCTTGGACTTCAACGAACATTTAAAAATAATAATTGGTAAAATTGGTCCAGGCGTTGAGTTATGCGCCTACTATGCGATTGATTTTATATGGGTATCATTTAAGCTATCATCAATTAAATTAGTTTTGTGTTTCTTAAATAATAGGGTTTGTCCTCAAAATAGTAGATCTGTCACCAAAATGTAGTCACCAAACAATGCAAAATCAGTTCCACAATAAATCACCTAAAATCCTGAGATATAAGGTCTAGTACCAAATAAATGTTTTTGTATGTATTATAATAGGTGTGTCCTAATAAGTATTTAAGCAAACTTATTTAAAGAGATCACCAATAAATCATTATGTTACTAGAAAATTGCATTAAGTGCAAATAAAAAATTAGGGTTGTCATCATCGTTTCAACCAAAAGATTCTGCTACTTAACTAGACTCCCAAGGTTCTAAATTTCCACTGGTAGTATAAATTATATTTACTTAAATAAAATTTTTAGCAGAGTAGTAAATAAAACAATTAAAGTCAAAATAATCAATATTTATTGTTAAAATAATTACCACTGAACAATCAGCGCTGGTTTAAAATAGCTGGCTTAAGGCTAGCAGAATAGTGACAGATCTACCATTCTGAGCACAGAGCTATTATTTAAGTAACAAAACTGTTATTATAAGAACGAAGTTTATATTTATGTAATGCAATATAATTTTATTGGTTATCGATCTCTTATTTTACACATATATTAACATTAATTTGATAATTCATACCTGGGAACAATTTTTGTTTATCTGAGAACGAAAATATTTCGTGGCGATAGATCTATTTATTAGGTGATACAACTTGATGACAAATATAAATTTTGGTGATAGAAAATATAGTTCCCATTTTATATTATAGATGTAAAATGAAACATGGTATCCATTACACGCGGTTCGATTAGCGAATGAGAAACTAACAGTCCATAGATAGGGCACAGAACAGATCTTCCAAATATGAGAATAAATTAATAAATGGTACAGTGTGGAAGGCGTAACAGATTTGTCTGTGGTCTCGTGAACCCTAGACTGTATTGCCAAAGAACAAGATAGTTTTCGAATGCAGTTATTTAAGAGTAATTAATATTGTAAAACTTCATCATTATCTCACGTCCAGTGCTGGGCATAGGCCTTCCTCACAGAGTGCCACAATGAGCGGTCTTGTGCGACTCTATCCGGTGCACTTTTGCTATCTTCACCGGTCTTCTGACTACCTTGTGGCGGATCTTTTAACTATCTGCGTCTTGCAAACTATACAATATCTTATATCAATACATAGTATGAAACCAAGTCGTTTTAAGGTAATAAGCATACATAGGGACAGACGCGGGAAGCGACTTTGTTTCTACTATGTATTGATACACATGCACAACAAAGTAAAAGGTAAGGCGGCACGAAGTTCGTCGGGTCGACTAGTCGTAACTAAAAATAATTAAATTTTAATGAATTTTTCAGATTATGAATTTATTACGTCCAAGCGCGGTAAACCAATGATCAGATGCGGTAATTACTATTTCTCTTTTCATTACAAGATAGGCCCAAAGGCACGTTGGATCTGTTCCTGCACTAGCAGAAAAAAGTGTAAAGCAGTTATCTTTACTGTAGACTCTCAAATTATTAGTGTCAATAATGAACATACCCATTAATAATATTTTTTGTAAACGCTATAGGTACTGTCAATTATTAAAGAAGGTAGAGTCCGCGCCAGCTAACCTGCGCGCGACTGGGGGCGCGACTGGGGGCGCGACTGGGGGCGCCACTGTATACGTACTTCACCCGCCATCCAAAAAAATGGACTGTTTGCTAATTGGTTCATATTTTGGCCACGCGCAGACTTAGCTGGCACGCACTCAACTTCATCGCACGAAAGAGTTGTTTTTTTTTTTTATTTCTCCACAGTAATCTTAGTCATTGTCATTTTATCTTTACTGTGATTGTACCTTTATTTGTAATATTAATTTTGCATTTTACATGCGATGCGATGCAGGGGTCATTAGGGGGGTCGTGTCAATCTTCATCGAAGGTCAAATGGCCATTTAACGATCACTTCCTGCGGCGATTCCGGTGAGACACAAATTATTGACGAATGTTGACGCCGGGCAAACTAACGCGCTAGTTTGATTGAACATTGTTCATTTGTACTGTTTGCTAATCTGACACAAATTGTACATAGCATTTCTACGTTATTAGACATATTTTGTATTGTTATTCGCTACAAGAACAAGACTAAATAAAATTGTTGATTTAATAGAAATGATAATTAATTTGTGAGATAAGATAAGATAAGAGAATGCTTTATTACAACCATGATGAAACATTAAAACAAGTACTTAAACAAATTAAATAATACAGTACAAGAATCGGTAGAATTGTCAGAAAAGAAGTTAACAAGTAAATTTGACACAATGTTTTGAATCTAAACAGATAATATACAGTAAATGTAAACAGTCTCAAATTAGGCAACCAGCTTTCATGTCAGCGCAGACTGTAGATAATAATCTAAAATAGTTTTCTTTATTTTCCAGGATATAAAATAGTAAAATCTAAGTATGGGAACCATATGATGAAACTCGGTAAATACAACTTTTCGTTGGCAGATGAATATGGCTTAAAAACTCGTTGGAGGTGTACGCAGCAAGCTCATAAGAAGTGCAGAGCCTCTGTCTTCACTTGTCAAGGAGAAATCATAAGTGTTAAAAATACACACAATCACTAAATATTGTTAACTAAGAAAAAATGGTTCACAGGATACTAGAATACCGTTTTTCATGGTACACAAATATTTAGGTAATATTATAATATACCTGTACATTGTTAAAATTTTAAATTAGTTAACGAAAAGCTACACTGTGTAGAAATTTTCGAAATTCTGTCAAATTTCCATACAGTGTTGCTATTTTTTTATTTCTACGTTTTATGCCAATATAAACTTATTCAAAAGAATCATAGTTATGAACTCTAGATTCAAAAGATTTAGTGACTCAAACATGGACTTTTATGTATAAATACTTGAATTTAAGTATGGTATATTATGGTAATATTTGGTAGTTCTTTTTAAGAGGCATAGCACAGCTAAAGTAGTGCCACCTAAGGCTAATCAAAAATGTGAAACAGTATTACACTAGATAATGTATAGCCTAGTATTTTTAGAGCACCCTTGTATAGCTTTTTGGTTAAAGACCAAAGAAAGCGTAGTGGAATGCTGTTTCACATTTTTGATATTTGCATTAGTTAAGAAGATTTTTTTATTTCTCGTTTCTCGCGGGTTGCGCTACTTTAGCTGTGCTATGGCTCTTAACTTCTATAATAAACATTTAAAAAAAAAACAATTAAATTTGTATGATTTAATTCTTGTATTTTTGTTTTTAATTATATTTAATATTTTTTTGCTTATGAATTTTTATATTTAAGACACGGTAAAGAAATGATAAAGTGTGGTGGCTACATCTTTTGTTTTCACTACAGCAACGGCGCCAAGACTCGCTGGCGCTGCACCCACGTCAACAAACAATGTAAAGCTGCTATTGTTACTGTAAATAGGCAAATTTGTTCTGTTAAGAATACACATAATCATTGATTTTTTTCTTTATTTTATTAATATTTTTTAAGTCCCTCCACAACTCGTTTAAAAAGTGCATAAAATGCAAAGTCTTAGTTCGGTGTAACCCTAAATTTATTATTATTTTTGATTAGTTCTGTTATCTTTTATTGTGTTGAATCATTTGGCGTTTATCGAAGTTTGGCGTAAACAAAAAAACATTTCAAAACACTTATATAATATATATTTTAGAAGCTTCCCCCTTCCACGCAGAAAATTATTAAAAGGTTGAAGTCAGTTTTTTCATAATTTTCCGTCACCTAATTAATTATTAACTTGTTCTTTTGACGTTCTAGCTGTGCTTCTATTCATATTCAATCAGAGTAATAATTTATGTCACTTTATTTTACTTATTAGATTTCAAATTTGTCACTTCGAGGCGAGGAACAGAAATAGTAAGGCTTGGAGGTCACAACTTCTCTTTTGACTACAGCCGCGGTACTAAGACTCGCTGGCGATGCAACCAGCATAGGACCAAGAAGTGTAAAGTTATCGTCTTCACTGTTGATAGAGAACTTATTATTGTAAAGAACGAGCACAACCATTCATAAAACTAAGTACTTATAGACATAGACATAGACAGATCTTTATTTGCGCACACAAAACATACAATAAACAAATGTATTGTAAGTTTTGTGTGCGCGAAATGGCCCCGACTCAGCTTATGTTAAAAGCAATGCAATAGCATTGATGCAACGCTTAATGATTCTGCCAGAACTAAAGGAGTGCAAGTGTTCCTAAATTATTCATAAAATATCAAGTGAAAATATTAGAAAGTATACAAAAATAATATTAAGTGTTAATTTATACATACAGTTTTTATAGTTTACTGTGTTTATATGTATACTTTTCATTCTATCTACTCGAAAAGAGTACCTTTTTGTTAGGTACTTACTGTTCTTTGTTTAATTTATCTATAATTAAAAAAAACACGTAAAATAAGTAATTGTTCCAGGGTCTGCGTGTGTTGCTTAGTCTTTGTTTATGTTTCGGCCTTCCCAGATACCAACTGATGATGTTATTGATATTATTATTAAGTTTAAAACTTTGTAACTAATGATATCTTAGGTATAATAAAAAAAATCATATTACATGTAAGCGCCGAATAACCCGAGTAGGACTGGTTTTAGGCTTAAGTTATTAAAAGAATCTTATTAAAAAAATGCAAAAAAAACAATTAATGTTTGTACACAAATAATGTTTTTTTTTGTTTTACTGTGTTCCCCTCTTTTTTGTTAGGTAATAATACTACTATTTAATAGGTAGTAGTTCTCAGAGTGCAAAACCAATTTAAAACTCTTCTGACCACTGTACTATTTTTATGATCAATGCATAGTATAAAACAAAGTCGCTTCCCGCGTCTCTTTTATGTATGCTTTATCTTTAAACTATGCAACGAATATTGTCGCGTTTTTTTCAAGAGGAAGGTTTATATTTATAATACATGCACAACATAGTTATAGGTAATCGGTAGGGCGGCACGAAGTTCTCCGGGTCAACTAGATAACCGGCGGCTCCCAGCAGGGTACTCGTAAGGAGTTTCCCATCTTAAAAAAAAAAAGTCCCTACCTACACAACACCCCGATGTTATTGTATGCATCTGTTTGTGTGTTATTATTAATATTATTTATAACAATAATAAAATAAATAATTTATAGTTACTTATGTTTATTTTTTTTAGATGTGAGCTTTTTGATATCAAAGAAAGGATCGGAAATGATAATGTTTGGCGGCTATACATTTTGTTTTCACTACAGTCGAGGTGTCAAGACGCGCTGGAGATGCAACAAGCACCGACTCAGGCAGTGTAGAGCTGTGATTTTTACTGTTAATAGAGAAATCGTTACTAAAAATATTTTTCACAATCATTAAATATTAATGAAAATCATAATAATAATTTAAGTAAATTTTGCCCTTTTTAATGATACTAGGATATTAGTTGTAGCAAAGCATGTTGATATCAAATTATGTTGCTTTAGTTTGATATCATAATAATATTTTTATTAGGTACGTATAACAATTCTATTTTTATTTTCTATATACTTACAATAAAAAAAAATTAAGCGTCGAATGTCAGTTATGAATGCATGGAATACATTATTGTACAAAAAATCGCATAAACAAAAAACGTCCAGGTACGTAGCTCGTTTTCATAATAACGAAACAAAGTAAATAAGTTTTGGATAATGTGTTGATATGTTTAGTTTAGTAGGTTTAATTAATATGCCACAGAACTCAGAACAGAAGAATGGCTAACGGCTATTAATTATTTTTTTGTTAGATTCTCTATTCTTTTAGATTATTTGAAAGATTTTGTAGTTTTTTTACAAGATAGTTTATGCTATGTCAAGAATAAATAAATATGTAAATAAATAATCATTTATTAAATGCCACAAGTTATCATCATTACATTTTATAAATATTACGGGTAGGTTTAAGTATAGAAAGGTAAGCGACGCATTTTATTTGCCAACGAGCTGCCCCGGCTTACTTCGTTACGCCATAGACTATGTACTTTTGACTGCCCAGAATGGGCGAATAAAAAAACAAACAACAACAACAAACCACCTGTCAAAATATGTAAACAACGGGAATAAATCTTGCACCTTGGGTCACATTATTTGAGTTTAGGTAAGGATCCCTAATCTTTTTGAAAATCTAATATAGCCTATGACACTCGGGGTTAATATAGCTTTCCACCAGTGAAAGAAGTTTTCAAATCGGTTCAGTATTTCCGGAGCCTATTCGTTACAAACAAACAAACAAACAAACAAATCTTTCCTCTTTATAATATTGGTATAGATGACCTCACGCTAGGCGAACCTGTGGTGTGAGAGTAAAAAAAGCGAGTGCCATGAAATACGCGGTAGAGGTAACGATAATCGGTAATCATATGAAGACATTTTTAAATAAATAAATAAAAGTAACATATTACAAATTACCATAATTTAAACAATTTGTATACTTACTTATAATAAATATATATGAACACACAACATATATTATAAACTGTATATCTATAAAATATATATAGGTTTCATTATGAATTATTATTATTATTTTAAATATGTTTCATTATAAATTATGTATTGTTACAATATTGTTTAAATACATAAAAAAAAAATTGAAATAAAATACAGTATATAAAATAATTACATGAAATACATTTTTTCGCTTAAAGCGATAAGGTCGCCTTTTGTCAACTTACTGTACTATTTGTTCTTGTTTTTGTGTTTTTTTTGTGCAATAAAGATATCATTCATTCATATTTTTTTTCAGATTACCAATTTGTATTATCCAAGAGCGGTAAACGAATGATTACGAGCGGCATGTATAATTATTCATTTAAATACAAAAACATGACTAATAATAAGTGCCGCTGGGTTTGCACGCAAGTCTCCCACAAGAATTGCAAGGCCTCATTGATAACAATAAACGAAGTTGTAGTATTTGCTAAAAATAAACATAATCATTGATTGATGGAGATTAGATGGTGATACAAAGAAAAGGAGGTGAAAATATGGAGCAAAGCTACCGTTGAACCATGAGAGGGAAAAACAGAATTTTAGCAACTTCCAGCCTTAATTGCCGTTTATTTTAGTCTATAAAAATATTTTGTTTTATAATAAAGTGATGGGTATTCCAGATTTCTTTGCATGCTTTGCGTTGTTCACACGTTAAAGTTAATCAAATTAGTGTTCTTTTGTTTTAGAATGTTAATGTTTGATAACAAAAAAGGCAGATCAGTAATTTTATATGGCGGATATAGGTTTAGAAAGGACTAAACCCGAAGTATGAAAACATGCTGGAGATATCTGCCGCCCAACAAATTAATCGCATGCAAAGCTTGTATATTCACTACTAACAACACAGTGATTTTGGAAAAGTATGAACATTATTAATGATATCTATCATCCATCGATGGATGATGGAGCGAGCGAGCTAGCTCTCACGCACGACCGGCCTTTGCCTATTAAATCCAATGCTGATCAGCCATATAATCTTTTATTTGTCGTAGGTCAAGAAGTATTTTTGACTTGACTCGTAAACTCTTCTTTTTTTTGCCTATTAATTTCAGTGTAGTTGTAAAAAATTATAAAATGACTGTGTCAACCATGTACTTGTAATATTTATAAATATTATTGTAACTTTCATGTCTTGGAATCGCATTGTGTTCATGAAATTCTCAAAAAAAAACACATATTTTTCTAATAATTTATCAAATTAGCAGTGATTTATAATTTTATAATGCATAAAATAAAATATATGTTTGAATTTTTAAAATAATGTTTTTGATTTAGAAATGTTTCTTCGTGCTCCAAGAGGTAACCTTCCTGCGCACTCGATATGTTATCGAATTTCGATATTTTGTACTTAAAGTTCTTTGACTTGAAAGACAATACACTGTTTTACGTGGACGAAGTCGTGGACACAGTAAAAACTTTTGATAAATGTACTTAATAAATAAAATTATGCAAAGAATTTTGATGCGTTTTTTTAATAGATAGAGTGATCTAAGATGAAGGTTATAAGTATAATACATGTACAAGATAAAAATAAGGTGAGGCGGAACAAAGTTCGCCAGGTCGACTAGTATCCCAACTAGCAACGAAGGTCGTATAAGATTTACTCTTTCGACTATAGATCGTAAGACACTTGTATAAACGATCCTAAAATGTTAAAAAGCTGTATAAAAGCGGCTATCTGGATTATTTTGCATTCAACGCTTTTTGGCTCTATAAACATGTCTAGTAAACGTTTATACGATGAAATCATATCGCATTTACTCGATTGTTGTATAAATGTATCTCTTGATCGCCATTGTACAACAATAAGTCGTAAGACAGCTCTTTAAAAGCAACTGAATTGCTAATTTGTCGTCAAACTAGCTATTATAGCACAATCTATCGACATTTAATTTTAACAGCATAATTGTGGAGTAAACGCGGTTCATACGATAAAACAGCATCTTAGTTACTTTAACAGCACTTTATGTCGTATGATAACTCTATGGAATGCTTTTATTCGACTTAACTAATTAGGTTGAGTAAAAGCTTTCAAATTATTCTTTTACAGCCTTTTCGGTCTCTAAAGGTTATTTGAAAGCCATTTTACATCGATATAGTGGTATAAATGCTTTTTGAAATCTTTTACAGCACTATCTGCCATTTTGTTACATGATACCAAAATAAACAACGTAATTTCCTTTTTTTATTCGCAAAATGGATTATAATCGATGGAAAAGGATTAAAAGAAGTGGAGGATTCCGACATAAAGTAAATTAGATGTATACACGATTGAAACAGTCAAGATCTTCATTGGCTATAACCACGAGTCAAGAGCGTTTAATTGATAGGCGTGAGGGTTCCGTAGCGTATAATAATTACTACTACTATTAGGTACTATTAGGTATTCTGTAACAACGGCCATATAGACCACTGTTTGCAATTTATTGAATTTGCCAGTATGTTTTTCTAAGTCATGGGTGATTATCTTATACTTATTGTGTTTGTTTTTATAATTTTATAAGTTAGTTGGTAGGTACCCAAAGAATTTGACTAAACTATTATTATTATTTTTTTATAATAAAGAGATACTTAAGTAAGTACTTACAATTTGGTTTTGTATTAAGTGATCCTACTTGCAATAATAACATTCATCGCTTGGATAGTGATAATAAATTGAATATTCTGAACAATTCGGACACCAGAAAAATAAGGTGCTCAGTAATAATTTTATTCTCTTCTCAGATAATATAAAATGACGTGGTTTTGATCCATTTTTAATTACAAAATGACATGAGTAACATTTAAGCATTATAAAAAAATGTGTTTTCTTCCAAGGCCATTTTGCTTCCTTAAGCTTCTTTAAGTCCTCTTTTATTATGAATTTATCTATATCCAAGTAGACTAACATTTTAAATTGTCACCCATAAAAAAAAAAGCTAATTTTACCTAAAATATTGTATTCTATGAACTTACGCAAACCAAATTCAATGTAACTTAACTATTCAATGTGTTTTTTTTTAAAGTTAGGTTGATGGTATAGGCAGTTTTTAAACACGGCCGCGCGCCCCGTCTCAAACAGAGGCGCAGATCGGCGCTTGTCTGATTGGTCAATCTTTCCAAAATTTTAAAATGTTTCAAAATATGCTAAAATTTAGCGAAGTTGACGGTATATTAAATTTATTGATAGTAAAATAATTATTTTATACTAAGTAGCTGACCCGGCAAACTCCGGATCGCCCTAAATATAAGTTAGCACGATTATTATAACATTATCTACCCGCTAAAAACTTGGCTGTATGTACTTTGTTATTTAGCCCGCCCAGAATTAAAGAATTTAAAAACAACGTCAAATCAATCAATCTTTTGATTAAAAATGGATACAACAGTAACGGAAAACTTAATATTGGAAATTATAAGTAATTGTTGTTTTTTACTAACTTTCCCTCAAATTTTCCAAATTTTCTCACCTTTTCAACCTTCTCTGGACTACTACAAACATTTCAAGACTAAAAGCTAAATCGGCCCAGCCGTTCTAGAGTTTTTGCGAGACTAACAAACCACGATTCATTTTTATATATTGGTAGATAGATAGTAGGTAGTAGAAGTAGATAGTAGATTTTGCACTAAGGAACCCTAAACTATCTGTAATGGCGTCCGTAGAAGTCGTAAGATGGAAATCTCATTTCAATCTTTCGACTAACAGCTGAGAGAATGCTCTGTGATGATAAATGAGTTGCTATTATTTGCTATTGATGGCGAATTTATTTTAAATGTTAAATTAACATTATTTGTTATTCATTATTTACATAGAAATCTTGGGGCCCATTGAAATATTAACTACAATGCTAGGTATATAGACGGAAAAATTTATTCCGCACATGAAAGTAAGACCCTACGACCTAACTTTAACAGGTAACTAATTACCTGTCATCATTTGGCTTGATGGCTTAAAAACGTAATGGTTAATACGATGGCAAAATATACTTATAATTATTAGGTTTGACACTTCAACTGACATAAATTACACGTATAAAATAAAAAGTCTATAAGTGCTGCTTGGGTGCAGTTACACGATAAAAAAGTCGAGTGATTGCAACCAAATTGCTTTCTAACTATAAATAAGTCGAATAAAAGCGGTTCTACCGACTCGGAAAAAGCAGATGTGTCGAATAATGGCATTCTGATGGCCATTATTGTACTAAGTAGCATTCTAGTTGCGATTACTCGATATTTATTCGACTAAATGGCTACTCATACGATAATCTTACGATATTTACTGGATCTAAAGCTGAGAGAAGTGCGCCCAAATCGCGTTGAGAGAACGTGCACAGAGCATTTACACGACTTTTTAAAGATCCTTCTTACGACCAATAGCTGAAAGAGAAACGTGCTGCTGACTTTTTTACGACACGATTTGCTGGTTGGGATATAATAAAATGATGAAAAAAAAATTACAAACTAATCTTCTTGTTTTGTTCTAGACTATGAATTTGTGTTATCGTCGCAAGGCAATCCGAATATCAAGCATGGCAACTATAAATTTAGACAGAGTAGACACACTAAACAACACGTACGCTGGATGTGTATGCAGCGCACGACCAAGCGTTGCAGGGCTGTTTTATTTACTGATTTTGATGGAAATGTGTTAAAGGCTAAGAATAAACACAGTCACTGATTAAGGGCTCTTTCTTTCAACTTTGGGATGGAACTGTTGTTTTATTATGTGCCTGACGCCTGAGAGACGGCGAGACGTTAGTTGATGCCTGGTGTTATTTTGTACTGTGGATTTTAAAATTAATTTTAGCAATATTTTTTTTATATTTATGATTACTTTATATTAGTTTGCATACCTACTTAGGTTAAGTAAATTTTCATTTAAATGCATGTTAAGTTTAAGTTTAGTTTCCGCATTAGATGTTAAGTTACCATTACTGTAATAAATCATTATAGTTATGTATAATATCAGTGAGAATATAAGAATATAGAGACACTACAATGTAGCTTAATACCTTTAGGTAAGAATGGTTTCCTATATCTGTTTTTTTTTCGACTAAATATGATTTTGTAAAAACTTACCCTCTTATTCATAAAAAGTTAAAGAGCATTTTAGTTATTTGACTTATGTCAATTTAGACTGGATGTCACGTATTTACCATACAACAAACCAGAGAAGTAGACCTCCAGTAACGCTACTTAAAATCTACTTTATCTTTATGAATATGACGGTTATTGTTTTAATTAAATTCAAATAAAATAAAATATCAATATATATAAAACTCTTCCGTTACTGACTGACTGACTGACTGACTGACTGACTGACTGACTGACTGACTGACTGACTGACTGACTGACTGACTGACTGACTGACAGACAACGCAGAGCCGAAACTACTGGGCGTAGCGGGCTGAAATTTTGCATGTAGGTTCCTTAGGGAGTGTAGGTGAGCACTAAGAAGGGATTTCCCGAAATTCCCACGGGAACGGGAATAAACGGGATTTTTGTGTTTATGAGAAATCTGCGCGGGAAATACCGCGGGGCAGCCACTAGTATTTTAATATTTTATGAGTATAGTTTTGTAATAGTCCAGGAGAGTAATTCCTGCGCACTCGATATGTTATCGAGTTTCGATATTTTGACAGTAAAGAATATTATATAAAGTGCGCACACATAACATGCCTTGTCATCGCACTTACGTCATCTGTTCAAAAGTTTCTAACTGTCGAAATTTGAAACGATATCATATCAAATACGCCGGAATGACCCTCCTTTTTATTCCTGGAAAGAAAAGACACCATTCCACGCGGAAGTAGTCGTGGGCACAGAAAGACTCTTGTTTCACACTAATATTATAACGGCGAAAGATTGTGTGTATGTTTGTTACTTCTTCACGTCTAAATGGCTGGAGCGATTTCAATTAAATTCAGTATGGAGTTAGCTGACACCAGTAATAAGTAATAAATAATATTCTAAAATTTAATTATTGTTTTTCTTTTATAATTTTAAGGTTTTTCTGTTAATAATATGATTTATTCAATATACAAACGTATCTTTTTGTTTTGTTCTAGACTTTGAATTGGTGATGTCGAAGCAAGGCAATCCTAATATCAAGCATGGGAAATATAAATTTAGACAGAGCAAACATACTAAAAAACACGTACGCTGGGTGTGTATGCAGCGCACGTATAAGCGTTGCACGGCTGTTTTATTCACTGATTTTGATGGAATAGTGTTTAAGACTAAGAATAAACACACTCACTAATTATTCTTAGGCCCTTTCTTTTTTTTTACTTTCAGTTTTTAATTCGAGCAACCTTATACTGGCTATTATTGTTCTAAGATCATGAAAAAAAAATACAGATGAACTTTTGAATTTGTGACTTTTGCGGTTAGAAACATTAAATTCATTATTTTTTGAAAAAATCCGAACAGACCTCGTTATTTTAAAGAACGGACTTTAAGAGACCTTTAAATTTTGTTTGTTCGCTTTATCATAGAAATTATAACAAAATACTAAAAACGGCCACTTCTGGCAACAATCAGTAGCTTTCTTTGGTCTTTAACATAAAATATATACAACAGTATAAAAATACTAGGCTGAGTGGAATACCGTTTCACATTTTTGATATTTGCCTTGAAAAATTAATATATTGTAAGAAGATATTAATTTTTTTAGCGCTACTTTAGCTGTGCTATGTAATAAATTATTATTTGTATAATATAATTATTGATTAGACTTTTAAGTAAGAATTGTTTCTAATATCTGTTTTTTCTCCGAATATACGAAATAATGTTTTCTTTTGTGTTTTTTTTTAGATCTAAGTTAGCAATTTTTATTTGTTGTTTTACAAATATTCGCTCTCCTATCTTATTTTTTCCTTGTGCTTTGTCATACCAAATAGTAATATATGGCCGCGGGCAGACGCGTCTTTAGCTTACTTGTTTTTCATTGAGTTTAGCTCCTCTTTTCTTCTAAATCTTAAACTCAAATACGCTGTGACCGCACGACTCCACAGAATTCCACTGGACCAATTAAACATAGAATAGAATTAAAAAACACTTTATTGCATACAAGTAAGATACAAATTACATTGTGTAATACAATTAAAGGTACAAAAAATCAATACAATTAGCATGCAATGCAATGCTTAACGCTAAAAGCACACAGTCATTTCTTCCAGGCAACTCTTACACATTACATATATTATGCTTTAATAAAACATAAAATATTAGGAAGTCCTACTAATATTTAAAACGTGAAAGTTTGTAATTATGGATGTTTGTTCATCTTGCACGTAAAAACTACTGAATGGTTTTTAATTAAACTTTACATAATATAGCTACAAAATGATAATAAAAACAAATTTAACAATGTCAACGATTTTCGAAAACTTAAATAAAAATCGCAAAACCATACAATTGCTCTTTCATTTTATGATCGATAAGATCGACAAGCAAGCAAGTGATGAAAATTACTCATCGGTTTTTTTTTTTCAGATTTTGTTTTTGTTACGACAAAGCGTGGTAAACAAATGCTACAGCAAGGTGGCTTCCATTATACGATGTCATACAAAAGCGGCAATAAAGTTCGATGGATGTGTACACAAGTGTCTAACAAGAAATGCAAAGCATGCATCTTTACTGTTGAAGGAGAAGTAATACAGGTGAAGAACGCTCATAGTCATCCCTAATTTATAAGCTCTGGCCTTCACATACAACAGTTTGCTTAAAGACATTCTAATAGATACATTATCTCGAAAATATTTGGGACTCTTTCGGCTAACTCATTGTTATGCCACGGGCTTTAATGAAAATAATGATAATAAAAACAAATTTAACAATGTCAACGATTTTCGAAAACTCTAATAAAAATCGCAAAACCATACAATTGCTCTTTCATTTTATGATTGTTAGGGTCGACAAGCATGCCTATTCCCGCAAATTCGTATGTCTTTATTTCCAATATTACCTTATATCCTGTGAGAATTAGTGGCATCCATAAGCCATAAGTAATTTAAACGTAAAAAAGCAATTTGGGCAGACAGGCTCAGTTATTACTGAGTTTATACATTCAACTTTTCTTCTCAATAATAATTTGGCACAAAATGTCTGAGGCAAACATTAAAAAGGGGACAGGTTTTTTTAATAGATTATTCGATATATTTTGTAATAAGTACTATCAAGTATACATCTCCCCTATGTATTTAAGCATTCTAATTTCACACAAGAGGGAAGGCGAAACGACCTATAAGATTTCCATTCCAAGATCTCTAGAGATGACACAAAATTATGGTTATAACCATATAATATTATAATATTATAATGTTATAATATTTAATTTTTTTATTATTTAATTAAACATAGGCTAGTAATAAATAAAAATTTTTTTTTTCATTAAGTCCCTTTTTAAAGTTTTTTTCTGTGGAAACATATGTTTCTAATTTTTCATGTTATATTATCTTCTTGATTTATTCTAGGCTTCAAATTGATGACATCGAAGCGAGGCAATTCGATTATCAAGCATGGCACCTTAGAATAAAATCAATTACAGAAATGGTTATGATTACAAAAAAAATTAGACAGTAATATATACTGTATAACTGATACTTTTTTCTTCAGATTTTGTATTTGTTCAGTCGAAGCGTGGTAAACAAATGATAAAGCAAGGTGGTTTCCACTATATGATGGCATACAAAAGAGGCAATAAAGTCCGGTGGATGTGTACACAGGCGTCCCACAAGAAATGCAGAGCATGCATCTTTACTGTTGAAGGAGTGGTGATACAAGTTAAGAACGCTCATAGTCATCTTTAGTTTATGAACACGGACTTACGTTCAACAGTGGCTTGACGAAATTATTTAACTTGTATTTATATTTTGACGTTACTTCTGATGTTTCCCAAGTGTTGGTACTAAAAAAGATCCTCACCGAGAAAAGGAAAAATTGCCAAATTTATTTTTGTGATTGAAATGTGATTTGTATTTAATGTTTTATCTTAGAGAAGATCATTCAAAAGATGTATATCCTTTAATCAACTAATTATTACTAGTTATATTTATTATTAATAATAAAAAAATTGAGCTTTCTCATTTAATAAGCTCTACTTATTGTGGATGTAATGTAATGTCCATATTATGTAATTATAATAAATTAAATCAAATCAAATAATTTATTTAAAGTATTATTTTAATACAAAAATAACATACCTACATTTTAATATAACGAACAATTGGACAGATTTTAATAAGGCGCTTTATTTTCTTATTTAGCTGGTTTTTAAGAGGTATAAACTTTCAAAAAAAAGCCGCTGTAAGCTTTCACGTCGCTTCAAAGAAGTGTAATGAAAATCAATCAATGTTACACAATCACTTCTTTGAATATGAAAAATGTGCCCCGCCAGAAAGTTTATTAATCTCATACGAGTCAAAAAATAAATCAAAATAATATAGATGCATTATTTCAAAAATATTAGAGACCAGCATCATGTTCTCTTTTGCGACGAACTCATTGATAATTAAATAAACAAACTTCCAATTTAATTATGTAAACGATTTTCGATTTAAATAATAATCGCAGAAAAACCCAACTTGCTGTTTTGTGATTGATTAGCGTATTTCCGCAACTTCGAATTCCATATGTTCTTGATTTTTTCCAGACTATGATTTGGTGACGTCGAAGCGAGGCAATCTGATTATTAAGCATGGCATCTATAAATTTAGAAAGAGCAAAGAAAGTAAAAAAAACATACGGTGGATGTGTATGCAGGCCACGTCTATGCAATGCAAGGCTTGTGTATTTACCAATTTTGATGGCGAAGTTATAATTGTAAAGAATAAACACAATCACTAAAAAATAATTAGTGTAGTAGTTTCCTAAAGTAAGGTGGGTAAGTAAACAATTTTTAAGAAGAAATAGTACAGATTGCGTGCCCTCATTTAAAAAAATATATGGATAAATCATCAAAATCATTTTTACAAGATTTTCCTCGACAAAGTCCTCGAGAAAAAACCTTAACGGTACTTTTTCGTCTTAAAGACAGTTTCCATATGGAATACTAATGTGCCTTGCGCGTTGAGCTGGCAAACGCATGATCTAATCCTGCCTAATGTTATAATATTTTATGAAAAACGTAATCAAATAAATTTTTACAACCTGTGCTGTGGATTTTGTAATAACAAGTAAATAAATTTGATTACTGTTGCATTTTTTTTTTTTACTTTTCAACAATAATTTTAATTAAGTATAGAAAATAATTTAACACATCTAATTTGCAACTTGTGCTACTTAGGTACTAACTTAATATTTTTGTAATTAATAGTAATAAATGACGGCAGTCTGTCTTATTTTTCATCTAGTTTACCCCTTTGTTTCCTCTCTAACTCAAAAACCTTGCTCATACGACACGACTCCAGCCCCCGCAGCACGACGGACCATTTGTCGAATCTAACTGTCACTTTTAATCGCTTTTGACATTTCAATGCGGGAAAATGTATGGAGATGATCGACAAAAGTGACAGATAGATACGACAAATTCGACAAATTGTCCGTCATGTTACCGCCGCAGTGGACTATTAGCGCTGAAACAGACGACGCTGCCACAACACTTTTAACACGCGGTGGCGGTGCGGTGGCGGCGTCATCGGTTTGAGCGCTTAGGTCAGCCTAAGCGCTCAAACCGATGATTCGAAGAAGTTCGGCTTTCGGAGTATAGCACTCTAAAGTGACAAAACGTACCTCCCGTGGAACGATTGACTACCCTCAAACGCATTTAAATTATGCACAGTTTATGTGCGCACGACGCGATGAGGTTTAAATCGCTTTTCCATCCAAATTGATATAAACAGTCGAGTTCTGACTTCATAACAGCATTACTACAATGCATACGCTGAAAGGGGTTTCAGCCGGCTCGAACCAGTATAATTGGTACTCAAGAACGACTTGTCCGAGTAAAAACTCGAGCGAGAGACTCCAAGTACTGACTGTGGATGTGAGCCTTATAGCAAAAAATACTTATGATTACAAACATTATTAGGTCGCAATAACATAACTAATATTTTTTTTTGCAGATTTTGTATTTATTACGTCAAAGCATGGTAAGCAAATGATACAGCAAGGTGGTTTCCACTATTCGATGACATACCAAAGTGGCAATAAAGTCCGATGGGTGTGTACACAGGCGTCCCACAAGAAATGTAGAGCGTGCATCTTTACTGTTGAAGGAGAAGTAATACATATTAAGAACGATCATAGTCATCCCTAATTTAAGAACTCTTTTTACATTCAACAGTCGCTTAAAGACATGATATTATTGAATCCTTGATGGGTTACTTACTTCGAACTAATTATTTTTCCTTTGGATCCTTAATTATCAAGCTATTAAACTTAGACAAAGGCATTCAAGTTAAATGTCCACGGTTTTTGATAACTTAATAAAATTTAAAGAAAAACTTGCTCTTTAATTTTGTGATCGAGTAGCGCATTTCTCTGAAACGTGGTGCTTCACTATAGGGCTTATGAACAGGCTCCGAGTAGCTCAACGAGCCATGGAGCGGGCTATGCTCGGGATTTCTCTGCGGGATCGAGTCAGAAATGAGGACATACGCAGAGAAACCAGAGTCACCGACATAGCCAAGCGGATAAGCTCGTTGAAGTGGCAATGGGCAGGTCATATAGCCCGCAGAACAGATGGCCGTTGGGCCGAAAAGTTCTCGAGTGGAGACCACGGATCGGCAAGCGCAGCGTAGGGCGTCCACCGACCAGATGGACGGATGATCTGAACAAGGCTGCGGGTCCACGCTGGATGCAGGCACCTGCGATCGGTACAGATGAAGAGCCTTGAGGGAGGCCTATGTCCAGCAGTGGACGTCCTACGGCTGAAATGATGAGCGTATTTCTCAAACTTCCTATTTGCTTTTTAGTTTTTACTTAATTTATTATTTATGATTACAAAAGTTTTTAGGTAGTATTCCGTAGTATAACAAAGGCCTTTTTTTTTCAGGATTTGTATTTGTTACGTCAAAGCGTGGTAATCAAATGCTACAGCAAGGTGCTTTCCACTATACGATGACATACCAAAGTGGCAATAAAGTCCGATGGGTGTGTACACAGGCGTCCAACAAGAAATGTAGAGCATGCATCTTTACAGTTGACGGAGAAGTAATACAAGTGAAGAACGACCACAGTCATCCCTAATTTATGAACTCTGGCCTTCACATTCAACAGTTGTTTGAAGAAATTCAAAGAATTAAATAAGTTTAGCCTAGTATTACTTTAATTTTGAGGTTGACTAGTGTATTCTCGAATCTTCGTATGTGCTTTTTTAGTTTTTTATTAATTTTCTGTAAAAACTCATGTTGAGTGAAATCTTTAAGGAAATAAAACGTTGTTAATTTTTAAAGCGGTTGCGGTTGTACTTACTTAATAATTAAGGCATAAAGTAAGCTAGGATAGTAATGTGCATAGAGGTACTACTAAATTACTATAAGTACTTTAAGACCAATTTAATTTGAACACAGGATTCAAAGTGGTTTGCTTAAAGAAAATCGCTTTTAGAGATAAGGTCGCCTATTGCTTCAATTGTTTGTATCCATCATTGGAAAAAGTGCTTTAATCTTACTTTGTGTGTGTAATAAAGTGTTTTTACATTGTTAAGATGTAAAACAAATTCGCGATAACTTTTACCGTGTAATGCACGTTTTTTATTGTGCCCCTAATATAAAACTTGAACTATATATTGGTCGTAGTAAGATTTGATAATTAGGTGTTTTGCAAAAAACCTAGGGATTTTGCGAAAACACGGATAATTTGATATAAGCATTTCTTTTTTTTCAATCATCCTGACGTAAAGCTGTTTTTTTGCAAAAAAAGGAAGGTTTCAAATTTTTCAATTATACTAGGTTTTTTTTGCAAAAAACTGCTTTTTAACAGGATGATTGGAAAAAATAATCCTTATATCAAATTATCCGGGTTTTCGCAAAATCCCTAGTTTTTTTTGCAAAAAACCTAAGTATCAAATCTTCCTACGACATATTCATCTATAATATTCGGTTATATTTCTGTCATTTCGGATAACCAAAGATTAAAGTTAATCGGGATTTGTTATTCGAAATGACATGATCTTTCGACATAGACAATATAGACATAGAACATCCATTTTCAATTAGAATTTCATTTTTTGTTTTATTAAATATAGTTTTCTTTTGTTTCAGGTAATATTGCGGCTTGATAACTTCAGTATAACAGAAAGCTAAGTGTTTTATTATACCTTAATTTAACTCTGGACTAAAACTGAGTTACGGTATACAGGAATGCTCTAGAGTCCTAAAGTGCGAAATGCAATAATGCTTTTCATCCTCTAGAACAAAAAGTCAATACAAAAAAACTCAAGATGAACGAAAGGAGTTTCTCTTTATGCGAACATAAACACAAATTAATTATAATTTTTTAATATAATTACTGTACGACGTAATCTTATACATGACTGAGTCCCCAGTAAACATATACTAAGATTTACATAAAAAAAAAAATATATTATTACCTATCTACCAACATGCATACAATATACAATCAGTAGTCAGCAGTCAAAGAGAAGTGAAGGAAAATTGTGGATTTATCCAGCATGAGCAATTAGCAATATATTTTTTTAACAATCTAAGCGTTTTGTAAGTAGGAAGGAGACTTGAAAACACACATATAACAATAAAATGGAAGTTTGTCACATGTCACACTACAACATAAAATTTTTTTATCAAAAAATTAAACCGCCGAAAAAACTGAAAAGCATTAAATAATAGGGAAACATTTTCTATTAGGCCTTAATTTACTCACTTCTTAAATTAATTTTAGATTACCAAGAAATTTTAAGAGGCTACGAAAATAGAATAATAAAGAAATGGATAATTATAATAGTTTGCGTTCTACTGTGGTTCTAGTAGAACCTTAACAAAAAAAGTCTAGAGAAGTGCATATAAAAAAATATAAAGAGGCATAGCACAGCTAAATTGGCCACTTTTAGTAACACTTTGTAGCTTTCTTTGGTCTTTAACCTAAAAGCTATATAATACTAGAATACAAGTCCGCATTTTATAAATTTTAAAAGAATTAAATTTTTTCGCGGGTAGCGCTACTTTAGCTGTACTATGACTTAGGTATGCTGGATATTCATCGATGCTCGATATTCATCGATATTAAGAGACGCGATGTTTTAACATCGATGTTGCGTATATCAAACATCGAAACATCGATGTTGCATCGTAACATCGATTTTTAAAACACTTTATCGAAGTCGGGCCCCTGGAAGAAATCGATTTCTCACATTACGATCAACAACCCTCAACAAAATCTGTAATCTATAAAATAAATGCATCCACAGATTATTTTATCAATTTCTGAAAGTAACAAAACATGAAAAAAAAAATGCTTACCCTTATCAATGTCTGTACAAAAACATCGATGTTACTTAACAATGTTTTGGGTTCGATGATTATCGAACAACGATGTTGAGCTATCGATATTAGCCAGAGATATCAGCATCGATGTTTTCTCAACATCGAGCATCCCTACTATGACTATGACTCCTAAATTATTGATGACTTCCGTTTTCAAAAAAACGGCTGCGTTTCGTCTACGCAAAATGTCGCGACGACCCACTTATAGTCTAGATGACAGCAAATATTATAGGAATAGAGAAGCTATTCAAAGCGCCCCCTCAAAAATTATAAATTTATTGAATTGTGAAATAAATGATTTATGATGATAAATACAGAATATAATTTATTATATTTCGTGCGCAAGACAACGATAGCGCGATATAGAATTAAAAGCGCCATCTAGCCTCCTATAGGGGGTTGCTTACAAACACTAATCCAAAACGGTACCTATTATATTTGATCAAATACTAGCTGTCCAGGGCCCTCAGTCTCATCGCGCAAAACGTAACTATCGAATAAAAGTAGAGTAGGAACAGTACGTTAATCGCAAGAAAATACACATTTGGTATTCTCGTAATCAATTTTGCTATAACTATATCAGTAGTATCGCAATAGATTGGAATTGACCAAAAAGGGTAGTCTGCTTCATAATAAGATAATGTTATGATTACGTTCGACTGACATTATATATGTCAATAATCATTGATATTAAGTGACAGTTGCACTACGCCCGTTCCAATTTCGTCTAATAAAACAGGATTCACTATTTAGGTAAAAAAATCCCAGATTATTCTATAGCTTGCTATTCATATTCTATTGGTATACTATAATGATCGATTAAAGTTACGAGACTCGCAATTTTTGACACAATCGTAATAGAGCAATAGTAGAATAATAATAGAATAGAAGTATAATCGTAAGTTTAAGAGACTAGAGTCCCTGGTAAACTCCGTATCGCCTTAGAATTTATGCTAACCCGATTATTATTAAAATACCTACTTAATGAAGACTTGGCTGTATGGACTATATGTCCGACTATATGAGATTTTTTTATTTTTAAAATTCTAAACTAAACTCTAAACTAACTAACTACACTACTTACTCTAACTTCATAAACTCGGCTAAACGTGGGTTTGGTTCTTGAGCTGGTGCCTTTGCATAACCCTTCGGGGAATAAAAGGCGTAAGATTATATTTTTTAGAATTCTCAAAAAATTTCAAGTCAAAAAAAAAACTTGAGTGATAGACTTTTTCCGCCACGATTAAAAGTAACCGTGTATAATCAATATATATAAAACTCTTCCGTTACTGACTGACTGACTGACTGACTGACAGACAACGCAGAGCCGAAACTACTGGGCGTACAAAGCTGAAATTTGGCATGTAGGTTCCTTAGGGAGTGTAGGTGAGCACTAAGAAAGGATTTCCCGAAATTCCCACGGGAACGGGAAAAAACGGGATTTTTGTGTTGAGAAATCTGCGCGGGAAATACCGCGGGGCAGCCTCTAGTTGTATATAGTAGAAGTATAGATAAAAGTTTTATCATGAAATTTTTCAAATAAAACATCAGTCGAGCCGCGTTGGAAAGTGCGACTACAAACATTGTGACTTGTGTTATTATAAAATACTAGCTGACACGGCGAACTTCGTACCGCCTTGCGTTCTAAATTTTTGACATTATTAGTGATATAGTACGTGGATAGTGTATCTTCCCAACAAAAAATATTTTTTCAAATTGGTTACAGAACTTAAAAAGACACCGTTTGCATATTTACCGCCAATTTTGAAATTATACCTGTCCAATATTTAAATTTGTTGATATTTGGAAGTACAAAATCTAATAAAAGTTTCTGAATTCAGAAAAAAACGGTTCAGCCAAACGCGAAATAATCGCGGACAAACATACATACATACATACAGGTCAAACTGCTAACCTCCTTTTTTGAAGTCGGTTAAAAATTAAGAAAACTCTACGCTGCCAAAGGTTCATGATCGGTGAAGAATCAGCCTTATATGACACCCCCACTTCGTAGTGGCATAACTAAAGCGTTTAGAAAACTGTATTAAAATGTGTGGCGAATACTTTAAAAACAATGGGATGGGATGTAGGGCATTCCTTACAGTTAATGAGGATTAAATTGTATTTATTAAAAGTGAAAACAATCATTTAACCCACCATAAGTATGTTTTTCCTAGTGAAATCAGAGCATGGTAATTATTCATTGAAGTTAGAAAGATACTTATTCGGTTATCACTAGAGATCTGGCAAAGGAAAGCGCTGGGCTGGGCTAAAAAAAAACAAATAGGGTAACATGCCCTATTACGGCGCGTTTTGACGACATTTTAAAGTAGGGTAAGAAATTAAGCATTTCTAAATATGTTAGCAGATATTTGAATTTTTTTTTGACACTCATGATAATTATATTTTCTATTTCAGTTGTCGTTTTATTTATACTAGAGTGATAATTAATTTTAAATAATTATTTTTTCTGACAATTCGGAATTCCTATTACGGCGGCAAAAAAAAGTTTGAAGCCCATTACGGCGGTAAGCACTGCCTATTACGGAGTATGGGATGCCAACACACGCACGATGTAACATTTTCATCTCAGCTCACGGTTCCGTGCAATCAGAAAATGGTATGCAATGGCTGTAATTGTTACTGGCACTGATACAGGTTCTTCCTAGTAAGGGGCTATTTTGATAATATTTTGTGTATCAACTATTAAATAAACGGCCTCGCGCTAAGAAGTTTCCAGTAATATCATTAGTTTAGATATTTGGCTGTATGGGCAATTATGTTCCTTTGCCTGACCTGAAAGGGCGAATAACAAAACAACAATCAATCAATCAATCTACGGCATCGTAACGTTCTCCCATCTCTCTGCACAACGGAACGGAATGAATTAAATATGCGGACGTATTTTTTTATAAACCGCGCTGATAAAGAAACGATTTGAAAATGGCGGCCGAACGAATGCTATCTCGCGTATATTAGTATGAGGGAAGAGTTGAGAAGCGAGACAGCCCATACAACGGCCGCCATTTTGAGATCGTTTCTTTAGGTTATACTCATAAAAGCGTAATTGGTGTGAATTTGGCTAGCTTCTTAACATAATTTTTAATATTTGTTGTTAATCTACAATAATTGAAGTTACATAAACATACATAAACATAATATCACGCCTTTTATTCCCCGAAGGGTTAGGCAGAGGTACCAGCTTAAGAGCCGGACCCACGATTAGCCGATTTTATGCTTTATTACCAACGAAGAAGTGCAAGTGAAGTGAAGTGAAGTGAAGTTACAAATGATCATTATTTAATGTCTGTTGACCAGGTCAATATCTCAGTAGAGGCTCGACAAAATTTTGTTCAAAAAAGGAAGATTTTGGCACAATTTTTGAAATTTTCTCTAAATTTCCATAATTTTTTGAAGTTTTTAATATTTGTTAGTATACTTTTGACGACAAATAAAATATCGTGAATTTTTTTCATTAAATTAATCGAGCCGTTTCGGAAATTAGGGCCTTTGGCAGACAGACGGACGGACGGATGGAAAAGACATATTAAAAAGGGCCCGGGACGTGTACCCGAAACCTTAATCAATAAACTGATACAAACCTAAACTAAGAACTTCCTCTTTTTTAAAATCGGTTAAAAATAGGTACTAATACACTTCTTCTGAATTAAAAAAATACTTTTGTGAAAATTGGTTTTGACAAAATCTAAATAATCACGGACAAACATGCATACAAACATACAGACAGGTCGAATTGATAACCTCCTTAACCTTTTTTTTTTCGTTATAAAACTTTAATTTGAAAAAGGCCCGAGGGTTTTAACAATCCTACTAATATTCTAAACAACAAAGTTTATAATAAAGGATGTCTGTAACTCTTTCACGTAAAAACTACGAAATAGATTTTAATGAAAACTTACAAATAAAACATATTTAAAGGAAAATTTAACTGGCGAAGCAGCAGAGTGCAGTCAGTGAAGGTTAAGTCAAACGGTAAAAAAAGATGGAAAATGGATTTCTACCCAAGTGGAGAAAGTTAAAAAAAAAAAGAAAGATACATTTTTTTACAACAACGTTGACACAAACAAAAATGGAAAGTTGAAAGTTGCAAAAATGAAACAAAAAAAAAACAACAGCAAAACAGTAAACCAAAATACAATAATAAATAAAACAACCAACGAATCATAATCAGTTTTGTATGGTGTGTCAATGTTGCGGTAAAATCTAGTATGCAATTATTATATTGATGGGAAAATACGATAAAACTAACCTTAGTATACATTTTTCTGTAAGTTTTTTAATTATTTACTTACCCTGTAAAGTGCATTTTAGTTATTTGACGTATGTCAATTTAGATAGGATGTCACGTATTTACCATACAACAAACCAAATAAGTAGACCTGCCGTAAAGCTTTTTAAAATGTACGGTACCTTTATGAATAATACGGTTAAATTATTAGCTCTGTAATTTCCATACACCGTGTTAGGATTCCTTACAGCCTAATACGGTAGGTACTAAAATATCTAATGAGTTTTTATATGCTAATTCTAAAATATAATGTTAAGATATTTCGGTAATGTAAGTTATTACTTACACATAAGAGCACTCTGACTTTACCATAAAACTCTCAAATCGTTAGTAATCGTTGTATTAGACTATTTTTCTTCATTAAAACTCAGACGTTAGGTTTCACAGTATTCTAACAAACTTAAATTTTACTGTCAACTTTAAGCGTCAAAAACAAGGATTTTAGTTCAAAAACATGAACCTCCAAAATTGGTTTTATACTTGAGAACTAATGTAAATTACACTTAAATAACGAAATGTTCATAAATTATATTTCTTATACCACTAAATTTAAAAATTACCGACACTGCGTTTTTCCTATTACCGATGGTACCCTCCGTAATAGGCGGAACCTTCAAATAGCCTTCCTAACACGGCGGACTTTTGTTTACTCATATTTACTTGTTTTATTTCATTTTAAACGGCAATCAACTTGATTAACTAAGACTTCTTGAATGTAAAAAGTATTCGAATATAGTAACATAATCTTAAAGTGTTTGTTTGAACTAAAAACGAAGTCTGAAAATTCAATGTTCTACCACGAGTCAGTCTGCGTTTGTATGAAACAGCTTCTCGCTTCGCTGACGTTACACAAAATAATTACTTTAAGTCATTTTAAACGATTTTAAACGCACGAGTGCTGGGTAATAAGTTACTTGTTAGTTTCCCTTGGACACTATGTAGTCACCTTTACCATACACAGTCACAACGAATCATAAATTGAAAAAGATAAAATAGAGCCGTAATAGGACGTGATTTTGACTACCGCGGTAATAGGACGTTTTACCCTAAATCTCAGTTGCTACTATAAACAAGCACAGAATACATAATAGTCTTATAATAATACCATAATACTTTGACATTGTAGTCCTAACCTTTTTTTTTTAAGGCGGGGAAACTCCTAACGAGTACCCTGCGACCCCGGTGGGAGTCGCAGGGTTATGTGGGGTTCGCACCCACTAAAACCCCGCCGGTGACCTTCTCGGCTGATAGCAGGAGGGTCGCGGGTAAGCCTGTGGAATTCTCCGCGACCCCCTCCAGCATTGGCTGTATAGCCTTTCCTCGGAGGGACATGATGGTTGTCCCCCCGGAGCGTAGTAGCTTTCCCAACGCTCAACGGCGGAAACGGGACACCCGCGTTCCGCCGTCCTTCTCAGGGCCGTTAAATGACTACACGAGGACCCCGCCTCGAGCACCCAACGACCCCGGGGTCCCCTCTTAGTCGCCTCTTACGACAGGCAGGGGATACCTCAGTCCTATTCTTCGGCCCGGTACTGCAGGCAGTGGCGTGCCTCGGATTTCAAGTTAGAGCAAGCCTGGCTTATGATTTAAGGGAAAAGTGCCTAACTCCTAAAAGAACCTAGGTTCCTAACCTACTGTAGGTATATTTATTCGTTTGAGAAATAATGCACTTTAAACCACTAACCTTTTTCTCGTCTTCCCGTGAACAGAGAGAAGGTTCCCGTGAACCAAAGTTCAAACACTCATTTAAATTAAATCAACACATTGCACAATAGTTTGCTCCTTAAAAACATTTAAATTTAATTAAACTTCAAAACAAAAACAAACACGACAAATAAAATCGAACTGAAGTAAACAGCAAACCAATTGGCGGGTTCTTCTCTCTCGCGCAGCGGCTCGCTCGTTGCTAACTTCGTACGCAAGCAGGGCTTTCGATTTCATAGTAAAGTGCATTATAGCTACTTGCCTACATGTATGTACATTGTCGAAATTTTAATAGATTAGAAAGAGAGAACACGGCTCGAAACGAAGCCTAATAAGAAGCCAACGAGTGCGAGCGAAACGGCGATAGCGGTATTGACACATGCGTGACTAATTGTGGTGCATCTGTCAATGACCTGTCAACGTCAAACTTGACAGCGTTAGAAGCGCGCGAATATTTGAACTATAAAAAATACGTAAACGAATTTTTTTATAATAATTATGAGTTAGGAGAGTGTAAATGCAGTTTAATAATTTTAATAGGGCAAGCCGGGCTTCTCGGCTTATATACCTAGTAGTAACGCCACTGACTACAGGGCGTATTGTAGTCCTAACCTAACCCAAGCCTAACCCAGTTGTTATGGTAAGTTATATAGTACTTTGCTTCTTCGCTTAATTTTATATTTCTAAACATTAGGAAATTTTGACATCGACACAAAAAGGCATCTTATTGATGACATGTTCTCAATATTTAAATTTTATTCTGAAATGGATTTTTCTTTTTTAGACGTCGTCGAGCCAAACCATCCGATATTCGTCTCATCACGAAGAGGAAAGAGACTTTTGAAAGTTGGAGATTACACGTTTTGCTTCAATAAATCAGCAGCCAGTAAAGAACGGTGGATCTGCTCTACTCATTGCTCCAGGGGATGTAGAGCATACCTTACAGTTATTGAGGATGAAATTGTATTTATGAAAAGTGAACATAATCATTAAACACATTTTATGTAAGTATGTTTTTTTTTATTCCTAGTGAAATTAGGGCGTGGTAATTATTATTCATTGAAGTTAGAAAGTTACTTTTTTGGTTATCACAAGAGAGCTGGCTAGGACACAGAAAAACATTTAATTGAAGACATAAAAACCCTAAACGTAAAAAAAAATATTATGAAAGTTTTGTTTTTCAGAGGTCGAATCAAACAAAGCTATGTTTGTCACATCAAAAAAAGGCAAGAGCCTTTTAAAAGTTGGAGATTACACGTTTTGCTTTAACAAATCAGCAGCCGGTAAACAACGGTGGATCTGCTCTACTCATTACTCCAGGGGATGTAGAGCATACCTTACAGTTGTTGACGATGAAATTGTATTTATAAAAAGTGAACATAATCATTAAACTCACTTTTTGTAAAATAAATTAGTCTTTCTTTCATATAAAAGTATGGGTGGTTTCCTAATACGTGTAACATACATCGCTCGTGCTTTTATGTGACACAAATTGGCATAATCACTTTCTTAAACTAGTTAGCAGTCGATTGGAACCATATTTTCCATTGCATTGCATTTTCTTTCTTTCTTTCTATTTTCCATTACACGAATTCTCATAATATTAAATCATCAAGCTATAATGTATAGTCGAGATAGGAATTTTCGTTTGTCTTTTTGCATTGACTGAAATTTGTGTAGCCGACCGAAACCTCATTTTGCTGGGAATCAGTATAATAAATCGATAAAACGTTTGCTTTACTGCCGAATTCTACTGTAAACATATCTAAAAAATTATGTTTTTGTGGCCTTTTATCTTTAATCCCTCGATTTTTTATTGATTTTTTATGTAAGTTTTCATACTTGCGTGTTGAAATTGCGAACTATTGTACCTACTTTAACATTAGCACCTGAGAGTAGATAACAGTGCGTTAACAATCCTTGTCAATGGAATATATTGTTACTTGTTGTTGTAATGACTAATATTATATTCTCTGTTTTATATATAAAATTTTGTCACATACTTTTTACATATCTGATATTGTCGTTCGGAAGTGCGGCTTACTCCTCACACAGGCTTCGTGCTTAACTGGAGTAAGTCGATACCCTTATCTGTGTATTGTAAGTTTTTTAAATAAAAATCTTTGAAAATCTTTGAATCTCTTTGATAATTACAGAGAACAGTCCCGTATTTGTAAAAACACGGCGCGGCTATTATTCAGTAAAGTTGGGAAGATACTTATTTGGCTATCAGAAGAGATCCGGCATGAGACAGCGGTGGGCCTGCTTTGGAAAAAGAGGCTGCAAAGCTAGCTTGATAATGGTTGATAATGAAATTATATCTCTTAAAAACGAGCACAATCACTGAAATTACTTTTTTTAATTAACAGAAGAATATTAAAAACAAAAATAATATCTACTTAATTTAACAATACCTATGTACGAGAGTGTTTTTTTTTATTTTATTAATTACTATATTCCAATGAACTTATGTTATACCTTCTCACAGTATATTAAAAATATTAGGATACACAGGATGTTTTTAACAATACCGCCTTGTTAGAAACACCCTGTGTATCCTAATATTTTAAATGTATTAAGTATGACTTAAGTTAATAAATCAAGGTAATTATTCAGCTCGGCAAACCCTATAACTTTACCAAAGCAACATATACATATCATGTGCCTAAAATCCAATAAAAAATCATCTGTTCCGTACTTTGGTTCAAATCTTCCAGGATGTACGGAACAACTAATATATTTATTTATTATCGCCTTGACAGAAGCATTCTATAGGAACCAAATTTATGTTCATGATTAATTGTTTCTCTTTATCAAAATATACCATTTATTACTTACCAAATTAAACATAGTACTAATCTGAAATACATGGTTACTTTTTTATTGTGGAGGAAAATTTAACACAAGTTAGGCATAGTAGTTGTACCAGGACTCATTCCTGAAAACAAAATTGAAAATAATTATCCGTTCTCACTTGAGGTAATTCGAAAGTTTAAAAAAAAAAAACGATGTGTAGTATCAGAGCAATGACCTACGGTGGCTTAGCCAGACGAGTCAGGGGTGGAGGGCAATTCGCGGGGGGCGAACAAGGGGTCCATCGGCCTTAAATAAGTGTTTTTATTTTTTGGAATTCTCAAAATAAAAAACCAAAGGTAAAAAAAAAACTTTTATAATTTATTCCAGTCATATATCATGCAAAGACTTTAGTCCTGAAAGTTTCTGCCACGATAAAAAAATGACCGTGTTTACTTAAATCTTTTTATGCTTTAATTCGAACCGTAATTTTATTTATGAGAAACTATTGTGTTGATTTTACTGTTTCCGTCTATTTCTTCTCAGAAATGAATGCGGCTGTTTACATCAAATCAAGAGGCGGCTCAGATTTAATCAAAATTGGCAAATACACTTTTCGTTTTCACAAATCGTCATCAACCGACATTAGAAATCGCTGGGTTTGTACAAACAAATCCTGTAAAGACAAATTATTCATGATAGAAAATGAGATCATGTGTATTAAAAACTACCACAACCATTAAAATTTTATACTTATTTCACACGAGCGTTCCCGGCTTACTTCGTAACGCCATAGAATATAAGATACTACTAAAGACTTGGTTCTATAGACTTCGTTCTTTTGACTGCCCAGAATGGGCGAATAAAAAACAAACAACAACAACAAACCACCTGTCAAAATATGTAAACAACGGAAAATATATTGCACCTTGGGTTACATTATTTGAGTTTAAGTAAGGATCCCTAATTTCTAATATAGCCTATGTCACTTGGGGATAGTGTAGCTTCCTACCAGTGGAATATCTTTTCAAATCGGTTTAGTATTTCCGGAGCCTATTTGTTACAAACAAACAAATCTTTCCTCTTTATAATATTGTTATAGATTATAGATGAAACATCTTATTATGGTTCTGGCAGAATCATCAGCGTTGCATCAATGCCATTGCATTGCTTGCAACATAAGCTGAGTCGGGGCCATTTTGCGCCCACAACACATACAATACATTTGTTAATTTCATTTCGTTATTTGTTCTTTGTGTTTCTTTTACCTAGTTGTTACATAATATTGTATGTTTTGTGTGCGCAAATAAAGAACTCTCTATGTCTATTCATTTTAATATTAGATATGAAGTTTTAACTATTATCAAAAGACATAACACTAAATAAAAAAAGCTTCACTGTGAAATAAAATATTTTATGAAAATTACGTTAATGTTTTAGGGTATTAGTTAAAAGGCGGTAATAAATCAAATGAATTATTTACTCACCAAACATATCAATCTATTTTTTTGCATTGTTAAATTCAAACCGTTAGTTTATTTATAAGTAAACATAACTAGTATCTGTTTTAATCTTTTCAGATTTTGTTTTATTTTTCAGCAGCTGTTTTCATCAAATCAAGGGTCGGCTCAGATTTAATCAAAATTGGCAAATACACTTTTGGATATCACAAAGCGTCCTCGACCGACATTAGAAAGCGTTGGGTTTGTACAAAAAAATCTTGTAAAGCTAAATTATTTATGATTGAAAATGAAATCATATCTATGAAAAACGACCACTGTCATTAATTTTAATACATATTTGAAGTTCTTATAAAGATACGATAAAATAGTTATTAAATATCTGGCCATTCAGAGAGGCAGCAGCCAGCCTACCGCACCGTGGCTACCGGTGGCAGCGATTTTGATGCCATTTTTTATTTGTAAATATTTATTTTTTTAGTTTATTTAAGTTAATCTTTATGTGTAACTTTGTTTCAACTAATAAATATTCATTCTACATGAAGGGAATTACTGGATAAAATATAATTTTTTATTTTGTTTTTTAAACTTTGTTAAAATTATAACACATCACACTCAGAGCCCCTAACTAGGTTGAACCTGTATCTAGGGTGCCCGAAACACACACAGAGACGAACATCACACCCAGACAGGAAACAAACATCGATATTTATCATATCAATATTCGCTCCGCCCGGGAATCGAACCCGGGTGCACACGCTTACTCAGTCCACATCACTGCCAACTGAGCCACGGAGCAGCAAGTGATAGAACCATAAAGGACGTAAAACACTATATTCATGTTTTTTAACTAAGCTTTATTTGTTAAGGGGCGAAACGGTGCGATACTAGCGCCACTTCGATAAATAATTAATGTCTTTTAAACCATGGCTGAAATAAAAAAAAATGCGTCTTTGTCTCCCTAGATAATCTTACTTAGAATTTGTAAGGCTCTGTCGTGTAGCTATTAGGATAATGATCTAAGATAGGTTACTTCTTTCTTTTACGAAACTAAAGTGGCCACTTTAGACAACAAATGTTTTTTTTTTTCTTAGATTTGGAACCTGAAAGCTACACAACATGGCCTTAAAAATTCTAAGCAAGATTATCTAATGAGTCAAAGAAGCATGTTTTTGGTTTCGGAAATGGTTTAGAAGATATTTATTATTTATCGGGAGTGGCGCTAGTTTCGCACCGTGTAAGTCTTTAGATAACATATTTTATGTAAATTAATAAAATGTTTAAACAGGGTAATAAACCAAAGAAATAATTAAGCTTACCAAACCTAACCAACCTAACCACTTCTGAACCTATATTTTTGCTTGTTTAATTAAAACCCTTTTTTTTTAAAAAAAGAAAACAAAAATTAAACTTTTTACACTTAGTTTTTATCTTTTAAAATTTTGTTTTATTTTTGTTACCTAACAAAGTTTTTTTTTACATTGTTTGCTTCAAACCGTTTTTTTATTTTGTGAGCAAACAGAAACTTAGATTTTTTTTTTAATCTTTTCATTTTTTTTTTTCATTTTTTCAGAAACGATAGCGGCTGTTTTCATAAAATCCAGGTTCGGTACAGATTTAATAAAAATTGGCAAATACACTTTTGGTCTTCACAAACCGTCATCATTAGGAATTAAAAAACGTTGGGTTTGTACAACCAAAAATTGTAAAGGTAGATTATTCATGGTAGATAATAAAATAATATCTATTATGAACTATCACTGTCATTAAATTTAATATACAAAGTATTTACAAGATAGTAAGAAACCTAACAAAAATATTTTATATGTAACATGACATAATCTCACGCCTTTTTGTTCCCTGAAAGGTTAGGCAGATGCACCAAATCAAGAGACCCACGTTTAGCCAAGTTTTTGTTTTATTACCAACGTTACAATTTTTATACATCACTATTATATTAATTATATTAAAAATGAGCAGAACAGAACATTGTATTATTTTCTCTGAATAAAGTTGCTTGGTCCATACCAAGAAAAACCCTTACGAGGAATCAGCCTCTAAAAAATAACCTACTATAATTTAAACCTGCGATTATCTGTGACATAAGTAAGATATTCCGTATTACGAAGAAAGAAAATTGTTAATTATGAACATAAGTTTACAATTAAGTACTTCCATATATTTAATCAGGAATCTAGATAGAGTATAATTATAAATTACCTAAGGTAAATTAGTTATACTAAAACACACAACTACTACTACATTATAAAACTATTATATTAATTAAAAAAGGCCACCGCCCAAACTGCCCTGTTCAAAAGCACCCATTACACTAGCAGCATTGCCGCGCTGGATGGCAATAGAGAGCCGCTGCAAAAGGAAGGAACCTGAGCGCCGGTCGCAACCACGATCCACAAGACGACGACCTAACTTGGTTATAAAAGACGCCGCCTCCGAACCCCAAACTCCCGTTGTCTCAAAGGCCACAGGTACAAAAATATAGGCATTCTCTAGTGCGGCATATTTAGAGTGTTTGAGCCTGGCCGCACTCTCCGCGGCGGAAGCAGCTGCCCGAATTGTCGAAGGGAGATGAGTAGCGGCGAAGGTGCTAACACACGTCGCATCCCACAACAAGCAACGGCCCCTTTCCCAGGGCACCAGCGTCAAGCCATCCGGACGTTTACCGTCTGTTCGACTTAGCCCAGGAGGTTCTAGTACGCATGGAATATTAGCTGACACCAGTGCCCTGCGAATGATATCGTTTAATGCGTGATGTCGGGGAAATCTGCCAACGCATCTCTTGCAGCTCAGGCCGTGATAGCCCCTTGTATCGACAACTGACCCACAAAAACAACGATGCTCTTCGCAAACAGCACAACCCAATCGCAAAGCAGCCGCCACCCTAAGGGAATCATCGTCCAAGAAGGTCCCCAGCTGCGGAGAAGGCAGTGCATGCAACCACGCACCAGATTCTGGTCTAGAAGACGCTTTCAACCTGGCTAAATCCACACCTGAATTCTTCTCTAGCAAAGAGTTGAGGATGAACTTAGCGTAAACGTCATCCCAACTACGCTGACAATGCTGGTATTGGGGATCTGGGGAACTCTGACCGATACAAGCAGCTGACCATCTTAAAAAAGCCTCGTCCACAAAAGGGAGCCGCAATTGATCGCCATTTATTGAAAGAATTTGAGCAACCAATTCTAGCACCCCATGAGACGAAGCCAAGAAAGCGGAGAGCTGCACGTCCTGCACCCGACGCATACCCAATCCTCCATACCTCACCGGCAGAGCAGCTTGTGTCCACTGGTCCTCATCAAGGCTCACATTCAAAATATCCTCCAAGACATTCTTAAACAAAACGTCAAGGGCTAAAACATCGTTTCCAAAACGCCAAACTGGACAGGTTCTTAAAAAATACGTTAACTTTGGCATTGAAAAGCAATGCCGAAGTAATGTCAGTGCCGTGTGAGATTGGTGTGTGATGTGTGTGTGTGTCAAGTTGGTGTAAGAGTACAGCAGGCTTGTGTTCGTTCCTTGTCTCTATGACCTCTCTGTACTCTGCTTGTATCTCTGGCTTGAATTTCCATTCAAGTTGATTGATTCCTATCAGATATATTTCTCTTGATATTTCCGTATTTAATAAAACATCACCAACAACACCAAAATTACCTTTCTCTTTCTTCAATGTAATTTTTTCTCGTTTAAAACCAAAGGGCTAATTAGCTTAGCTCAATAAACAATGGTAATTCGATGACATTGACAGTATATAAAATCCTTGCTATACGGTGCGAAACTAGCGCCACTCCCGATAAATAAATAATATCTTCTAAACCATGGCCGAAATAAAAAATGTGCGTCTTTGACTCCCTAGATAAAATTGCTTAGAAATTTTAAGGCCCTGTTGTGTAGCTTTCAGGTTCAAAATCTAAAAAATTAAACCGTTTGGTGCCTAAAGTGGCCACTTTACTTTCATACAACAATATTTCTAAGATCATTATCCTTAAAGCTTTACAACAAACAGAGCCTTAAAAACTCTAAGAAAGATTGTCTAGGGAGTCAAAGACGTATATTTTTTTATTTCGGCCATGATTTAAAAGATATTAATAGTTTTTTATTATGCATAAACATAATCTCACGCCTTTTATTCCCTGAAGGGTTAGGCAGAGGCACCAGCTCAAGAGCCGGACCCACATTTAGCCGAGTTTATGCTTTATTACCAACGCGACAAGGGGCCAGCTTGTTTTATTATTATAAAGATAATATGCATTTTTTTACAGAAATCTATGATCCGATTTTTGTGACATCACAACGTGGCAGTGTTTTATTAAAGTTGGGAGACTACAATTTTTGTTTACACAAACGGTCATCCAATGATATTAAAAGAAAGTATCTTTGCTCCACACACAAGACTAAAGGATGTAAAGCAACTGCGATTATGATCGAAAATGAAATTGTTAAAACTACTAAACATTCGCATGAAAATAAAATTCGTTTAATTAAATCTAGATTTAAGATGCAAGTCAGTGTTACATAATTTCAATATATGTATATGTATTTTTTGCCTTTTCTTTGGTTGTATTAATAAATTAGTTTTGATCAAAAACAACTAAATAAACACTACAAAAAGCTGATAAACCAAAATCTCAGAACATTCTTGAATTAAAATCAATCGATTTTCTGTCGACACTTGAGCAGTTTAAAATTGTTAATATTAGACGTAAAAGACAAAACCTGTGATTGATTTTGACTTATTTATGCTCTCCGGAGTATTTTGGGATATTGGAAAATATGAAAATAACACTGTTAGTTATTGATACCATAACTTACATTATTAGGTACCAGGTGACCCAATACTAAAATCTCCTTTTGGTTTCAGACTATGTTTATGAAGTGGTGAAATCACGCCAGGGAAAACAATTGGTAAAAATTGGCAATTACACCTTTAGATACCATAAAGCATCTTCCAGCAATGTGAGGCAGCGTTGGTACTGCTCTAGAAATAGTTCTAAGAAATGCTACGCTTCCCTTTTGTTTATTAACAATGAATTGGTGACCGTTAATAATGAACACAACCACTAGTCTTGTTTGGTCAGTGCGTTTTGTTTAATAGACCAAGTAATATTAAAGCCAATTTCAGTTATTATTCTCAGATGTTTCTATAAAAAAAAGTAGGTAACTTTATAAAAAATACATGTTTTTTTAATGTAAGTATTTAAATAATGTATTATTTACAAAACAGTTCACCTGGAAGAAATTGCTATGAGCCTTTATTTTAAGAAATACAGTTGATTTATGCATCTTTTTTTGTACGGTCACGAAACTTTTTAATTAAAATAAAGATGCTACTTAAGCACTTAAAAACGCCTAAACTTGCTGACACTTTAATAATGATTAACGTTAATATACATAATATGTTTCAGATAATAACGAACCTGTGTTTGTAAAATCAATACGCGGCAACGATTTAATTAGAATAGGAAGCTACACTTTTAGTCATCATCAGCAACGGTCTCGGTTTAGTGTTAAGAAGAGATGGCGATGCTCCACTCACCACTCCCACAATTGTAAGGCAAGTCTCTCACTGATTGACAATGAAATTGTATTTGTTAATAATCAACATAATCATTAAAGGCTTAGACAGTGCGAAACTAGCGCTCCTTCCGATAAATGATTAATATCATCTAATCAAGGCCGAAATCAAAAATATGCGTCTTTGACTCCCTAGATAACCTCGCTTAGAATTTTTGCCGAAATCTAAAATATCCGTCTTTGACTCTCTAGATAGACTTGCTTAGAATTATTAAGACCCTGTTGTGTAACTTTCAGGTTCAAAATCTAAGGAATAAACCGTTTGTTGCCTTAAGTGGCCAATTTAGTTTTAGAAAAGAATATTTCTAAGATCATTATTCTAAAAATTATAATAATAAATAAAGCTACACAACATAGACTTTCGGTTTATGTTGTGTAGTTTCGGTTCTACCACAAAAAAGTTAGACCGGTCTAAAATCGCTAATTTGTATGACGAACTAGTGATTTAAACCTAGTCTAGTGATTTAGACCCGGTTTAACTCTTTTTGTGTTAGAGCCGAAAAATTCTAAACAAGATTATTTAGGGAGTCCTAGACGCATATTTTTAATATCGGCCATGGTTTAGAAGATATTAATTATTTATCGAAGTGGCGCTAGTATCGCACCCGTTCGCCCATAAAGTATTTTATCCTTTTATTCAAATGGAACACAGTGGTTAAACACGATAATAGTGCCATCGCTCACAAAGTGAAAACTGCGGACACTATCCTGCTCTGACGCGCGTGTGTGAGCGAAATTGAATCTTTAGAAGTGGGACTTTGTCGCTTTGTAAGCGTTGACACCTTAGAGTCTAAGGCTTAGACGTTCTTGGCTCTACCACAAAAAGAGTTAAGCCTATTCTTAATCATTAGACTCTGTTTAAATCACTTATTGGTCATAAAAATTGGCGATTTAGACAAGTATTACTTTTTTTGTGGTAAGACGTTCTCTTTCTACAGTTTTAGCGTAAGCATCTTCATTTATATACAAACATATTATTTGATATTTAATAACTTTGTTTATATTGTAAGATAATAAAATACTGATTATTTAAGATACTGTTAAGAATTTTATTGTCTTTCTGAAGGCGAAAGCACAGTCGATAAAAATTACTTCTCGACAAATGAAATTCAATGAACAGTGAGTACCTAAATGTTTTTTTTTGTTTATATTTATATGGTGTTAATGCCACAAAAATTAACAGAATTAATACAAATTTCACAGATGTCCCCGTGTTCGTGAAATCACAACGTGGCAAGGACTTAGTAAAAATAGGCACTCATACATTTTGTTACCATCGAGCTGCATCCTCGCAATTCAAACAGCGATGGATTTGTTCCACCCACGGCTCCAAGAAGTGTAAAGCTGTATTAATTATAGTCGATAATGAAATTATATCAATAAAAAATATTCATAATCACTAAATTATTACATTTATAGTATACATACATTGATTAATAGAATAAGTACTTTTAGAATTGGAATTAATTAAGTTTTTAACAATAATAAAAACTAAATTAAAAAATATATAGGTACCTATTTATTTCACAACAGGCTTTCTCTTCAACACATTTCATACTTAAGGTGGTAACTCTCGCTATGGCGCGAAATTCAAATTTTTTCGTGTTTTTTATTTAGTCTGGCGAAAGTATACATTTTTAATAAAGTTTAAATGAATTCGCGTATGTAAATAACCATCTCCCACATTGCAATACAACGTTTTTGGAAGACAGACCTACAGATTTTGTGTCTAAGGGGTAAAAGGCCAAAAAACAAGTTCCTTGAATATACACAAAATCGGTAACTCTGTCTTTCAAAAACGATATATCACAATGTGGGAAATAGGTTTCTACGTACGCGAATTCATTTAAACTTTATTAAAAATGAATACTTTCGCCAAAATAATTAAAAAACGTGAAAAAATTTTGAATTTCGCGCCATACCGTGAGTTACCGCCTTAAATCCATGTTATGTCATATTCAATCTTGTGTAGAACGCGATAATAAAGTTGGTCGTATGTTTGTATAAGTTTCATAGAGAGTTTATTAATCATCTACGATCTATTGATAGTTCATTAACTAAAATATTTTTTCAATGAGTTTATTTTTTGACATATTTTACTCTGACTTAGATCATTTAGGGCTGATGAGTAATGGGTTAAAAGTGCATGCCACCTAAGTGTGCGCGAGGTCAAAACATGAACCAATGTTCAATCTGTCGGTCTAAGGAGGTTTTAAACAGAGTAAATGAAAAAAGAAACATCATGCAACATATAGAAAACCGAAGAGGAAAAATGATAGGACAATTAATACGTCACGATAATTACATAAAGGATATACTGGAGTGGAGAAGGGAAAATAGAAGGACGGAGAGGGCCGGGCAGACCGAGAGGAAGCTACATGAAGCAGATAAAGGAGTTAGTAACAGTGGAGACCTACAAGGACGTAAAGAAGCACTCCACTGCTTCTTTCACGTCCACGGAGAGACGACTGGAGTGAAGGAGGCTACACCGACAAGAGCTTGGCTCTTAAATAAAAGAAGAGAAGGTGGCTGTTGGTAGTACGTATACAGTAGTCTCGGACTCTAGTTTAAAGACAAGGTTCTTAATCCGATTGTGTGTCAGTAAAGAATCAAATCTTAAATTGTTCTTTTCTTTTATTTTCAGCTGATAAACTTTGTTTCATTCCATCACGCAAAGGCAACGTTTTGATTCAAATAGGCAGTTACACTTTTTTTCTCAATCGAGCGAGGTCTTCAAACCAGAAACAGCGCTGGGGGTGCTCTACACATAAACCTAAAGGGTGTCGTGCCCAGATAATTATGGTAGATAAGAAAATTGTATCTATTAATAATGAACACAATCACTAAAGTTAGGTACATTAATTTTTCGCAGTAAGGTAAAACACAATAAATACTAAAATATATTATCTATTTATCAAAAATAATTAAAAAAAAAAGTTGATTGTCTGTCAATTTGTATTTAGATTTACAAAACAAAAAAAAATACACGGTCACTTTTTTATCGAGACAGAAACTTTCAGGACTAAGTCTTTGCTGATGAGATAGATCATCTAAATGGCAGAGAATTATACAAAAAAAATAATATTTTATTACAAAAAAAAAAACTTGTTTAAAGCCGATGTACCCGTAGTTCAATCCACTAATTTCCCTGCACCCTCAGTCTCGTCTAGCGCAAGCTAAGCCACCG
Source organism: Euspilapteryx auroguttella (assembly GCA_951802225.1). Lineage (NCBI taxonomy): Eukaryota > Metazoa > Arthropoda > Insecta > Lepidoptera > Gracillariidae > Euspilapteryx > Euspilapteryx auroguttella. The sequence continues at coordinate 2,638,826 of OX637649.1, read as the reverse complement.
TAAGTCATTGCTCTGATGCTACACATAACTTTTTTTTTTTACAAAATCTTTCGAATCATAAATGAGCGCCGTTCATTGTTTTTCAATTTTGTTTTCAGGAATCAGTCCTGTATAACTATGCGTACCATGTGTTAAATTTTCCTCCACGATAAAAAAAAAAGTAACCGACTATAGTTATACAGTACTGACTTCTGAAAACCAAATTGAAAAATAATTTACCGTGCTCCTTTTGAGGTCCTTCGAAAGGCTTTAGACAAAAATGCAGTGCACCTATCAGAGCAGTTTTGGTGGACTGGCTACAGCCAGACTAGACAAGGGCCATACCTATTATTTGTATGTGTGTCTTGCATGGAAGAAATCGTTTTAGCAATAAGGTCGCCCATTGCATGCAATTTGTATTTATGCGTAATCTTCTTTGTATCTTACTTGTGTGCAATAAAGTGTATGCATTCTATTTTATATCATAGTCCTGAAAATTTTCTTAATGATAAAATAATTACCGTGTATACGAGTAAATGACTGATTAGAATTCATTAAATGATTAATAAATAAATCTGATTGATTTTTGGTTTGTTAATTATAATTATTGATTTTTTTGGTACATAATTCTATCTTGGAAGGCAACTATGCCTGCCTACTAATAGGTACGTAAATAAATTATACTTACTTTTTCAGTTAAATTCTGTTTGTGTCTTAAATTTGTATCTGTCAAAGGCAATAAATCTAATTTTTTATATTAACTTTTGCACCAGACTTTTCTTGTTATCCAAAAAATCCTTACATTTATTAAAAACTGCAAAAAAAACGTAAATTAATAAATAAATCCGAAACTTTATAAGCGCGAGCCCTCGCACTTGGCCGTTCTCTACCAATTAGTTTACTAATCAATTTTGTATTCAGCAACGACGATAATACAGATAACAATGTTAAGCAAGCTTAATAATTAAATTAAATATTAATTTGTATACACGTCCACTGCTGGACACTGGCCTTCCCTACAGATAAGATCGATCTTCGACGCGCCAAATGTACACTCAGTTTAAAAAACAAAAATATATATAGGTACATAATTTAGTGCTTCTGAAAACTGGCAAGGGCTGCATTGCATGTGCTAACTTAATTTCTAACGTACGTAGCCCACAATAGTTCGGCCAATTTAATGTTTAAAAGCTACACAGTGATTGTTTAATAACTGTACTGTCTGTAGAGTTTGTTACCCCTTTCTTTTCTACGGTGTAAAATCATTGTGTAAGGAGTAGAATCATTTGACAGAGAAGGGGTCGTTTGGGGTCGTCTCCAGGCGACCATTGTCGTAAGGCAAGGCAAACATGCCTGAGCCAATTGGTGGGCAGGGCACCCTCAACTACCTCGCCACTAGCAGTATAGGATACTTTACCAAATAAGGTATCAATATCAATAAAATTAGTCTTATCGACTTTCAATAAGTGATATCTTGTATCCTATATTGAATAAAAAATTTTTTACTTTACTTTACTGATTTTAACTCTTCGTCTAGTTAGATAAAAGCTTTATTTTTGTTTTCTCTTTCAGTTGATGAACCTTGTTTCGTAAAATCCAAAAAGGGCAAGGATTTAATTAAAATTGGCAAATACACTTTTTGTCATCATCGAGCGAAATCTTCAAAACTCAAACAGCGCTGGGTTTGTTCTACAAATAACTCTAAAGGATGTTATGCCAGTATCGTTATGATCGATAATGATATTGTATCAATGAGAAATATGCATAATCACTAAAAATTGTGTCATAAATATCGTACATTGACCTAAAAAGAAAAAAATAGTAATTAATAATAATAATACAGTAGTTTTTTTTAATAGTTTATTTGTATTACTGCAAATGACACTGTTGATATTATCAATAGCTATAAGGTTTGTTTGCGTTTCCACCTGTTTATTTTTTTTTCTCTTTCTGATATATTTTTTTTAGTAAAGTTAAATTCTTTTTTCAGATCTGAATCCATTTTTTGTAAAATCACGAAAAGGCAATGATTTAATTAAAATTGGCAGTTACACTTTTAGCCATCAACGAGCGAGATCTTCGGGACCCAAACAGCGTTGGACCTGTTCTACTCATAATTCTAAAGGGTGTAATGCCATCATTGTTATGATTGATAATGAAATTGTATCAATTAAAAATATACATAATCACTATAAAAAAATTTCATTTATATATCGTTTATTAACCTTAATAATTTCTTTTTTTTAGAAAAAAGGAACCCGCCTTTACTGAACTTTAATCAACCTAAACTGACACTTACATCAACTGAGCCCTTCCTCTTTTTCGAAGTCTGTTAAAAAAGGTACTAAAACTTTCTCCTGAATGCAACAAATACTGATCTGAAAACCGCATCAAGATCGGTTCAGCCAAACGCGAGATAATCGTGGACAAACATACATACATACAAACATAAGTACATAGGTCAAACTGATAACCTCCTTTTTTGAAGACGGTTAAAAAAATTACAAATGAATAATAAAGAAGTTTTTTTGGAAGTTTATTTGTATGTATTGGCATCATGAGAAAATTACTACTATTGCCATGCTTAATTAGGCCGCGTTTCGACTTATTATATTTATTTTTTCTCTTTCAGTCGATGAACCTTGTTTTGTAAAATCACGAAGAGGCAAGGATTTAATAAAAATTGGCAATTACACTTTTAGCCATCAACGAGCGGCGTCTTCAGGACCCAAACAACGCTGGGCCTGTTCTACACATAACTCTAAAGGGTGTAATGCCAGTATCATTATGATCGATAGTGAAATTGTATCTATGAAAAATACACATAATCACTAGCAATATTTTATAAATTTTGGGACTTATTATAGCTAAAGAAGTATTGATTACATGAAATTTACAGTGCAAAAATCTGTGACGATTTGTATTTTATTTACCTTTATCTATAAGTAATCATATTTTATTATTAAGTAATGTGGCTGCTTCAGCTTTTCAAAGTAAGGCCGGAAAAAACATTTTAAATATGTTGCTTTAAGGAAGGTTTATACAGAAGAGGCGTGGAACGGACGTTTGTCGGTTGCGGCAAGTCAAAGTACACAATAATAACGATTTAAAGTACGTAACATATTCACGTGGAAGCACTTGCTTTTTTTCGTATCGTCGAAGTTAACCTAATTCAAGTTGCTAATCATCATCATTATCATAACTTCAGCCGACGTCCATTTCTGGACGACCGGTCTTGAGCGACCCTCATCCAATATATTCCTGCAGCCTTCAGAAAATTGTCTGATAAGTCTGCCTACTCTGCGTCTTCCAGATCGTGGTCGCCACTCGAGAATTTTTCGGCCCCAGTTGGTGTTGGTGACTTTAGATCTTCTGCGGATCTCTTCATTTCTGATTCGATTACACAGAGAAACTCCGAACATAGCCATTTCTATTGCCCTTTGGGCTATTTTGAGCTTCTTAACGTAAGTCATCACTAGCAATTTGGCATTGTTCGTAGACTTTCGTGTTAAGGCACTGCGGTATCTAATGCCGCGTCCTCTCGCTTTTGATGATGCGAACGCGATGCGGCGCGGTGTGGCGCGAAAACAATAAACAGCATTTAACCAATCGAAGTGTCCTACGTGACCAAACGCACGTAGGGTGTGGCGCGACGCGACGCGAGATGAAGCGAACGCGATCAGACTTGAATTGTACGCTCGAAGTGGACGCGTGGGCCATATTTTTCAAGCAAAAATTCCAACTGAACTGAACGGCGGCGGAGGGCGCGGAGGGGACGGTTCGCGCACACGTAGGACAGAGTAGCCGCATCGCTCCGCACCTCATTAAATTCGCATCGGATTGTTTCGCAACCGCGTTCGCGCCGAGTCGTCCACGTAGGACGCGGCCTTAGACGAGAAGATATAGCGCAGCTGCCCGAACGCTGCTCACCGGAGGAACTGCTAGCAACAAGTTACTAAAAGTTAAAGTTATTTATTTTTCAGAAGGCAGACCAATTTTTGTAAAGTCACGAAGAGGCAAAGATTTAGTGAAAATTGGCAGTTACACTTTTTTTTATCATCAAGCGTCGTCTTCCAGACACAAACAGCGCTGGGCCTGCTCTACCAATCACTCTAGGGGATGTAAAGCGTCAATAGTTATGATAGATGGTGAAATTGTATCTATGAAAAATACACATAATCACTAACAATATGTACTTTCTCACATTTTGTAACTTATAGCACAGAATACCCTAATAGTATTAAAGTAAAAAAAGAATTTATTACATCAAATTTACAGTGCGATAAATTTATATTTCATTTACCTATAACTATGAGTTATCATATTTTATTATTTGGTAATGTGGATGCTTCAGCTCCTCAAAGTAAAGCCAGACAAAAACATTTAAGGTACATGTGTTGCCTTTCCCCAATGCAACATATACATATGTAATAGTAATTTATTTTTCAGAAGGCAGACCAATTTTTGTAAAGTCACAAAGAGGCAAAGATTTAGTGAAAATTGGCAGTTACACTTTTTTTTATCATCAAGCGTCGTCTTCCAGATACAAACAGCGCTGGGCCTGCTCTACACATAATTCTAGAGGGTGTAACGCCTATATCATTATGGTCGATAGTGAAATTGTTTCTATGAAAAATACACATAATCACTAACCATACTTTTATACATTTTGTAACTTATAGCACAGAAATAAATTTTTATTTCATTTACCTATAACTATGAGTTGTTATCATATTTTATTATTTGGTAATGTGGATGCTTCAGCTCCTTAAAGTAAAGCCAGACAAAAACATTTTAGGTATGTTGCCTTGGGAAAGGTTTATTCAAAAGTGACGTGTCGCGGATGTATATCGGTTGCGGCAAGTCAAAGTACACAATACATTGCCGTTTCGACCGCGCAACCAAGTTCTGAAATAAAAAAATGATTACGCTCAGATTCTGTCGAAATTTGTCAAAACTGAATGGTGAAAACCAGGAATTTGTCAAAGCATAAATAAAGAAGTTATGAAGGTTTGATCGTGTACGCGCGAACGAAACAAGGAGAACCGCGCGGACATTGAGATCTAGACTTCTGGAAGGTTTAGAGACCTTACTCTTATGTCAAAGAATTTAATATATGAAACATATCGTAGTCTAGCTTAGTTAACTAGTTATCACCATATTAAGAAGCGTGTTGACCTTTAGTACAGTGGCAGTCTAGGACAGCAAAACAGATTTGTCTATGGTGTCGTGCGCACTAGATTGTATTACCAAAGAACTTGAGCTATTTGCAATACAGAAAAACGGAACTTTTACGCCGTCCTAGACCGCCAATGTACGTAGCATATTCACGTCTTGCTTAAAGTAATTTATTTTTCAGAAGGCAAACCAATATTTGTAAAGTCACAAAGAGGAAAAGATTTAATTAAAATTGGCAGTTACACTTTTTATCATCATCGAGGGGCGTCTTACAAACACAAACAGCGCTGGGCCTGCTCTACCCACGCCTATAAAGGGTGTAAAGCTTATATCATTATGATCGAAAATGAAATTGTATCTATTAAAAATATACATAATCACTAACCGAACCACAAAATATAGGAAGTAAAAAAATAACTATTAATAATAAAGTTGTTTTATTCTGACAAATTGTATGTATTGGCATGATGAGTAAGACTGCATAGAATTCACCGAAGTGTGGTTTATATTACAACGTAGGTCCACAGTTAAAATATTGACTTTAATTTATTTAATCATAGAGTAAAGTCGCCAATAGCGTACCCCTAACGTTAAATTCACATTAAATACCTAAAATAACTGATTTTTGCTTTTTAAAGTAAATCGACTAAGTATTTGGTGTTGCCAAGAATGCGTTGGGATGTCAGAGCTGAAAAATCTAGTTGTCTAGAAAGATTTTTGTTAAATTTATCCGACTCTCCTCTAAATCTGATAAAAACTGAAGAATTTACAGTTCAGTTTAAATTTTTATTTTGGCTCGCCAGATGTGATCTGCGCCTTAGTCGCTTAAATATTACATACGTATGTAAATTTATGTTTACATCATTAAACTTTCTTACGAGGGTTCCAACTGCGATAATAGCCACTTTTGAACAAAAAAAAAAACCTGTTTTCTAAACCATGGCTGAAATCAAAAAGTGAGTCAATGATGCTCTAAATTAGTTTTTTTAAGGCGCTCTTGTTTTTCAGGTTTTGTATGGGTGAAGTCTTTATTTCGATTCTTCGTTAAAGTATAAATAAGCTATATTTTGTTTTCTCTTACAGTTGATGAACCTTGTTTTGTAAAATCACGACAAGGAAAGGATTTAATTAAAATTGGCAGTTACACTTTTTATCATCATCGAGGGGCGTCTTACAAACACAAACAGCGCTGGGCCTGCTCTACCCACGCCTATAAAGGGTGTAGAGCTAATATCATTATGATCGAAAATGAAATTGTATCTATTAAAAATATACATAATCACTAACAAAAGCTTCATAAATATTGTTAAAACAACTATAAAATAATAAATTGTTTTTTTTTTTGTCAACTTTCATGTATTGGCATCATATAACAACGTAGGCCCACAGTCGGGCAGTGGCTTGGTCGACTGTCAGTCGGCCTTCGTTCCTATCGCGTGTCCCACGTCACGTTCTCCTTTTTTTTCTAAAGTAATTCGGTGTTGCCAAGAATTCGTTGGGATGCAAAACCTATTTGTTTAGAAGGATTTTAGTCGGTGGTACAATAAAACCGGTAGTACAATTTACCTGACTCTACCCTAAATCTGATAAAAACTGAGGAATACCGAGATATAAAGACGCATATTTTTGATTTCGGACATGGTTTAGAACATAATAATTATTTATCTCAAGTGGCGCAAGTTTCGCACCGTGTGGCCCCTTAGGAGGGTTCCAACCGCGATACTAGCGCCACTTTCGAATAAAAATTATATTTCTTCTAGATTCTAAAGCATCGCCGAAATAAAAAATGTTTGTCAATGATGCTCTAGTTAATCTTGCTTAGAATTTTTAAGGCGCTGTTTTGTAGCTTTCAGTTTTGAAATGGGCTAAGTCCTTATTTTTATTATTCGATAAATCAAAAACTAGCCATAACTTTTGTTTCTCTTTCAGATGAACCTTGTTTTGTAAAATCACGAAAAGGGAAAGATTTAATTAAAATTGGCAAATACACGTTCTGTTATCATCGCGCGGCGTCACACAAACACAAACAGCGCTGGGTCTGTTCTACTCATAGTTGTAAAGGTTGTAATGCTGTTATCATTATGATCAATAATGAAATTGTATCAACAAAAAATAAACATAATCACTAAAACAAAAGTTTCATTAAATATTGTAACTTTAGCTATAACAGTATTGATTACATGACATTTTTTATTTTAATTTATTACCTACTAGTGGGTGCCCCGCGGCTTCGCCAGCGGATTTTCCCGTGAATAATCAATTTCCCGATTTTCCCGTTGGAAATTCGGTATAAAAAGTAACCTATGTCCTTTCTCAGGCTCTAGACTATCCATATACCAAAATTCATATTAATCGGTTCAGTATAGTTTTCTCGTGAAAGCGAGACAGATATACAGACAGAGTTACTTTCGAATTATGGAATTATGAATAGTATGGATAACGACTTTTGCGGCCAGACAAAAATATTCCAAATATTTTAAAACATATCCCTTGCATTTTTAATATTTCTTTTTTTTTTGTTTTTCATATCGTCCACCTTATCAAATAATTACCGTCAAAAGTTAAAAATTTTCGCAACGTTCTACCTGAATACACAATTAGTTGCTAGTTACTAATAGGGTTGTTTTTTCAGAAGGCAAACCAATATTCGTAAAGTCACAAAGAGGCAAAGATTTAATTAAAATTGGCAGTTACACTTATTTTTACAGTCGAACAAGGTCTACAGAACACAAACAGCGCTGGGCCTGCTCTACTCATATCTCTAAAGGGTGTAATGCCAGTATCATTATGGTAGATAATGAAATTGTATCAATGAAAAATATACATTATCACTAACAATAGTTTCATAAACATTGTACAGTAAAAAGAGTTACTAATGAAAAATAAAGTTGTTTCTTTGAAGTCTTTTTGTATACATATATTGGCATCACGAGATATTACTTACTGAAAAGTCCTCCTATTTCGGTGCTACTCCAGCTATAGGGCCCTGTTTCCATTTGTTATATTTTGTTTTCTCTTCCAGTTGATAAACCTTGTTTTGTAAAATCGCGAAAAGGCAACGATTTGATTAAAATTGGCATTTACACTTATAGCCATCATCGGGCGGCGACTCCGGGACTCAAACAGCGCTGGGCCTGCTCTACACATAATTCTAGAGGGTGTAACGCCTATATCATTATGATCGATGGTGAAATTGTATTTATCAAAAATACACATAATCACTTACAATAGTTTCAAAATATTGTAAATTTTCGTTTGTAGCTAAGAAGATATTGATAACATCAAATTTTCAGTGCGAAAAATGAAAGTTTTATTTACTTAAGACGATTTACGACAAATAAATGGAACGAGCTAATGAACAGAGTCTATCTCTTTGATATAGCATACTGAGGGCAAGGCATCAGTCGCCCACATAGGTTACTACATTTCATTGGAAAAAGTAGTAAATATTGAATATCTTTTTAATTATTATACTTTTAAATCAAATCTGAATTACCAGAATTTAATTTTGTTTATTATCGTTATTCCTAGGTAGTTTTAACAAAAACTAGTAAGTAATTTCGAAAAATTAGCTATTCCCGTTTTTTGGAAAGGTTATCTTTGACGAAATAATGTATCGAGGTTTTTTGATTCCACTAGTGATTCTCAATTATAAAAAATTTTGTTATATCCTCAAAAAGGTTATATTAAAATTCCAGATCTTTACCTTCTATAGATTAAGAGAATGACTTGATCTAAAAAACCTTAAAAACTCATATAGCGTCTTAAATTCATATTTTTTTATTTAACAGTGTGGCTGCTTCGGCTCCTAAACTCCTGTTTAGTTTAGTTAAAAGCATTTAAAGTTGCCTTAGGAAAGGTTTATACAGAAGAGACATGGCGTGGACGTAAGTCATAGTACATAATAATAACCTTCCATAGTACGTATAGCATATCCTCGTTTTTTAACCCCCGAACGAAAACTCAGAGAGGGGTGTTATAATTTTAACGTGTCTATCTGTCTGTGGCATCGTAGAGCCCAAACGACTGAACCGATTTTCGTTTAATTTGACTATCCTGCAACCGACATACGTTAGCACCACGTCTCTACTGTATAAACCTGTCACGTGCAAAAGTCCATACATAGTGTTAACCAAAATAATCGCATCCAGTGATCAGTGAATAAGCCGGTAAATGTGATCACTGTATGCGATTATTTTGCTAACTCTGTATGGACTTAAATACGTAACTGTACTGTACAGTGGCGGACACAGTCGGCGTAACTCTTCCGGTTTTTCAATATTGCAAAATAGCTCTTGTTCTTTGATAATACAGTCTAGGGCTGACAAAACCATAGACAAATCTGTTACTCCCTCCTAGACCGCCACTGTACAAACTATCTTTGTAAAAGACAATAAGGTACTGTTTACTAACAGTTAAAGATATTTATTTTTCAGATGGCAAACCAATTTTTGTTAAGTCACTAAGAGGCAAAGATTTAGTTAAAATTGGTAGCTACACTTTCTATCATCGTCGGACGCGATCTTCGGAATACAAACAGCGTTGGGTCTGCTCTACCAATCACTCTAAAGGGTGTAATGCTTCTATCACAATTATCGAAAACAAAATTGTATTTATGAAAAATATACATAATCACTAACTAAAGGTTCATAAATAATGTATATAATGTATATAAAAAAAACTATCAAAAATAAATAATAAATAGTATAGGATCCCCGCAACATCGCCAGTGCAATTTTTCTTTTAATTGAAAGATCCCAATTTTCGGTTCCTATATCATTCTTAGATTCTAAGCTACCTTCTTACCAATTTCCATCCATATCAGTTCAGTTGTTCAGGCGTTATAGCGTAACACACAGAGTAACTTTGGATTTATTTATATTAATAGCTGTCCCGGCGAACTTCGTATCGCGCCTTGCAATTTTATATAGGAAAATTAAGTTGTTGTTTTCACTAACTTCCCCTCCATTTTTCCATATTTTCACACCTTTTAAACCTTCCCTGGACTACTACGAACATTTAAAAGCTAAATCGGCCTGGCCGTTCTCGAGTTTTAGCGAGCCTAACAAACCACGATTCATTTTATATAGTAGAGTAGATAGTTAGTAGATAATACATGTCACATAACATAATAATTTTAAGCTAATTAAGAGTGGCTTGGTTATTTGGTTAGTTTGAAGATGAGAACATTCTCTTATTTCGATTGTTTATCTATGTAAATAAGCTATATTTTTCTTCCTCTTTCAGTTGATGAACCTTGTTTTGTAAAATCACAAAGAGGGAAGGATTTAATTAAAATTGGCAGTTACACTTTTTATCATCATCGAGGGTCGTCTTACAAACACAAACAGCGCTGGGTCTGCTCTACACACAGTCGTAAAGGGTGTATTGCCAATATAATTATGATCGAAAACGAAATTGTAACAATTAAAAATATACATAATCACTAACAATCGTTTCATATACATTTTATAGTAAAAAAACTATTTCTAATTAATATTCAAGTAGTTTTTTTTTTCTGTCTACTTGTAATATGTTGGCATCACGAGTAAATGAACTGAGGGGGAATTCAGGTACAAAGCTGCTAACAAGCGCTTATTGGCGCTGGTTCAAACAATCTTTTGAATACACCTGCGCTGACATAAGCATTTGTTCCAGCGCAAATGTCCGCGCAGGTATTTTCTATACATTTTTCGAATCATCGCAAACAAGCGCTTGTTGCCAGCTTTGTACGTGAATACGCCACCGTACGTTAATTTACCAGAATAATTGTATCTGTACTCGAGAACTGTGTTCGAAGTCAAACTTAATCGAGTAAACTCAAAACACTGACTGTGAATGACTGCCATTAGACGCTCAGCTCAATATTACTTACAGAAATAGATTTATGCATCATCGACCATTAAAATGCTATGGTGTGCTTTTAAAAACTTTTTGAGGTTAGTTATTTGATACTGAGGTTAATAAGGAGATCAAGATATTTGTATTTAGTATGGATTGCAAAAAATTCTCACAATCACACCTCAGACGAAACTCGTGTATGTACATAACATGCTTGTGTGAGTGAGATAAGACGTGCGACGCTGTTTTATTTGTACTGAGAGGTAACCGAGAGCGGGGGAGCCGCACTTGCTGAGGGTGGCAGGGACTGCCCGTACTGTATGTAGATTGTGCCATACGACATAATAAATACTGTTGATTGTGACAATCTTAATACTTATACGACTAGCAAAGTAATGGGTTAGTTTGGAGGCAATTAGAATTCGATATTTCGATTATTTGTTTAAATATTTTTTCGAAATAAGCTAAGTATATTTTTATTTATATTTTTCAGTTGTTGAGCCTGTTTATATTTTTCAGTTGTTGAGCCTTGTTTTGTAAAGTCACGCCAAGGTAAAGATCTAATTAAAATTGGCAACTACACTTTCAACCATCATCGTGCGGCGTTGTCAAAACACAAACAGCGCTGGGCCTGCTCTACACATAGTTCTAAAGGGTGTAATGCCAGTATCATTATGATTGAAAACGAAATTGTATCAATGAAAAATATACATAATCATTAACAATCGTTAAATAGCTAAAAAAAAGTATTGTTTACATCAAATATAAAATGCAAAAAAACTACTTTTATTTGACTATGATCATATTAAATTGTTTTACAATGTGACTGCTTCAGCTCCTTTTTTTTTTTTTAAGGCGGGGAAACTCCTAACGAGTACCCTGCGCTGCGACCCCGGGGGGAGTCGCAGGGTTATATGGGGTTCGCACACACTAAAACCTCGCTGGTGTCCATCTCGGCTGTTGGCAAAGGGGTCACGGGTGATCTTTCGATCGTTATGTTCAACTCCGCGACCCACCCCAGCATTGGCTGTTTAGCATCTTCACGGGGGGACAAGTGGTGGTAGTCCCCCCTGAGCGCGGATGGCTCTTTCTACGCTCGACGGCGGAATCGGGACACCGCGTTCCACCGTCCTTCTCGGGGCCGTTATATGACTACACGAGGCCCCCGCCTCGTGCACCCAACGACCCCGGGGTCCCCTCTTAGTCGCCTCTTACGACAGGCAGGGGATACCTCAGTCCTATTCTTCGGCCTGGTACTGCAGGGCTGCTTCAGCTTCTTAAATGAGACCCGACAAAAACGTTCTAAGTAAATAATACAATAATATGTATTAGAAGCACTTGCTTGTTTTTCTTATCGTCCACGTTCTTCGCAAAGTACATACCTACACCTGCAACCTAAATACGCAATTAGTAACTATTAGTTATAGTTATTTATTTTTCAGATCGAAAACCAATTTTTGTAAAGTCACGAAGAGGCAAAGATTTAATAAAAATTGGCAGTTACACTTTTTTCCATCATCGGAAGCAATCGACGATATACAAGCAGCGTTGGTTCTGCTCTACCAATCACTCTAAAGGATGTAAAGCGTCAATAGTTATGATAGATGGTGAAATTGTAGCGTTGAAAAATCAACATAATCATTAATCTCTCTTTATGGTATATAATATAACATCTTAAAACTTAAAATATTGCCTTAAATAAATACGCATTATTATTATTAAAATAATAGTTATTGTGTTTAATTTATCAGTGATAACAATTTTTTTTTAATAAACATCATTTTAGGGTGGCCTGCAAAGGTTGAATTGTTGTTATGTCAGTTTGAGTTATTATGAAGATTATTATGTCGTCTGCAAACCTAAACTGTCAGCCTTTCTGAAAACTAGCGATACGATCTAATTGTATGATTGGTTAGACCATATATAGCATACAGTTTAGTGCTCTCTCTCGCTCGCTCTTCGTGTCAGTCATGGCAACCGCTCAAATCAAGCTCAAATGGCAACTTTTAGAATAATTCTAAATATATTCTGTAATTCTGCCTGAAAAAAAGTAGGTACTAACTACAGAAGTTTTTCTACTCTATCTGTATGATGAAAAAGTCTATTTACTAAAGTATTACGATCGTATATGAGGTTTTCGTTTTAGTTACTTGTTTTAGTTAATTCTTGTTTTAGTTATCGTCATCGTTTACGTCAACAACTTCGTACTCAGTTAAAAACGCAATTACCTTAAATTGTGGTCACACACAAAGTGACAGTACTTTTAAGTAGATTGTCACATAATATTTATAGGACTAGCAAAGTAATGGGTAAGTTATAAAGGTAAGCTACAAAGCTAAGTAAAATTTTATTTTTATTTTCCAGTTGTTGAACCTTGTTTTGTAAAATCACAAAAAGGCAAGGATTTAATTAAAATTGGCAATTACACTTTTAGCCATCATCGAGTGGGATCTTCCAGACACAAACAGCGCTGGGCCTGTTCTACACATAACTCTAAAGGGTGTAATGCCAGTATCATTATGATTGAAAACGAAATTGTATCTATGAAAAATACACATAATCACTAGCAATAGTTTTATAGCTGAATAGAGGTATTAATAATAAATAATAATAATAAAATAATATTAAAAAAAAAATTTTTAATACCAATGAATTCCCTAAAATTTATTGTATTTGTAATCGGTATTCAAAAAGAATCTCTATATCAAAAAGTTAATTTTGAATTCAAAGTCACCCAGTAGTTAAAATTTCATTTTTTTTTCAGGTGTGAAACCAATTTTTGTAAAGTCACGAAGAGGCAAAGATTTAGTTCAAATTGGCAGTTACACTTTTTATCATCATCGAAAGCAATCGTCGGAATACAAGCAGCGTTGGTACTGCTCTACCAATCACAATAAAGGATGTAATGCATCAATTATCATGGTAGATGGTGAAATTGCAGCGTTTAAAAATCAACATAATCATTAAAAATAATACTTTCTTATGTTGTTTAATTTTTCAGTGACAACATAACACTTTTTTTTTATTATTTGTTAAAGAAAATCCAGAGGGCTCCATACAATGGTTGAATAACTGTTATGTCAGTGTTCCTATTTAAATTAGGGTTCCCTATGTGGCAAGGTTTGTCTGTCTGTCTGTAATTCTTTCTGAAACCTAGCAATACGATCTACTAGTGCGATTGTTTGGACTCTAGAATGCATAGAGTTTCCTGCGTTTACTCGCTCGCTCGCTTTTCATGTCAGTCATGGCCTAGCCGCATGGCAACCAAGCTCAAGTTTAAACTTTATCTTAATGTATACTAGTAGACGCGGCGAACTTCGAACCGCCTAACCTATGACTAGGTTGTGCATGTATTGTACATATAAACCTTCCTCTTTAATCACTCAATATATGTATTAAAAAACGCATCAAAATCCTTTGCGTAGTTTTAAAGATTTAAGCATATATAGCGACAAACAGACAACGAAAGGGACTTTGTTTTATACTATGTATTGATTTTGCAAATGAGAAAAATAAATGAAGAACAAATCAAAAACAAACGCATCATATACATATTTATTTGAATAAACGCAACATTTTTACGTTATTTTGGTGTTGGATTAAGTAGGTACAAATTACTGAACAATATGATGAAAACGTGTATTTACATACGTATTATTTAAAAAACGATCACAACATGGAATTCGCAGCTTACGAGATCTTGAACGAGCACTCGCTTGTTTGATTTATCGTACTCGTTTTTCACAACATCTTACTACCTAAAAATAAAAACACAATTAGCTATTAGTTACTACTAGTAAAATATATATTTTTCAGATGGGAAACCAATTTTAGTAAAGTCACGAAGAGGCAAAGATTTACTTCGAATTGGCAGTTACACTTTTTATCATCATCGGCAGAAATCGTCGAAATACAAGCAGCGTTGGTTCTGCTCTACCAATCACTCTAGGGGATGTAAAGCGTTAATAATAATGGTAGATGGTGAAATTGTAGCCTCGAAATATCAACATAATCATTAAAATATAATAGTTTGTGAAGTTTAGGTGTTTAATTTTTCAGTAGCAAAACACCATCTTTTTTTTAAACGTACTTTTGGGGCTGCCTGCACTTGGTTGAATAACTGTTTGGTCCGTGTGTCTGTTTGAATTATATTTATTGTTAAGATTTTAAAATATCTTGACATTTTAGTCGGTTTCAGGGTTCAGTCGGTCAGTCTTTTCGAAACTATTGCACATGTCATAAAATATGGTACACAAATAAAAATATTCCGACTTTCGTACAGGAACTAAATAAACACTAGTGCCATCTTTAAATTGAAATGCTCTTGGTAGTTTTTTTATTTAATTTTTTGATTATAACTTATTAAATATAAAGTTACATAAAACCATCTGATTTCCAGATATAGCCGTTTTCACAAAGTCGACCCGTGGAAGAGATTTGTTAAAACTTGGCAAATACACTTATTGCTACCACCGCCTGCTAACTGACGGCAAGCAACGTTGGCGATGCTCCACACACAACTCCAAGGGCTGCGCTGCCAGTCTGATGATGATAAATGACGAAATTGTATCATTCAGTAACAATCATTCTCACTAAAAAAATATAAAAAACACTTGTCTGTTTTATTGTTAACTAGTCGACCCGGCGAACTTCATGCCGCCTGACCTATTACTATCTTGTGCATGTATTATACTTATAAACCTTCCTCTTGAATCACTCTATCTAATAAAAAAAAACCTCATCAAATTCGTTCCATAGTTTTAAAGATATAAGCATACATAGGGACAGACGCGGGAAGCGAACTATGTATTGATGATTGATAAAAGTCCTCTATTGGATACGGTTTCTTATTTGATTTGACGTTCGCTTAGGGGACAAGTACCCTCGCCGCATCTAATTTAGTTCCCTTTAATATCTTATTTTTAACTACTTTTCAATTACTTAGTGATAGATAACTCCGTGTGTCTTATAGGGAATAAAGAGTTTATCTTTATTTACTTTCAGGTCAAAGCCCAGTGTTTATAAGATCGCGTCAAGGCACAACTTTTCTGCAACTTGGCAACTACACATATAGTTGTCACCATAAGAAATATTCTGAAAAACTTAAAGAGAGACAACGCTGGTACTGCACGTCTAGAACCTCAAAAGGATGTAAAGCATGCTTATTGTTAGCCTTAAACGAAATAATCGTAATCAGAGGAGAACATAATCACTAAATTTGAGGATTTCTGCCAAAAATTTTAAATGTTTAATTCTTATTTTAAAGTGATTAGTGAATAGCAAGATTTTATTAATTTATAAGTAAGGCAGTAAGGACCTGCGTTCCACATCGCTGGCACTGCGGGGATATGGTCGACATCCGAGGGCACCATGGTTTGTCTTGTTTGCGGAGTGCAGGCCGCTGGTCGCGCCATGCCAGCCTAAATGATTCTGGAACCGAATGGCTTACTGCGTGACGATGGAAAAATACCCGATGGTATGACGGTCATTCCCTGGAGCCATGGCAGGCCGCTGGTGTGGGACGCTACTTGCGTCGACACTCTAGCGGCTTGCCATGTCCAGCGGAGCTCGGCTGGCGCTGGTGCGGCAGCTGCGGCAGCAGAAAACCTCAAACGACGCAAATAAGTATATATCGGACAACAATATGAGTCTGTGCCGTTTGGGGTGGAGACGCTCGGAGCATGGGGACCGCAGGCCGCCTATGCAAAGAGTTGTCGGCGCGCCTAATCGACCATACTGGTCATCAGCGGGCTGGCTCATACCTGGGCCAGCGCATCAGCCTGGCCATTCAACGTGGCAATGCGGCCTGCTGGGCACCGTGCCGCCGGGTGGTAGTGATCTGGAAGCAGTTTTCTATTTATAATTATGTGTTTTATTTTTTATTATTTTTTGTAAATACTTGTATATAAATGTTAATTGTAATTTTATTTATATTATAGTATATTTTAAGAATTATTCTTTAATATTATAGACAGTACCTACTTACTATTAATTTATTATATAAATATTCATGTGAATGTGCGTTTCATTGGTATTTGATTGCTATTACTACTTTTGGTCTGCAGCTTTTCTCGCGATTTCTTTTATTTGAAACTTTTTTTTTGGTTAGACATTCCAGACTTTATTATTTATTTATGTGAACCTTGTTAATTTTACAAGTCATGTGGAGCAAACGTTTTTGGATGTAACCTACCAACGACCACAATGTAGTTAATTTCGTGTGTGCTCTTCAATATGTACATGTGTTCTGTTGTGCGTTACCTAATAAACAAAAAAAACTATTAAACTACATGCCCAAACAAAAGTTACTCATTTAATTGGTCTTGTTAATATTTTAGTTGTCTTAAAACAACAAAATGGTCTTGGAACTGCATTTTCTTTCAATTCCAGAATTAGGCGGTTATCACATTGCCACGCACCACGCTGCATGTTGCGTTTCGACGCACCTACGCGCGCGACGTGGATGCATTTTCTATGTGTTGGACTGCGCGTGTTTCTATACAAATGGAGGTACTTACAATCAACGTTAGAATACGCATTCACGCGCCACGCTGCGTGTTGCGTGGCAATGTGATAATCGCCTTACTCTTGGTACTATTGTAATATTTATGTGTATTACTCCTTTCTCTACGCAATTTTTAAATTAGTGTCAAGAAGAAAAAAATACTCAAGTCAAATCGTAGTGTTGGCGACCAGCAACAAATGTTTTTCTACATTTTTTTTCTAAACTGTCTGTCATGTACCTGTCTTTTTAATACTTCTAAAAATAAAACACAGTTGAAACCAAAACGTTGTATTAGTAACACGTAGTATAATAATCCGACTTCATAATAATCTTATGTTTTATTTTGTTTTAAAATAATTTTCCCTGTAATTCAAGCTGATGTTTCAAGTGTTTGTTTTTTTTTTCAGGAGATGTGGTCCCAATATTTGTAAAATCAATACGCGGCACTAACTTAGTCAAAGTTGGCGGTTACACTTTTTGTCAATACAAAAAAAAACAAAAAGGGCTTAAACAGCGATGGGTCTGCTCTACACACAGCGGAAAGGGATGCAAGGCTTACTTAACAATTATTGAAAATGAAATTGTATTTATGAAGAATGAACATGATCACTAATATAATAGATAAGTCATATGTGTGCATTCGTTATTTCGTGTTCCTCGCGGACTGGCCTTCCGGCCTCACGCTTCATACAGTATGTTTTTTATTTTATTTTGAAAAGTAAAAAGTAAAAGTAAAAAATGATTTATTCAATACAGGATACAAGATATCGCTTATTGAAAGTCAATTAGACTAATCTAATTAATATTGATACCTTATTTCGTAAAGTATCCTATACTGATAGAGGCGAGGTAGTTCAGGGTGCCTACTAATTGGCTCAGGCAAACAAATGTTTGCCTTGCCTTACGACAATGGTCGCCTGGAGACGCCCCCTTTGTTTTTTATAAACTTTGCTATTAATTAATATATCGCTCATTTGCGACAAGAACGTGATAAGTCGAAAAACCAAATTTTTGGGAAAACGCATTTGAAAGTTTAAAATTCGTATAACTTTTTTATTATTATGTTTGGACTATGCGGTTCTTTACAACATATCTTCACAAACTATCCGTTTATCGTTATAGCTTGCATTCAGACTATTTACTCAAGTATTTTAATTTTTATGATTTTCTATTTAAAAAACGGGCCTCCTTGTTGCGTTATTCTTGTAAAAACTTAGAAATATTGCGAGACAAACAGATATGTTCCGTTTTTGCTGACAAAAAAAAGTTATAAACACCAATAATTTTACGAGTTTGGTAGAATTGTTACGTTTTTATTGATAATCTGTGATATAAATATATCACTCCATAAAATAAATGTATGGATCATTTTAATTAAGACACGTTACTGCAGTAAAAATCATTATATTTTTATTTTTACAACTTGAAATATATTTTAGCGATAGTATCTGCAATATATTATATTGCATGGATTAAGAAGTAAACTTCTAAAATAATAATATATATGATTTCAAATAAGATATTCTATTAGCTTAATATTCTTTGATTGTGCACGTTTAAAATGTGATTTATCCCACTATAATTGCAACAACATAAAAAAAAACTTAAATTGCTATTAAATTGTAAATTATGGCCCCCAATATTATCTTCATACACACATAATAAAAACATATGTACTTAGAACTAAAATAGTCTGAATGCAAGCTAGAAAACATAATAAAAACATATGTACTTAGAACTAAGTACATATGTTTTTATTATGTTTTCTAAAAGCTAACTTACTGGAGTACTTTGAGTATTGGGTTAGCGATTCTTAATGTCAATAGGCACGGTCATTCCATCGACATGGACACTATGGAGGTGAAGACTAGAGAGTGAGTATGTAGTCAACGTAGTTGCTTTCCCATAATAATCCGATTCACGCGACACATGACCACATCGTCTTAACAATGTCGAAGAACTGATGGTCACAAAAGGCTGAAAAGTTCTCGAGTGGCGACCACGCACCAGACGACACAAAGTAGGCAGACCCCTCACAATGTTGCGGTTGGGATGCAAGGATCGGTCGGCATTGCGATCTGTGGACCACGACGTCTGATCTATGTGCAGTGGGCGTCTTTCGGCTGAGGTGATGATGATAATAACTAGGGATGGTTTAGGACTTCTGCATCCTAAATATGCATACTTCGGTTATTCCTAAACATGCATAGGGAGATAGTCATAAACTTTTTCACATAGTCAAATTTTCTCATAACACCAAATAGCGTCGTTCACTGATTAATCACAACTACTACCAGACATACGTGATCGAAGATTTAGCGGCAGATGCTACACATTGAGAAGCGCAGAAAAATTTTGCTACGTTCATACCTACGGACAAGGTTTAAAATCATCCAAGACCTAAAAAATAAGTTGCATTTAGACCATTTTTTGTCATCTATATTGCAACATTGTAAGCTATCCGTTGTGAAAATTAGTTAATTTTCATCTAAAATGTGATAACTTGAGACAACCAACATCAAGACTAAACATTTTGTACCTTCATTATCAACTGTAACGGAACATCTGAACTTAACCAACGAAAATTTTAGTTTTTTTCAGCAACAACGGTACATCTCGATGTAAACCATAGCCTGCGATTAAAATTTTTACAACAAGAATGATTTAGATACAAATGTTCCGTTTTAGCAGATATAAATAGTATAGAAATAAAATTATAGTGAGTTCGCCTTTTCATCAAAACCGTGACACTATGTCTAGTTACGGTCTTGTCGCAATCAGTCAGCATTTTTCTTTATAAACGAGCGGTTTTACTGATGTAAACCGTTCTTGCAATAAACATATGGTCGAAAAG
Organism: Euspilapteryx auroguttella; assembly: GCA_951802225.1. Lineage (NCBI taxonomy): Eukaryota > Metazoa > Arthropoda > Insecta > Lepidoptera > Gracillariidae > Euspilapteryx > Euspilapteryx auroguttella. The sequence goes on along the minus strand of OX637649.1, from coordinate 2,618,469 downwards.
AGCTGGCACTAAACCGGAGATCGCTGACCTTTTCCCTCATTGCTCAGTCATTTTTGGAGCTAGAAATATCGCGTTTTTGCAGCAAGTAGAGCACGATGCGGCGGATTTTACTCTATAATTACTGCAAAACGATATAGTTATGAAATAACACGTTCTTGCAGCACATGAGCGATATTATTAAATAGCAAAAAAAATATCAACGTGCACATTACATAAGCACGAACTTATACAACGCCATTTTACAATGCTTATTGAAAATTCAAAAGCAAAATTTAATATCTCGAAAATACGAACACTAAAACAAAATTATTTTTGTCGAGTCGCGGCAGCTATATACAAAGCAGTTAAAAAGTACTTTTTTTCATACCGAACGACCCGGCGAACTTCGTACCGCATAACCTATTACTATGTTGTGCATGAAGTAGACTATAAATAAACCTTCCTATTGAATCTCTCTATCTATTAAAAAACCGCATAAAAATCCGATGCATAGTTTTAAAGATTTAAGTATATACATATTAGGGACAGACGCGGGAAGCGACTTTGTCTTATACTACGCTCCGCCCAATATTGTATGTAGTAGATAGGTATTTTTGTTTCATTTTATTTTTGTGTATGGGTGTTATTTGCCTGAAAAAAATATTTTCATTTCATTTCATATGTATTGATTGATGCAAAGCAATATACACCGTAATGTGGAATTTTATCAATTTTCAGAAAATTATGTTCCTGAATTCGTAATGTCGCAACGCGGGAAACATTTGGTAAAAATAAAAGGATACACTTTCTATAAGCAGAAAATCCATGGGATAAAGGAACGCTGGATTTGCTCCACGCATAGTAGGAAGGGGTGTAAAGCATATTTAATTGTGATTGAGAATCAAATACATACTTTGCAAAATGTTCATAGCCACTAAAATGCACATATTGAACCCTCAATACGCTCAATACATATTATGAAAGTTATTACAAAGTAGAGTTATCAAGAAACACCGTAACGGAATACCCACACAAGAGACGGGCAGCAAACAGCAACCAAAAATTTAAACCTAACCGTCGTATCTGTCACTTTCTTTCTAATATAAACAAGAGACAGTTGCAGTACTTCCAAAACAGTTTAACTTGAGATGGATATTACGGGCATTAGTTAGTCGCATTTACCAGACAGTTGAAACTACAATACTCCTCCTTGAAAGGTTAACCCGAAATGTCGTGCGCACATACCCTGTGCGTAGGAATTTGGTACGGCAAATGTCCTACGCACACACCCTGTGCGTAGACTTTTAGGTTGGCAATACTTTTTTTTGTACGACTGATTTCGCTGTTGGTGCCCCTGACAAAAATATCCAACCAATCTGTGTATTGTAATAGACAAGTGAGAATATTTTGACCAGACTAAAGTGCAAATTACAAAGTGAAAAAAAAAAAAAGTTGAAACCTATCCGCGCGCTCTGTCACAGGCGGCCATTACCTTTTTTATTGAGTGAACTTTGACCTGTGATTCTAAGAGAAATATTTCTGTATTTTATAAACGGTAAGTGTTTATCACATGTATTATACCTCAAATTACAGGTAATTGAGTAGGCCACACGTACAGTATGTAGTTTTTAGTATTAGAGTAAAATTTATTAGTAAAAAGACGATGAGACTTTTTATGATGCAACAATTCATGCCCGTCATTGCTGCTTTGTTTTTGTTATCGTAACAGAAATTCAATCAGAATCTTATTAGAAATAGATAAGTTTGTGCTAAATTCAGTAAGAAACCGATACATTCAGTCAGTTTAGCTTGAAACACAACAATTTTCGTAAAAAAACCGTGTATGTTTTGTTTTGGTACAAAATTACGAAAATGTACAGTTGGCAAAAAAGTAAACGTAAAATGAATATATATTTTGCTATACTAACATGAAAAAATCAATGTATGGCATGAATAATACATAATTAGACTAGCTTCGTGAATTTGTATAAACCATAATATTATTTTTTATTTCTTTTGTATGGACAAATTTTTTTGTTTCGTAACGGATGTTTTTTTTATATATTTATGTAGGGGACCTATACACATACTTTTTTAGTGCCTATACCTTTTTCTCTATAGTGTATAATTTTTGAGAAAACTGTAATTGTATTTTTTTGTTTTGTATGAGAAATTTTTTTGCTCATAACCTATAAACATACATTTTTATGTAGCAGTTATACTGGTTGTTTTCTTTTGAAGCACTGGTTTATCAGTCGAATATATATATATATTTTTCTTTAGACCACCAGTACCAGCAATGCGAGCGGAGTGGGTGCAGCGGACCCTGGGAGGTTCAATGTACGTGGGGGACCCCGGGGTTTCGGTGCGCACAGCTCAGAAGCCTCAGCAATCCATCCAGTAAGTTGAAAGATTTTTATTATTTTGAATTATGTACATTATAGAAACATTTTCTTATGAAAAAGTATGAAATTCATCATCATGACAGCCGATTGACTTCTATTGTTGACAATTGTATGCCTTTGTTTTCAAATTTTATATGTATTAATTTCTAATATCTTTATTTATAGCGTCGCACCTTTGGAGCAAACGGAGGAGATGGACGTGGACCAGGAAGAGGGTGACGAGCATCTGGAGCATGTTCAGATATCAGTCGCTAGAAAGTGTCAAAGCTGTTCCTTATGATGAAGTACTGTTAGACTATACTACACTACAGCTGTCTACCTAGTATCTTCAGTGTTCTGTTATAAATACATGTTGATTTTTGACTTTTTTGCGTATATATATATTTTTTTTTAATAATATAAACATTGTTTACGAAATGTTTGTTTTATTTGCGACGCTTGTGTATGACGTAGGAAGATCTGATAATTAGGTTTTTTGCAAAAAAAAACTAGGGATTTTGCGAAAACCCTGATAATTTGATATAACCATCACTCCTTTTCCAATCATACTGACAAAAAGAAGTTATTTTGCAAAAAACCTAGTATAATTGAAAAATTTGATACCTTTCTTAACTCTGATTGGCTAGATTATATTGCTTACCGTGCAACTCTTATTGTGATTGGTTCTCTGTAGCGTCAAAGGTATTTTAACGAACCAATCAGAATACGAGTTAACTAGCCAGAAATAATCTAGCCACCAAATTTATCAAATATACTAGGCTCTTTGCAAAAAAAAAACTGCTTTTTGTCAGGTTTTGGCATTTGTGTTCCGGTCCGGGTAGGCTGGTATCTCCCGGGATGAGGTAATTGTAAGGGTAAGTATTTTCTACAAGATATGAAGTATAACATAATAAATACACGGTCGTGCGCTTTTGTTTACCGCAAGGCTACGAAAGCATTGATAAAATAAGCCTGTAGTTAGCCACTACCACTAAAGGCTTTGTCAAACAGACGGCGCTAGAGCGCCAGCCCTACGCGGCGCCAGAGCGTCGCGCTCTTTGTATCACTACGCAACGTAAAGGAGCGTGAGTGATATAAAAGAGCGCGACTATAGCGCCGTCTAATTGACAAAGCCTTTATAAAACGTACCTACCTAACCCTCTTTCAGTCGGGTAAAAAGTAAAACACTTGCTTAGTAACATACATGTTTTATCCTTTCTTGCTATTTCATTTTACACATGACAAGCATAGATAATATTTATGAACTGAACAAATGCTTAACTTTTTTAAATAAGGCCATAGCCGATCTATATTATGTGTATATTTATTTATTTATATTTCCGTTTTGCATCGCGGCATAATTAAAAAAGAAAATACTTAAACTTCTAATCTTTCTTATTTTTATATATACTTATACAAAAAGGCTGAGAAGAAAACAAAAACGCTTATACATACATAATTAAGTGTAAGCGTTTTTGTTTTCTTCGTGGCGTTTATAAACATATAAAAACCGTTTCTATTTTACTCGCAGCCCTGTCATATTGAATACGTACCTATTTAAAAAATATGCAAGTAATAAAAGGTTGGTTACGCAAATAATATAAAGTAGAAAAAGATACATGAATCCATCTATATATATAATCTATTTATTTGAATATAATGAATAAACGTAATAACATCAAATTCTCTTTACTAAAGGAGTTCCTATTTATTTGATAATCAAATTTAATATGAACCCATTACATTATACAAATAAAAAATTAATTATAATTATAAGAAATAAAAAAGGTACCATAATCCGAGCATAATCCTTACTTTGAAAAAATATTGTTTATAAAAGTAATTTATAATATATTGTATAATGATAATACAAATTCTTTTGCTAACTGTACCTGTACCGGCCGGCACGGCAGTTGTGCGACTAGCGAAGTCGATGGCCGCCATTTTTTTGGTGATCGCGTAAATAAATATTTATTGTGAAGTAAATAGGGTTTCTGTGATAATAACTAAACTAATTATAGAAACCTTACCTTGCAAGCCTACGATATATTGTTGTGTATTGTGGTATGTGGCTATAAATTTCGTGAAATCAGTGTGTGAAAATGTGACTGGCGGGAAACAAACAAAAGAAAAACGTTATTTTTGTAAAAGGAAAAATTATATTGAAGTAAACAAGTAAGTGACACGAAAATAGTTATAAGTATCGGCAAGGGAATGTATTTACCCTCATTTTAGTATATTACACATAACATATTATTATATTTACTAAGTACCAGGAACATATTTCTATGGAAAATCGGGAAAATTTGCATAGTATGACGATCATTTCGGCAGCATCCATAATCAGGTCCTCATCATTTGACGGGTTAAATAAGCTAATATTTATGGTGAAATCTCTAGGCGGCGCCCTCATTTGAAAAAAAAAAAAAATTCCACTTTAGGACGTCATTTATTCAAGTTTTTGTGAGACGAAAAGCCGTCGAGAACGTCTAAATTAGTTTTTGAACACGTTAGTAGTACTTACAAAACATATTGGAAAATGCAATGGATTAAAGACAAACTTCCTGAATTCGTAAAAGATTTTGCGCCTAGGGAACTATTTAATTTTGTATTTTTTTACTTTTTATTTACATTAGTTATATTGACAATGCATTTTAGTTATAGGTAGATTTAATTTAAGTATCTATGTATATGATTTTTTTAGGTAAGAAAATTAAAATTAGATTCAAATAAAATTAAGAGCCAGTTTACAGCGATGCTAGCGCCATTCTTGAAAAAAACTTAATTATATCTTCTAAACTAAGGCAATATCAAAATTGTAGACAAAATGGCACTAGATAATCTAGCTTAGTGAGCACAGTTAAGAAGTCCTAAGGAAAAAGAACAAAATAATCCACAGATTATTACTAAAAGTGGCCACTTTTAGCAACACTTTGTAGCTTTCTTTGGTCTTTAACCTTAAAGCTATACAATATACAACAGTGCCCTAAAAATACTAGGCTACATTATCTAGTGTCATACTGTGCCACATTTCTGATATTTGCCTTAGTTTAGAAGATTTTTTTTTTCGCAGATGACGCTAGGATCGCTGTAAACTGGCTCTTAAGTTTGATATAGCACTTAAATATGCCTTTGTGGTATTTTTTTATTTTCTTTTTCTCTTTGTTTAAAATAAAAAGGAAATAAATGCATATGATGCAAATAGCAATAACGTATCTTACTTAATATACTCAAAATACATTATTAAAATAGAAATACGTATTCAGTGTTATAATTATGCTGCAACCAACTGTTTTGCCGTCTTTAAGTAGGTAGGCTTTTTTGTATGTTAATTTATATTTGTGGTGTTTACTTTTATTTGGGTAAAAAACCTTTACCTGAATAAAATAACAACTATTTTGATTAAAAAAACATCATAAAATCTGTTTATTTTCAGGTGATGCTAATATTGAATTTATTAACATCACGACAAAAATTATAAAAAGTTACTATTTAGATAAAGATGGCACATCTGTATGTTAACTTATCATGATAATAAAGCCTCCTTATTTTCAGATGATGATGATGATGAAGATGAACCCGAATTCGTGCTATCACAACGCGGGAAACAATTAGTTAAAATAAACGGACATACTTATTATAAGAAAAAAGAGAATGGTTTGAAACAGCGGTGGGTTTGCTCCACTCGTGCCCATATGGGATGTAAAGCATTTCTAACTATGATTGAAAATCAAATAGTTTATATTCAGAAAATTCATAACCATTGAATTCATTGATTTACTGTATGTTTTTATAAACCCAACTATGTTCCACGAAAACACCCGAATTCGAAACTCGCCAAAATGCAGTCTTTTCGAAGATATATATTTTTTTTTTTATCTTTTTTCAAACCTATTTGTAAGTTAAAATTATGACTGATTTTTTAATATTATATCGCTTTCATACTATATACTTTTGACAACAATCAGTAGCTTTCTTTAGTCCTCAACCTAAAAGCTATACAACAGTGCTCTAAAAATATTAGGCTACATTATTTAGTGGAATACTTTTTCACATTTTTGATATGTGCCTTAGTTTAGAGATTAATTTTTTTTCGTGTGGCGCTACTTTAGCTGTGCTATGCCTCTTAAATAAAGTTCCACTTTATAAATTTTTAAGAAGCATGTTGAAAAATTATTATTTTTCTAAATAACTTATAACGACACTCGGTTACTAAACTCTGTTTTTTTTTTAAAGATATGACATGCATTAATTTAATTTATTTTATATAATTAAAAAATACGACATTTATAAGAAGTTACTAATTAGATAACGATGGCACTGCTATGTATGATAACTTATAAATGATAATAAAGCCTCCTTTTTTTCAGATGATGATGAAGATGAACCCGAATTCGTGCTATCACAACGCGGGAAACAATTAGTTAAAATAAACGGATATACTTATTATAAGAAAAAAGAGAATGGTTTGAAACAACGTTGGGTTTGCTCCACTCATGGCCGTAGGGGATGTAAAGCGTATTTAAATATGATTGTAAATAGAATAAGTCATATTCAGGATATTCATAACCATTAAATTTGTTGATTTACTGTTGGTATATTTTTATAAGCCTGACCAAAATAAATATAAATGTTTTATGAAATCGCCGGAATTTGGTTATTGAATGCGTACCTATTTTAGATAACACTTGTTTACTAAATTCAGTTTATTTTCAGATGATGATATTCCTTACTTTGTTTTCTTTTTCGTGAATAAAAATATTTATTTATAAGAAGTAACTATTTAGCTAACGATGGCGAAGCAATCACAAGTATATTATCAATCTTGATTATAAAGGCTCTTTATTTTCAGATAGTGATAACCTCGAGTTCGTGCTGTCACGACGTGGGAAACAATTAGTTAAAATAAAAGGATACACTTTTTATAAGAAAAGAGAGAATGGCGTGAAACAACGTTGGGTTTGCTCCATTCATAATAGAAAGGGATGCACTGCATACCTAACTATGATTGAAAACCAAATATTCGTTTATAAAAATATACACAACCATTGACATTTATACGTAATAATACATTTAATAATAATTCCCCATTTCAAGATTTCTTTGAACTTTGCTAATACATTTGGCATGATACATGAACATTCGGATTTTATCATTATTAATTGTTTTATTTACAGAATATATCAATGCTGAATTTGTGCGGTCATCACGACGACACGGCAAACCGTTACTTAAAATAAAAAGGTACACTTTTTATAAAAAATCAGATGTTGGGTTGAAGCAAAGGTGGGTTTGCTCCACTCATAACTCAAAAGGATGTACAGCATTTATAATTATGGTCGGCAATGAAATATTTAAAGAAAAAAATATTTATAACAACTAAAATTTAAGTATTGCCCCGGAATTTGGTATTTAAATAACAACCAAATTATAATTTTAATGTATAATTAAATTACTATTATAAAAAAAAGTGTTTCAACTTCAGATTGCTTCCTCTAAAGGTATATTCTATTTAAAAATAAAATTGAAAAGGTATTTTTTTTTTCTTTATAATATTGATTTTACTCATAGTATTCGACCCTCGTTCGTTAATAAAAATCCTTTTCTTTATTTCCTCAGTTCGTCCAGTCACGACGAAGCGGCAAACAATTAGTTAAGATAAAAGGCTATACTTTTTATAAGCAAACAATCAACGGCTTAAAACAACGTTGGCTTTGCTCCACTCACTACCCTAGAGGATGTAAAGCATATTTTATTATGATTGATAATGAAATAGTTAATTTGAAAAATATTCATAATCATTAGCTTACGATTAAGGTGCTGATGAAGATTATCTTCAGAAGCAGATTTTTTTAATAAAACACGTTAATAAAATACCTATATTTAACTTATCTACATTACTCTTATACTCTTTTTCGCTTTTCTTTCAAAGTTTTTCTTACCAATTTTGTAATTGTCGATATTTTCATGTAATGCAAGCAATGTCAGCTGGTGTATCGAATCTTTTTTGTTGTCAATTAATAAATTTGTAAGTAACTAAATAATATGTTACAAATTACCTTTCAGATAATGACGGTCCAGAATACGTTACATCATTGCGAGGAAAAAAATTAGTGAAAATTAATGGGTACACTTTTTATAAGCAGAGCTCAAAAGGACCTAAACAAAGATGGGTCTGCTCAACGCACATCTCTAAAGGATGCAAGGCTTATCTTACTCTGATAGAAGATGAAATAGTTTTTATAAAAAATGAGCATATACATTAAAGTGACGTATTCCGCTTTGGGATGATTGCAAAATTAAATATTTATGTATTTTTAACCTCTGATCATCTGTATCACAAATGATACTATTTTGGAAGATTTAGAATTGTCAAAAAATATTGGTTTTTGCCTGACCTTGTATTTTTGATATTATAATATGTGAAAAGGTTTAGAGGACAGTATTGCTACGCAAAAATATTAAAACAACTCATGCTGTCGCCCCCTTATCGCAACCATGCCACAGATTCGACAGAGAGGTAGCATTTTTTTTTAATGAAATTTGCGTTTTGGGGAAAAACCTTTTTAGCACTAAATCTTAGCAAATCGCAATGATTTTGTCATTGGTTCAATTTTTATCACAAAATCTCTGTATTTCAGGGGCCTATTAGTCTGAATTTATAGCAAATTTTGAAAAAAGAACATACAAACCTAGTTTTTCAGTGTTAGTAAATACTAAAACTTCATGGCGATTGAAAAATAATTAGTAGTGGAAAAACGTTTTCTCTTTTTGTATGGACGGGTTCGGGGTATACGATCCTCTTAACACTTTTTTTTATTAATAGTCACTTATTGATTATGCCAATATGCCTAGTCCTAATATGTATTTAATGAATCTTCTTTTGCATAAACTTAGACAATTCATTCAAATATTTTCTAATTTTCATTTACTACCTAAAATATTAAACATTTCAGAAAATTATAATCCAGTTATGGTAAAATCTCGACGTGGCAACGATTTGATAAAAATTGGCAATTACACTTACTATCTACAAAGATCCACTGGTTGCAAGCAGCGGTGGCGCTGCTCCGTGCATAAATTACATGCTTGTAAGGCATTTTTGGTAACTATTGAAAATGAAATTGTATCAGTAAAAGATAGTCATAATCATTAATACATTATCTTTTATAATAAGTAATAAATTACTTAGTATAACGTTTTTGTGAAAGCCGAAGCAATTCTGTCCCAGAACTTTATGTGAAATATTTACCGAATGTTTTGTGAGCTCTTTGTAAGCAATACAATATATTTTTTTATTTCTTGTTTTCAAATAAAACTTTTTATCAAAAAATTAAACAACTGAAAAAAAACTGAAGAGCATAAAATAATAATCGAATTACAAAGATCTTAAAGTAATGTTGGGTATACCAAGTAATTTTAAGTCGGCGCGCCACACAAGCAAATTCCTAATTACGTAAAGATTGATACGAGGCAGCGCACGAATTTTGGTTATTTCTTAAAATTTAAGGTACCTACTTTAGAGTGATCTTTGTACGAGGTATCTGTGGCGCCGACTTTAAATTACTTGGTATACCCTACATTACTTTAAGAACTTATTAATTCGATTATTATTTTATCCTTTTCAGTTTTTTTTTTCGGCGGTTTAATTTTATTATAAAAAGTTTTATTTTATGCTTTTCAGTTCTTTCAGGGTTTTATTATTTTCTTCTCCCACAAGGTGGTCAGTGGTCACACCGCATAAGGTGATCAGACGACATGGTCGACAGGGACGACAAGACCAATCGGTATTGCGATTTGTGGGGGAGGCCTATGTCCAGCAGTGGACGTCTCTCAGCTGAAATGTTCTTTATTTTATTTCATTTCAAAAGATATTTATTATGTAAATACAGAACACGGCAATGCAACCAGTGAGTGCATAACATAAAAGTCCCACTGACTAAAAAGTCACCCCTTAGAGTGGGAATTTTATTTCCAAATTTTTATGGGACCCATTTCAAGGTATGCCCTGTCGATTAAAAAAAGAATTATCAAAATTGGACTACTCTGTAAAAAGTTATGCGTGATCATACATTAAAAAAAACAAAAAAAAAATATACGTGTCGAATTGAGTACCTCCTCCTTTTTGTTTTCGTCTGTCAAAAATCACCACGGTTAACCTCCATTTTTAAGTTAAGTAAAATCAGTGTAAATTATTGAAAATGAAGTGATGAGCTTACTGCATTTTACTTACCTGTCGCTTTTGTTTTTTTTTTTTAAATGTATTCAAATATAGTATGTCGTTGATATCGAGCTATATTATGTGATAAAGCAATCCAAAATATAGGTTGTATTTTTATTTTGCGTTGTGTAAATTAGGTTAATACTTTTATTGTCAACTCCAGTCAATTAAAAAAAAGGCCAAATATAAATTATGAAATTACTTTCTTCATATGTATATTTTAAAAAAGTAGGTTTTATCTAATTAATTAATCTTCTATTGCATATTACATTATTTAAATTTATTAAAAATTTATAAAAAATTCAGGTAATTTTAATCCAGTTATGGTAAAATCTCGAAAAGGCAAGAATTTGATTAAATTAGGTAATTATACATACTATCTACATAGATCCACTGGTTGCAAGCAGCGGTGGGGTTGTTCCACGCATAAACTTAGTAGTTGTAAGGCATTTTTGGTAACAATTGAAAATGATATTGTATCAGTAAAAGATAATCACAATCATTAACACATATTTTATAAATTGTTGATACTGGGTATTTCAACGCCTTGTCAGAAAGAGCGTGTACATGAGTGACTTTTTTTGTGATAAAGTCGTAGAAATTTACCCAGCGTTTTTGTGTAATATATACCGAATGAAGTTTTTATTTTATTTTACTGTGTTAAAAATAAAATATATGCCATTATTAATGATAACACACTTTCATTTCATTTAAATAGTAGGCACCTTTATATATAATTATTAGTGCATAAATTATGTACAAGTCGATCCGGCGAACTTCGTACCACCTTACCTGTTACTTTGTTGTTTTTCCAGTAATTATTCGCCGTAAAAACAATCCTTGGACTTCAAAAATCATTTAAAAAAAATTATTGGTAAAATTGGTCCAGGCTTGTTAAGTTATGCGCTTACCAACACATTTAGCGATTCAATTTTGTATAGAGATTAATACCTAACCCTGTTATTTATAAAAAGTTAAAGAGCATTTTAGTTATTAGGAGTATGTATATTTAGACTGGATTTCTTGTATTTACCATACAAATACCTAACAAGACATCGAGTAAAGCAATTTTTAACCATTTTGTATCTTTATTAATAATAAGTTATGACGTTTGACCTAAAATGTAATAAAATTTTCAGGAAATTATAATCCAGTTATAGTAAAATCACGACGAGGCAAGAACTTGATCAAAATAGGTAATTACACTTACTGTCTACAAAGATCCACTGGTTGCAAGCAGCGGTGGGGTTGTTCCACGCATAACCCTAATGGTTGTAGGGCATTTTTGGTAACAATTGAAAATAAAATTGTGTTAGTAAAAGATAATCATAATCATTAACACATTATATTATATTACTGTTTGGTACTGGGTAATTCAACGCCTTGTCAGATACCGCGTGTATGTAAATGAGTGACTTTAGTATAACGAGCTAAATCTAGTTTTTTTTTGTAATAAAGACGTAAAAATTTGACCGAGCTTTTTTTTGTGTAATATTTACCGATTAAACTTTTTATTTATTTTGCTGTGCGATGTCTAAAAACACTTTATTTTTAATCCATGTCAATTAAAAAATATGCTATTATTAATGATAATAGATAAAACCTCTTTAATTTCATACAAAAAGTAGGCGCCTTCATATTTAATTATTAATGCATATATTATATTAATATATATAATATGCTAACCCTGTTATTCATAAAAAGTAAAAGAATCTTATTTATTAGACGTATGTTAATTTAGACCCGATCTCTTCGAGTAAAGCTATTTTAAACCTTGAATAATACTTTATAACTTTTTACCGAAATGTATAACATTTTCAGGAAATTATAATCCAGTTATAGTAAAATCACGACGAGGCAAGAACTTGATCAAAATAGGTAATTACACGTACTGTCTACAAAGATCCACTGGTTGCAAGCAGCGGTGGATTTGTTCCACGCATAACCCTAATGGTTGTAGGGCATTTTTGGTAACAATTGAAAATGAAATTGTATCAGTAAAAGATAATCATAATCATTAACATATTATTTAACTGGTTGATACTGGGTATTTCAGCGCCTTGTCAAAAATAGCGTGTACAGTTGCGGTCTAGGACGGCTTATCCGGTTTTCTGTATATGCAAAATAGCTCTCTTTTTCTTTGGTAATACAGTCCAGGGCGCACGAGACAATAGACAAATCTGTTACGCCGTCCTATACCGCCACTGTACGTACATGAGTGACTTAGTATAATGTGCTAGATCTACCTTTTGTGATAGTAGAAGAAAGTTGAACCAGCTTTTTTGTGTAATATTTACCGAATAAAGGTAGGTATTTTATAACTGGTTGATACTAAATATATCACCGCCTTGTCAAAAACAACGTGTAAGTTACTGAGAGATGTTTATTAAGGTATTTTTCTTTAATATTTACTAATTGACTGTCAGCCATATTTTATTAAAAATTAGGACATGAGGTTAATGCAACTGGCTTATTTGACTTTCTTATTTTTTTTTATTCAAATGATTTAGAGGTACAGTCAAGGACTTTTTAAGCGCTTCCGGTTTTTCTGTATTGCATAAAAGCCCTTGTTCTCTGGTATTACAGTCTAGTGTGCACGAGACCATAAACAAAAGTGTTACGCTGAACGAGCCCGTGACTGTGCTTCGTTTATATTTTTTTGTGAGTAAATTCAATAAAACATCAAAAGATTTTATTTAAGCTAGAAATTGTATTTTTGTTTATTTTACTGTGCGTGTGCGATGTTTTTTAAAAAAAGGGTTAACACTTTATTTTCAATGCCAGTCAATAAAAAATATGCCATTATTTTAATGATAAAACTCCTTTTCTTTCAAAAAAGTGGGCTACTTTATATATTTCATTAATTGATGTATGTTACGGCTAAAACCCGAAGTGCCGCTACTTCTATTTTCTAAAATATTTCTTTTAAATTAGATACATATTATTTATGTGTAAAAATGTTCCTATTTTCAAGCTACGAAGCCTATGAAGATTTAAATTAAATTTTCGTTACTAAAACCAGAAAAACCACTAATAAACATCACATTCGCGCGGTTTGATGCCGTGCCGCAACGCGCGAAAGGGCTTATTTTTAGTAGTTTTTTGTGGTTTTAGTAACGAAAATTCAATTTATTTTAATTTTAATCTACATAGCTTGAAAATCAAATTTGAATATCAAATATAGAAGAAATATTTTTTCATACAAATGAATGGAGGCTTCGTTTAATTTATGGCTATGTTTGTTTTTTTATCTTATCAAATTAATCTAAATGTTAAACAAACATAAATGGGTCCTAGATAATATCCTTGATCATAACCTATATTTTTTTCAGGCCGATAAATAAAGCGGAAGTATTTTTTATTATTTTTCTTTATGCTTTTTGAAATTATACCGCTTTATCCCCCCCTTAAATACTTCTTTTTTTTTAATTTATAGATATTAGTTGTTTAACTTTAAGTTGTTCTATTCAATAATTTATAATGTTTTCACATCTTATAATTATTGTTTCAATATACCTATTCAAAGAAATCTTCTATAATATAAAAATGAATCGCAAATATGTTGGTAAGCGCATAACTCAACAACGCCTGGATCAATTTTACCAATTCTTTATTTAAAATGTTCATCGAACTCCAAGGATGGTTTTTACGACGGGAAAAATTCGAATAATTACCGGGAAAAAACATAGTAACAGGTTAGGCGGTACGAAGTTCGCCAGGTCGACTAGTTTACTATAAATTGAACTGCATTCCTAAACTTTAACTGTTTTAAGATAAATAGTTAGTAAAACCTAACAAAATGGATATATGTCAGTAGGTATAAGTATGTTTTTTATTTCAAACTTATAATATGACCTTATATAATATACTATAAATATGTAAATTTGCTTTCAGAAAGTGATGAGCCTCAATTCGTGACGTCTCAGCGCGGGAAAAATCTCATAAAAATAGGCCCTTACACATTTTGTATGCAAAGGGCGAGTGGTGTTAAACAACGATGGCTCTGCTCAACTCATAATTCAAAAGGATGTCGTGCACATTTGTCGATGGTCGAAAATGAGATTATATCTCTGAGTAACACTCATAACCATTAATATATAATTAGATTTTTTCTTACCAATCGAACACGGTGAAAAGTTTTTATTCATTTATTTACCCCCCTTTTACGTACGGTCTCGTAGGAGTTTTGGTAATAGATTTGTGTGCCCTTATAATATCTTTTTTTTTTTTTTTTCAGGAAATCATGTACCGCAGTTTGTGAAGTCGTGACGCGGAAAAAATCTCATTAAAATAGGATGCTACACTTTTTATCTGCAAAAGACTATTGGTATTAAACAACGATGGCTCTGCTCAACTCACAATTCAAAAGGATGTCGTGCACATTTGTCGATTGTCGAAAATGAGATTATATCTCTGAGTAATACGCATAGCCATTAATACAGGATGGCCCTTAAGTCCTTTGAAATTTAAATTTCGACAAACGGTGCGCAAGAATGGCGCGCGGGGTACGGGGGAAGCACTAACGGTCTTTCGGAATTCAGTCGCCATGGAGCGTTTCACTGGTGCGGACCGTGCTTTTTGTGTGCGCGAGTTTTATTGCAACAATAATTCTGCTACCGTTGCGCGGCGTAAATTTCGAGAACCCAAACTGTCACTAATGAGGCTCACTTCCACATCAACGGCCATGTCAACAAGCAGAATTGTCGCTACTGGAGTTGCGAAAATCCAAATCGCAAACATGAAAGGCCCTTACATAGCCCTAAAGTGACAGTTTGGGTTTTCGAAATTTACGCCGCGCAACGGTAGCAGAATTATTGTTGCGATAAAACTCGCGCTCACAAAAAGCACGGTCCGCACCAGTGGAACGCTCCATGGCGACTGAATTCCGAAAGACCGTTAGTGCTTCCCCCGTACCCCGCGTGCCATTCTTGCGCACCGTTTGAATTTTATTCGAAATTTAAATTTCAAAGGACTTATGGGCCACCCTGTGTAAAATTTGTTTTTTTCTTACCAATCGAAAACGGTGAAAAGTTTATTCATTTATATCTTCTTTTAAGTTAGTAAGTAGCTTTGGAATTTTGGTAAAAACTTTTGTGTTCCCCTTAAATATCAATCTTTGTTACAGGAAATGATATACCGCATATTGTAAAGTCGCAACGCGGAAAAAATCTCATAAAAATAGGATCGTACACTTTTTATCTGCAAAGGACTATTGGTATTAAACAACAATGGTTTTGCTCCACTCATAATTCAAAGGGATGTCGAGCTCATTTATCAATAGTCGAAAATGAGATAGTAGCACTAAGTAACACGCATAACCACTAAATATTTCTAAGTACCTACCTATGTTTCTAATAATTGTACCCAAATGTATGTAAAGAAAACCCTTGTAAAAGGCTTGGTTACACAACTCTTAAAAAAAAATACAAACCTTCTTTGGTTTTGTATTGTATAAAAATTTATGTTTTGTATAAAAATACAAATCATAATATAACTTGTAAATAAACAGCTTTTTTTTTTAATTTGGTACTTTTTTGTCAAATATGCTTTTTATTTTTCTTTGTGCGTTTTTTTCGACAATTTTGATTGTTTATTAATTAATTTGAATTATTAATGTACTTAATGCTAGTCATAAAATGACTATAAAAATTAAATTTCAGATAATGACGTCCCTGAATATGTGACATCACAACGTGGTAAAAGCCTCATAAAAATAGGTCCTTACACGTTCTATTTGCAAAGTAAAAATGGCATCAAACAGCGGTGGTTGTGTTCCACTCATAACTCCAGAGGATGTAACGCTATTTTGACTGTGGTCGACGGTGAAATTGTTACGATAAAAAATATTCATAACCATTAAAATAGTACTATACTGTATTAAATTGATTGATGAGTACATGGATTAATAGGTGGTACACAGTTGAAAAGCGTTTGTTTTATTTTTTTTGACTGCACATTAGTTGCCTAAGGTCACTTTTAGTTCCAAAAACAAAATTATTATCATGAAAGCTACACAACAGAGCCGTAAAAATTCTAAGCAAGATTATCTACCCAACTAGCAACGAAGGTCGTTTCACATTTACTCTGTCGAATATGGATCGTAAGACACTTGTATGAACAATCCTAAAATGTTAAATGTGTCGAATAATGGCATTGTGATGTCCATTATGGTGCTAAGTAACATTCTGGTTGCGATTACTCTATATTTATTCGACTAAATGGCTACTCATACGATAATATTACGATATTTACTGGATCTAAAGCTGAGAGAAGTGCGCCCAAATCGCGTTGAGAGAACGTGCACAGATCATTTACACGACTTTTTAAAGATCCTTCTTACGACCAATAGCTGTAATAGAAACGTGCTGCTGACTTTTTTACGACACGATATGCTGGTTGGGTAGGGCGTTATGTTCGTCTCTGTTTGTGTTGTGGTCACCCTAGATACAGGTTCTTCCTAGTTAGGGGCTCTGAGTGTGATGTGGTCTGTTATTATTGAATATTTTTGATTTCGGATATGGTTTAGAAGATTTTAATTATTTATCGAAGTGGCGCTATTATCGCACCCGTTCGACCTACATACATACAGTAGATACGTAAATATATACAGCTACTAAAGAAAGAGGCAGTTTACAGCGATGCTAGCGCCATTCGCGAAAAATTTTTATATCTTCAAAACTAAGGCAAATATAAAAAATGTGACACTATAATGTAGCCTAGTATTTCCAGGGCAATTACGAAGTGTTGCTAAAATTTAACACTTTCGGCAACAATCTGTGAATAAGTTTGCTCTTTTTAGTGAGGACTACTTTACTGTGCTCAAAAAATACTAAGCAAGATTATCTAGTGCTATACTGTGCCATATTTTTGATATTTTCCTTAGTTTAGAAGATATAATTTATTTTTCGAGAATGGCGCTAGCAGCGCTGTAAACTGGCTCTTTACACTTAAACTACAACAGTAGCAACGATCTTATGAGTAAGTATAATAAAAATAAGATATATTTTGCACTTACAACAACTTACGTTTCAGAGATAATCGAGTTTGTGACGTCACAAAGGGGAGGACAGTTAATAAAAATTGGTAATTACAAATATTACCATCAAAGAATGGTCGGCTTCAAGGAGCGGTGGTCTTGCTCGACTCATGGCTCAAAGGGATGTAATGCATACTTTTTTAAAGTTGATAATGAAATACTGCCATTACAACGTCACCATAAACATTAGCTGAACTTTTTCAGACTTTGTTTTATTTATGGTGATTATTTTAGTTAGTTCAGTGTTAACTCCCGAATACATGAAACTTTAAGTATAGAGGAAACTAGCACAGAACTAGTAAAGTTGCGATCTAGGACTTCCCGTTTTTCTGTATTGCAAAGTAGCTCTTGTACTTTGGTAATACAGTTTAGGGCGCACGAAACCATAGACAAATCTGTTTAACCGTCCTAGACCGCCACTTTCTACATTCTACTGTAAGAAATTTAAGGACAAAATGTTTGATTGAACTCTAAGCATATAATAATACGAGATTTACAATATGATAAAAAATCGTTTCAATTTACTTTCTTTCCGAGATTAACAAGAAATGATAATTGAAACCAATGTAGTTTACGTATGCCTAAGTGTTTTTTAAGTAATGAATTGTGCATGTCTTAGATTTTAAAACTAGAAGGAAAATATATTTCAAGGACTTATACTATTTCTTAAAAAAATTAAACTTAATAATACAAAATATTACTTTCAGAAATAAATTTAGATAGATACGAGTTCATAACGACAAACCGCGGCACGAAATTGATAAAAATTGGTAACTACACATATAGTTTACAAAGAGCGCATGGCGTCAAGCAGCGGTGGTTCTGCTCCACTCATCATTCGAAGAAATGTAAAGCCTATTTAACTATAGTTGAAGGTGATATTGTGTTATTCAAAAATGAGCATTCCCATTAAAATAATTGCCTATTGCACTCCTACAAATGTTGAATAATGTTTATAGATTTTGATGTTCTTAAAAGTGCATTATATTTTTTTGGAATCAATAAAATCTTATTAATTCGTTTTCCGAATTCAAATATTGTTTTTTAATTATATATTATTTATTAACATAAACATAACATACTTTCACGCCTTTTATTCCCCGGAGGGTTAGGCAGAGGCACCAGCTCAAGAGCCGGACGCAAGTTTAGCCGAGTTTATATTATTTATCGACTGCTCCGTGGCTCAGTTGGCAGTGATGTGGACTGAGTAAGCGTGAGCACCCGGGTTCGATTCCTGGGCGGGACGAATATTGATATAATGAATATCGATGTTTGTTTCCGGTCTGGGTGTGATGTTCGTCTCTGTGTGTGTTTCGGGCGCCCTAGATACAGGTTCTTCCTAGTTAGGGGCTCTGAGTGTGATGTGTAAAAAAAAAAAAAAAAAATAATATGCTTAAATTATTAAACAGAACGTTGTTAATTATTTATACGTCATTTGCACGTAGAGTCTGCGCCAGCCCAGGTAAGTCTGCGCGTGACTGGGGTCGTCCTATTTGTATTTATTATACATAGACATAGGCATAGATTTATTTGCACACACAATACAGACACATAGTACATATTCAGAGATTCAAAAAGGTAAGGTAGGTTCAAAGTATTTTTATATGTAGATATTGTGGGTGCAAAATGGCTCTGTCTCAGCAGCTCTGACTTTACCTTTTTCTAAGGCGGGAAAACTCCTAACGAGTACCCTGCAGCCCCGGGAAGAGCCACAGGGTTATGTGGTGTTCGCACCCACTACAACACTTCCGGTGTCCATCTCGGCTGTCAGCAAAGGGGGTCACTGGAGATCTTTCGATCTTTATGTTCAACTCCTCGACATATTTATACATATTTCACTCGCCATTCAAAACAAATTGATAGGTGACTAAATGATTGGCAATCGGTGCATATCTGGTGCATATTTTGACCGCGCGCAGACTAAACTGGCACGCACTCTATGTAATTTGTAAAAGCATAGTTTTTTTGTTTGGTGTTTCTTAAAGAACGAGCATACTCATTAGGCATTAATTTATATGTTTAAATAAGATTCCACAAATAATTATCCCCTTTTTTGAGTTATCTATACTATACGTGGCTTTGTGGTGGCAGCTTCGAGCACTCTCTCTCTCTCTCGCATCTCCTATGGATGTCGTAAAAGGCAACTAAAAGAACAACCGAACGACCGAAAGTTATGTCTACTGCGATCGCCAACTCGCCTGCCAAGCGTGATGCGATTATATCGTATCGACACATTTGTAAAATACCTTTTTTTACTGAAGGCCGCATTTAGGGGCACGCGGAGAGTTGCGCAGGGCGTCGTGCGGGGCGTGCTGCGATTAAATCAAACGTATAGCAATGTATGAGACCGTTTACAGAGACGCGTTGGCGGGCAAAAGGCCCCGCGTCGTTCAACGCTTTAAAAAACAAAACATAGTCCTATGTTCGATATCGTATAGGGAATCGGAGCCCGCACGACGCCCCGTACAACGCGCCGCGTCTTCGTAAAGGAAGCCTAATGGTTATTATAATTTTCAGATGATACTCTACCTCAGTATGTGAGGTCTAAACGCGGTACAACCCAGTTGATAAGAGTCGGTGGATACACATTCTGCCACCAAATGTCAAAAGGAGTAAAACAACGCTGGTTCTGCTCTACGCATCACTCGAAACAATGTAAAGCTGCTTTAACATTAATTGATGGTCACATAGTGCTGTTAAAAAACGAGCACACTCATTAGGAATTATTTTCAGTATGTATAAATAAGATTAACCAAACACGTAACCGTTTTATGACTAGTAATGTTTCGTACGGTTAGGAAAAATGTGTGTCATGGCCTGGACAAATATTGGTTCATTGAAAAATAGTCAAAATGGTACTCTAGTAAAAAATTATCACTTATGAATAAGAAACATTATTGAATAAAATCACTTTTTTACTTTTAATTTTTTGTTGAAATTTTTTTTACGTGACTTGTATAGTTAAATGTTTTTTACGTGTTAAACATCTGAACATCATAAAGATAGCTCTGTAAGCGCTTTCAATAAATAACTTGTAGAGCTTTGTAATTTTTATTTGTTATTTAATTTTATTGGCTTACATATTATGTCCAGGAATCTCGGCCAAACAGTCTCTTTCTAGGCACAACAAGAAAAGTAAGTCGAAAGACGCATTGTCATAGCTGGAATATTTATTGGTCGTTGAAAGAGCTAATGAAGGTAAACTGATACCTTTAAAAACGTAAACTGATGAACATGTGCAATCTCCCCATCCTCACCTACGGAGCTTAGACTTGGTTGACTGAGATGCAAAAGACAAAGTCGACAATCGGGGTTTACCAAAAAGAGCGCAGAATTCTCGGGGTCCAGTTGATTGAACGCGTCCTAAACACTGCCCTGTATTAGTATTACCGCCGCTTTTGTAATATTTTGCTTTTCGTCCTCTTTGCTACTCTCTCTCTACTCTAAACTCTAGCTAGAGGACGAAAAGCAATGTTGCAAACTTGGCCGTATAGTACCTCTGCGCTCCATGACCAGCATTCTAAATGTTTCTGAGAAAGCTGTCAGTTATGTTACCAGTAATAAATAACACAATTATATCTACATATTTTCTTAAAGCATTCATGTATGAATTGAAATGTGAGTGCTATAATTTATTGGTTTTAGTTTTAATGAGTAACACGACAAAATTAAGGTCAGAGCTAACTTGAACTAATCATATACTAATTTTTAGGTAGTCAATCTCATGCAGGTCTGTCTATTTCAAGTAATGAAAGTGGGATTCAAATAATAACATCACAAAGAGGAAAGTTAGTACTAGTACGAGCAGGCTACAAATATAACGAACAACGACAGACTAAAGATGGTTCCAGTGTATGGAGGTGTTCGAAGAGAACTAAATGTAAAGCGATACTTATAATTGCAAACAATAATACTGATTTAATTCGAGATGACAAGCACACATGTGACCCGTTCGAAAATACTTAATTTTGCTGTTATTGATACTAATTTATAATCATAGTTATAAATTATTATTGTTTTCATAGTCAAAGGGAAAGACGTTAATAATTAATAAGATAAATAATTTTCAAAATATTTATATATAATTTTCAAAATTTCTCAAAATATTCAAAAAAAAATGTTTTTGGATATTTTGAGGTAAGTAATGGATATTAAAATACGGTTGAACTTTGTTTGTAAACCGTGGCATATTGCGTTTAGTTTAAAGCATTTGACACTTAGTTATCCCAGGAAATAACGGAGTTATAACCAAAAATAGTTATTGAAAAAACACTACTGTGTCACTTTTGTATAACTTATGTGTTACTATTGCGTCACTTTTGCGTCATTATTGTCTCACTATAACACAAAAGACTATGTCACGTCACACAATAGTATTATATAGCCTCATCTATAATGATTAATGTTTTTCATTATATAAATATAAAGAGCTGAAGAAGACAAGAGCTTTATATATTTTTTTTTTATTTGGAAAATTTAATAATAAACGTGACAATAAACGTGATGATTGTTATATATAATTTTTGGCAGATGTTTTTTTTTATTGCAAATTGTTGCAATTTCTTACCAAAAAAAGACACATAACGGGTTGGTGGGTGAGACAGGCATAAGAATTGGAAATCAAATCTCTAAATAAAATGTTCATGTACAATAATTATATATTTGTTTATACTACTTATTTTTTTTAAGATACTCTATTTTAAAACACCGTTATGGAAAAACCTTTACACATAAATTGTAAGACTGTTGCGTCACTTTTGCGTCACAGTTACACAAAATACTGTTGTATCACTATCAATCAATACATAGTATAAAACAAAGTCACTTTCCGCGCTTGTCCCTATGTATGCTTATATCTTTATCTTTATCTATCTGAGAAACGGATTTTGATGCGGTTTTCTTTAAAATATAGAGTGATTCAAGATGAAGGTTTATAAGTATTTATACATGCACAAAATAATTAAAAGTTTAGGCGGTACGAAGTTCGCCGGGTCGACTAGTTGTGTTATAATTGACAATTTCGGCGTCCTTACCCTAATATAAAAATCATAACCTAACAAGTTCTGTGTTTTATTTTAAAGGTGAAAAATATGAGGTTATAACCTCAATACGCGGAAAAGAACTGATAAAACTGGGCAGCTACACTTTTGGCTTTCACAGTTTCGCGCGAAATACAGGCAAACAAAGATGGATCTGCACGCTCCGAACCTGCCATGCTAGCCTTTGTGTATTTGATGGAAAAATTATTCGCTCTCGAAATGTGCATAATCATTAAAGCAGTCAGAAATATGTTCTAATTCATTATAAAGAAGCTTCCTTGGTAGATGCGATGCTACGAACCTACGCAGAAATATAATGCTACGGTTTTCTTAGCGTAGCTGCTACAATAGCTACAGCGTAGCAAAGTCACATAGTGTTGGTTTATGAAACAATCGTTTTGCAATAACTATCGTATGGAACTGGTCGTCTTAAGTCAACTGCATTTTTGCTACCATAAATTAGGGAAGGTTATGACATCAAATAATTCCGTCACACAACTATAATGGCAACAAAATTTCGCCTTACCTGATTCGGTACTAATCTAACAATAAAGGTAGTGTGTACACCTTGTATATTTTTAAAATGTTAATAGATTAACTAAAAATAAGTAAAACGAGATGTTTGAAAATTATTTAAATGAATTTTAATAATTTTAGTAGTTTCGTAAGTTATTTGGTAGCTTTTAACTTGTGTATGTAAAAAAAATATTTGCCATACAGATGAACGAATATTATTTCAGCATCACACCAATTGGGGTTTGAAATAATTAGTTCCCGCCGCGGCAAACCTCTTTTGAAAGTTGGGAACTACAACTATTACCTAGGATACGCTGGAATTAACAAGGAACATTGGCTATGCTCGAAACATAAAAGCTGTAAAGCTTCTCTCTACAAAGTTGGTGATAATTTGATATATACCAATAAATATCATAATCATTGAGTTAAATGAAAAACTTAAATAAAAAACTAAATTTAGATTTTATCCTTACATTTCTGAAATAATAAAAAACGACATACTTCCTATAAATAATTCAGTGTTTTGTGTAGTATTTTTTATATTATCCTGCTTTAGCAACCCAAAGAACTATTAAACCCAAAAATACGTATAATTATCTGCCCGCCCCTATAACTTTGGCTTTGAAGAGAAAACAAGCATTAAAAAATATATTATAAAAGTAATAAATACAGATTTTTAACTAGCTTTTATATAAATTTTATATTACTAACCTAAAACTTTTACAGGAAATCCTGATCCTGTGATCATCACTTCTCAACGAGGAAAAAAATTAATAAAAATGCAAAATTTCACCTACAGTTTGCATACAAAAGCAGGAGCAAAGGAGCGCTGGCATTGCTCCACTCATCACTCCAAAAGATGCAAAGCATATTTTATTATGATTGAAAATGAAATTGTTTCAATGCAAGATGAACACATTCACTAAACTAATTCAATAAGTATTAAAAAGGATGTTGTAGGGCTTTCACAGTCATGAATAAACCCTTATAGTGTAGCTTTATCATTCTGTATGATCTTATGTTATTGTCATTTAAACCTAAAAAGAACCCGAAATTGCCAATAAACGAAAAGTATTACATATTTTACTTTTTAATGGCTTTAAATTTGGGCTTGAAGAGAAATAAAAGCATTAAAAAAATATTATAAAACTATGTGATGATTAAACTCTTTAACCACCATGCATTTTCAGTGGAAGCAAGGTTTGTGACCAGCAGCCGTGGCACAAGGAACCTTATATTGAATGGGTACAAATTTTACAGTAAGGCTTCTGCGGGTCCAAAGCAACTTTGGGTATGCTGTAGTAACAAGTACCACAGGTGTCGAGCTGTCATCTATACTTACGATGACGAGATTGTTAGCGGCCGGAATGCTCATACACATTGATTGTTTATCATAAAGACGAGCGTCCACCGCCAACTTAACTCAGATAGTTTAGTTTATCTCCCAGTTTTTGTATTAAGCGTAGCTTAGGTGGCATATTTTGTTGATTGTTCGGTGGACACATATGTATGAAAAACTGGCTAAATTAATCGAGCTAAGCATACCTAGGCGAGTTTAGTTGGCAGTGGACGCTTGGCTTTATATGCGCAAGTAGGGTAAGCAGTACAATGATTGGCCCCTTAAGAAAAGTTTTGACTTTGAACATTTCTATGTGCCAAATAAGGTTCAAAATTGAAAAACTGTTAATGTAGGATGGTAGCTCATTTATCTGAGAATAAGATTAAACCACAGGAATCGTTATTTGCTACCTTATAAACAACTTTATCAATAAAAATATAAAAATGTAGCGAAAAGTACAGTCATTGGCAGGGTATGTACAAAAATTGGCATACCCTAGTACAATGATTGGCATGACAATCATTGTACTTTTTGGGCATTGGCATGGCCAATCTTTATACTTTCCTAGGCCAATGACTATACTGATCCATTAAATTATTCAATAATGATGCCCAGACAATATTTTTTTGAGCTCAAAAATGAAAGGTACCCTTCATATACCTAAAATCGCACTATTATCTCTCGGAAATAAGAATACTAAATAAACAAGATAAAATAAAAAGAACATAATCAAATTGGTGAATTATTTAACTACAAATTTAGTACAATGATTGGCATAGGGAAAAGTATAATGATTGGCATGGCCAATCACACAAAAGTACAATGATTGGCCCTGCCAAAATCTAGTTCCTCTGATTTTATTAAATAAAAAGATTTAGCATTTTAAACGCAATTGTTGATAAGATTTGATTTAATATTTAAATATAAATAATATTAAAAAGCAAAAAATACAATGATTGGCATAGATGCCAATCAACTGATACTTCATACTTACCACAGGTACTAATGTTGGCCTACCTATTTTTGAGGTTAATCTTTAGTGTTTTTCACGAATTACCGTAAATAAACCTGAATTGAAGTGTAATAAACATATATGGAAACATATATTGCAATTTAAACAAGAAGAAAACGAGTAAAACCATTCTAAAAGTTACGTACTTCTTACGATTTTCATAAGAAAACACACCCTCTGTTGTAGTCCAACACAAAGTATTTTTTTAATCAATTGCTAGCTGTTGCATTAAAAAACTATTAATTTCGTTGTAGAGTGTTTTAAATAAAGAAAAATATAAATATTTTTTCATTTCTGGTATATAAATACAACTCTTAATAAATAGATTTTTCATTGAAGGGGCCAATCATTGGAGGGGGGCCAACATTAGTACTGCTTACCCTATATAAAGCCAAGCGTACATGTGGCATTGGTATGTGGCATGGGCTGATGTAATGAAA
Source organism: Euspilapteryx auroguttella (assembly GCA_951802225.1). Taxonomy (NCBI): domain Eukaryota; kingdom Metazoa; phylum Arthropoda; class Insecta; order Lepidoptera; family Gracillariidae; genus Euspilapteryx; species Euspilapteryx auroguttella. Next base: position 2,592,503 of record OX637649.1, on the reverse strand, counting down.
TTGCTTGAAAGCAACGAAAAAACTTATTTTAGATGTTTTATTTTATCAATAAATATATAGATTTATATTTTAATATAGGTTACATAAAATTTTTGTTGATAGCTTTGGTCATTTACTTGGAGCAATATTTGTTTTGTTTACAAAAGATATTCCATGCAATGAATAAAGAAAAATATCTTTATTTTTTGTTTACTTCTCCTGATGTATCTGTATCTTGGTAGACATTTTTTTTGTTAAATTATATCAAAGATAGTGTATTTTAAAAGACACAAGTAAATTTATTTTAATAGAGCGTGGTGAACTATGGGTAGCATACCGGCCTCCCAAGACAAGGCACTTTAAACTATCTACTTAAACTTTAAACGTGTGTCTTACTCTCGTGACATATTTAAATTTCATAATGAGAAATTCAGAAAGTATAAAATGGATCAGATTTATGAAAGCTGTTGTTCACTTTTTTATGTAATGTGTATTTACAAGTTCGTCATCATATCAACTGATGCGGATTTTTATGGAATTCCAAGATCCGATTGATCGGAGTCCAATAGAAACCTACTTTTCAATAACAAAAGTAATAAGTAAAGTAAGCAAATATACTTCAACTCATATTTATACTTTTTAGATAATACTGCGAAATTCGTTCTCTCACGTCGAGGAAAAACACTAATAGAGCTCGACGGGTACAGATACCGCTGCCAAGGGGTCTACAACGAGAGGGTCAGGTGGCCTTGCTCCACTTGCTCCCAACTGCGATGCCCAGGAGTAGTGTACACACGAAAGAACACAAACTTCATAGTGTCCGTCAAAGATAATCATAATCATCCGAAACCTAATTTTTCATATAATAGAATAGAATAGAATAGTCGCACCCTATCCCCATAGGTGACGTAAAAAGGAATAGCCGAAGGACGGGCAGCAGCGCTCTTCGTTGAAATACTTGAATAGCTACACTACGATCGCCAACCCGTCTGCCACGCTTGGCGATAATGATAACTTCCTCTACAATGTTTGTCCTTTTGGCAATCTCTTGAAGAGACTTGTGTTCAGCAGTTGACGGTAATGGTGTTAAGGTTTATATATCGGGAACTGATATGAATTTCAACTTACATAGGTAATTGGAATGAAGGTTGATAAATGCTGAAAATATATGCCATCGATTGTTTGTCATCTTGTAATAGATATGTTCTTTTCTTTATTAGAATCGGCAGAATGACATTCGACATAAGCATTAAGCATCTCCTAATTTGTTATATGTATATTGTAGTATTATATAGTTTAAAACTAATTATTATTAAATCATAATCAATTATCATAGGTTAATTTTAGTAATGTAATGAGAAAAATAAACAATAAAAAAATAGTGTACCTAATATTTTTAATTTTCGTTGTTTGGTTCATATCAAATGATGCAGACTTGTTATAGGAATCAAGGTATAACAAGAAGCATAATAAAAATACTCAATGATATGAACATTACACTAACTGATATATTTTCTTCCCAGGTGCAACTGCAAAATTTGTCCTGTCACGTCAAGGGAAAACACTGATAGAGCTTGATGGGTTCAGGTACCGCCGACACCAGGTCTTCAACAAGAAGGTCAGATGGGCTTGCTCCAGCGCCGGTCGGCTGCGGTGCCCGGCGGTGCTGCACACTCGGGAGAACTCCGACTACATAGTGTGCATCAAAGACAATCATAATCATCCGGCACCGAATCTTGCAGTTAATGTTATTCAGATTTAGTTCAATTAATAAGCGAATTAATAAGGTCTATTCATTGACGAAATACTTTTTAAAATTTATGGTTGCATTTTTTTTATTTGTTTTGTTTTTACTTCATAAGCTGTAGCTGCAACGCAAAGCTGACATATTTTTTTATGAAATACTAGAGGCTGCCCCGCGGTTTCACTCGCGTAGATTTCTCATTAACACAAAAATCCATTTTATTCCCGTTCCCGTGGGAATTTCGGGAAATCCTTTCTTAGTGCTCACCTACACTCCCTAAGGAACCTACATGCAAAATTTCAGCCCGCTACGCCCAGTAGTTTCGGCTCTGCGTTGTCTGTCAGTCAGTCAGTCAGTCAGTCAGTCAGTCAGTCAGTCAGTCAGTAACGGAAGAGTTTTATATATATTGATTATTAAGAGGGCTTTCATTACGATACTAGCGCCAATCTTGAAAAAAAATCTTCTTACTGGCTACTTTTAGAAACAACAGTATATTTTTTAGAACTTTAATCTGAAAGCTACACTGTGCCTTAAAAAGTTCTAAGCAAAATTATTCTCGTAGTGCATCATCATTGACGCATAATTTTGATTTCGACCATAGTTTAGAAAATATACTTTTTTTTTTTCGAAATTAGCGCTAGTATCGCCGCGAAAGCCCTCTAAACACTTCCATTAATATTTTATTAATTTACCTTGTAATCTTTAAAATTATTATTGATTTTAGTTCATAAGGAAAAGAAATAATGTATTTGTAAATTGGTCGATAATATTAAAATATTTTTGTATACACTAGCTACTCAATACTTTTTTTTTGTATAATTATTACTTTTGCATTAATAATGAAATGAATACACAATGATTTTTAATTCTCTAAACATGTGGCATATTATGAGAAATATAATTTCTCTGGTAAACTAGCTTCTAAACAGATCCTTAAAAAAAGCTTAAAATATTCGTTTTATTAATTTAGTTAATTACCTATTGCAGAAATAATCATTCGTAGTCGTTAATAGTAGCATTATTTAAATAACCTGGTTTTTGTTCAGGAGAAATAGTTTACCGGACGTCAAGACAAGGACGGCAAATCCTCGAGATAAACGGCTATAGATATAGACGTCGCTGCAAGGCCTCTAATAACAATATAAAATGGGATTGTACGTCTGACAGATGTAAAGCGTACGTCATTATGACTGCCAACAATACTTTGTCGTTCATCGAGGACATCCACGCTCATGACATACCACGAATTCCGGACTACCCATTAGCTGATCATGATCAGAAAGAATTAAAAGATCATATGTTTGTTAAGGGGAGTAAAAGGAGGACTTGCACAGGATGTTATGTGAAACTTCGTCGTCTGTACTCTACTAAAGCAGCTAGGTCAAAAGCAAAGAAAATTTTAACTATCTGCGACATTTGCCAAAAGTCCTTCTGTTTATCCTGCTTTAACGAGAAACATCATCCCGATAGAATAAGTAATTAATTTAATAAAAAAAACAAAATAAAATATAAAAACCTAAACAACTAATAATAATAATAATAACTGTAGTTTGTGTAAATAGGTAGTAAGTTACGTTTAAAACAGTTAAAAAGTTTTTTTGTAATTACTTTACATCAATTACATTTTATTATTATTACAATCAGTTTACATTGGCTTTTATTTACTTACACAACAATTCTATTTATAAAAATGTTTTTTACCTGGCTAATATGGTACCCTAATTCTACCACGCATAGTTAAAGTACGTAGTTATTTTTAAAATGGTGTTTGTTTGATTGTTTGACGGTATAATTTATTTCAGGAAGGGCTAATATATCTTTCTCAGCTCGAGGGGTCCAGTCCCTTCATCTGTTTGGCTATCGGTTCACAATCCACCGGAAACGGAACCAAGATGGCGGAAGCATCATACGGTGGCAATGTGCCCATAAATGGAAGCGGTGTAATGCCTATGTCCGGACTTTTGATGATGTAATCGTGAAGTATGTCACCAATCATAACCACCCCGCTGATGAATTGCCACCTAGCAATTTATATTTTGATGTTTAACTAGTGCACCACGAGCATATGTATATAGAAAATTTTTTTTATTAGAATTATTGTAAAAAATAAATATTTATCTAAAAAATAGAATAATTTATTTAATATATTTTTTTTATTTTGTATAATAAAATACTGGAAAACAATTTCAAGAAACCATAGTTTTTTTTTTTAATAATCTATCTACTATCTACTGTAATATGTATATAAAACTCAATCGTGGTGTGTTTGTCTCGCTAAAACACGAGAACGGCAGGGCCGATCTAGCGACCTTTACACTGGATTATTTTTCATCTTATCGACTCGCAATCGCTTGCATTGAAACGCTCACGCAAGGCAACACATAAACTACTTCCAGACTTTTACTTTTACAACTCGTCAGAGATCCCACTAAGTAATTCACTCCTATTTCTATAGGAACAGCCAAATTCGTCCTTTCCCGCAACGGCCTCACTCGGCTGATTCAACTAAACGGCTGGACGTACACAGCTAGTGGGGTGCCAAGAAACAAGACATCAATGAAAATAAGATGGCGCTGCTCTAACAACAACAGATGCCGCGCTTACCTCCACACTGTTGACAACGAAATAATTAAAATATTCGAGGAGCATTGTCATGAGAAGAAGCATTAGGTCCTTACATATGAAAGCAACAAGCGACAAGTTGGCTCCTTGTCACGTTGATAATAAAGCATAAACTCGTGGGTCCGGCTCTTGAGATGGTGCCTCTGCCTAACCCTTCGTGACATTATGTATGAATTATGTACATATGAAATAGGCGTTTTGTGTGGGGAAAAACATTTTTTTTTTAAATTATAGTAAGTATGTCGCATTGCTATCACTTTTGGCATCTTATAGGTTGAGTTCATTTATCAATATCAATATATATAAAACTCTTCCGTTACTGACTGTCTGACTGACAGACAACGCAGAGCCGAAACTACTGGGCGTACAAAGCTGAAATTTGGCATGTAGGTTCCTTAGGGAGTGTAGGTGAGCACTAAGAAAGGATTTTCCGAAATTCCCACGGGAACGGAAAAAAACGGGATTTTTGTGTTTATGAGAAATCTGCGCGGGAAATACCGCGGGGCAGCCTCTAGTCAATATATATAAAACTCTTCCGTTACTGACTGACTGACTGACAGACAACGCAGAGCTGAAACTACTGGGCGTAGAAATCTGAAAATTGGCACGTGCGTTCCTTGGAGGGTGTAGGTGAGCACTAAGAAGGGATTTCCCGAAATTCCCACGGGAACGGGAAAAAACGGGATTTTTATGTTTATGAAAAATCTGCGCGGGAAATACCGCGGGGCAGCCTCTAGTTGTAAATATATAATAGTAAATAATGGTTGATTACATAAAATAAAAGATTAAGGGTTCCTTTTTTAACTATGGAACTCGAATTAAATGTGCTTTTTATTTGTTCATTTTTATAATGGACTAACCTTTACCTGTACATCTGTATCTAAAGAGTTATGCATATTATTATTAGACGAAATTTAAATCGGTTATAATACATTAAAATTATTGTAAATGAAGTGACTTTTTTGTCTATTAGGTATGAGATTACCTCAATATAGTACTTAATTAAAAAAAAAAACAAACAAAAATCTACACAAACACCCGTTGGTCTAAGAACAAAGATTCCAATAGTACATAATTTAATCCTGGTTTATAATCTTTTTAACAACGTGTGTTTCAGTGGAGTACGTTTTGTCGCAACGAGGCAAACCATTGTTGAAATTCCGAGGCTACACTTACTCTGCTTTAAAAACAGGCAAAAGCTTCAAGACTAAATGGAGATGCTCTACTAACCAGCCGAACGGGTGTACGGCGAGTATTGTCACCTGGAAGGAAGACATCATTTCCATATCTGATGAACATAATCACCCTCCTGCAGCAGCCATCGGTCGCGGCGCGATCTAAGGAACACCCCATCAAGAAAACAATATCATTTCATGACCTATTGGGATTATGAATAATGTAATCTCTAACAAAATACTGAATAGACATAGCCACAATAAACGATCTAGCGCGAACTTCTACATTTCCGACCTCAAAAAATATGCCTATAATAATAATATGAATAAATAACTGATTAAATAAAATTATTTCTTATTGTGACTTAAGCCACATTGAATTAGTTGATCAACTTGCAATGCAACTACATAACAAGTATTTTTAAGGATTGCACTATATATAGTTTTTGCTTTAATAGTTAGTAAATTGATAAAGCAGAAAAAGTAGTGTATTTTAATTGTATTGCCAAACAACAAAATTCTAACTACTTCCAAAAAAGATGTTTGAAGAGTTAGATAAGCTGATCGTTCACAGTGCATTTACATCAACCGAGCGAAAGCTCATAAAAAAAGTAATGCTCTAAGTACCTTTAATATTTGATGGAGTGGCGATAGAATGAGCATGCTCTCGGTTCGAAGGGCAAGGCAGTAGTCAGTTTGCCTGAGCCGCTTGGTGGGACCCTGAACTACCTCGCCTCTCGCAGTATAAGATACTTTACCAAATAATAAAAATAGGGTGCATTCACATACAAAGCTGGTAAAAAGCGCTTGTCGGCGCTGATTCGTAAAATGTATGCGGGCATTCGCGCTAGTCTATGTGTTTTCTATACATTTTTCGAACGAGCGCCAACAAGCGCTTGTTATCAGCTTTGTACGTGAATGCACCCTAAGGTTTCAATACCAATTAGATTAAATAGTCTGATTGACCTTTAATAAGTGATGTCTTGTATCCGATATTAAATAAATATTTTTTTACTTTTTTTTAACTTTGTTCATATATATGCACCATCAGAGTCGTCTCTATCAAATCGTTTAAATCTTATTAATCAAACTTTTTCCAGCAAAGTTCATTATCTCACAACGAGGAAAGAAGTTGATTCAACTAAACGGCTTTACGTACACGAATAGCGGTAAAACAACTTTAGCTTCCGGCAAAACTAGATGGCGCTGTTCAACCGACCATCACCGGAAGTGCCACGCGTTCATCCACACTTTGGGAGAAGATATTGTATCGGTTTATGATAAACACAATCATGAGCCAAAACAGAGATTATAGTTTGAAACGCTTATATTACATATATTTATTAAAGCGAACTTTCTTCACAATGTTTGTGGTTGTGATGTAACAATCTATGATGGAGACCTATGCCCAGCAGTGGACGTGTATAGGTCGTGTTGTAATGAATGAATGAATATAGAAAGGTGAGATCGTTACCGCCTCAAATATTTTTGTAGATTTTAATTTTTAAATGACAAAGAATATTTATTATATTAGGAGACCGAGTGGTCACAGATTTGCTATGATATTTTCGTCATGAACCTACCAATGTACCGACGTTTTATTAAAATTATGTAATTTTAACTTTCCTCAGTATAATTTCAAGCGAAAGACTTACTTTTTTTATCCCTATGAAAAAAAACTTAAGATCCCTTATGGCTTTACTAACAATAAGCATAGTAGGACTGGATTAAAGGTTTCAAGTACCTAATTAGATTAAACAAAAATCACACGATTCAGCTTAAAAATATATTTTTATTGTCTACAGACTCCGAATATAGGACCTCTCAGAAAGGCAATCTACATGGATAAAAACAAAAAGAACATAACACCAGACGGCAAGTCGAAGAGTACATGGAAATTCTCGACTCACCAGGGTAGGCAGGAAAATTGCAAAGCCAAAGTGTTCGTGATCAATGAAATGAAGGTTATAATATCACATTACCATAACCATCCACCAGTTCATCGGAGTGGCATTAACTGTATCTACTAAAGTTTGTGCATTAGCATTTCCAATAACAATGTAAAAAAAAGTAAAAAGTTTGTATTGAGTAGATGATTTTAAAAGTTTAGTAAGTGGTGTCCACAAGTACAGTGGCCGACTAGGAGGCCATAACAGATTTGTCTATGGTTTCGTCAGCCCTAGACTGTATTACCAAAGAGCAAGAGCTATTTTGCAATACAGAAGTACATACAAGAAGTATTTGTTACATTCAGGAAAAGGTTACAGTACCTATTTTAACCTCTTCTCGTTCTCAGTTTGTGTGTGTGTCAATTTATTGAAGGCGGGTCTCTTTTTTAATAAAAAAAAACTACTTATGTAATGTTTTTTAATGTATTTTTAGCAGAGATCGAATATAGGACCTCGCACAAAGGCAATCCGTTATTAATCCACAATGGCTACTCATACTACATGGATCATCTCAAAAGGAACAAGCCGTTCGGAGAAGAAACGAAGACTGCATGGAGATGCTCCACTCATCAGGGCAAGAGACGGTGCAGGGCCAGGGTCCTCGTGATCAAAGACAATCTAATTATAATACATTCCCATAACCATCCACCTGTGGTTGACAGGAAAAATATTAAAGTTGAAGATCGAAAAGATTTCGTTAAAAGCTAGTGTGAAGATTTTATGATAGGTATTGAATTTAAGTTTTTTTGGTGGTAATGGTTTTCTGTTGGAATAAACTGATATTGATAGTCACATCAAAATTAAAGCTTGATGAAACCGTAGCGTTAAATCTTTCCTTACTGCTGTTTACAGGGACATTTTATATAGGTACAAAAACCCTGTAGTTGACTTTATACCCTTTTATAATTTTCAGATGTATTTTAGGAAAGAGTTTGTTGATGGCAAAAAAAATAAAAAATATGTTGAGTTAGCGTTCAATACTTTACCCAAAATTGTTATAATCAATCCTCGCAGTAATAAAAGTCTTTTCTACTATGAACAAGTTATTTTGAATCTCTAACAATATGAGATCATTAATTTCATATTATTCATACAAGCGACATTCTTAGTCAATTAACTTAACTAATATTTCAGAGCAAGTGCAATTCACTACCTCCGCTCGGGGTAGACCTCTTCTTATCCACAACGGATACTCTTACTACAAAGAAAAGTGTAGATCTTCTAAACCCTGGACCTTGGAGAAGACATCCTGGAGGTGCTCAACACACCAGGGCAGAAGAGGGTGCAAGGCCAGGGCTACCTTAGTCAAGGATGAGATCCTGTTTGTGCTAAGGGATCACAATCATTCACCACCCCCTCAACCGACCTTTGATGCAATGGTTTAATAGTCGTTGTAGGGACGCAGTACTTATTTTGTGATAATTTTTTTATGACTTATACAAATTTCAAGCGTAAAACGTTCAATAATAAAAATTTATAATTTTGTCGTTACAATTTTGTTTTCTATCCTGTGATGTTTTCTAATACAAAGATTCTAGGCAAAGGCCCTCTTAATCCAAATATATATTTTTTTTTAAACAATCTACATAAATAACTTATGTCTTGACTCTTGATTATCAAGTCCTCATCTATGAAGATGTGGGATGGGATGAAACAGTAGATTGAACGTTAATGTTTTGATGTCTGATTGAACCGTCTGATACAACCTTTATGACCTAGAATATTTTAATTTTGAATAGCTCACGAAAACTATGTACTATACTTGGACTTCGGGAAAATAACGGTTGCAAAAAAACGATTCGAATTCGAAACGAAACGAAGAAATAGAAACAAACATTATGTAATTTTCAGACATTATTTTATTTATATCAAAAATCAAAGAGATTAACTTTAATATCAACGATTCCAAAAATTCTTATTTACATGGAAAGCGCGGTAACAAGTATGTAAGACGCCAAGAAATGTTTCAAATTCAAAATTGATGATCATTGCAGCACGAGTTACTTTATATTTTTTGTGCCTTAAACACACTACCCTTTTATTTTAAATAGCCCTTATTCATATATAAGTAGTTGACTACTTTATATTTAAAACTAAAACCGAACAAAATTACTCGTTACAGATTCCTACAAAGCTACGCTACGCATATGAGCTACAAAATATTCAAATTATTAAAAAATGTTTGATAAAACCGGTCATAGGTTGCAGCTCGTTTTCCATTATCTTTACAATATTTTTTATAGTCTTCATGAATGTCTTTTATGTTTTTTGGTTCTTCTAGTTTAGGTATGGATGCTAAATAGTTAACGATACTTTTTTTGTAGGCATTTCGGTGTCCATGTCTTCCACGTTTGTCAATATCAAGTTGACCCGCTGCTCTCTTTCCCAGTACAGTTCTAATAGTCCTAGTAGAAATATCTAAAGTGTTAGTAAAAAAACTTTTACACACCCGAATATTTTGATCTTTATTTTTCAGGTAGAAAGCGTTGTTGTAACTTCTTAATTTTCTTTCACCGTCATTTATGCGAATGTATCGATACTTTGGCATAATAGTTTGCATAGAGTTAGAAATAAAATGTCTTTGCAGATTCAAATCACCTAATGCCCAATAGGACTTGAAGATTTCTTTTCTCTGCGCATCTGAAAACATTTGAGAGCATTTCAACTTGCATTTATTGGAGCATGCTTCCTTCACTGTTTTCTCAGGTATGAATTTGTTTGATCTTGTCACGTAAGACTTTCCAGTATTTCTGGCTGTTTTTAAAACATTAGCTTTCCATTTTTCTGCTTTTTTAGTTCTTCTTCCCTTATTTTTTTTATTTCTACTAGTTCTGGTGTTGCTTTGACTATATGCGGATTCGATATCTTCTAAGTCTTCGCTTCCTGTTACTGACCGACTGTCTGAATCTGAAACAATCAGGTATAGTATAACATATTAGGATCATTATTTATAATGCTCCTGTTGTTCTACCGTTTTTTTTACTATACTTCATTCAAATCTATAATTTACTATCAAACTAACTCTAGCAGTTTGGAATATGATAAATTAATATTAAAACAAACTTTATCTTTTAATAATTTATTACGTATTTAAATGTATGGCTCGTTCCTGCGCTGCTGTCTGTGTCTTCCGCGTCTGTCAGTAAGATCTCCCTCAGATTTCTTTTCTAATACAGTAGTAATAGCTCTTGAAGTAATATCTAATGTATTCTTAAAAAAAGATTTACACACCCTTATATTTTTTAGGAAAAATGCGTTGTTATAACTTCTTGATTTTCTTGTACCATCACTTATACGAGTGTATCGATACTTTGGCAAAATAGGTTGCAAAGAGTTAGAAATGAACTGTCTTTGCAGTTTTAAATCACCCAATTCCCAATATGATCTGAAAATGGCACTTCTCTGCTCATTTGTAATCTTTTCAGAGCATTTCAACCTGCATTTCTTAGAACATGCTTCTTTCACTGTTTTTTCAGGTATAAACTTGTTTTTAGTTGTGACATAAGACTTTCCTGTGTTTCTGGCCTTTCTCAACAGATTAGCTTTCCAATTATCAACCCCTTTAGTCGTAGGACGTCCTCTTCTTTTTTTATTACGATTGTTTCTGTTGTCGTTATCGCTGTTCGATGATTCGCAATCACTGATATCTTCGCTTCCTATCTGTGACTGGTTGCCACATAAATCTGAAACAATTGTTAACAAATCAGAATCATTCTGCTCAATTTATTTTTATCTTGTCTAGATTATTACTAACTTGTCTTGATTTTTATTAACATGCTATCACTTTCAGCACAATTTCTTCTGAAAGTGTGTGTGTGTGTGTTTTTCTGTTATTAGTTAATAGACGGTCAGTGCTAACATGGTCAGAGCTAATTGCCGGGTACTAATACTCAAAACACAAGGCCTGTATGAGGCCAAGGATGAGGTAGTACTACTACGACGATGGGCTGGCTCGCATTCATCCACACGCTTAACGCAATAGTGATCAAGGTTATAGATAGACATAACCACCACCATGGGATTAGCGCGGTAACTAATTTTTTCTTTTTTATTATCACATCACAGCTAGTTTCGTTGTAAAGCAAAAAAACCCAATTAAAACAAAATGTGGTCATGAATTAAACATATTTATTGAAACATACTTCTACCGACTATGTAGTAAATATTCGTTTTACGTTACTTTTACAAGATTTCTTATATTTCTCGTGTATGCCTTTTAAGTTCGTTGGAACTTATTGTTAAATAAAGTTACCAAATAGTTAGTTTTATATTTTTAGGTGCTTTGCGTTTTCCTGCGCTGCTGTCCATGTTTTCCGCGCCTGTCACTAAGATCTCCCTCGGATTTTTTATCAAGTACAGTAGTAATAGTTCTAGAAGTTATATCCAAAGTATTCTTAAAAAAAAATTTGCACACCCTTATATTTTTTAGGAAAAATGCATTGTTACAACTTCTTAATTTTCTTGTACCATCACCTATGCGAATATAACGATATTTTGGCAAAATAGGCTGCATAGAGTTAGAAATGAACTGTCTTTGCAGTTTAAAATCACCTAATTCCCAGTATGACCTTAAAATCGCATTTCTCTGTTCATTTGTAAACTTTTGAGAGCATTTCAACTTGCATTTCTTAGAACATGCCTCTTTAACTGTTTTTTCTGGTACAAATTTGTTTTTTCTTGTAACATAAGACTTTCCTGTGTTTCTGGCCTTCCTCAACTCATTAATTTTCCAATTATCAACTCCTTTAGTCGTAGGACGTCCTCTTCTTTTTTTCTTACTACGGTTTCTGTTGTCGTTATTGCTGTTCGATGATTCGCAATCACTTATATCTTCGCATTCTTTCTGTGACTTGTTGCCATATAAATCTGAAACAATCGTTAAATTTCATTTAAAATCTACTACAATATGTGTTTATTTTTTTATCAATTACATTTATATGCTATCAATATCACGAATTATTTCCAGTGAACGCTTTTTATTTTTCCTTTAATGGATAATTTAACAGAATTGTAACCAAGGTTCAAGATGGACATATACATGAAGCATTTATATTATTAATTGTGATAACATGCAACTTTTGTTGTAAAGCATTAAACAAACTAATAAAAAAAAAACGTAGTCATCAATAAAACAGTTTATTGATACATACCAACTATGTAGAACGTATTATGTTTCAGTTACCTTTACTTCTTTTAAGTTTGTTTGACCAAAAAGTTCGTAATACTTTTTTAAATTAATTCTTTATTCCTGCGCTGTATTTGTCTTCCGCGTCTGTCACTAAGATCATTTGATTTCTGATTTATTTTTTAGGTAGTAGTAATAACTTTAAAACTAATATCTAAAGTATTTCTAAAAAAGGTTTTGCACACCCGAATATTTTTTAAGAAGAATGCGTTGTTATAACTTCTTGATTTTCTTGTACTATAACTTACTCAAATGTATCGATTCTTTGGCATAATAGGTTTGATAGAGTTACAAATAAACTGTTTTTGCAATTTAAATTCACCTAATGCCCAGTATGACCTGAAAATGGCACTTCTCTGCTCATTTGTAACCTTTTGAGAGCATTTTAACTTGCATTTGTCAGAACATGCCTCTTTTATTGTTTTTTCAGGTACCAATTTGTTTTTTTTTTTTGTCACATTAGACTTTCCTGGGTTTCGGGCCCTTTTCAAAACATTAGCTTTCTATTTATCTTCTGCTTTGTTTGTAGGACGTCCTCTTCTTTTTTTCTTACAATAGTTTTTGATGTCGTCATCGCTGTTCGATGATTCACAATAACTTATACCGTCGCTTCCTCTATATGATTGGTTTTTAAATAAAGCTGCCACAATCGATAACAAATCAGAATTATTATGTCATACATGATATTCTCAATTTGATCTAATCTTATCTAGAGTATTACTAACATTTACATACTTTAAATTTCAGCACACTTTCTGAAGACTCATCTCGGTGCTGACGTGGTCATCTTCAATGGGTACAAATACTCAAAGCACACGGCCTTGTCCAATAACAGGATGAGATGGTACTGCTACACGCATAGGACAAGAGGCTGTCTCGCGTACATCCACACGCTTAACGGAATTGTAACCAAGGCTCAAGATGGACATAACCATGAACAAGATTTCCTTTACAGCAATTGATACAATGGGTTTGGTACGGTCAAATAATTGTAATTTGATTTTGTGATGACATCCAACTTTCGTTTTAATACAATACTACTACCAACACTTAGTTGACTTTCAATTGATTCAACGTAAAGATTAGTTAAGACGCTATATGACTTTTGAAAGTTTTTTAAGTCAAGTAATTCTCCTAATCTATAAGAGGTAAAGATCTGGAAATTTAAACTAACGTTTTTGAGGATATAACAAAGATTTTTATAATTGAGAATCACTAGTGGATTAAAAAAACCTCGATACATTATTTCGCCAAAGATAACCATTCCAAAAAACGGGAATAGCTAGTTCTTCGAAATAACTAACTAGTTTTTGTTGAAACTACATAGGAATAATGATAATTAAGTATATCAAATTCTGGTAATTCAAAATTGTAATAATTAAAAAGATATTTAATATTTATTACTTTTTCCAAAAAAAATGTAGTAACCGATGTGGGCGACTGACATATGACTGTCCTTTTCCCTCAGTATGTTTGAGGGAAAAGGACATCCTTTTTTCCTCGGTCGTTCTATTTATTTCTCGTAAATCGTCTTAAGATAAGACGACGAAGTAAAATTCGCAAATCTCTTCTTTTTATCGCATAATTTTATTAATCTATTAAACTAACATAAAAATCACACACCATTTTCAAAAATGATAAATTTTTATCAATTTCAGACCGGCCAATTTTCTGGACGACAACAACCGGTGCTCGCCTCATGAAGTTCAGAGGTCATACTTATAGTCGACACTCTGTCTGCTCCAACAAAGTAAAATGGCTCTGCAGTGAGAGCAGAGCGACCATGTGCCACGCCCTCGTCGTCACCATCGGTCGCCAAGTCATCAGTGCGGGAGAGCATACGCATAGCATTCATTAAGATATTATGTTGCTGTCGCGACGCCTTACACATCAGATTATTATAGAGCGAAACGGACAAATATATTTATTTCACAGATATAGCCAAAATCAACGTTTTCTACAATTCTTTTGCACCAAAAGATGATCGGCCATCGTTTTCTTTTTTCTTGTGAAATGTGTCAATAAGTTTCATATACGCCAGAACACTTTGTTAAATGAAGTTATTTTTGAAAATGCTTGAGGAATGATGAACAGAATATAGAAAAGAAGTTGTTCGTTAAAAACAAAAAATTACCTTTACCCTTTAAATAAACCCAAAAACTAAACTAACTTAAAATACGATTAATTTGAAACGTATGCAAATAAAATTTCGGAGTTGTGAAGAATTAGCTAGGTACTTATTTAGTTTTAAGGTAAACCATTTTTGGTCTGGCTCTTGTATAAATACTTGTGTATAAACTATAATATGAAAAGATCTCCAACCAATTGTTATTATTATAAATGTATATATATAAAAGAAATGTATTTTATTTAAGAAGGTTTTATCATTAGAGACACACCAAAAAACGACGGGATTATTTTACCTGTAAAACAATTTTAAATAAAAATAAAATAATTTTATTTTTACTTCCAGAAAGCACAATTGAATACTTGTCATCACCTCGAGGCGAAGTTGCTATTTTCGAAGGATACAAGTACGGACTAAATAGGTCCTACAGTAGCGCCACCAAACTGCGATGGCGATGCGTCAGGCACTCCAGTTTTTTTTTTTTTTTTTTTTTTTCCCAAATGACTGAATGCAATTCGTCTGAAGGACGGTAATTGCGACACCGAACGTTTGGTAGGCGAGTGCATAACACTCAAGCCATGAGGGGGGCACTCCAGTGGCTGTAAAGGGAGGCTTTTAACCAACACCGGGGAGGACGACGTTATTGTATCAGGAATACATAATCATGATCCTTCGTACCCATTTAAGCCACAATGTAAAGAAACAAATAGATAAAGAAGAGACGGTCATTTTTTTATAAGCACTCATATCAGGATAAACTTCCCAAAGGTAAATTACAGAGTAACTTTCAAAAACTATGATGATGATTAAGTATTAACCATCCCCATTCCATCCCAAAAATCATACATCACATCATCACAAAAACTATGAACGATTATATTTACATAATAACTAGTCGACCCGTAACTTCTTGCTACGTAAAAAATTACTATGTTGTGCATGTGCATGTATTATACATATAACTAGAGGCTGTCCCGCGGTTTTTCCCGCGCAGATTTCTCATAAACACAAAAATCCCGTTTTTTCCCGTTCCCGTGGGAATTTTGGGAATTCCCTTCTTAGTGCTCACCTACACTCCCCAAGGAACCCACGTGCCAATTTTCAGCTTCCTACGCCCAGTAGTTTAGGCTCTGCGTTGTCTGTCAGTCAGTCAGTCAGTCAGTCAGTCAGTCAGTCAGTCAGTCAGTCAGTCAGTCAGTCAGTCAGTCAGTCAGTCAGTCAGTCAGTCAGTCAGTCAGTCAGTCAGTAACGGAAGAGTTTTATATACAGGGTGTTTCTGACAAGGCGGTAATAAATCAAAGGAGGGAGTCTGCTCACCATACCTAACAACTTTCCCAAAGCAACATGGGTCGAAATCTCGAAACAAAAATCAGCCGTCCCGTACATTGACCCCGTCAGCTGATCGAACCAATGTATGGAACAGCTGTTATTTTTTTTGAGATTTTGACCCATGTTGCTTTGGGAAAGTTGTTAGTTATGGTGTGCAGAATCCCTCCTTTGATTTATTACCGCCTTGTCAGAAACACCCAGTATATTGATTGATATAAACCTTCCTCTTAAATCACTCTATCTATTAAAACAACCTGCATCAAAATCCGATGCATATTTAAAAAAAAAAAAAAAAAAATAAGCTTAAATAACGACAGACAGAGACTTTGTTTTATGTATTGATTAAAATGGATTATTGTTTTAACGTTGGTTCCGAAACCACGTGTTTTGTCAGGGGGCTTTAAAACAATAATCCAATAACCTTATAATAATTATACAACATTGCCGGGCTTTATGCCTACCCTTTCAACCTAATTTGTAAACTTGACATTGCCAAAAGTCTCCACTCAAGTGGAGTCAAGTCCATTAAATTAAATAATTGATTAATCAATTGAGACCATACCCTAAAAAAAAAATTAAACTGTTAATTTTTTGATTCACAACTTAGTTAATCAATATATATATAAAACTCTTCCGTTACTGACTGACTGACTGACTGACTGACAGACAACGCAGAGCCGAAACTACTGGGCGTAGAAAGCTGAAAATTGGCACGCGGGTTCCTTGGGGAGTTTAGGTTACTAAGAAGGGATTTCCCGAAATTCCCACGGGAACGGTAAAAAACGGGATTTTTGTGTTTATGAGAAATCTGCGCGGGAAAAACCGCGGGGCAGCCTCTAGTTAATTATAATTCTAAACTTAAACTTTCTTAACTTACCCTGCACAGTGTTTGTCCTTATAACAATCTTATGTCCGTGGGGGAGAACTAGGTCCAGCAGTGGACGTCTACTGGTTTAAATGATGATAAATTAATCGATTAAAATATTCAACGAATTCTTCATCAACCACAGTTCCTACAAAGGGACACTTCCCTTTGTAGGAACTGTTGTCTCATTGGCTAGGCTAGAGCCAAATCCACCACAGGCGCAGTAAGGACGGTGGGTGTCAGATAAAACAAATTTTAAGTTATTTAATAAAGATGAAATTATCATACTAAGCCGAAAGATTTCTACTGAAGGGCCCTGTTATGGTTTTCATATACATGAAACTTATCACAAACACTTCTTACTTCCAGGGCACCCACAAATGTTAATATAACGTCTAAATGCTAATAATGTAAATTCCTAACAATTAAAATGTAAACTAAAATCTTAATACCCCGTTGTCTGTGAGTGTCCGCCACTGCCGACCAAAATGGCGGACACTCACAGACAACGGGATACTTTATTGTTTATAATATAAAACTCTTCCGTTACTGACTGACTGACTTACTGACAGACAATGCAGAGCCAAAACTACTGGGCGTAGCGGGCTGAAATTTTGCATGTAGGTTCCTTAGGGAGTGTAGGTTAGCACTAAGAAAGGATTTCCCAAAATTCCCATGGGAACGGGAGAAAATGGGATTTTTGTGTTTAAGAAAAATCTGCACGGGTTATACCGCGGGGCAGCCTCTAGTTGTTTATAATTTTAAATATTTAAAGTTGAAAGTTTTTGGTACAGTAGCGGACACGATTGGCGTAACACTTCCGGTTTTTCTGTATTGCAAAATAGATCTTGTTCTTTGGTAATACAGTCTAGGGCTGACAAAACCATAGACAAATCTGTTACGGCCTCCTAGTCCGTGACTGTACAAGGAGCAAATTTTCATTATTTCATCAAGAAAAAAAAAGAGATAAATTGTAAAGTAGAGTTTGTTACTCCTTTCTTCTCTACGCTGTAAAATCATTGCGAAAGGGAGTAGAATCATTCGACAGAGGAAGGCTCGTTTGGATCCTCTCCAGGCGACCATTGTTGTAAGGCAAAGCACACATTTGTTTGCCTGAGCCAATTGGTGGGCATGGGCACCCTGAACTACCTTGCCTCTATCAGAATAGGATACTTTACGAAATAAGGTATCAATATAAATTAGATCTAATTGACTTTCAATAAACGATATCTTGTATCCTGTATTGAATAAATAATCATTTTTTAACTCGTCTATTCTTATTTTCAGAATCGGAGATGCAATACGTGAACACCTCAACAGGCCGGGCTATAATATTTGAAGGCTACAAGTACGGTCCACATAACCATACTCGTTCAATCAAAGGTTCTTCGCGCCGTTGGCGGTGTATAAAACACAGCAAGAAGTGTCGGGGAGCCATATTGACTGACATCGAAGATGACGCCGTCCTTTAAGTGACGCATGGACACAACCACGATCCTAATCAGAAATATTGTTATAAATGAAATGTTAAGAAAAAAACTTGTTGGTTATATTCAGATTTATTACTGAAATATTTTTTATTTAAACTTTCTATCAAAAAATTAAACCGCCGAAAAAAAATTGAAATGCATAAAATAATAATTGATTTAGTAAGTTCTTAAAGTAATGTAGGGTATACCAAGTAATTTTAAGTCTGTTGTAAAATATTTTAAATAGTTAAGCTGTTAAATATTTTATTACTTACACTAAATCCTTTTTTCAATAGTGATCCAATACCTGACAACACCAACAGGCCAAGCTATTATCTTCGATGGATACAAGTACGGTCCACATAACCAGAAACGTCTAATCAAAGGTCCTACGCGCCGGTGGCGGTGTATTAAGCACAGCAAGAAATGCTTGGGAGCTATAATGACTGACATCGAAGACGATGCCGTGCTTCATGTGTCGCATGGGCACAACCACGATCCTAATCCGAAATATTTTTATAATGGTTAAAGAAAAATAAATAAAAAAATGTTTGATTATATTCAGAATGAATACTGGAATATTTTCTTATAAAATAAAAATTGAATTTTATATTTGGTGTATAATTTTATTTTTCTATACATCTATTTTCAAAAATAAAAAGGTGCCAAAAGAACTCTGCTTTCGCCACCAAATCGCCACCACTCGACGGCACGGTGCCAGCAGGCTGGACAGGCTGATGCACAGGCCCTGGTCACAAGGTAGCCCGCTAATCACTTAAATATCATGGATGAATTGGCCTGCGACGCTATTTTATTAAAGCATCAGCATCCTCTAAGAACGGCTTGCCATGTGCTCTAGGATAAAGGATTGTTTCCTCTGCAAGCGTATCTACCGTGTCAGGGGCAACAAAATCCTTCTGTTTGCATAAAGATATTGAGAACAACTCTTTACTCACATTTATACAATATATTTCAGATAGGTTGTGCAAAAGAAAAAAACAGCGACCCACAATTACCAAAGACGGATTCAGGTTCAGTCTTCACACTAGTAATGGCTTGAAGAAGCGATGGCGGTGCACCAAGCAGCGTAGCGGCTGCAAGGCTGCGATTTTTACTATAGAAGAACAAATTGTAACTATAAAGAACGAACATAATCACTCTGACTAATTTTATATTTTTTTAATGCAAATTATAAATAAGGTTGTAAAGTAACTTGTTATTATTTAGTCTTTAGATTTTACTTTACATTGAACATAATTATAAATATTTTTTCATATAGAAAAAATAACTATCTTATCTTCTTTACATCTTCAAATTATAAATAGCTAATAAGTATACCTCGTAATAATTAACTCATGTTATTGCTTTGATGTCTCAAACAAAAGCTATTACTGAAAATCATAAGTATACCTATAAATTTTATGAGTATAAGTTGTACTGATTTAAATTAAACAATGTAAACTCTTTTAATTATACACTCTTACAATTCCAGGAAAATTCTACCAGCGCCATGAAACCCGAAAACTTGCCGGATACAAGTTCTTATTTCATTTCATACGCAATGAAAAAACAAGATGGCGCTGCTCCAAACAACACAAGGGCTGCAGAGCCGTGTTCTATACTGATGGTCACGAAATAGTGGATTGTAGGAATGAACATAATCATCCGAAACCGTAAAATTGAACAAGACATGATACTGACAAATAAAAACCTATAACGAACAATATAGATATATCTGAGCCGTCTTATATTTTTTTTGGCAATTTTTAATAGAAAAATCCACTGAAAAAACCCGACAAGGCAGCATTTTGCGCGAATTAGCTCGTGCTGGTACAGATCGGTGCACTAATTATGCATCTTATGCGCATCGGTATGCGCGTCCGCCCTTCTTTGGTCACCACAGGGTCTCTCCTAGACAGGATAAGCCGCTAGCTAGAGTACCGACTTCATTGTAGAGTCGCTCACGAGATGCTTGCCATGTACTCTAGTATGGTGCCACTGAGGGTGGAGGATGCTTGCTCTGTGCAGGCAAGCGTTTCCTCCGTGGCTGGGGCGACAGCATCCGTCTGTGCTCAATCGCAACAAAACATTGTTTTAACAGTCATTGACAACCTCTATTTTTCTCACGTTATTAAAATACATTTCAGCTGGAAAAAGGAACAGTCACCGACCCACAATTACCAAAGACGGATTCAGGTTCAGTCTTCACACTAGTTATGGCGTGAAGAAGCGGTGGCGATGCACCAAGCAGCATAGAGGCTGCAAGGCTGCGATTTTTACTATAGAACAACAAATAGTAGCTATAAAGAATGAACATAATCACTCTGAATAATTTTGTAATAATTTTAATGCAAATTATAATCAAGGTTATTAGTAAGTTGATGTATAGTAATTATACTGAACATTAATTGGTCTGAGCTTTTTATTTTATTAATATTAAAATATTTTTGTAGGGATAAAAAATATCTTTAAGGTGCAATATCTTCTTTAAATGTTCAACTTCAGCCACACATATCTCAGCCATTGAATACAACTCTTTTTCTCACATTATGACAATACATTTCAACTTCGTCGAGAAAAATGAGAAATACTACCTCGACCCACAATTACTAAAGACGGATTCACTCACAGGTTTCATACCAATTATGGCGTGAAGAAGCGATGGCGGTGCTCCAAGGAACATAGAGGCTGCAAGGCTGCGATTTTTACTATAAACCAACATATCGTAGCTATCAAGAACGAACATACTCACTCTGACTGATATGATTGGTACAATTTTGAAGCAATATTTTTGGTTATAATTTATTAGCATGCGCGCTACTGGAGGCGCTACTGTATTCATACGTCGTACTGCACCCCGAACAATTGAACGCCCCAGCAGCATTCTCATTATTATTATTATTTTAATTTAATGGAATTGACTCCACTTCAGTGGAGTATTTTGCCAATCTCAAGTTCACAAATTAGTTAAAAGGGTGGGCTTAAAACCCGGCAACGTTATACGGTTATAATAAGTTTATTGGATTATTATTTTAAGGCCCGCTAACAAAACACGTGGTTTCGGAACCAACGTTAAAACAATAATGCAGCATCTTCATAATCATCCTCTTTGTTAACTAATAACTTAAAATTTCAGAAAGAATATTCCAGCACGATAAAAACCGCATACTCGACGGATATAAGTTCGCATTTCATTACAAACGCAATGAAAAAACAAGATGGCGCTGCACCAATCGACACAAGGGCTGCAGAGCCGCGCTTTATACTATAGGTCACGAGATAGTGGCTTTTAAGTGTGAACATAATCATCCAAAACCATTAAAATGAACTAGATATGATACTTGATATAAACAACAATAATAATTAAGTTTAACGTAAAAATCTTTTAAAAAACCTTTTATTTCAATTAATTGTGCTATGCTAGACTGATTTCTGTGTCTCTTGTTTCTTAATTTCTTTCAATTGATACCCATATTGTAAAAATGCACAAAAATCGACGGTGCCGAGATTTAGCGGCGAATGACATCGGTTAAGAACTTTGACTATGTTAAACCTGCCGCCGCTTTTTAACGTTATTTTGTATATTAAAAAGCGGCAGGTGGCGGCCGTTTTGGAGGAAATCATAACTTAAAACAAAGTTTTTCTAATATTGACTTACTATAAATATCTTGTTGTAACACATGTTTGTACATTTTTTATGGACTTACATAATTAATATAGTTTAAAATAATGAATGTAAGAAATTGCGAAGAACTTTTATGTGAGTAAAAATCAAGAAAGGTACTTTTTGTTATTTAAATAGTAAAATTTTGTTCACAGGCAAACGCTGCGGTCTGCTAATTTCGTCGTATCTTAAACTTAAAGAACATGAAATATTTTGTAAGTAAATAATACCTATTAAATAACCTCGTTTTAATAGAGATTTTTTTATTCTATATCATATGTATTACTAGTCGACCCGGCGAACTTCGTACCGCTTAACCTATTACTATGTTGATCATGTATCCTAATCATAAACCTGTCTCTTGAATCAATCTATCTATTAAAAAAACGCATCAAAAACTTCCATAGTTTTAAAGATTTAAACATACAAAGGGACAGACGCGGAAAAACACTTTATTTTATACTATGTATTGCTATTGATATTGATACTGTTTAAAAAACCGTATTTTCTTTGCAGGTAAACCAACCTGCTTGGACTGCCTACGCGACGTGCAAAATAATGTCATGAAATTAACAACTAATAAAACTAAATTTTATATAAAAAATTGTTTTATTACACTCCATAATAAGCACTTTGTTTGGGCAATTTCGGTATGAGGGTTGTTCTTTTTTACCAGCATTTTAACAACCCACATTCTAGAATTTAACAAAATTTAAATCGTTTTCGGCTCAAAATTCACATTTTTTAATAAAAACCAAAATCTAAACTTATACTTTTTATTTTAAATTTTTCTTATATTTTTTTTATATACTTAAAGCTAGATTGCACCAACATTTCAACAACTCGGTAACAAAGTATATAGTCTATCTATCTATCTATCTATCTATCTATCTATCTAATGTTAAACATAACCAAAAAAAGTTCAATATTTTAGTAGGTTTTTTTGTCAAAATTAAAATATGATTCGACCTCAACGACTAATAAAAGTAATTTTCGTACTTAAAAATAAGAGATCAGCAGGGGGAAAACTTGAATCATGTAAGTCAAACAATAAACTATAAAATCAACAAAACATATAATTGAATAATTTACGGTAATACAGTATGCGATGTTTCAGGAGTCCAGGGGATTCTGAAAACGTTTGGAGGACTTGCATAGTTCCTCTGAGCCAAACAAATATTACTCAAGATATTTTGTGCAACGTTTTCGACGCCAAAATTGTCTTACCATGAACAACTTAATTATGCTAGTATGTTTCAAGTGTCCTAAATAATTGAGATGCATCACCTTTGTCATTTTTCCCGGCGACTATGCTCTCTGCCATTTTCTCTTCATAAAACGATGTTCTTATGGATGTGTTTTTCAAAATTTCATGCCCTTAACTAGCTTCTTTCGAGCATAGTATCTCTCTAAATTCTTACGTTTTACTTCTGCTACTTTTTCTGGATATTTTTGTCGTTTCTCCCGACTACGCCTCTGCCTTTCTGCTCCTGTTAGTGGTTTTTTTTTAGGCACGATGATACCTGTAAACCATTTACATAGAGAAACACGTGCATAAAACAGTACTTTATATATTTTTTCAACTAAATAAACATAAAAATAATTTAATTGATATATGAAGTTTACCACTCTGTCACGTATTTTACCAGTCGGTCACAAAATTCATTAATTAAAAAAATATTTTTAAAACCATTTTAAATTTGTATTTCGATATAAATATTAAATTAAAAAAAAAAACAAATTATTTTAGATTTAAGAGTCACCTTTATGTAGGTAAAAAAGAAGAACAACCCAAGGTAACTCTTTTAAAATTTAATATTAATAGTGCATAAAGTATAAATATTACAAATAACACGATAAAATGACAATAAAATTTAATAAACTGTAAATGAAGAAAATATATTCTTAAAACTTATTATATAACTATACCTATTTCAAATAAAAGGCACAATTAAACTTTGTTAACTTTAAATACATATCTTAATATTGAACATATCTTTAGGCGTATAAACTATTATTAGGCTAAACAGCTTGGCAAGAAAGTCTAGAAAATATTAGAGCGCCACTTGTGCAAATGGAAAATTTACGAATTCGTGATCTGTTTCTTTACAAATTCCTTTTTTAGAGGTTTTTCAACTCAATAAAAAAATTGATCTATTCTTAGACTTTCTTGCCAGCTGTAACAGAGCTACGAAAAATATTTTTACTAATTAAACACTACGTATTAACTCTTTAGTATTATCTAAGAAAGCTATGTAAAAAAAAGGTTATCTATTCTTCCTGACCCGCTGATGGTCGTGAACATTAAACAACTTGACAATAGCGTCATTGACCGTGGTCATCCGTGCTTTGCAGCCTCTGTCACTCTTGTTGCAAACCCAGTGGGTCTCATTCCTTTGGTTCTGGCGTCCAGACCTCTTCTTGAATCTGTGCTCTCCTAGCATAATGATAGCGTTGCCTTGTCGAGACCAGCAGTAACGGGGAACTGCAAATAATAAAAAGGGAAGTTTATTTAAAAGTGATGTTTAAGTTCAATTTTCTAGGAAATAAAAGAGAGGATCTGCCCACTAAGCTTAGGTACGCATAAGAGGCGTATTTTTAAATACAGCCGATACCGTTAACCCTAGTTTCAGTCGAAAAAGGGACGCTTGTATGTATAATTATGACCTCAGTTTACCAATTTGCGCTCTTACTTAACTATTGTCCTGTACTTAAGATTGTTGAGTTACCTAACTCCATCCTGTAGGATGGAAACCGCTACAAAAACAAAAGAGAATACCTACACCACATAAAAATCGACGGAATAAATTTACACAGTCATAATATCTTCGCCATCTCATCTTCCAAGCGTGACGAATATATAAAAACGATGAGATGATAACAATAAACACATTAAACCTTACACCACTGTTTCTGCTTTCAAGATCCGCCAGTCTCTTTGGTAATTTTTAAGAAGTAATGCTGATATTTTTTAGAAAATTTTGTTTTGGATCAGTCCTTGATAAAAATTTCATATAAATATGAAATGGTAAACCTGTTCAAAAGAGTTTAAATACCTAAGTTAAGTACACATCATACATACATTGTATTAATAACAAGAAAAAAGAAACAAATTTAGGATAATAATATATTGATACGTAAGCTCATAAATAACAATTTTGAAAAAATAAAGCTCTATTAAATCTCAGTACAATATTATAGCTTCCTTCATTTTGCAAAGGTATTTTCATAATTTTGAGTTTTAAGAATTTATTTCAGTGGCTATAAATC
This sequence comes from Euspilapteryx auroguttella, assembly GCA_951802225.1. Classification (NCBI taxonomy): domain Eukaryota; kingdom Metazoa; phylum Arthropoda; class Insecta; order Lepidoptera; family Gracillariidae; genus Euspilapteryx; species Euspilapteryx auroguttella. Next base: position 2,567,124 of record OX637649.1, on the reverse strand, counting down.
ATGCATTGTTGAATAAAAAACTCGTTAATTTCAAAGGTTTATCCGACAAAACATCGTAAAAATTACATATTATAATTAAGATAAGGGTTATTTTTCACCAGTTGAGGCAACATTCCCGCTCGCAAGCACCTTCTGAATCTACAGATCTGACAACTTGTTCTTAGTATTGCGTTCATGAAACAGTTACTTCTGGGACAAGATTTGTATGTTAAATGTTTTTCCTTTGTAATTGAGCGTTTGAAGAAGTTCTTACACGACTCGCATGTGAGGACGCCGTAGTGGCTGCCGTTCACCGTGTCGCCACAGACAGGACATCCGATTTTATATAATTCTGGAAATATCGATATTTTAAATATACAATACATAAGTATAAGTATAGGTATAGAAAAGAATAAAATTTGTGACTTTAAGAATTACATACTTACTAGTATAAAAATGGTTGGAGTTTACCATTCTATATAGAATCTCAATTAAAGATGCCTTTTATTGTATATGCTTTTTCATTTTCAATTGGAACAATAATTAAAGTGCGGCATAAAAATCTAGAAATTAAAAAGTGGCAACACTGTATGGAAATTTTCGGAAATACGACAAATTTCCATACAGTGTTGCCTCTTTTTAATTTCTAGATTTTTGTCCCAAGATAATTATAATCATCTAAATTTAAATAGTACCTAGTTTAAAAGCTTCTTCTATTCATGACAGGCTCGTAGTTAAAAAATCGTCGTACCACCAAATAATATTCCTAAATTTAGTTAAATTCAAAAATTAAATTCGTTATTCATTTAAACGCTCAAAGATTTGAATTTCGCGCCATAACGAGAGTTACCTTTAATGAGAGTTAGAGTTTATAAATGTACAACGAGCAGTTTACCGAATAGAGGTCCTAAATCGGTTTACCGCCAGACAGTAAGGGTGTTTCCTCAAGAAGCGATATCGCTTGCTCGATAAAAGTTCGATAGCCAATATGAATCGCTCGTACATCCGAATGATGCAATTCTGTATCGAATCGCTGCATGAGGAAACACGCTAACAAGCTAGTTATTTTATAAAGTTCAAAATAAAAATACAATAAGGTATTATCGACTTTCATGTGTAATCCAGTGATGTTGGCATATTAAGTTCGTCAGCGAGTTTCATAAATTAAGTTTATTAATGAACATAAATGATTAAGTACTGTCCTATGAATCAATGATTAAGACGCTATATGAGTTTTGTTAAGGTTTTGTAAAGATCTGGAATTTTAATATAACGTTTTTGAGGATATAACAAAGTTTTTTATTATTGAGAAACACTAGTGGAATCAAAAAACCTCGATACATTATTTCGTCAAAGGTAACCATTCCAAAAAACGGGAATAGCTAGTTCTTCGAAATTACTAACTAGTTTTTGTTGAAACTACATAGGAATAATGATAATAAGTTATATAAAATTCTGGTAATTCAAATTTGATTTAAAAGTAATAATAATATAATTAATATTTATTACATTTTCCAATAAAATGTAATAACCGATGTGGGCGACTGACATATGACTGTCCTTGTCCCTCAGTAGTCCTTGTGTATCTTGTAATTAATAATGTACTCTTGTATCTTACTTTGTGTGCAATAAAGTGTTTTCTATTATATTCTATGTTTGAGGGAAAAGGACATCAATTGTTCCTCGGTCGTTTGATTTATTTCTCGTATATCGTCTTAAGTACTTTGACTCAAATGCCGTTATCTTAGTTTATTCTAACCTTTAAGAGATCGCTTTATTATTCAACCTTAAATATAATTATATAAATTTAAAAATGAATACACGGCTATAAAGATACCTAGGTGTAAAATGTGTGTCTCTAAACGAATCATCAGATCAATTCTTAAATATGATATACATTTATGTAATTAAACATCATACAGAACCATTATTCCATATTTTAGTTAGAAAAAGGTATTGGTGGATATTATACATTGTAGGAGTCCATGTTTCTTTTGAAAGTAAAATGAAATGGCGCCGTCAAAAGCGCTACACTCGTGCTGCAATCGCGTGTTGTTTAATCTACTGTTTTGTAGGCTTCTGACACAAATTATCCAAAACAACAGGGACAAAATAATCAAAAAAACAGGTCTTTCATATTTTTGTTTGTTAAGCTGACGGGCTAACTGACTATTGTTTGTGCGGGACAGCTGATTTTAGTTTTGAGTTTCTTGTTCAAGTAATGTCCTAAGATAAAGTTTTAAGTATGGTAAAATGAATACCTACTTTTAATGATTACCGCCTTATCAGACACACCCTGCTTCAGTCAAGTGTATAAAAAGCAGCGTGGCTGCGGGCTGCAGCACTGATGCCGCCGCTGTGGGGCCGGCTCTAAATCTAATTTCACTCACGGTGAAACAACGCGAGACTGCAACTACGTGTTAGCTATATTGAAAGGAAATATAGTTGTCGCCTAAGAGAATGTCTTTAGTAAATTACATAACACGGCAAATATGCCACGCTTAACGCTACGATATAACACAACCAGTTAATCTAAATATAAATGTTATAACTACTATAGTAATTAAGAAAAAATATATGATCACAACCAAAATAAATGCAAAAACAAGTCATGTACAAACTAATATAAAGGAACATCGTTTAATTGGTAGAGGTAGAGGGATCCTCTGTAATTTAAAAAAACAATTAAGTTCATATTTTAAAAGGAAATCTCAAATGGCGGCAAAATTAGCTTTGGCAGTTGTGGCAATATAAGAAAAAAAAAACAGCAATTTATGAGAATTTATACATACAGTGTAAGTATCTTAATATTGCAATAAACAAACTATCAGCAACAATAGTTTAAGGTAAACTAAAAAATCTTCTAGTTAAAAGAGTGATGTTTAGTAAAAATTCTTACATTATTCGGAGACCAACATAACTACTACTTCACCTACCTTACGCGAATCTTAACTAGGTGTCTCCGACATTAAATACAAGAAAATGTAATAGTTAACTCGAGATAAGCATGTTATTTCACAGAGTAAAATTAACCAAGCATATTAGGTAGGTACACTACTACACCACTTAAGCTTTGTCTACGTTTTAAACCAGCTTTGCTGTTTAGCTTACTTATACCACTGATACATACCTGAGCAACATATATTAAACGATAACCTGTATGCATCTAATAGCGCAGAGCTTGACGCTAGATGAATTGAAAGTTGAATCGCAAGATGACCATACAAGTGCAGCTGGTTTTACACAGCTTAACCTAAGTATAAGGTGTTTCTTGTAAAATTAGTTGTTCTACCTCAAACTGCTGCGTGTGTCGGCCCTAAATAAGGTTTCCTATTAATAGCTAAATCAGCTGCATCATGGTTATGGACTCCTTTCACCTGGATTATGAGAGCTCCAGATGTCTTCACGACGGCTTTGCAGCATCGGTACGAATGGGTCGAGCATGTCCACCTTACTATACCGTTTCTTACTGAATGTTTGCAGTATGAATAGTTTTTGTAAACTATCAATGGCTTGCCGCGCAGTGATTGAGTGAATATTGCGCGGTCTGCGAAGAGGAGGGTTTAGTTAGCATAATGTAAGTATAACCTCAGGTATCTGAGGTACTCTGTTTCGTAGTTTGTTAGGTTAAAATGTATAAATAGTAAGTAAATATAATATAATAATAGTAAGTAAATGTATAAAAAGTAGTTAAAATTTATGTATAGTACAGTGGATGTCTAGGGTGCACGAAACCAATCTGTAACGCCGTCCTAGACCGCCACTGTACATATGAAAAGATCAAGATAGTTTGCTTTTAATCATAGATATTATTTTATGTAGTGTGTTATCTATCATACAACACTATAAGTTGGGAGTAAAATCTCAAATCTGAAAAGAAAGTAACTTTGGGTAAAAAGACCTACAATTATTTTAATAGAGGGATAATAAGTTCAAATGTCTAGGTAATTAAGTTTACAATTCTATGTTTATTTAACAATAAGTACAAATATTTAGAGAGCAGTTGATTATTCATAAAATGCTAATAATAACACAGTGTCACTTAAAACCAACAAAAACATTAATAATATTTAAAAAATCATACATAATAGAAAAACAATGCACAGTGAATTTGTATACAATTTAAGCACGTTTATTGAGTGACTAGAGGCTGCCCCGCGGTTTCACCTGCGCAGATTTCTTATAAACACAAAATTCACGTTTTTTCCCGTTCTCATGGGAACTTCGGGAAATCCTTTCTTAGTGCTCACCTACACTCCCTAAGGAACCTACATGCAAAATTTCAGCCCGCTACGCCCAGTAGTTTCGGCTCTGCGTTGTCTGTCAGTCAGTCAGTCAGTCAGTCAGTCAGTCAGTCAGTCAGTCAGTCAGTCAGTCAGTCAGTCAGTCAGTCAGTCAGTCAGTCAGTCAGTCAGTCAGTCAGTCAGTCAGTCAGTCAGTAACGGAAGAGTTTTATATATATTGATTTGTGATTATAGAACATAACTACATCAAACAAGAAACTAATCTTTTTAAAAAAAACTCCGTATTCGAAAACAACGACCATCGACATCCTTAGGACGAAACGGTCATATTGTGTCGCGGCAATTACATTATAGTGGGAAAGCAGATGCGATGATCACAAGCTCTGATCCTGAGATCCTTAGGGCTATAACAGACGGGCGACCAATTCGGGCCGCACGGCTGTCGCGCGGCACGGGGTCGCTAGTCCTTAGGCAGATAGCCCTTAGTGACAATGGGACGGCTAACCAACACGACTGACGATGACCTAGAGATGCTGGTACCACGGTTTAGCCTGCCTTCCGAATCACCCTAAAAGTTAAATAGTCTGCGATGGTTTCACCCAGTATTAAAGCATGTGCTATCTACTTATTTCGTAATCTGTGCTACTACTACAGTACAGAATACAGAATACATATAGTAAAATTTCGAAATGAATCTATAAAATTTAATTTACCGACCAAAATAGTCACTGTAGGTTACTGTGCTGTAGGCAAGAATTGTAGAGATCAGCGTTCACTATCACAAAACGGCAACTAAACACTTATAATCCATAAAATACATTTAGGAAGACGAAACTGTACTAGTCACAAGTATCACAATTATTTTTTCAAAATATAAAATCACACGTAAAAGTTATTAATAACTTATATCATTATTTAAAGTTATGGGCATAAAACTAAATACTGAGCCCTTAGAGGGATGTTTTTAGTGTACCATTAATAAATTGATGCACTGTGTAAAATAAGCTTAGGTAAATTTCATGGTGAGGAATTTCTGCACGCGACAGGGGGGCGCCGCTAATTCACCCTTCATTTTAACAAATGGCAGATTGCTAATTGGGACGCACTCTAAGCATAACTCAAACAAAAAACTCAGTAGGACTGTGGCTATGCCTGCCTCTCACACCGACCAGTTTATCTCCCTTTGAGAAGACCTTTGCAGAGCAGCCTTGGCTTCGATGTGTATAGCATGACCAGCGACACTTGAGCTCCGAGTTCCGGTCGTCGTCGGCTATGAACGTGAAGTCTGCGACCTTCATCAGCCGCTCGCCTGTACGAGACGTCATGAAGCTTACTGGAAAATAAGTATACGGTTTATTAAAAATAGATTATGTGTGTGTTGTAATTATAATAGATTTAGCTCTATTAGGTAGATAGATAAAATTAGAGCGCTATCTAGCTAGGTTTGAAGCTCGGGGATGTAATGCGAACTTGCAAACGCTTTTACCGTGTCCTTCCCCACTAGAAGACGCAAGTGGGATGGTCTGGTCACCACCTGTGGGGTTTTAGTTGATAAGAGTCCGACATAACCTCGTTACTCCCCCGGGCGGCGGCGAGGTATCTATGAGGATTTCCCCATGATAAAAAGGGGTTATTCAGATAGTCTCCAAAACCTTTGATGTCCGAAATTTTGCCGCTCCATACAATGTTTCCATTTATCTCCGAAACTCTTTTTAGGTTAAGGTAGGTACAAAAAATATATATATTTCAAACAACTGTTAATTTAGTCTCCACGTAATTTGCAGTACGCGTACGCTATGTAGAGACAGCAGCAACAATTTTAGGAATTTTGATGAATTTTTTTTTGGTACAAGCTTTAGTATGGTTAAAGTAACGAACTGACAGTGTTTAAATTGATGCAAGTCACTTATTTTAAATTATATTACTTATTATCAACGATTAAAATAATGGATGATCTAATTTTAATACTATGCATCAGTTGTCACGAAGTTTAGTTTCTTAATTAAAACAAGAAAGAAAAGACATTAATTTTAACTAAATTTAATTTGTATATTTTTATCTAACTATACTTACAATTAAAACAACGAAACCGTTTCAAGGATTACAAGTTTTACAAACTGACTGATAGATCCTAATAACTTCTTTGGAAACATTGCAATATTTTCTTTTCAACTCAATATCCAGGTCGTTAACATTTGGATGCTCCAAAAGTAGATGCATTGTATGCAGCACGCCAAATAACTCATCAGTTGCTACAAAAAACTTGAAATCTTCAGCTTCATTGCGCGGTTTGACAAGCCTTTCTCTTCCATTTACTTCAAAAACATCATAGTTTGCTAAAAGTTTAAAGTCTTCAAAGTCTTTGATAGTTTTATTCTTTACTGCTTTTACTTCCTTTATAAAGTCTGTATATCTGATTCTGTCTAAGAAGAAAGGACTGTTGCTCTTCTTGCGGCTCATCAGTTTTTCAAGTAGTGCATTGAACTGTGACTTCAGTGGAGTGATGTAATTTAAAGAAAATTGCTGCAAGACTGAAATGTTATAAAATCACTTTAAATATTTCTTAGAATTGTTACTAGCTTAATAAAAAAAACTTTAGAAGAAGGAATGAATACCAAATCAATGATGAAACATACAATTAAATCTAGTTTTTAAAAGTCGAAATAAGTTGTTTTAACAATTTAATTTTTATTTAAAACAAAAGTACAAATACAAAATCTTTATTCTTTATACAATCAAATTATAAGCATTAATTTAAATTTAAGACTATGGCATTAATACGGAGCCACCTTTTGCGCAAATAAAATGCTTGTGTTATTAATTAAAAAAACGCCTAGTAATTACTTACTCTAAAACCTACAGTCTACAACAACTCGTATATGTAAGAAAGTCTTAAACATAGCGGATCCTGCAATCAATTAACTTACTGATATAGTTATTTAATTCAGTAAAAACGGCTAACGTTAAGTGTGGCTTAATATTTTACAAAAACATACTTTTTATCTCTCACATTTTGTATTATTTTATAGATACCTAATTATTCTAAATTTTCTATCAAAGTAATAGCCATTTTGCATAACTATACGTTATTTGATGCTTATAATAATAATGCAATCCGGCCGTGTTAGGCCATAGCGTAGTCGCAAAAATTATTGAGAGCTTCATTCTGACGTAGACAATTTTAGCCAGGCACCTTTTCAACATATTGTAATCAATCAATATCAATCATCAATATCAATCATCAATACGTAGTATAAAATAAAATCGCTTCCCGCATCTGTCTGTAAATCTTTAAAACTACGCAACGGATTTTGTTGCGATTTTTTTTAAGCGAAAGAGTGATTCAAGAGGAAGGTTTATAAGTACAATACATGCACAAAATACTTATAGATTAGGCGGTACGAAGTTCGCCGGATTGACTAGAACCTATATGAATATAGCCGCAGGAAGTCAAGCTTTGTGGACGTCTTGTTTTTTATCGAGTCAGCTCTTCGTTTCCTCTGAAACTCACACACTTGAGTTCTCATGGTGCGATTGCACTGCGGTAGTTTCGTCGCCAGCGTCTTTCCATTATGTCGGATCTAGCGCACAACGCTTAATGGGCGAAACGGTGCAAAACTAGCGCCACTCCGGATAAATAATTAATATATTTAAAACCATGGCCGAAATAAAAAATATGCGCCTTTGACTTCCTAAGTAATCTAGCTTACATTTTTTAAGGCCCTATTATGTAACTTTTAGGTTTAAAATTAAAAAAACCTTTTGTTGCCTAAAGCGGCCACTTTACTTTCATAACGGTTTTTTTATATGATTCTGAACCTAAAAGCTACACAACAGAGCCTTAAAAATTGTAAGCAAGATTATCAAGGGAGTCAAAGGCGCATTTTTTTATTTTGGCCGTCGTTTAGAAGTTATCAATTATTTATCGAAGTGGCGCTAGTTTCGCCCCTTAATGTGTAACTCCTAATTCTTTTTATTTTATCATGAACACTGAAAAGTCTATCTAGTTGACCATCTAAGTATTGGTGGAATGGTTGTGTTCTCTAATTACGGGTATAATTTCACCCTTATGTTCTCAACTCTCCCGTGAATCGAATGTATGTGCTCTAACTAAATTAAATCTAAATAAATAGTTAAACTGATCGAAACAAAGACTTTTAATGTTGTGCGAGCAACATAATTAAGTGCTTGGCATTTCAGCTGTCTATTATTTTGTACAATAGTAACGGTTTGAGCTTGAGTCTGTAGCCTTTATAAATAAGTTGATTTTTTTTATCTATAGGAACTTGATTATTTCCGTCTGTAAAACAAAATAAACATTAAGGTAAAACTATAACGTTCTATTAAGGCGGGATTTAGCAACATTTGAAAGTTAAGGAATAAGCAGTAGTTTGAATATTTTTTTAACACAAGTGGTTGTAAGTTTTTGATTTTAATCATATTTTTTAGATTAAGGAGGCGTGCAAAGGTTTAAGCCTTTTACGGCGGTAAGTACTGCCTAAAACGGAGTAAAGGATAATAATGTGATAATGGTTCGGTGCAATCAAATAAATTGATAATTCAAAAAATTTGTGTATTCATCTTTTAAAAAAAAACTGAACAAATGGTTTAAGTAAGTCTCGAACTATAATTAAACAAAATCAGTACAATCAGTCTCCAAAAATTATCGTTACTGGGCCTCTAAATAATATTCTATAAATATTTATAATTTTTAACAAAAAAAAAATACTATTAAGAAAAAGATCAAAATCAAAGAGGCAGAGTAATACAGACAATAATTTTTCCTTGCAGACATTTGTACCTTTTTCCTTTCAGAATTTTTTCTTGGAGCCACGGGTAAAATAAGTTTGCCACGTATTTGAAAAATGATTATATGTTCATCCAGCCGGACTTACAATATTATAGAGGAACTTAAAATTTTAATAATATTTAATCAAAAATAAAATATATTATAGAAACAATAAAGAGATCAAAATCAATTCCAAAATAGTGTAGTTTTGGGTTCCTTCACCTGAGAGTGTTTAATTTGGGACTGGGACAGCTTGTCTTGGTATTTCTTAACTTTTGACAACATCTTGCCAAATTCGAAATTCTGTTGGTAGAATGGGTAAAGACCACAACATTGAAATCCGCTTTTTATTGTTTCCGGCTTTAGACTCCTGTCAAAGCATTTTTGTACTTCCATTGCAAAATCAGTTCGCTTAAGCTTATTATTATTATTATTAACTTTGAATTCATTCACAACGTCTATCCAATTTCCTTTAACTGGCCCAAAAACGGCAACGTCAAGTGGTTGTAGGACATGAGTTGAATTGGGAGGCAGAGCAACTAGAATTATTCCATTTTCCTTGCAGAAATTCGTCAAAGAGAGAGATATGTTTGATGTATGGCCGTCGAGAAATAACACTACTGGCAGATTAATTTTTTTCTGTAGAAGCCATGGGTAAAATACCTTAGCTACGTATTTGTAAAACGATTCCATGTCCATCCAACCTGACTCACTGTTGCCAAGACCCCACCCTATAGGAATTGATAACTTCATATTTGTAGGGAGTCTTTTATAAGCAAAAACTACCATAGGAGGAGCCAAATCTCCATCTGCTGAAGCATTTACTAAAACTGTCACGCATTCCTTTTCGTCATTCGCCACTCGATTATATACGCGTTTTCTGCCCCTTTTGACCAAAACTTGTTTTTCTTTTGGACAAAGAAAGAATCCGGCTTCATCGCAATTGTAAATACGTTTGGGATCATCAAATAAGTGTAATAAGTCATTGGCTTCAAAATACGAGCGAACTTGATCATACCACGCACGAAGATCTTCCTCTGTGACTGGATTTGTGATAGTTGGTAATTTTTGAGACACAAATTTCGATACTGTTGGATGGCGTTTCAAGAAACCTTGGTACCATTTTGGTCCAGGAATTCCGTTTTTGAATGGATTAGGACGATTCAGGTTCTGTATAATCTTAGTAACTGTGTTTAGCAATTGTTTTTTAGATACAAGAAACCCACAACTACTAAGGTAGTGAATCCAATTAACTAATTGTGTCTCTTCCGTTAAATTAAGTACTGGCTGTTTACCACATTTTGGGTTAACGTACAATTTAAATATTTTGTTTCTTATAGAAGTTTCAGGTACACCACATTGTTTCGAGGCTTTGTAAACACTCAACCCTTTTTTGATTGATTCAAGAGCTGCTGCCATCTGATTTTCTGTGTAATTCATTCGTTTTTTTCTTACCATGTGTTCTGTAAAATAATATAAGTAGATATAAATTTATCTTTGTTTAATGATGAACGGCTTGGCAAGAGTGTAGTTTTTTTAGGCGCGAAACACGGTGTGGCGGGCCGGGCTTGTCAATATGACCGCGATAGAAACTGAGAAATGACGAAAAGGCCATGGTTGCTTGCCAATCTTGCCATATATCTATTACATAAAGCAGTTTGCATGCAGGCGGCGCAGGGCGGCTAGACGCGGATCGTCGGTCTAAATCGCATCGACGACGGTCGGACGCGGTCTTTATTTCTTCACGGATAAAAAAAAAGACTGCCCCGCCCTACGCGTGTTTCACGCCTTATGGAAATAAGTACACATAAAAAAAAAGAACAAATTTAACTATAATATACAATCAACTTAATGTCGATTCGTCGAGGTAGGGCCGGAACGTTTCTCGCTTACTCGAGTATAATATTTTTACCAAGGTAAGAGTTCGCAGGTAACACAAAGAAAACATCTAATATTGGTCGTATCAATGTAATACGAAAAAGCACTCTAAGCAAAGAAAAGGTTTATTAGGACATATTTCACAGAATGTAGATACTTTTTTGGTTTTATTTTTCGCCAATTTTCGTCCTAGAACCATTGAATTTTGTTTATAACATTGCGTACATGCTCTTCGACTCAATCTAGAAGGTCCCTTCTTCTTTGTTAGTTTATGTTTCAATCTTGATATATCTTTTATGATATTATTTTTTGCAGTGACTTTAAATTCATTTTCTGAAATCAATTATACAAATAACATACTCAAATATTTAGCATACCAATCCAAAACCAATAAAGTATTTTAGAAACGAACAGTCATAAATAAAAAGCCATTACAATAAACTAACAATACTAAACCTTCTAGAAAGTCAACGACCTGAGATCGATGACCGTAAAGATAAATAAAATTGACTTTTATTTTAGATTTCAGTGATAAATACTGTCGGATAGCCCATCCAGACTCACGGCGAGAACTCTTTGCGGTAGGCTGGAAAATAGAGAAAGTGTTTACATTCACGATAGGTTCTCAATCACCTTCTCGTAGTTCTATAGTATGGTCGACTTTTCAATTAAAGGCGCTCTCTTAAGGGCTTACACGGTGCGAGACTAGCGCCACTCCCGATAAATAATTAATATCTTTTTTACCATGGCCGAAATCAAAAATATGCGTCTTTGACTCCTTAGATAATCTTGCATAGAATTTTTTACGAACTGTTGTGTGTAATGAAAGCGAGCTATAAAACCGACAAAAATCGAAGAACAACCGAACGCGAGAAAGAGAAGGTGAGAAACATATCATATTCACGGTTCTCGGGGATTTTCGGCGTGAGTCTGTACGGGCTTTGACCTGAGAGGTCTGTGAAGCTTCATTTACTCATTTACACGATGTGGACAACTAGAATTATAACATCTAGTGGATATTTCATAATCAGGAAGCCTAAAGTAAAGTCCGTCAGATGACTTATAAAACTTAGGCCGTGGGTGGTTATGATCGGTAAGGTCTTTTATTATTTCATCTTTAGCATCAATCCATAAAAAAGCATCGCAATTTTTCGAACCGGATTACGAGCATTTCCTTTTTTTTAACCCTGGTACATTAAAAGCGATATCTTATTGGCCAATGAAATCATCTGTTAAGAAAAATCTGTTAAACAAAGAAAAATAAGTGAAAATGATAATCATTGATATATTTTTTTAAATTATTCATATTAGGTATTACCCGTTCCTTTTGTATTTGTTGGAATAAGGTAAAAATAAAAAGTAAGATAGTATTTTACTTTACTGTATTCAAACATAAATAATGGCTTGACCTCCAGTTTATATTTACAAAAAAAAAATAAGACGATAGAAATACATTAAAAAAAAACTTCTTAGCAGTGAAACCCTCTAATCTAAGCCCTAGAGCTGGCACAGGGCACAGTCCATCTTCAACTCGAAAGCTTTATGTAAGTGCCTGAAGCAGTCTTCATATACTTCGGCGGATCGTGATTATGGTCAGTTCGAACTTTCTCAATATCTCCTTTATCATTGAGCCATATTTTAGCGGGACATTTTTTAGTGGTCGCTTTGGAGCAAAATCGTACCAATTTGTTATGACCTGAATTTGAGAAAGTGTAGCCTTTGTACATTAATAGGACCTTCTTTCCACTTCCAGGGATCAATTCGTAAGAGAAATCTGTTAACAAATAAATATATAAATATATACAATAGTGCAGGTGATTTAAATCACAAAACCGAATACTTTTTCTGAAAACCGCATTAAAATCGGGTCGGCCAAACTCGAGATAATCGCGGACCAACCGACATACATACAAAATATATACAGAAAAACTGATAACCTCCTTTTTTAAAGTCGTTTAAAAAGAGATCATTAATAAGAAATAAAAGATAAGAAAAAAAAAACACCAAAAGAATACACTTAAGTATTTTAATTTCAAATAAACATTTAGTTTCTGAATATTTCAGAAGTTTCGATGCAATTAACACAAACACATTTTGAATGCTCTCCACAGATTGCGATACTGCACTTTACGCAATACATTTTAGTTTTCCTGTCCTTTTCCCGTCCACACAGACCGCAACGTTAGTGCCACCCGCGAAAGAAATTTATATTTTCTAAACAAAGGCAAATATAAAAAATGTGAAACAGTATTGCACTAGATAGATAATGCAGCCTAGTATTATTAATGTTGTATAGCTCTTATAGGTTAAAGACGAAAGAAAGCTAATGATTGTTGCCAAAAGTGGCCGTTTGGTCTCTAACCTAAAAGCTATACAACAGTGCCCTTAAAATATAGTTGCAATATTTAGTGGAATACAGTTTCATATTTTTGATATTTGCCTTAGTTTCGAAAATAATATATTTTTTATCGCTGGTGGCGCTACTTTAGCTGTGCTAGCTCTTAAAGGTACAGTCTATAAAATATATTTGAGATACCTACTTATAAGTACTTTCCTCAATAGTTTTCATTATACATTAGTTACTTGTAAGTTTTTTTTTTGCTACAACAGTGAATAATGCTACAAGTCTCTTATTATACAAACACTGGATTTAGATTTAAAAAAAAATATTTTGACAGTTAGAACCTTTTAAATACCTAGATGACAGGACGCGACACTCTGACGACGTTCGTGCGATGACTAGGTATGTCATTCTTTGCGAAGTGTCTCAACGGTACTTTAATATCAAAATCTCAATAACGAGATGAAACTTTTAGATGCCAAATGCGGGCCGGATCTGGTTCCACCCGAGGCGCCTGCGTCTCTCAGGAACTGCACACTAACGGCTGTGCTACTGAGTTCACAACAACTCTGCTCAAATGTAATTATTTATTGCTTAGGTACTTCTGAGGAGATATTTTTATTATTATAGTTCTTTAAAGTAGTTACAACTGCAAACGCCATCTACAGATATTCTAAAATCCTTTCCTACTGCTCAAACAGTGTAAGTAAAACAGCACAGAACAGCAGCAGACGACTTAAAAAGCAGTGAACGAGTCGCTACGTGAGGTAATATTGTATTGTATTTATATTAAAAAAACATAAAATCTAGTAAATATTTGTATTTTACAATATATAACCAGTAGTAACGCAGCGACATTTTCTGCTGCTTGCTTCGTGATCTCGATCACAAACTTGAGTAACTCAAAGTTTAGTAATTATAAAGCGCTTGTAAACCATTCACATTCTCTTGTCTTTTCCTCTTTTTGTGGTAAACCTTATAAAGCGTAAATTTTTTCCACATTTAGAGGCAAACCTATTAAGAATAAAGTTTTCTCAATTTGGTATCTTCACATAATTGCCTGCAGCAGTTTTGCGATACTCCGGCGGATCGTGGTTGTGGTTGGTGTTCACCCGCACGATACGCCCCGTGTTGTCCAACCAAATACGAGCTGGACATTTGTTCCTTCTAGATCTTGTGCAACATTTCATTTTGCCAGTATTATATGTTGAGTATGTATAATTTTTATACATTATCGTGAACTTGTCATTACCCAGTGGCAATAATTCATATGAAAAATCTGTAATAATGTTAAATAAATCAAATATAGTGTAAAAAGTTCGTAACGACACTTAAACAATCAACTATTTGCCGAGACTTAGTCCCCCTTACCACAAAAAAGTTAGACCGGTCTAAAATCACCAATTTGTATGACGAAATAGTGATTTAAACCTAGTCTAGTGATATAGACCCGGTTTAACTCTTTTTGTGGTAGAGCCGATAATCTCTATAAAATTATATGTATTGTAACTAGTGGGCATCCCATGGCTTCGCCAGCGCATTCTTATGGGAATTTCAGAATGAAAAGAAGCCTCCTTTCACAGGCTCTAAACTCTAGACTATCCGTATACCAAATTTGATTTAAATCAGTTTAGTAGTTTTGTCGCGAAAAGGAGACAGAAAGAGTTACCTTCGCATTTATAATATTAGTATGGATATCCCCAACAAGTTTATTGCAACATCGCCTGCGGTTTTATATTTCCAAAAAAATTTGTTTTTTACGTGGAAAAAGATGACGTGAGGGCGTATTGCCTATAAGGCCAATAAGGCTGTAAGAATTAAACACATTTTAAAATGTGATAAGTATGTATTTACAGAATGATTACCAGAATGAAAGTACCAGAAACAACACAACAAGTAAACCTCTTGAGATAAGTAAATCTTAAAACAAAGCTACTAACATTTTTTTAAACTTTAACGTATTTCCCATCAGGAGTCCTATAATATACTGGCGGTTCGTGGTTGTGATCCAGCAATGCAAAGACAATGTTCCCATCAACGTCTAATCGTATTTTTGCTGGACATCTATTGCTGATCTTTTTAGAACAAGCTTGGTATCTTCCGTCTCTTCCCTGTTTTGAAAAAGTGTATCCTTGATAAACGAGCATAAAGCCTTTTTTTGCTGGTATCTTATAATATTCTGTAACCAACATTTTAATATTTTTTTATTGCTATTAAAATCATGATTCGTTTTTTTTATTTTATTATTCAGCCTATTAAGTGTCCCACTGCTGGGCAAAGGCCTCCCCCCTAGTTCTCTAAGCCTTCCGGTATTATTTAAAAAAAAAAAAAACACATTCCTCTTAAATCACTCTATCTATAAAAAAACGCATCAAAATCCGATGCATAGAAAATTCGTTTGTAAGTAGATTGGAAATTCCAATTTCTGCGAGTATAAAACGGGAAAGGAAGGGTATATAGTAAGCGTTCCGTTACGGCGTGTAAAGTTTAAAAAAATGAGAAAGTCAAAATTAACAAAAACGTTAAATTGCATTATCAAAAACTCTATATTAGAGTACACCTTTCAGATTTAACTATTTATTTGCAATTGATTATTAATAAAAAAACGGACTATCCAAAACTGCCTATAATTTCTTTTTAAGAATTACGGTTGACTTCCGAGGTCTGCCTCTTTTCCCTGGAACTGCCAAAAGATTCTTTCCGTACAAAGCTATGCGTCGTTGGGCCAAATAATTATTCAATTGTTTTTTTGTGGGAACCTGCACACTCTCCATTTTCTGAAGAGCTTTCATAATATCACGTGGCTTCATGTGTTTGGATAAAAGTTTGTTAATTTCTGATTTGGTAGAATCTGTGATTGATTTTTTGGATGTAGCTTTTCCTTGATGGTCATGATCGCTATCTGTTTTATACATTGACACAGAGTCCGAGGCTGAATCAAATAAGAGATACATTTTAGCAGAGCATTGGGGTCCATGACTTTTAACTTTGTTACATCTGTAATACACCTTGACACCTTCTTCTGTTTCACGTTTATAGTTAGTGGACCAGGTGTTTTCATCAATCAAAGCTTCTTCAGCCTGGGATATGTTTTGAAATTTCTTAACGAATTTCCAACAAAATAACGATCTCTTTCTTTTTTGTACTGCTGTTTCTTTCTTGACTTCCGGCTTGAATGTAACTGGTACCACAGTAACACTGTGGCTCCACGACGGGGTCGGACCTGGTACTTATGAAATAATTAAGATTAGTTATCAGATATTGACTGCTCCGTAGCTCAGTTGGCAGTGATGTGGACTAAGATGCTGGTGCACCTAAGTTCGATTCCCGGCGGGGTGAGCATTGTTATGATGAATATCGATATTTGTTTCCGATCTGGGTGTACTGTTCGTCTCTGTATATGTTTCGGGCACCCTAGATACAGGTCTTCCTAGTCAGTGGCTCTGAGTGTGATGCGTTATTATTATTATCATCAGAATCAAAAATATTTATTCAATAGAAAATACAGGGTAACGCTTACTGATAGAAAAATAAACCTTATTGCCTAACATAAAAAATTAGGCATGATGGTTCAGGATAATCGCATGCCATTGCAGCGATGCCATGCCAAAGCGAATGTGAATAACAGCCCAATTTAAATATAAAGGTATTATAGTGCTTAATCTTCGCTCATTGTCCTTTTTTAATGTTTATGTGTTTACTGCAAAACCCCGTAGCTGACACCATCAAGGAGCGCAAGTGGAAGTGGTTGGGTCACGGCGCTCGCCGACCGGCAGACGTGTGCCAAAGGAAGCCCTTAACGACTTAAACCAGAAGGCGGGAAAAGGCGAATTGGCAGACCCAAGAACACGTGGCAGCGCGTTTTGAAGGAGGATCTGGAGCACACGCAGAGAACCTGGGAGGAAGTCTGTTAAAGTTTCTGGTTTTGCAAGATCGTCGAGTGGGGCGGCGATTTGTTTCGGCCCTTTTCTCCCGAGCGGAGATTGGGCAAAAGTAAGAAAAAATTTGTGTTTACTAGCTGTTCCCACGAACTTAGTATCGCGCCTTACATTTTGTATGGGAAAAGAAATTGTTACCTTTTACTAAATTTCTCTAAATTTTCCATAGTTTCTCACCTTTTAAACCTTTCCTGGACTACTACGAACATTTTAAAACCATAATCAGCTAAATCGGCCAGGCCGTTCTCAAGTTTTAGCGAGACTAACGAACAACGATTCATTTGATGAGCCCTTTTTTTTTTTTAACGAGGGGAAATGCCTATCGCATTTCCCGACGCTCGGGAGAGCGTCGGGGGTATGTGGGGCTCGCACCCACTAAAACCCCTCGGCGGCCGTCTTGGCGCTTTTGGGAAGAACCCCGGGAACCACACATTATAGCGTCCGAAGTCTTCCCACGCTCAGCTACTATTAGCTTCATGCTCGGGGAGGGCATATTGTTCCCTCCCTCCCTGGCTCGCCTTTGGAGCTGCGGCGGCACAGTGCCACAAGTTGTGCCGCCGCCCATCTCAGGGCCGTTTGATGAGTGTGTCGGGCACCCGCCCTTCACACCCACGACCCCAAAGACCCCTTTTAGTCGCCTCTTACGACAGGCAGGGCATACCGTAGACCTATTCTTACGACCGGACCTACAGGGCTTATTCATTTGATGACCCCTACTATAACCTTCTGAAATGGTCAGGGCCCTGAGTCTCATCGCGCAAAACACAACTATCGAATAAAAGTAGAAATAGTACGTTAATCGCAAGAAAATACACATTTGGTAGTCTCGTAATCAATTTTGCTATAACTATAGCAGTAGTATCGCAATAGATTGGAATTGACCAAAAAGGGTAGTCTGCTCCATATTATGATAATGTTATAATTACGTTCGACTGACATTATATATGTCAATATTGATTGATATTAAGTGACAGTTGCACTACGCCCGTTCCAATTTCGCCTAATAAGACAGGATTCACTATTTAGGTAAAAAAATCCCAGATTATTCTATAGCTTGCTATTCATATTCTATTGCTATACTATAAAGATTGATCAAAGTTACGAGACTCGCAATTTTTGACACAATCATAATAGAGTAAAAGTAGAATAATAATAGAATAGAAGTTTAATCGTAAGTTTAAGACACTAGAGTCCCAGGTCTACTTACCAGTAACCCTGTATACCTAATTGAATTTAAAATTTACGACATCATCAGTAATATTTTTTTTTAGAAAGGGTAATAGAAAATAATAAAGTACTTAGAAGTATATATATATGTCGTAGTAAGATTTAATAATTAGGTTTTTTGCAAAAAAACTAGGAATTTCGCTAAACCCGGATAATTTGATATAAGCATTAATTTTTTTTCAATCATCCTGACATAAAGCAGTTTTTTTGCAAAAAACCTAGTATAATTGACAAATCTGAAACCTGCCTTAACCCTGATTGGCTAGATTAGTAAACTCTTATTCTGATTGGTTCTATGTAGCGTCAAAGGATATTTTAACGAACCAATCAGAATAAGAGTTTACCAGCAAGCAATAATCTAGCCAATCAGGGTTAAGGAAGGTTTCAAAGTTTTCAATTATACTAGGTTTTTTGCAAAAAAAAATGATTAATGTCAGGATGTATGAAAAAAAGTTATGCTTATATCAAATTATCCGGGTTTTCGCAAAATCCCTAGTTTTTTTGCAAAAAAACCTAATTATCCAATCTTACTACGACATATACAAAAAAAAAACCGGATCGCTAAATGACTATTTTATTTTTTACCGAATCAATATCTACTATAGTAATTAGAACTCAACAGGATCAAATATTCGCTATAATATCTATCTGCGAGATGAGGATGGCTTCCGAGGTCTGCCTCTTTTCCTTGAAACTGCCAGAACATTCTTTACGTGCAAAGCTATGCGTCGTTGGGCCAAATAATTCTTTAATTGATTCTTCGAAGGAACCTGAACACCTTTCATTTTCTGAAGAGAATTCATGATGTCGCGGGGCTCCATGTGTAGTGATAAAAATTTATTTATTTCCAATTTAGTGGCTTCTGTTATTCTTTTTATAGACATAGATTTGCCTTCATGGTCATGATCTGTATCTGTTTTATACATAAACACAAAGTCTGAGACTGCATCAAATAAGAGATACATTCTAGCAGAGCATTGGGGTCCACGTTTTTTAACTTTGTTACACCTGTAATACACCTTGACACCTGCTTCCGTTTCACGTTTGAAGTTAGCAGACCAGGTTTTTTCATCAATCATAGCCTTTTCAGCCTGAAATGTGTTGCTAAATTTCTTAACGAATTTCCAACCAATTTTGGATCTCTTTTTTTTTTGTTTTGCTGTTTCTTTCTTAACTTCCGGTTTGGTTACGATGGCGGCCGAAAGCGGAACTGGCACCACAGTAACATTGTGGCTCGAAGACGGGCTTGCACCTTAAAAAACAATAAAGATAAGCCCAAGATCACAATCTAAATATCTATCAATGTTAAATATCAAAAAGTAAACTAAAATACCTTTTAAAACCATATGAGGTAGGTATGGTGGTATAGGATAATCGCGTGAGATTTCAGGCAAGCGAGTGTGTACTGTTTGATTCTAATACAAATTATTTAATATTAGGTAAGTAGATTAATGCATACGGTTCTGAAACGTGGTGCTTCACTATAGGGCTTATGAACAGGCTCCGAGTAGCTCAACGAGCCATGGAGCGGGCTATGCTCGGGATTTCTCTGCGGGATCGAATCAGAAATGAGGACATACGCAGAGAAACCAGGGTCACCGACATAGCCAAGCGGATAAGCTCGTTGAAGTGGCAATGGGCAGGTCATATAGCCCGCAGAACAGATGGCCGCTGGGGCCGAAAAGTTCTCGAGTGGAGACCACGGATCGGCAAGCGCGATGATCTGCGCAAGGCTGCGGGTCCACGCTGGATGCAGGCCACCTGCGATCGGTACAGATGAAAAGCCTTGAGGGAGGCCTATGTCCAGCAGTGGACGTCCTACGGCTAAAATGATGATGATGAATGATGTTCTTGTGATTATCTTTATCGTTAAATTCGTCAATTTTATTTGCAATCGAATCATTATCTACCTTTATATTAATACGAACCTTACAGGATCAAAAATTGCTTATAATTTCTATATGCGAGTACAGGATGACTTCCGAGGTCTGCCTCTTTTCCCTGGAACTGCTAGAAGATTCTTTCCGTACAAAGCTATTCGACGTTGGGCCAAATATTTTCTAAGTTGATCATTCGTTGGAACCTGTACACCCTCTATTATCTGAAGACCATTCATAATATCACGTGGCTTCATGTGTAAGGATAAAAGTTTGTTTATTTCTGATTTGTTAAAATCTGTTATTGATTCTCTGGATTTAGGTTTTCCTTGATGGTCGTGTTCATTGTCCGTTCGATACATAAACACAGCGTCTGAGACGGAATGAAACAGGAGATACATTCTGGCAGAGCATTGGGGTCCGCGATATTTTACTTTGTTACACCTGTAATACACCTTAACGCCTTCTTCTGTTTTATGTTTGTTTTGAATACCCCAAGTGCTTTCTCCTAACACATATTTTTCAGCCTGATCAGCATTTTCAAATTTGTTGGTTAATTTCCAACATAAATTCTTGGTTTTTCTGCGACTTCTGATTCGAATATTGCTGGTAGATTAGATTAGATTAGATTCTTTTATTTCACACTATCATATTCATATTACATACAAAGTTGTATAATAAAATGTCAAAGTATAATGTGATCGTCAAAATATTGTACAAAAATTATATAAAAAATAATAAGTAGTTACTTAATTATTTAACTACTATGTAAACAATGTCAAATTTTTAAATGTATAATTGTATATAAAATGTCAAATACTAAATAATAATTTCAATTTACTTGAATTACATATTGTAACTGTCGAATACTCAAATTACACAAATAATATCCAATGTCAAACAAATTTATAGTTTAAAAAGTCATCTATACAATAATATTCATGTTCACACAGAAATACCACAGAAATGGTGCTCCATGACGAATGTTCACCTGTTTTGTAAAAATAATATAGAAATATAGCACAAATATAAAAAAAATAACATTTGTGTATGTCATATGAAACTGGTCCTATCACTAGCATTTCTACTGTGACTTTATGTAAACGTAAATAATAGCCGACCTTTATTATTGTTATGATGTTGGTTCCGGAAACACTTTATGAAAACTTGCAGTTATTAAATGAAAAAGTTACTGTTATGGTAAACTTACACTTGTCACCCGGCACTCTAAAGCTATGATTTCATCCAAAACGGTACCGCCATTTAGCGGCTGTCATCCAGCAGTGAATGACGCCAGTAGAACATGGTCCTAAAAACACCGCCGCCACTTTTTAACAGTACGTTCTCTGTTACCGCTTTCTAGAAACCGGGCAATTTCGTTAAAACGGACGACGCTCTTTTGGCGGCATTCATCGCTAGATGACGGTTTTTGGAGGCAATCCTAGATTTGCATGATTGCATGATAGTGAAGAGTGGCCACAATTTTATTACAAAAAGTATAATTTTTATTTTTGGTATTTTTTTACAATTTATGATTTAATAAAAACTATCTCGTACAGAAAGTTCAAAACCTGAGTTCCCATTAGTAATATTTTATACGGGACTAAATTTAAAAATTTTGAGAGAGGGTAAAACAAGTCAAAAAGTTATATGGTTGAATCTTCGACTGTTTAATTATAAGTATAAAAAAACGAAATTAACAGCAGCATCGAATATGGGCTATAATATCTATCTGCGAATTGAGAAGTCATGAAACTTATCCTACGTATTACTTGCTTTCCTATTGTGAATTTTAAGATAAAAGACTAACCGTGATATTCATAAAGAAACAGTTGATTTTAAGTAGCATTACGGACGTCTACTTCTCTGGTTTGTTGTATGGTAAATACGAGACATCCAGTCTAAATTGACATACGGCAAATAAGTAAAATGCTCTTTAACTTTTTATGAATAACAGGGTAAGTGACTATCATGACCTCTATTAGAAACATTTATTTCAACACCACTTATGCACTAACTTAAATGAACAAGTTATTTTCACAAGGTGTTTCATGGGTTTACAAAGGCATTTCGTTTTTACGCGTAATAACATAAATAAATCTTTAAGCTACTATATGTGTAAAACATTAAACTTTTAAAAACCATTAAAGTAATTTATCAACCAGAAACTTTAACAAAAACACCATCGGCTGTGCGATGGTATACTGGCCGCGTGTGGTTGTGGTCTGTGTAGGCTTCCAGAATGTGGGTCCCGGTCTTGTCCATGCACAGTTTAGCTGGGCAACGCATTTTGTCTTTTTTAGAGCAATACTTGTTAGTCACACTGGCCCCGCCCCGCCCTGAATACGTAAAGCCTTGATACAGAATTAATGTTCCTTTACTTGTAGTAATCCGATAGAATACTTTATCTAAAGATTTAAAAATATATATTAGTGATAATAATATACAAATATTATTAATAGAGGTTTACCTTATTTTAATAAATTAAATCACTTCTAGCGTTAGGTTGTCTCTTTACAACTTATCGTAGTATTTATTTCTTTTATATTGTATTTTATGCTGTACCTACCCATTTCTTTTTTTGGATATTAAGGTGGTAACTCACCCAGTTTCTTTTTTGGTTATTAAGGTGGTAACTCACGGTATGGCGCGAAATTCAAATTTTTTCACGTTTTTTAATTATTTTGGCGAAAGTATTAATCTCTAATAAAGTTTAAATGAATTCGCGTACTTAAAAACCAATCTCCCACATTGTGATATATCGTTTTTGAAAGATAGAGTTACCGATTTTGTGTATATTCAAGGAACTCGATTTTTGGCCTTTTACCCCTTAGACACAAAATCTGTAGGTCTGTCTTCCAAAAACGTTGTATTACAATGTTGAAGAAGGTTTTTTACATACGCGAATTCATTATAACTTTAATATAAACGAATACTTTCGCCAGAATAAATAAAAAACGCGAAAAAATTTGAATTTCGCGCCATACCGAGAGGGACCACCGTAACTGTACAAATTGATAGAAAGACAAATTACTTAATATTTATATATTTAAAGACAATTATAAGAAGAAGCAATTATTTACCACATTATATTAGGATTAAACGCGTTTACAAAAACACTATGACTATACTATACTGACATCACTGATACACAAAATATATTAGTAAACAACATGTAAGCAACAATATCTACTTAGTTTTCATGATCTGAATCATTTTCATCATTTGTTTTGCTCTGATGCGTGACAGATTTCAAGCGAGGGTTTCGTTGTCTAGACATAGATAATATCCCTGCTGCTTGTGTTCTTTGCTTTGCATTTTTGATAATTATTTTGAAAAACTTGTCACAATCGGCCAATGTAAATGTTTTGTCCGATCTTCTTACTAATTGAAAGAAACAATTTCTGGTGTTGGAATAGTACTTCAGGGCTACTTTAGATCTTCCAGGGCCGTCACGGCAGGAACCGGTCCATGAGCAAAGCAAAATAAATTTTCTTTCAAAAAAGTAATCTACTAATCGGTAGCAAGAATTGATACCATTTTCCCTTCCAGTTTCTCCGCAGATTAGTATTAAACTTTCGATAACTTTATGAAAAAACTCTTTATTTGCTAACCGGACCTCTAAATCTTTTAAATCGTTTTCCGTACTGATTGGCTTAATCTGGATTTCAACATTCTTTTCAATTACATTAGTAAATGTAGGCGGCATAATACTCATATCGTAATTTGCATCTATAGTGCTATTAGCATCACATTCACTCATCAGTAAAACCGTGGATTGCTGTAGTGAAACGAATTGCTCCATTATTTTTTTCTGATTTTTCAACAATTTTTGAATAGTCAGTTGATCAATTTTATTTTGTGCTTTTTTCTGTTTCCCTTTAGCTGTTCCTGAAAACGAATATATAGTTATTTTCTAGTCTATATAAATTTAATTACTGTAAAAGCTTTTGTTTGCCTCTAAGTATTCCACATCATTATCAATTTTTTATCTTTTTCTTTTTGAAAACGCGAGAACATGCATCCTTTTATAACTGTACTGTCTTCTACGGTCTACCCTAAAAACTAGCCTAGCAAATGTGGCCGCAATACTACAGGTTCCATCGTTTAACTTTTCGTAGATAGATTTATCGAATTAAAACTCCTTTTCATATTTTTTATTAATGAATTTTAATAGGAAGTAGTAATTTGGACCACATACAATTTTGTACCATAAAAACAAAAATCATAATAACCTCGATTTTTTTTAACTCTATTTAACCAATATTATATGTTATAGCAACGAACACAAAACTATCAAAGAAATTTCTCAACCAGAAATTTTAATATAGGCACCATCGGCCGTGCGATGGTAAACAGGCGGCGCGTGGTTGTGGTCTGTGAAGGCTTCTAGAATGCGAGCCCCAGTCCTGTCCATGCACAGTTTAGCCGGGCAACGAATACTGTCTTTTTTAGAACAATACTTAGTTAACGAGCTGCCCCCACCCCCTGAATACGTAAAACCTTGATACATGATTAATTTTCCTTTTGTTGTCCGAGTGAATAATTTATCTGAAGGTATAAGAAAAAAATAATCAATACATAATTATAAAACAAAGACGCTTCCGCTGTCAGTATGTATGTATGCTTAGGCTACGAACGCACAGGCGGTTTTTTGCTGATAATCAATACATACCCAACTAGCAACGAAGGTCGTATAAGATTTACTCTTTCGACTATAGATCGTAAGACACTTGTATAAACGATCCTAAAATGTTAAAAAGCTGTATAAAAGCGGCTATCTGGATTATTTTGCATTCAACGCTTTTTGGCTCTATAAACATGTCTAGTAAACGTTTATACGATGAAATCATAGCGCATTTACTCGATTGTTGTATAAATGTATCTCTTGATCGCCATTATACAACAATAAGTCGTAAGACAGCTCTTTAAAAGCAACTGAATTGCTAATTTGTCGTCAAACTAGCTATTATAGCACAATCTATCGACATTTAATTTTAACAGCGTAATTGTGGAGTAAACGCGGTTCATACGATAAAACAGCATCTTAGTTACTTTAACAGCACTTAATGTCGTATGATAACTCTATGGAATGCTTTTATTCGACTTAACTAATTAGGTTGAGTAAAAGCTTTCAAATTATTCTTTTACAGCCTTTTCGGTCTCTAAAGGTTATTTGAAAGCCATTTTACATCGATATAGTGGTATAAATGCTTTTTGAAATCTTTTACAGCACTATCTGCCATTTTGTTACATGATACCAAAATAAACAACGTAATTTGCTTTTTTTATTCGCAAAATGGATTATAATCGATGGAAAAGGATTAAAAGAAGTGGAGGATTCCGACGTAAAGTAAATAAGATGTATACACGAAACAGTCAAGATCTTCATTGGCTATAACCACGAGTCAAGAGCGTTTAATTGATAGGCGTGAGGGTTCCGTAGCGTATAATAATTACTACTACTATTAGGTACTATTAGGTATTCTGTAACAACGGCCATATAGACAACCGTTTGCAATTTATTGAATTTGCCAGTATGTTTTTCTAAGTCATGGGTGTTTATCTTATACTTATAGTGTTTGTTTTTATAATTTTATAAGTTAGTTGGTAGGTACCCAAAGAATTTGACTAAACTATTATTATTATTTTTTTATAATAAAGAGATACTTAAGTAAGTACTTAAAATTTTGTTTTGTATTAAGTGATCCTACTTGCAATAATAACATTCGTCGCTTGGATAGTGATAATAAATTGAATATTCTGAACAATTCGGACACCAGAAAAATGAGGTGCGCAGTAATAATTTTATTCTCTTCTCAGATAATATAAAATGACGTGGTTTTGATCCATTTTTAATTACAAAATGACATGAGTAACATTTAAGCATTATAAAAAAATGTGTTTTCTTCCAAGGCCATTTTGCTTCCTTAAGCTTCTTTAAGTCCTCTTTTTTTATGAATTTATCTATATCCAAGTAGACTACCATTTTAAATTGTCACCCATAAAAAAAAGCTAATTTTACCTAAAATATTGTATTCTATGAACTTACGCAAACCAAATTCAATGTAACTTAACTATTCAATGTGGTTTTTTTTTTTTAAGTTAGGTTGATGGTATAGGCAGTTTTTAAACACGGCCGCGCGCCCCGTCTCAAACAGAGGCGCAGATCGGCGCTTGTCTGATTGGTCAATCTTTCCAAAATTTAAAAATATGCAAAAATTTAGCGAAGTTGACGGTATATTAAATTTATTGATAGTAAAATAATTATTTTATACTAAGTAGCTGACCCGGCAAACTCCGGATCGCCCTAGATATAAGTTAGCACGATTATTATAACATTATCTACCCGCTAAAAACTTGGCTGTATGTACTTTGTTATTTTGCCCGCCCAAAATTAAAGAATTTAAAAACAACGACAAATCAATCAATCTTTTGATCAAAAATGGATACAACAGTAACGGAAAACTTAGTATTGGAAATTATAAGTAATTGTTGTTTTTTACTAACTTTCCCTCAATTTTTCCAAATTTTCTCACCTTTTCAACCTTCTCTGGACTACTACAAACATTTCAAGACTAAAAGCTAAATCGGCCCAGCCGTTCTAGAGTTTTTGCGAGACTAACAAACCACGATTCATTTTTATATATTGGTAGATAGTAGGTAGTAGATAGTAGATTTTGCACTAAGGAACCCTAAACTATCTGTAATGGCGTCCCTAGAAGTCGTAAGATGGAAATTTCATTTCAATCTTTCGACTAACAGCTGAGAGAATGCTCTGTGATGATAAATGAGTTGCTATTATTTGCTATTGATGGCGAATTTATTTTAAATGTTAAATTAACATTATTTGTTATTCATTATTTACATAGAAATCTTGGGGCCCATTGAAATATTAACTACAATGCTAGGTATATAGACGGAAAATTTTATTTCGCACATGAAAGTAAGACCCTACGACCTAACTTTAACAGGTAACTAATTACCTGTCATCATTTGGCTTGATGGCTTAAAAACGTAATGGTTAATACGATGGCAAAATATACTTATATTTATTAGGTTTGACACTTCAACTGACATAAATTACACGTATAAAATAAAAAGTCTATAAGTGCTGCTTGGGTGCAGTTACACGATAAAAAAGTCGAGTGATTGCAACCAAATTGCTTTATAACTATAAATAAGTCGAATAAAAGCGGTTCTACCGACTTGGAAAAAGCAGATGTGTCGAATAATGGCATTCTGATGGCCATTATAGTACTAAGTAGCATTCTAGTTGCGATTACTCGATATTTAT
This sequence comes from Euspilapteryx auroguttella, assembly GCA_951802225.1. Lineage (NCBI taxonomy): Eukaryota > Metazoa > Arthropoda > Insecta > Lepidoptera > Gracillariidae > Euspilapteryx > Euspilapteryx auroguttella. The sequence goes on along the minus strand of OX637649.1, from coordinate 2,539,554 downwards.
TCGACTAAATGGCTACTCATACGATAATCTTACGATATTTACTGGATCTAAAGCTGAGAGAAGTGCGCCCAAATCGCGTTGAGAGAACGTGCACAGAGCATTTACACGACTTTTTAAAGATCCTTCTTACGACCAATAGCTGAAAGAGAAACGTGCTGCTGACTTTTTTACGACACGATTTGCTGGTTGGGTAGTATAAAACAAAGTCGCTTCCCGCGTCTGTCCCTATGTATGCTTATATCTTTAAAACTGTCCAACGGATTATAATGCGGTTTTTTGTAATCGATAGAGTGATCCAAGAGGAAGGTTTATAAGTACAATACATGAGCAACATAGCAATAGGTAAGGCGGTACGAAGTTCGCCGGGTCGACTAGTATATGATAAATCCAAAAGGACATTTGCTACAAATAGAATCACTTTTTACTCACTGCTTAACATGTTTTCATTTCGTGTTTTTTATGACGTATTACTGTATTTTTTTATCTCAAAAGGTTTAGGTTTTTTCTTTTCATAAAGATTGAGTGACTTAATATTTCTCACTTTATTTTTAAAGAATGAGAATATAAGAAGCAATAATATAATGTGATAACGTGAATACTATGTGATCCTTTTTATTATACAGGATATACCCCTACTGTCACCTCCTGAAATGGTCAGATCTACTTACCAGTAACAGTAACCCTGTATAAAAAAAAGTACTTAGTTATTATAATCAGAATCATTTCGATCGTTTGATGTGCTCTGGTGCGTGACAGATTTCATGCGTCGTCGTGGTCTAGACACAGATAAACGTTGTTGTCCTGTTACTTGTGTTCTTTTCTTTGCATTTTTGATAATGACTTTGAAAAACTTGTCACATTCGGCCAATATAAATTTATGGTCTGATTTTCTCACTAATTGAAAGAAACACTGCCTTGTGTTGGTATAATACTTGAGTGGTATTTTAGACTTTCCAGGCCCGTCATGACTGAAACCGGTCCATGAGCAAAGCAACAGGAATTTCCTTTAAAAAAAAGTAATCTACTAATCGGTAGCAAGAATTGAGACCATTTTCCTTTCCAGTGTCTCCGCAGATGAGTATTAAACTTTCGATTACTTTATCAAATAACACTTTATTTGCTAACCGCACTAAATCTTTTAAATCGTTTTCCGTGCTAATTGGCTTAATCTGAATTTCGTCATTCTTTTCAATTTCATTAGTAAACGTTGGCGGCAAAATACACTTATCATAACTAACATCTACATCTGTTACAATGTTATTTGCATACATTCACTCATCAGCAAAACCGTGAATTGCTGTAGTGAAACGAATTGCTTCATTATTTTTTTCTGATTTTTCAACAATTTTTGAAAAATCAGAAAAAAATAGTCAGTTGATTAATTTTATTTTGTGATTTTTTTGCCTTCCTTTTATCTGTTCCTGAAAACGAATATATAGAGTTATATATATACATGTCGTGTTTTTTTTATTTTTCTTTGGTTTTACTAATAAGTAATAACATCAATTTAATCCCATTTTTTCGTATCCCTCTATTTATCTTTTAGACTGCTCCGTAGCTCAGTTGGCTTGGTTGGCACCTGGGTTCGATTCCCGGCGAGGCAAACATTTTTATGATGATTATCAATGTTTGTTTCGATTTCGGTCTGGGTGTAATGTTTGTCTCTGTACATGTTTCAGGCACCCTAGATACAGGTTTTTCCTAGTTAGGGGCTCTGAGTGTGATGCTTTATTATTATTATTCTATAACTTAAACATCTATAGGCTACCCTAATGACATTTAACTAATATTATTTAACTACTAATTACAGAGTAGGTATCTCCACTTTACTCATCGTAGATTCATCAAGTTAAAATCTCGTTCTACAGTTGTCCATGTTTTTTATTCTTAAGTTTAATAATAAATAGTTGTAAATTAGTATTATAGTATTACAGAGCCAGCGATTTCCATAGCAATTACTCACCAAATACAATTTTGTTGCATAAAAACCACAACCAAAAATCATATTCGCGTTAATTTATTTAAATTATATTTTAACCTAATTTTCTATGTTATTTATTTTATTTGGCAACATAAATTCATAAATAAAAAATAATTAACATATAAAAATCTCCTCACTAAAATAAGAATACCTAGAGCGTCGAAAAAATATACAATGTATTACTTAATACTAAAAAGACTAGTTCAAGAGCAGCAACGAACACATCACAAAATCATCACAAAATCGCTTAGGTAGTGACGCGAAACTAACGCCACCAGCAGCCTTAAAATTCTAAGCAAGATTATCTATGGCGTAATTGACGCATATTTTTGATTTCGGCTACGGTTTAGTAGATTATTTAACGAAGTGGCTCTAGTATCGCAGCCGTTCACTTTAATATAAACACCATCGGCCGTGCGATGGTAAACAGGCGGCGTGTGGTTGTGGTCTGTGTAGGCTTTCAGAATGCGAGTCCCAGTCCTGTCCATGCACAGTTTAGCTGGACAACGAATATTATCTCTTCTAGAGCAATACTTGGTCGTCAGTTTGCCCCGCCCTGAATACGTAAAGCCTTGATACATTACTAAATTTGCTTTACTTGTAGTTATCCAAGTGAATGTTTTATCTGCAGGTATAAAATATATTATAGTGATAATAATATATGAAATAAAAAATAAGGGGTTTAACCAGTTTTAATTGATCACTTCATGCGATAAGTTCGTCGTCTGTTAACTTACCATCGCAAGTATGTATATTTAGATCCTGTAAATTTTGTATTTAATGATTTTGAATAATAGAAAGTTAATTAGATTTTAATAACTCAATTTTAATCTAATTTCTTACATAACAGTACACTTAGGTTCATAATTTCGGTGTTTTTCTATGATTTTAAACCTAAAAGCTACACAACAGAGCCTTAAAAATTCTAAGCAAGATTATCTAGGGTTTAGAAGATATCAATTATTTATCGAAGTGGCGCTAGTTTCGCACCATTTCGCCCCTTAAGACGATATACGAAAAATAAATCAAACGACTGAATGAACAGAGATAGATCTTCGATATAGCATACTGAGGGAAAGGGACAGTCATATTGTTGTGATTTTTGGAGTTTTAGCTTAATTTAGGTAAAATAAAATGTGACTTAGTTTCACGACGTGTTTTTATTCAGTATCTGTTTCGACTAACATCAAACTTGTTAAGTGTCACACACATCAACTTGAATTTTGATTATTATTTAAATCTATACCAATATTATAAAGAGGAAAGATTTGTTTGTTTGTTTGTTTGTAACGAATAGGCTCCGGAAATACTGAACCGATTTGAAAAATTCTTTCACTGGTAGGAAGCTACATTAACCCCGAGTGTCATAGGCTATATTAGATTTTCAAAAAAATTAGGGATCCTTACCTAAACTCAAATAATGTAACCCAAGGTGCAATATTTTTTCCGTTGTCCGTTGTTTACATATTTTGACAGGTGGTTTGTTGTTGTTGTTTGTTTTTTTATCAAGCCCATTCTGGGCAGGCAAAAGAACATAGTCTATAGAGCCAAGTATTTTGTAGTATCTTATATTCTATGGCGTAACAAAGTAAGCCGGGAAAGCTCGTATAGTATAAAGTAATACAAAAGAGTACTTATTCCTAACAACACATATGTCAGTCGCCCACATCGGTGACTATATTTTATTGGAAAAGTAATAAATATTAAATATATTTTTAATTATTACTTTTAAATCAAATCTGAATAACCAGAATTTGATTTGATTTATTATCATTATTCCTAGGTAGTTTTAACAAAAACTAAGTAATTTTGATGAAATTATTCCCGTATTTTGGAAAGGTTACCTTTGACGAAATAATGTATCGAGGATTTTAGATTCCACAAGTGTTTCTCAATTATATAAAAAACATAGTTATATCCTCAAAAAGGTTATATTAAAATTCCAGATCTTTACCTACTAAAGATTTAGAGAAATTCTTCATTTTAAAAACCTTCAAAACTCATACAGCGTCTTAACCAGAAACTTTAATATAAACACCATCGACAGTGCGATGGTAAACAGGCGGCCCGTGGTTGTGGTCTGTGTAGGCTTCCAGAATGCGAGTCCCAGTCCTGTCCATGCACAGTTTAGCTGTACAACGAATATTATCTTTTCTAGAGCAATACTTGGTCGTCAGGCTGCCCCGCCCTGAATACGTAAAGCCTTGATACATTATTAAATTTCCTTTACTTGTAGTTATCCGAGTGAATGATTTATCTGCAGGTATAAAAAATATTATAAGTGATAATATAAAAAAATCAAAATCAAAAAATCTTTATTCAATATAGGATACAAGATATCACTTATTGAAAGTCAATTAGACTACATCTAATCTAATCGCTATTGATACCTTATTTGGTAAAGTATCCTATACTGTGAGAGGCGAGGTAGCTATTAGATATATAGATAGGAGATATATTTATATAGCATTATTTGTGTCCCACTGCTGCGCAAAGACCTCCACCCTCTGTAACCACGTGTCTCTTTCCTGTGCCACCTGTAACCAGTCGGATAGATAGAAATCGATATCATCCCGCCATCTCCTTCTCGGCCGGCCACGCTTATGTTTTCCATCGGTTGGCACCCCCTCGGTTGCGATTTTTGCCGACCGGTTCGGGTCCATGCGGCAGACGCGACCATCCCAGCTCCACTTAAGTTTAGCGGTCAATGATAATATTAAATCATTAATAAGGGGTTTAACCAGTTTTAATTAATCAAATCAAGCGATAAGTTCGTCTTCTGTTAACTTACCTTCGTAGGTATATTTAGATCCTGTGAATTTTGTATTTAATGGTGTAATTTTTTTGGAACAAAAGGGTTATTGCTTTTATTTTTAATCGCACAAATTGACAGAAATCAGAGTTTTTTAGGTTCTAATTAATATTTCATTTTAAAATAAAAACAATTAGAGAAAAAATTATAAAAATACAACTTTATTTTAGTTAGAGCTATTAAGACTAAACACGTCAATTATTAATATGCCATTCCTGATTACAAAAAAAATAAAGTTAACAATAAAATCTAGTTTTTATCATCAGAATCATTTACATCAATTTTTTTACTCTTCAGGCGACGTTTTCGATTTTTAGACACAGATAATATTCCTGTTACTTGTGTTCTTTGCTTTGCATTTTTGATAATTACTTTGAAAAACTTGTCACAATCGGATAATGTAAATTTATTGTCAGATTTTCTCACTAATTGAAAGAAACATTGCCTGGTGTTTGTATAATGCTTAAGTGGCACTTTTGATCTTCCAGGGCCGTCACGGCAACCACCGGTCCATGAGCAAAGCAAAATGAATTTCCTTTCAAAAAAGTAATCTACTAATCGGTAGCAAGAATTGAGTCCAGTTGCTCTTCCAGTGTCTCCGCAGATTAGTATTAAACTTTCGATAACTTTATCAAAAAACACATTATCTGCCAACTTACTTTCTAAATCTTTTAAATCATTTTCTGAACTGATTGGCTTAAACAGGATTTCAATATTAGTTTTAATTTTATTAGTAAATGTAGGCTGCGAATTACTCGTATCATAATGAACATCTTCATCTGTAACAATGCTATTTGCATTACATTCACTCGTTAGTAAAGCCGTGGATTGCTGCAGGGAAACAAACTGCTCCATAATTTTTTGCTGATTTTTCAACAATTTTTGAATAGTAAGTTGATTAATTTTTCCATGTGTTTTTTTTTGGTGTGCTTTTGCTGTTCCTGAAAACGACTTTGAAGTTATACGAGTAATGTAAGCGATATTAATTAAGATACATTATAAGATTTATTTAACCAAATTTTAAATAATCTATTAAGCATGTACTTAGTATTTATTTGCGTGATAGAGCAAAGACACCGAAATGTCTATAACTGGGCTATGATCTACAGGCAGAACCTAAACCTTTTAAAAAATATCCTAATCTAACTACCGTTATATAAGTAAAGAAAAAAACAATAATTGAGATAGCTTCTAAAGACTTTCAGTATATATAGGTATACTTAAATCGGGGTTACTAACCATTATTTATTTGTAATGTATAGTTTTTTAAATGATGAGTATCCTCTTATTATTTTATCTCTTAAATACTTGAAGAATTGTTTTAGTTAGGTAATATTATTAATTTAAGTAAACAATAAAAACATGTTGATGTTTTGAATGATTTTTATAGTATAAAGTTAAAAGAATTTAATAGCATAATTTTAATCTAATTTCTTACATAATTTTACTGTTATTGAAAGCGTTACAATGGTGGATTCTTAAACAAAAATAAAACAATGCTGATAAAAAGAGAATTTAAGTGTAGAGGTATTCTAATTGGTTGACTAAGACTTTATTTAACTATTCCTGCAATCATTTCACAGAAATTGGCCAAGAAAATACGACCGTGAAATAACGAAATGAAATGCAATCCAGGTAAAATAACAATACAAAATATAATAATAGGAAACACTTTATTGCATACAAAGTAAGATACAAAAGGTACATTAATAAATTCAGGGTAGGTACAATAAAATTGTATTTGCATGCAATGGGCGGCCTTATCGCTAAAAGCGATTTCTTCCAGGCAAACAACTGTTACAAAACCTACCCCTACACCAAAACTATTATGGGGAAACTTTGATAAATTCTCCTGTAGGTGTCCGATGATAAACTGGTGGATCGTGGTTGTGATCAGTACGAGCTTCTTCAATAATGTTACCAGTTTTGTCCATGCGGAGCCTGGCTTTACAATTAAATTGGTCTCTTCTTGAGCAGTATTTATGGACATGTCCGTAAAGCCCTCGGCCAGCGTAAGTATAGCCTTCGTACATGATAAGAGTTTTCCCTCTGCCTCTGCCCGTTGGGATTTCGATGAATGATCGCTCTGTAAAATTTTGATACAATCATTAATCCCATTAAAGCATTTTTTGTTAACTGTTAGCATATCACCATACCTATTATATTTGAACTATATTGACAGCGTTCTATTAATGTTAACCCGCCTGCTAAGCGTGGCGATTATGGCATATTGCCTCTCCAAAAAAATTCCCTTTAGGCGATCTGTGGAGGAGTTATGGGGAGAGTTATGTTCAACAGTGGACGTCGATGTGGACGATAAGAGGTTAATAACCAAAAATTTAAATAAGTTCTTACTTATAGTTCTTTATTGTACCATTTTCACCACAGAATTAAGACGTAATTAATCTAAGAAATCCCTTCCTATTCGTAATACCTACTGATATAAAACAAAACATTAGGATTTTAAAATTGTGCTATATCTATCTTTACATTATAAGACATGAAAGAGATTAAATAACTATAGGTAATACGCTTAAAATATTTTTAACATAACGTTTTTTATTTAGTCCTCTTTAGAATCAGTTTTTTCAGGTGTTATGATTGGTACTCTATTTTTTAATGGGATTTTCTTCGTATTTTTTTCATGTGATCCACTAGCCCACGAGCAGTGCAGAAATAATTCACGCTTAAAGACGTAGACTACTAGTTTATAGCAAGACTTTTTTTCTATTTCTTGGCCAGAGTCGCCACAGACCACTGAGATAATTTTGACTACATTATTGTAGTATTCTTCATCTCGAAGGTTGTTTTCGAAATCATAACATTCCTGTTCACTACATAGGATGTTAAAGGGGATTGTGATAAATAGTATCTTCACTTTAATCAACTTTAGATTTATCGGTTTAAATTTATAATTGGTTTGATATTCTTGTACATCCCATAGCAAGGGAATCTCTTAGCTTTTGATGTTTTGTGATAAATTTCAAAAAAATACCACATTCAACTACAGTGAAGTGTCTGTCAGATTTCCTTACTATTTCTAAGAAACATTTTCCAAATTTTTTTAAAGTTTTCAATGGATTTTTTTCAGCCTACAAACAGAACAAAAGAAAATTGCGCTGTAAGAAGTGGTCGACCAGTATCATGCAAGATTGTATGCTTTTTCTGCTTATATGACTTTTGTAAGTAAGCTGACAAACTTTTTATGAAACGACTGTTTTTCAACTTCTGTGCCGATTGGTTTAAAAGTAAGACTTACATTATTTGTATCACATAATTGGATGTCATATTTTACCTTCGCATATCTACTGTAACAACCTGCAACGTCCTTTAAAGGCTCATATTCATTTCTTAGTAAATTTTTGGAATTCGACAGCGTAGTCGAATGCTGCTTAATTTTCTATTTATTTTTGTGCACCTTTTGTATGCGCAGATCTCTTGGTAAGTTTTAAGCATTAGGGGATAGTTATTGGTATTGTAAACATATTGATAAGTAACAAACAACAAAAGACAAGAAAATTAGTCATAACTATATCTATAACATACACGTACGACACTATAAATTACAATTAAGTAATCATAATTATAAGATTAGTGTTATTTATTTTTATTACAGCAGATACTCAGTATAATTACTACATAATTTATTATAATTCTAATACTTTGAATGAGAAAAGACATAAATAGATTATTATCTTAATACATGGATTGCTAAATATTTATGTTGCTTTAAAATTGTTATAAATATTGCTTTTTCTGCAGTAAAGGTCATGAGAAATAAAATGTTTTATTTTTTATTTTATTTAGTCATAAATTATTTTTTTACAGATTTGAAAAATGAAAGCTAAGTTTCGGGGAGTATGCCAAGCGTAACAAATTGAGTTTGATGATCTTTATATTAAAAATAGTTAAATACCCATGAAAATGTTCATAATACTAGGTAAGTAAATTGTTGTTATTATTAATTAGTTAATTCTTCAGAATTATTTTTATTAACTGTTATTTTAGGTCTACGCGTTGCTCGGTTTTTCATAGCAGAGATACGCTTCCTTTTAGATAGGAATCTTTTTTTAGCGTTTCTGGTAATTTGCTTTAAAAAATTATCAGCATCGGCTTCAGAGAATGATTTATCCGATATTTTTACTATGTCAAAAAAACATTTTCTAGTGTTTCTAAAAGTTCTCAAAGAGTTTTTTTCAAATTTTCCTTCACGTGATCCACCAGCCCAGGAGAAGTGCAATAATAATTCCCGCTCAAAGAAGTAGTCAATAAGTTTATAGCAAGAATTCAGACCAATTTCCCGCCCGGAATCGCCACAGACTGCTGAGAGACTGTTGACTACGTTTTTGTAAAATTCTTCGTCACATAAGTTATTTTCGAAATCATTTAATGCTTGTACACTACTTAGAGGATGTTTTAAAGGATTTTGACAAATCGTATCTTCATTCGTTTCAATGTTTGGTTGTTTTTTTCTGAATCTTATATTTTTTCTAGCAGTTCCAGACGTAGATACGTTCTTAGCCTTTGATCTGAGAGTAGCTCGTCTTGCTATAAGTTTAAAAAACTTATCACATTTTAGTTCAGAGAAATGTCTATCAGATTTTCTCACTATTTCAAGAAAACATTTCCTAACATTTGTATACTCTTTCAGTGGGATTTTTTCGAGGTTTGCTTTGCGGGAGTCACCCGACCAAGAACAGTGCAAAAAGAATTTGCGCTGGAATATGTGGTCGACCAATTTCAAACACGATTTCATGCCTGTTTCACATCCTGAATCTCCACATACTACGGTAAACAACCTGACAAATTTTTTGTAAAACAATGAGTTATTTAACATTTCTTCTAGTTCATCAAGCTCAGCTTTTGTACCAATAGGTTTAAAATCGAAATTTTCAGTATTTTCACTACTTTCTTCACTATTAGAAATCATACTTTCCTTATCGAAGTCATCAATAATGGTGTTCTTAGCAGTAACATGGTCATTTATCAATAAATTTGTAGAAGTCTGCAGAGCAGCAAAATGCTCCATAATTTTCTTCTGATTTTCTAACAACTGTTCCATGCGTATATCTCGTGGTGATTTTTTTGATGTCTTTGATTTGCTGCTCCTTTGCGTCCATGCTGAGGGTTTGCTTAATTGCTTTGTAAAAATATTGAGAAATGCTGAAAATAAAAAATTAATAACTCATACATTTTTCGTAAAATTTGTGAATAAGAACAATTTCAACAAACTTCAGTATTATATCAAACATTTATAATATGCTAAGTGCATTAAAACAAAGTCATTATAAATGATTTTTTATTTTATAAGAAATACAAACGACAATAGGGCTGTGACAACACATACCATCAGGGTCAATAACCTCTGAATATAAGCCAAGTTTGTTGGATTACATTTTATTACAATTATTATTTTTTGTTATAATATACAGGGCAGATCAGTTGACATACGTTAATGGGGGACAGAGGGGACCGTCTGCTATGCGTTCCACCCCCAAAGATATGGGCGTTTTTTTATTTATTATTTAAAAATTTCAGTTTTTAAGACTTTAGACCCAAATAACTTTTCTAAAATTTACCAATTCACAACCTTTAAATTGTATTGCCATCTAAACTTTCCTCTTAGTTAAATTTCGAAAAGACGTCCGCCAGGTTAAAGTAGACGAAGAACTGTAGTAGTTTTTTAATAAATTGGGATTTTGGTATGCCTTTCTAAAGAATATGAATGAACTGAAGATATTTTTGACAAATTGAATTCCACTATTTATTGTAATCTTTTTGTAGTTTGAGGGCTCGTAGTTTTCTCTGTAGCTGTCTTGTACACCTCATTATAGTTTTAGAGACGAAGGTATGAGTCTAGATGGCAATAAAGGTTACGAATTAGTTAATTTTTAGAAAAGTTATTTGGGTCTAAAGTCATAAAAATTTAAAATAAAAAAAATGATAGGGCCCAGCCCATATCTTTGGGGTGAAACGAATAGCAGACGGTACCCCCTGTCCTCCATTAACGTATGTCCACTCATCTGCTATACATCCTGTATAATATTATTTTGTTATATGTGTTGACTTATTTATCGAATTTTGAAGAAAACAGTTAACAAATTTTATTTAATACCTACATCATGATAATCAGTTGGTTGACGTCAACGAATTATAGACAAATTTTGAAGAAAATATTATATTAATACTATTCATTGCTATTACAATAATTATTTAAAATTAATAAAAACAATAATTCTTAGCAATAAATGAATGTAAATTACATTTTGCACTACTAATTAATCTTAACATATTCCCCCGTAGAAGTTTTGTGGTATGCCGGAGCCGGGTGGTTGTGGTTTGTACAATTACTTATTATAATGCCCCTGTTATTCAATTTCAGTCTAGCAGCACATTTGGCCGACAATCTGCTTGAACAATACTTATACCTGGAGCCTGGACCGCTAAAGGTGTAACCCTGATACATGATCATAATCTTCCCTTTTTTAGTCGGAATAGTTTCATATGCTACGAAAAAAAACCGACTATTATTAAGTAGCCTAGACCTAATTGATTTATCTGCAACTGAAAATAGTATTACTTAACAATGACGAGACAAAAATCACGTTGTGGTTATTTTCGGTTGGATGGATTGCAGGCTTGAATCACCTGATCATTGTTTTACTACAGGGTGACTTTGAAATCTGAGTTAATTTTTTTACAGGGCACTCCGACTATGATACTGAATCGATAATAAAAAGTTTAAAAAAATTGGCCTTGTCAAAAAAATAATTAAGAAAATGTATATTTGTACATCAGTAAAGAATAAGAAAACACTCTTTCTACTTTTTAAAATTAAAGTATAAAAACAAAAAAAGTCTAAAAAAATATACAAATATTGAAAACACTTTTATACAACAGTGTATTTTATGTTCAACCTGATTCCGTTTCTCTCGTCCTGCGGTGGTAGCATGACGGACAATTTGACGAATTTGTCGTATCTGTCACTTTTGTCGATCATCTCCATACATTTTCCCGCATTTAAATGTCAAAACCGATCAAAAGTGACAGAACGATTCGACAAATGGTCCGTCATGCTACGCAGGCTGGTCGCGCGCGCGTCTCGTGATAGTGACGTGGCTGTGAAGGACGTAGGATGTAACATTGAACGAAAAAGCACTTTTTCTTTATTTATCATAACTTTTTTAAATGCGAACCAATTTCCTATAATTTACTTTATTTGTAATCGGTATGTAAAAATTAAAAACGCAAATAATATGGTTCTCTTTTTAAATACAGTAGAAGTGTATTTTACGTCTTATTCCTAATGCCAAACGTCGTTTTTTTTATCTATATACATTACTAGTCGACCCGGCGAACTTCGTACTGCCTAACCTACAACTATTTTGTGCACGTATTATACTTTTAAACCTTCCTCCTGAATCACTCTATCTATTTAAAAAAAACGCATCAAAATCCGTTGCATACTTTTAAAGATTTAAGCATACATAGGGACAGACGCGGGAAGCGACTTTATTTTATACTAGTCGACCCGGCGAACTTCGTACCGCCTAACCTATTAATATTTTGTGCATGTATTATACTTATAAACCTTCCTCTGGAATCACTCTATCTATTAAAAAAACCCGCATCACAATCCGTTTCATATTTTTTAAGATATAAGCATACATAGGGACAGACGCGCGAAGCGACTTTGTTTTATACTATGTATTGACTATGTACCTATTGATATTGATTTGTCTTTAAACTTTTTGATTATATAGGATTCTTTGGAAAAGATGTATTTAAAGATTGTGGGGAAGTTGAAGTAAATGAAACAAATTGCATTACGTGATAAGGGGGCGGATACTCTTTTGTTCTCATTAAACTATTTTATAAGAATTCCAACATATTATATTTGTGATTATAATAATCAACGAAAATTACCATCCAATAGAAATTATTATTTCAAATTTGCTTTACACTTTTATATAAGTACCATCTTCTGCTCTAATATATTTTGGAGGATCGTGATTATGTTTTGTTTCAAATGAAATGATCTCTTTATCACAATTCATACGCAGCCTGGCTGTACATCCAGAAGACAATTTTCTCGAGCACCAATAGTATGACACTGGGCCTTGTCGGCCCCGTCTTGAAAATGTGTGATTCCGAAACATTATAAGACCTTTGCCTCTGCTAGTTGGAATTTCCGTGTATGATTCCCCTGTAAAACAAATTAATAAAAAAATTAAATCATGTAAAACTTAAATGCAAACCTTTTTATAAATATTTCACACTTTTATGTGTAAAGATCGCAGTCGGTTATTGGTTAAGTCTGCCCAGTACACCGTAGCATATGACCGAGCAATGAATAAGACAAGAAAAAAAATTCATGGTGTAGAAAAGTATGGAACTTATATGTTTTAGCAGTGTAAGTAGGCGGTGGTGGGAAGACTCCCTAAAATATTAGGATTAAATTACAAGAGAGTACAGTACATAAGTACAAAAAATATATATATTTAAGTAGAAATTATTTGTATTCACAACCTTTTCATTCACTAATCACAATATGAATTTAGTATGTTATTTTACCATATTTATAATTAAATAATAATTTATAGGTAATCGTATTTATTTCGTTTCATAAAATCAAACCCATATTCTTGCAATCACATTCATTCCTTATTTCGAGGAACAATTCTATTCAATATATCACTGACGCGATCCACTGCGTTACCAATACTCTCCTGGAGATCATCGTCATTCGATGGTCTGACGACAAAACGCTCTGGATTAGCCGCTCTGTACTGTCTGTAGTGTTGAAGGAAACTTGACGTGGTTCCTGAACCTGGTAAAATATAGATGCAGAATTAAAGGTGCCTTTAGAAAATATTGAGTCTATAGGCAGCTGAAAAAAATGCCGAGAGTTTAAATCGTGAAGGTATTCGGACCTTTGACTTATGTTATTTATTTAGACTTAAGAGAATGTCGATTGAAGAGTTATATGCGATATTTACTACATTGGTGAAGATTTGTCATGGAGACACAAAACATCTAAATTATCACAGAAACGACGTTTTATGACAAATGTTGAGACACTATTCGTTATTATTCTTAACTGATTATATTGGTTCTGTTACTATCCTAATATTGACATACTTAATATTTTTAAATTGTACGTTTAATGTTATAAGCTATAGATTGTGAAAGTAAAATTTAAACACCACCAGTGCATTTCACTGTTATAATTATTCATATTAAAAAATATAATAATACGATACATGCTAAGTATATTTAAATTTTCTAAAATTTACAAAAATCTTATTGGCGTTATCTGCTATGTCACGAGGCATGCCACGAGATAAAACATCTCGGGCATAAAGGAGTAACGCCAGGACATCCGCTGCACATGAAGCTTGTCTCTCGCCTCTTCTTCTGTGTTTTCCAGCACTGTTTGCATCTACGATATGGCTGCTTTTTTGAATTCTTAGATCTTATTTTGGAATCGGGTATTAAAATCGGCCAGTGTCCTATAAAAAATATATTTAAGTACTCATTGCATTTTGACGACCTTGAAGAGTTTCAGGAGTGTTGGTCGGAGGTGGCACTAGATATAATGGAGTGGAAGAGGACGAAGAAAGCCAGTAGTAGGACAAAATAAAGGTTAAGTACATAAAAAAAAATTTGAATCCTCCGCAGTATAAAGAAAAGCAATGTTGACTGTAACGACGATGCAATGGTTTGGGCTCGATTCAAGGCGAAAGTAAGCATTGGCGAAAAATATCAATGTAACCTAGTTTCCGGGTCTGGGTATTCTTTCAATGTCTTTGTAATTGTTAAATAAAAGCATCCTAGATACAGATTTCACATATTTGAGGGCTGATGAGGCTTTAAAACAAGGAACAAGAGCAAAGAAGAAGAGGTAGGCCAAGGAGAAATAAATAGACCAAGTAAAGGAGAAGTGGCGTGGCGTACGTCTTGACATCCTACAAGAAGATGGCGGGCAACAGGAAGCAATGGCAGAGGGAGCACTGACAAGAGCCGCGCTCTTAAAACATAACATGAAAACGATCGAATTTTTTTGCATTAAATTTACATTTTTGTAGCTTTATGTTGACTAGTTCTGTTCTGTCTCAGAATAACGTAACAATTGTATTAACATTAGTATTTGAAAAAAAAAATTGTTGCCAGAATTTCGTTGTAAAAAAAAAAAGTTATCAATACATAGTATAAAATAAAGTCGCTTCCCGCGTCTGTCCCTATGTATGCTTATATCTTTAAAACTATGCAACGGATTTTGATGAGGTTTTTTTTATTAGATAGAGTGATCCAAGAGGAAGGTTTATAAGTTTATTACATGCACAAGATAGTAATATGTTAGGCGTTACGAGGTTCGCCGGGTCGACTAGTAAATAATAAATGTAGTACGTTTTATATCATAGAAAGAGAGACCCATCTTTCGTAGATAACAATTTCTTCCCGCAAGAAAGTCCCATTCTAAATAAAACGATCTACACATATAAATAGAATCAATTGTATGTTAAGAGGTATAGTTAACCTAGATAATACCAAAAACATGACTTCTTTATTAGTTAGAACAATGCCAGGGTATAAAACATCCCGGGCACAGGCAAGTACTACGAGGACAACCACTGCACATAAAACTTGTTTGCTTCTTCCTCTTCATTTTACTGCACTGCCGGCACCTGCGGAATGCTCTTTTTCGTTTTGACTTTAATTTGCTATTCTTCGGATGGGGTATAGGAATCGGCCAGTGTCCTGAAGAAAGCCATTTTATTTTAAACATTCAGATGAGAGACAGCATGGCGACTTTATTTGCAGCTATAATTCGAGCTGCTAATGTTAGGTACAGTCACGGACTAGGAGGCCGTAACAGATTTGTCTATAGTTTCGTCAGCCCTAGACTGTATTACCAAAGAACAAGAGATATTTTGCAATACAGAAAAACCGGAAGTGTTACGCCGATCGAGTCCGCACTGTACCTAGCTACATTTATAAGCATGACTTAGTAATCATTTTACGTACCTTTAGTTTAAATTTTATTATATTTCTTTTTCTATGGGTGTAACAAATGCCTGAAATAAATGCTTATTTATTTTATTTTTTATTTATAAGATAGGTAACATAACATAATAATTAATTATGTATGAATTATAATGTTATTTGGTTTAAATCGAAGTTAATAATTTTCTTCTTTTTCTTCTGATGTTTAACAATTTTTTTCTTCTTGAAATTATAATAATTATATGAAAACGTTTGAGATATTTGTTTGGAATCGAAGTTATTAATATTTTTCTTTCTGTTCTGATCTTCAATGATTTTTTTTCTCTTAGAATGATTATAATGATGTAAAAACGTATCCGCCTTAATGAAATCGCCATTTTCGTTGAGCTTGAACTTTGCATTGCAGCCTCGATGAGATGACGTGCAGTAGTACATAGTACTAAGTTTACGGAACAATATTCCGTTTAGTTCGATTTGAGGCTTTAGCCCGCGTATTGGATTGACGAATTTATAATCCATTTTAATTATTTCTTCTTCTTCTAGAACAATATAAAAATGTTTTATAAAGTTAATGAGATAATAAATACATTTTGATGAACTAATTCAGATGAAAAATAAAAATCCGATCAGCTACAGTAAGGAACATGTGTATAGCACCTCTAAGACTGCATTTTGCATTACATAATTCTTATTTATAAAGTAATTTGTTTTATATCGAAGTTTATAATTTTCTTCTTTTTGTTGTCATGTTTAATAATTAGCATCTTCTTCTGATCTTCAATTATTCTTTTTTCCTTAGAATGATGAGAATGATATAAAAATGTTTCCGCTTTTATGAAATCGCCATTTTTGTTAAGCTTGAAATTGGCTTTGCAGCCTCGTGCTGATGAATTGCAGTAGTACCTAGTTTTAAGTCGACGGAACAATATTCCGTCTAGCTCGATTTGAGGCAATATCCCGCGTGTTGGAGAAACGTATTTATAATCCATTTTAAAGGTTTCTTCTTTTTCTTCTAGAACAAAAAATAAATAAATTAAAAACTTTGTTTTAAAAATAATGCCTTCATTTAATATATTCTTCCGGATTTTATTAAATTGTGTCCTACTAATTATGTATTTATTCTGAGCCATAACATTAAAGCCTGAGCAAAATTACAAGAAATAAGTTAAAATAAAACTATCGTAATCTGGTTCCAAAAAATAAATTCACGACTAACAAATTTTTACATACACACAATTATTATAGAGTTCCTTGAATCAAAGTCAATTTTAAATTAAATGACCGAAACAAATGAAGTTTACTTGACGTCAAACCCGTTGTTTTACCGCGATGTTGTAAAAATATCATAAAAATGGCATTAAACACATAAACTTGATTTTATCACCGAAAAAAAGTTTTTTTCGTGCATAGTAAATGTATTCGATCATTACAGAAGAGGATTTAAAAAAAAATCGTCGGGCCTATTGTACTGAATGGGTGGGTCAGATACGTCTTGTATGTTTCAGCTACTATTTTCCATGCCATGTCCACTCCGGCGCTACAGGGACGTCGTCCGTCTTGCCCAAGTAGCACTGAAGAATTTTGTTTAAATCGCATATATCTTAACAGTGCCTGTATTGTGATTTAACTAAATAAAAAACGATTTCATATAGTCACATATTTCTTAAAGGCTATATAGTATTCCAATACCGCTTTTTGAGAAAATAAAGATTATACAAATCGTAGTTAAATCATCTTAAACCTATTCAGTATTAATTAAGGTTTCAGATAAACCATAAAACTCTCTTTTCACTCAACTCTCAATATTTGTAAACTGAATTAAATCATTAAGGGATAGTTGTTCGACTTATACAGTCGCACTAATGCAAAAAAGATTTGCTATCCAAACTAAAAGCCATATTAAGACGTTTGTCCTCAAATCAGTTTTTGCCAGGCAAAACACAAATAAATTTTGTATTAATTATTATTTTATAAGTAATAATTGATTTAGAGGGACGGTTTGTACAAGATGGAGAAAAATTAAATTAGCAAAGACGTTGAAAAATTAAAAAAATAACCTTTAACACAGAAATGTCCCTTTCCCATAATTTTCCTTTTACATAATGTCCCTTTCTAAAATTGTATTTTCCCAAAATGAACCTTTCTCAAAATGTACCACATCGAAAAAACCTTTGTCGTAATGTCCCTTTTGCTTTTATTTTTTGTAGACAGTTTCGAAGAAATATTTGCCAACGGTGCATTATGGGTCTAAATTGTAGGGCCTTTCACTCTTAATCGATGCAAAGTAGGTAGGTAGTTACGGTCACGGACTCGTTTAGCATAATACATTTTGTATGATTAGTCTTTGAATAAGTATTTGATACACTTAAATAAGTTAAAAGTATTAGGTTGCCAATGCAGGTAGTTTATATATTTTTTCCGAACTAGCTCTAACACAGCTTTCTTAGCTAAACAAAATATGATAACTCGATGATATGACAGCATTGAAAACCATTGCTGATTTTCTTATGGTACTTTTGTGGTTCTTAAAAAGCAGCAAAAGGCAGTGAAATAAATTATTACAACAGTTTTTGTTTTGCCACAAGTGTGAGCAGAATGGTCTGATAGAAATACTTGCCACACACACTTGACTTTATATGCAAGCTCTGCTGTTGTTTAAATACACTTTATTGCTAAAACACCAAAAAAAACATAATAACTTTCTTTGAAAACCATAACGCTTTTAAAGAATTCTCAAAACGTCCTTTTCGCAAAATGTGCTTTTCGCAAAATGACCCGTTCGAAAAATGACCATTTCTCCACTAGCTCAAGTTTACATGTACAAAAGGGACACTATAAAAAAAAGTCATTTTGCGAAAGAAACTATAAGCGGAAGTGATGAATACTTACAAAAGCTTGAATTCGAAATTATCCTTTTAAATTCTGTCATATAGACATAGCCAAGTCACGTCACTTCCTACCCGAATCGCCAACATGCCAGCCACAAACATAGATCATATTAATTCGTTTGAACAACCTTGTAATGCATTCTGATAAATACAATTGTACATAAACATCTAATTTATGTGTCTAATAATATTGCATACGTCTATCACTTTCAACACTGAGGTACACTTGGTATTAGAAAAACTAACTCTGTTGCAAAACAAAGAAATCTTGATTTAAGAAATCAAAGTAAAGGATCAAATAAATCAGAATAGTATTCATGAAATCAATTGGAAGTATCACTTAAATCGTTGAGGATTTCAAACTAAAGGATCACTTAATACTGTGAGATAACGTCGGCTCCGTGCTTAAGTGTTCAAACTCCATTTTGGTCGAAAATGACTTTTTGATGCAGGATTGTTAACGATGTAATTTAGGTCCAGAAGGTCAAGTAAAAAAGGCTTTTCCTAGAAAAAATACAATAAATTTCACGTTTTAAATTTTGAAGCCCACATCATCGTAACAAAAATTCCGTGCTTGTTTAGCCAACCTCCACAGCATTACCCAAAGTCCCGCATCGAAATATTTGTTGCGTGCTTGAGTGTTCAAACTCCAGCCGGCCGACCAATCACAGCACAGTACGTCACGCTACCCGGCCATTTTGTTTTTTCTGTGATGAACTTGGTTGCTCCTTTAGTTTGCTTGCAAAAACCTAATAAATTTGTTTTATTGTGTTCAAAACTAAGAAAACTAACTGCGAGTAACGTTAAAAGCTGCAGCAGGATGGCGAGTACCAATTTCAAAACAAGCAAAAGGCGTACTTTGGCGACTTTCGAGCAATAAGTACTTTTTAATAATGTTCATTTCCGAATAGAAACTTAAACGTACTGATACAGGATGTTAATAAATTCACTTTGTAAT
Source organism: Euspilapteryx auroguttella (assembly GCA_951802225.1). Classification (NCBI taxonomy): domain Eukaryota; kingdom Metazoa; phylum Arthropoda; class Insecta; order Lepidoptera; family Gracillariidae; genus Euspilapteryx; species Euspilapteryx auroguttella. The sequence continues at coordinate 2,519,908 of OX637649.1, read as the reverse complement.
AAAACGGTTGAGAATTAAGTACATTATTATGTTAATTCTGTTTGATAGTCCTTTTGTCTGTCTTTCACAATGGTTCAACACAACAACCAAATTTTTAACAATAATTAAGTAGGTATATTTTATCATTTCGTTATGTATATGTTATTATTACTTGAGTCTAAATTTTTTTTTTTTATTATTTCTTGATTTTAATTTCTTATACCTTTTATCATCTAAAAACAATTTTTTTTACGAAGTAATTTAATCATCCTGTATATGGTATTAGGAGGTTGGACAAACAAGCACGCAACAATTTTAAGGAACACTGTGCTATCTCCATGGCAGGAGTGTTGTATTTCCATGAACGAACATTTTTATTCGCAGTTTTGTTCAAACCTCCATTTTAAAAGTATGATAAAATACGTAAAATCACAGCATCGTAAACAAATTTATTGGCAATTTCATATATTAGACTAAAAACTATAAATATGCATTTATCATTCCTGAAACTAAACATCTCGTTTGATAATAAGTAAAAAAAACCTTCTCCTGAACAGTAAACAAATGGAAGTTGAACATTCAAGCACGGAGGCGGCGATAAGAAATCTTGATTTAAAAAATCAAAGTAAAGGATCAAATAAATCAGAATAGTATTCATGAAATCAATCGGAAGTATCACTTAAATCGTTGAGGATTTACTTATTCAAACTAAAGGATCACTTAATACTATGAGATTTAAATGTTACTTACGTTTGATTTAGTAAAACGATAAAGTATTAAGTGAGATTTGAGGAAATCGTTTTTGAGTAAAACATTTCTAAAATAGCATTATTTCAAATCGAACTTATTAATCTTTGATTTAATTGATACTCAACTACCCTTTTGAATCCTTACTTTTCTAAATTCAGATTTCGTCAAGTAAAACAAGATTATACGCCATTTTGAACTTTTAGAAAACAGAACAACAAAATAAAATCGAAGTGATATCGTGAAAAAAGTGTGGATTTCAGTTAAATGTGACTAGTGTAATCGTTTTTACTGAAGAAATAAGTGATAATGTGATGAGAAAAGGTAATATTAATGACATAAATGATAACTTTATTTTTATTCCATATACAATTATTCTTTATTTTATTGTTATTTCAAGCTATTTCGAGAGCCCGTTTGTTTTATGGCTCTTTCTATCGGTTTTACACGATAAATGATCATGCGTTTAAGATTTTTATTGCTTACGACGAAATAAAACGGATTTCTAATTGTCATATTTACTTATAGTTTACAAATTCTTACCACTAAGTAAAGTTCTTGTGTTGTAGCATAAAATGTTCACCATATTTTCTTTATTATGATTACTTAAATTGAAAACGTTTTAAATTTTTCTTCGCTTAGCAAAAATTGCATTAGTGAAATAGATTATAAAACAGTTTTAATTTTGCATTTAAATCTATTTTGCTGCCTTTACTTAAACTTCAAGATATCACGAAACCTTAGTTAAGGAATCTGGAAAACCCTATTAAATCCCAATTGCTTATGTAAGGTTAAAGTATGATTTAGCAGTAGTATTAACTCCCCCTTCGTATTCTCCTAAATACCGTGCCCACTTTTTCTTAACTGACCCTCCAAGCAAGTCTTAGGGATATCTTGAGGGACATAATAGTTTTGGCCAAGGCAATAGCTGGAATTAGCCATGTTGCCTTCAAGAAATCTTCAATACTCACTTAAATCTATCGGTTGCTACTTGGGTGTTCTTATGCTATTTATTTAATTTTAACATAAATCCCATCGCTTCGTTGTTTATAGACCGGTTTTTCATGGTCATGTTCATGGAATAAAAAACTGACGGTTTCCAAATCAGGTTTCAAAATGACCTTTCCCTTGCAACCCTTTGATTTCTTTGAACAGTAATAATGTCTAGGCGTGACCTTTGCAAAGGTGTACCCTTGAGCCATGAGCAGCTTTACGTTTCCTGGTAGTGATATAAACTTTACATCATCTGAAATGATAAAGAAATATTCTTATGCTTACTGATATTCCACCTTCATCATCATTCCAGCCTATAAGACGTCCACTGCTGGAAACAGGCCTCCCCCATAGATCACCACGAAGACGAACCTTGGGGGGGTAGGTGGAATTAGTCTAGTCATAATCGCCCAACGCTTTTCTGGCAGGTTGTTCGTCGCAGTATGGCTGTTTATATGTTTCAACGAAGGACGCTGCTGCACGTGCTTCGGAGATTACCTTAGTAGCCTTTTACGACATCCACGGGAGGAAATAGGGTGATGAAATTCTATGCCGGCACCTCACGGCAACATTACTTACTGATATTAAATACCAGCAATGCTGAAGAAAGACGAAAAGTCTCTTGGCTGAAATTATGAAAATCTAGGTTTACTTTTAAGAACCAAACCTTTGTCGTGCGCAAAATACAAAAAACTTCAATGCTAATATTTCGAACCTTAACTTATGTCCCATCAGCGGTTTGTAAATAAATCGGTGGCTTATGATCGTGGTTATTTTAATATGCCATGAGATAAAACATCTCGGGCATAAAGGAGTAACGCCAGGACATCCGCTGCACATGAAGCTTGTCCTTTGCCTCTTCTTCTGTGTTTTCCAGCACTGTTTGCATCTACGATATGGCTAATTTTTTGAATTCGTAGATCTAATTTTGGAATCGGGTATTAAAATCAGCCAGTGCCATATAAAAAATATATTAAAGTACTCATTGCATTTTGACGACCTTGAAGAGTTTCAGGAGTGTTGGTCGGAGGTGGCACTAGATAGAATGGAGTGGAAGAGGACGAAGAAAGCCTTTGCCCAGTAGTAGGACAAAATAAAGGTCAAGTACATAAAAAAAAATTTGAATCCTCCGCAGTATAAAGAAAAGCAATGTTGACTGTAACGACGATGCAATGGTTTGGGCTCGATTCAAGGCGAAAGTAAGCATTGGCGAAAAATATCAATGTAACCTAGTTTCCGGGTCTGGGTATTCTTTCAATGTCTTTGTAATTGTTAAATAAAAGCATCCTAGATACAGATTTCACATATTTGAGGGCTGATGAGGCTTTAAAACAAGGAACAAGAGCAAAGAAGAAGAGGTAGGCCAAGGAGAAATAAATAGACCAAGTAAAGGAGAAGTGGCGTGGCGTACGTCTTGACATCCTACAAGAAGATGGCGGGCAACAGGAAGCAATGGCAGAGGGAGCACTGACAAGAGCCGCGCTCTTAAAACATAACATGAAAACGATCGAATTTTTTTGCATTAAATTTACATTTTTGTAGCTTTATGTTGACTAGTTCTGTTCTGTCTCAGAATAACGTAACAATTGTATTAACATTAGTATTTGAAAAAAAAAATTGTTGCCAGAATTTCGTTGTAAAAAAAAAAAGTTATCAATACATAGTATAAAATAAAGTCGCTTCCCGCGTCTGTCCCTATGTATGCTTATATCTTTAAAACTATGCAACGGATTTTGATGAGGTTTTTTTTATTAGATAGAGTGATCCAAGAGGAAGGTTTATAAGTTTATTACATGCACAAGATAGTAATATGTTAGGCGTTACGAGGTTCGCCGGGTCGACTAGTAAATAATAAATGTAGTACGTTTTATATCATAGAAAGAGAGACCCATCTTTCGTAGATAACAATTTCTTCCCGCAAGAAAGTCCCATTCTAAATAAAACGATCTACACATATAAATAGAATCAATTGTATGTTAAGAGGTATAGTTAACCTAGATAATACCAAAAACATGACTGCTTTATTAGTTAGAACAATGCCAGGGTATAAAACATCCCGGGCACAGGCAAGTACTACGAGGACAACCACTGCACATAAAACTTGTTTGCTTCTTCCTCTTCATTTTACTGCACTGCCGGCACCTGCGGAATGCTCTTTTTCGTTTTGACTTTAATTTGCTATTCTTCGGATGGGGTATAGGAATCGGCCAGTGTCCTGAAGAAAGCCATTTTATTTTAAACATTCAGATGAGAGACAGCATGGCGACTTTATTTGCAGCTATAATTCGAGCTGCTAATGTTAGGTACAGTCACGGACTAGGAGGCCGTAACAGATTTGTCTATAGTTTCGTCAGCCCTAGACTGTATTACCAAAGAACAAGAGATATTTTGCAATACAGAAAAACCGGAAGTGTTACGCCGATCGAGTCCGCACTGTACCTAGCTACATTTATAAGCATGACTTAGTAATCATTTTACGTACCTTTAGTTTAAATTTTATTATATTTCTTTTTCTATGGGTGTAACAAATGCCTGAAATAAATGCTTATTTATTTTATTTTTTATTTATAAGATAGGTAACATAACATAATAATTAATTATGTATGAATTATAATGTTATTTGGTTTAAATCGAAGTTAATAATTTTCTTCTTTTTCTTCTGATGTTTAACAATTTTTTTCTTCTTGAAATTATAATAATTATATGAAAACGTTTGAGATATTTGTTTGGAATCGAAGTTATTAATATTTTTCTTTCTGTTCTGATCTTCAATGATTTTTTTTCTCTTAGAATGATTATAATGATGTAAAAACGTATCCGCCTTAATGAAATCGCCATTTTCGTTGAGCTTGAACTTTGCATTGCAGCCTCGATGAGATGACGTGCAGTAGTACATAGTACTAAGTTTACGGAACAATATTCCGTTTAGTTCGATTTGAGGCTTTAGCCCGCGTATTGGATTGACGAATTTATAATCCATTTTAATTATTTCTTCTTCTTCTAGAACAATATAAAAATGTTTTATAAAGTTAATGAGATAATAAATACATTTTGATGAACTAATTCAGATGAAAAATAAAAATCCGATCAGCTACAGTAAGGAACATGTGTATAGCACCTCTAAGACTGCATTTTGCATTACATAATTCTTATTTATAAAGTAATTTGTTTTATATCGAAGTTTATAATTTTCTTCTTTTTGTTGTCATGTTTAATAATTAGCATCTTCTTCTGATCTTCAATTATTCTTTTTTCCTTAGAATGATGAGAATGATATAAAAATGTTTCCGCTTTTATGAAATCGCCATTTTTGTTAAGCTTGAAATTGGCTTTGCAGCCTCGTGCTGATGAATTGCAGTAGTACCTAGTTTTAAGTCGACGGAACAATATTCCGTCTAGCTCGATTTGAGGCAATATCCCGCGTGTTGGAGAAACGTATTTATAATCCATTTTAAAGGTTTCTTCTTTTTCTTCTAGAACAAAAAATAAATAAATTAAAAACTTTGTTTTAAAAATAATGCCTTCATTTAATATATTCTTCCGGATTTTATTAAATTGTGTCCTACTAATTATGTATTTATTCTGAGCCATAACATTAAAGCCTGAGCAAAATTACAAGAAATAAGTTAAAATAAAACTATCGTAATCTGGTTCCAAAAAATAAATTCACGACTAACAAATTTTTACATACACACAATTATTATAGAGTTCCTTGAATCAAAGTCAATTTTAAATTAAATGACCGAAACAAATGAAGTTTACTTGACGTCAAACCCGTTGTTTTACCGCGATGTTGTAAAAATATCATAAAAATGGCATTAAACACATAAACTTGATTTTATCACCGAAAAAAAGTTTTTTTCGTGCATAGTAAATGTATTCGATCATTACAGAAGAGGATTTAAAAAAAAATCGTCGGGCCTATTGTACTGAATGGGTGGGTCAGATACGTCTTGTATGTTTCAGCTACTATTTTCCATGCCATGTCCACTCCGGCGCTACAGGGACGTCGTCCGTCTTGCCCAAGTAGCACTGAAGAATTTTGTTTAAATCGCATATATCTTAACAGTGCCTGTATTGTGATTTAACTAAATAAAAAACGATTTCATATAGTCACATATTTCTTAAAGGCTATATAGTATTCCAATACCGCTTTTTGAGAAAATAAAGATTATACAAATCGTAGTTAAATCATCTTAAATCTATTCAGTATTAATTAAGGTTTCAGATAAACCATAAAACTCTCTTTTCACTCAACTCTCAATATTTGTAAACTGAATTAAATCATTAAGGGATAGTTGTTCGACTTATACAGTCGCACTAATGCAAAAAAGATTTGCTATCCAAACTAAAAGCCATATTAAGACGTTTGTCCTCAAATCAGTTTTTGCCAGGCAAAACACAAATAAATTTTGTATTAATTATTATTTTATAAGTAATAATTGATTTAGAGGGACGGTTTGTACAAGATGGAGAAAAATTAAATTAGCAAAGACGTTGAAAAATTAAAAAAATAACCTTTAACACAGAAATGTCCCTTTCCCATAATTTTCCTTTTACATAATGTCCCTTTCTAAAATTGTATTTTCCCAAAATGAACCTTTCTCAAAATGTACCACATCGAAAAAACCTTTGTCGTAATGTCCCTTTTGCTTTTATTTTTTGTAGACAGTTTCGAAGAAATATTTGCCAACGGTGCATTATGGGTCTAAATTGTAGGGCCTTTCACTCTTAATCGATGCAAAGTAGGTAGGTAGTTACGGTCACGGACTCGTTTAGCATAATACATTTTGTATGATTAGTCTTTGAATAAGTATTTGATACACTTAAATAAGTTAAAAGTATTAGGTTGCCAATGCAGGTAGTTTATATATTTTTTCCGAACTAGCTCTAACACAGCTTTCTTAGCTAAACAAAATATGATAACTCGATGATATGACAGCATTGAAAACCATTGCTGATTTTCTTATGGTACTTTTGTGGTTCTTAAAAAGCAGCAAAAGGCAGTGAAATAAATTATTACAACAGTTTTTGTTTTGCCACAAGTGTGAGCAGAATGGTCTGATAGAAATACTTGCCACACACACTTGACTTTATATGCAAGCTCTGCTGTTGTTTAAATACACTTTATTGCTAAAACACCAAAAAAAACATAATAACTTTCTTTGAAAACCATAACGCTTTTAAAGAATTCTCAAAACGTCCTTTTCGCAAAATGTGCTTTTCGCAAAATGACCCGTTCGAAAAATGACCATTTCTCCACTAGCTCAAGTTTACATGTACAAAAGGGACACTATAAAAAAAAGTCATTTTGCGAAAGAAACTATAAGCGGAAGTGATGAATACTTACAAAAGCTTGAATTCGAAATTATCCTTTTAAATTCTGTCATATAGACATAGCCAAGTCACGTCACTTCCTACCCGAATCGCCAACATGCCAGCCACAAACATAGATCATATTAATTCGTTTGAACAACCTTGTAATGCATTCTGATAAATACAATTGTACATAAACATCTAATTTATGTGTCTAATAATATTGCATACGTCTATCACTTTCAACACTGAGGTACACTTGGTATTAGAAAAACTAACTCTGTTGCAAAACAAAGAAATCTTGATTTAAGAAATCAAAGTAAAGGATCAAATAAATCAGAATAGTATTCATGAAATCAATTGGAAGTATCACTTAAATCGTTGAGGATTTCAAACTAAAGGATCACTTAATACTGTGAGATAACGTCGGCTCCGTGCTTAAGTGTTCAAACTCCATTTTGGTCGAAAATGACTTTTTGATGCAGGATTGTTAACGATGTAATTTAGGTCCAGAAGGTCAAGTAAAAAAGGCTTTTCCTAGAAAAAATACAATAAATTTCACGTTTTAAATTTTGAAGCCCACATCATCGTAACAAAAATTCCGTGCTTGTTTAGCCAACCTCCACAGCATTACCCAAAGTCCCGCATCGAAATATTTGTTGCGTGCTTGAGTGTTCAAACTCCAGCCGGCCGACCAATCACAGCACAGTACGTCACGCTACCCGGCCATTTTGTTTTTTCTGTGATGAACTTGGTTGCTCCTTTAGTTTGCTTGCAAAAACCTAATAAATTTGTTTTATTGTGTTCAAAACTAAGAAAACTAACTGCGAGTAACGTTAAAAGCTGCAGCAGGATGGCGAGTACCAATTTCAAAACAAGCAAAAGGCGTACTTTGGCGACTTTCGAGCAATAAGTACTTTTTAATAATGTTCATTTCCGAATAGAAACTTAAACGTACTGATACAGGATGTTAATAAATTCACTTTGTAATAAAACGGTTGAGAATTAAGTACATTATTATGTTAATTCTGTTTGATAGTCCTTTTGTCTGTCTTTCACAATGGTTCAACACAACAACCAAATTTTTAACAATAATTAAGTAGGTATATTTTATCATTTCGTTATGTATATGTTATTATTACTTGAGTCTAAATTTTTTTTTTTTATTATTTCTTGATTTTAATTTCTTATACCTTTTATCATCTAAAAACAATTTTTTTTACGAAGTAATTTAATCATCCTGTATATGGTATTAGGAGGTTGGACAAACAAGCACGCAACAATTTTAAGGAACACTGTGCTATCTCCATGGCAGGAGTGTTGTATTTCCATGAACGAACATTTTTATTCGCAGTTTTGTTCAAACCTCCATTTTAAAAGTATGATAAAATACGTAAAATCACAGCATCGTAAACAAATTTATTGGCAATTTCATATATTAGACTAAAAACTATAAATATGCATTTATCATTCCTGAAACTAAACATCTCGTTTGATAATAAGTAAAAAAAACCTTCTCCTGAACAGTAAACAAATGGAAGTTGAACATTCAAGCACGGAGGCGGCGATAAGAAATCTTGATTTAAAAAATCAAAGTAAAGGATCAAATAAATCAGAATAGTATTCATGAAATCAATCGGAAGTATCACTTAAATCGTTGAGGATTTACTTATTCAAACTAAAGGATCACTTAATACTATGAGATTTAAATGTTACTTACGTTTGATTTAGTAAAACGATAAAGTATTAAGTGAGATTTGAGGAAATCGTTTTTGAGTAAAACATTTCTAAAATAGCATTATTTCAAATCGAACTTATTAATCTTTGATTTAATTGATACTCAACTACCCTTTTGAATCCTTACTTTTCTAAATTCAGATTTCGTCAAGTAAAACAAGATTATACGCCATTTTGAACTTTTAGAAAACAGAACAACAAAATAAAATCGAAGTGATATCGTGAAAAAAGTGTGGATTTCAGTTAAATGTGACTAGTGTAATCGTTTTTACTGAAGAAATAAGTGATAATGTGATGAGAAAAGGTAATATTAATGACATAAATGATAACTTTATTTTTATTCCATATACAATTATTCTTTATTTTATTGTTATTTCAAGCTATTTCGAGAGCCCGTTTGTTTTATGGCTCTTTCTATCGGTTTTACACGATAAATGATCATGCGTTTAAGATTTTTATTGCTTACGACGAAATAAAACGGATTTCTAATTGTCATATTTACTTATAGTTTACAAATTCTTACCACTAAGTAAAGTTCTTGTGTTGTAGCATAAAATGTTCACCATATTTTCTTTATTATGATTACTTAAATTGAAAACGTTTTAAATTTTTCTTCGCTTAGCAAAAATTGCATTAGTGAAATAGATTATAAAACAGTTTTAATTTTGCATTTAAATCTATTTTGCTGCCTTTACTTAAACTTCAAGATATCGCGAAACCTTAGTTAAGGAATCTGGAAAACCCTATTAAATCCCAATTGCTTATGTAAGGTTAAAGTATGATTTAGCAGTAGTATTAACTCCCCCTTCGTATTCTCCTAAATACCGTGCCCACTTTTTCTTAACTGACCCTCCAAGCAAGTCTTAGGGATATCTTGAGGGACATAATAGTTTTGGCCAAGGCAATAGCTGGAATTAGCCATGTTGCCTTCAAGAAATCTTCAATACTCACTTAAATCTATCGGTTGCTACTTGGGTGTTCTTATGCTATTTATTTAATTTTAACATAAATCCCATCGCTTCGTTGTTTATAGACCGGTTTTTCATGGTCATGTTCATGGAATAAAAAACTGACGGTTTCCAAATCAGGTTTCAAAATGACCTTTCCCTTGCAACCCTTTGATTTCTTTGAACAGTAATAATGTCTAGGCGTGACCTTTGCAAAGGTGTACCCTTGAGCCATGAGCAGCTTTACGTTTCCTGGTAGTGATATAAACTTTACATCATCTGAAATGATAAAGAAATATTCTTATGCTTACTGATATTCCACCTTCATCATCATTCCAGCCTATAAGACGTCCACTGCTGGAAACAGGCCTCCCCCATAGATCACCACGAAGACGAACCTTGGGGGGGTAGGTGGAATTAGTCTAGTCATAATCGCCCAACGCTTTTCTGGCAGGTTGTTCGTCGCAGTATGGCTGTTTATATGTTTCAACGAAGGACGCTGCTGCACGTGCTTCGGAGATTACCTTAGTAGCCTTTTACGACATCCACGGGAGGAAATAGGGTGATGAAATTCTATGCCGGCACCTCACGGCAACATTACTTACTGATATTAAATACCAGCAATGCTGAAGAAAGACGAAAAGTCTCTTGGCTGAAATTATGAAAATCTAGGTTTACTTTTAAGAACCAAACCTTTGTCGTGCGCAAAATACAAAAAACTTCAATGCTAATATTTCGAACCTTAACTTATGTCCCATCAGCGGTTTGTAAATAAATCGGTGGCTTATGATCGTGGTTATTTTAATATGCCATGAGATAAAACATCTCGGGCATAAAGGAGTAACGCCAGGACATCCGCTGCACATGAAGCTTGTCCTTTGCCTCTTCTTCTGTGTTTTCCAGCACTGTTTGCATCTACGATATGGCTAATTTTTTGAATTCGTAGATCTAATTTTGGAATCGGGTATTAAAATCAGCCAGTGCCATATAAAAAATATATTAAAGTACTCATTGCATTTTGACGACCTTGAAGAGTTTCAGGAGTGTTGGTCGGAGGTGGCACTAGATAGAATGGAGTGGAAGAGGACGAAGAAAGCCTTTGCCCAGTAGTAGGACAAAATAAAGGTCAAGTACATAAAAAAAAATTTGAATCCTCCGCAGTATAAAGAAAAGCAATGTTGACTGTAACGACGATGCAATGGTTTGGGCTCGATTCAAGGCGAAAGTAAGCATTGGCGAAAAATATCAATGTAACCTAGTTTCCGGGTCTGGGTATTCTTTCAATGTCTTTGTAATTGTTAAATAAAAGCATCCTAGATACAGATTTCACATATTTGAGGGCTGATGAGGCTTTAAAACAAGGAACAAGAGCAAAGAAGAAGAGGTAGGCCAAGGAGAAATAAATAGACCAAGTAAAGGAGAAGTGGCGTGGCGTACGTCTTGTCATCCTACAAGAAGATGGCGGGCCACAGGAAGAAATGGCAGAGGGAGCACTGACAAGAGCCGCGCTCTTAAAACATAACATGAAAACGATCGAATTTTTTGCATTAAATTTAGAATTTACATTTCTGTAAATATACTGACTAGTTCTGTTCTGTCTCAGAATAACGTAACAATGGTTTTAACAATAGTATTTGAAAAAAAGTTGTTGTTGCCAGAATTTCAATTTTATTCTTATTTATTAGTTAGAACAATGCCAGGGTATAAAACATCCCGGGCTCAGGCAAGTACTACGAGGACAACCACTGCACATAAAACTTGTTTGCTTCTTCCTCTTCATTTTACTGCACTGCCGGCACCTGCGGAATGCTCTTTTTGTTTTTGACTTTAATTTGCTATTCTTCGGATGGGGTATAGGAATCGGCCAGTGTCCTGAAGAAAGCCATTTTATTTGAATCATTCAGATGAGAGACATTATGGCGACTTTATTTGCAGCTATAATTCGAGCTGCTAATGTTAGGTAGCTACATTTATAAGCATGACTGAGTAATTATTTTACGTACCATTAGTTTGAATTTTATTATATTTATTTTTCTATGGGTGTAACAAATGCCTAAAATAAATGATTAATTTATTTTATTTTTTATTTATAAGATAAGTAACATAACATAATAATAAATTATGTATGAATTATAATGTTATTTGTTTTGAATCGAAGTTAATAATTTTCTTTTGATGTTTAACAATTTTTTTCTTGAAATTATAAGAATTATATAAAAACGTTTGAAATATTTGTTTGGAATCGAAGTTATTAATATTTTTCTTTCTGTTCTGTTCTTCAATGATTTTTTTTTTCTCAGAATGATGAGAATGACATATAAATGTTTCCGCTTTTATGAAATCGCCATTTTTGTTAAGCTTGAACTTGGCTTTGCAGCCTCGTGCTGATGAAGTGCAGTAGTACGTAGTTTTAACTCGACGGAACAATATTCCGTCTAGCTCGATTTGAGGCAATATCCCGCGTGTTGGAGAAACGTATTTATAATCCATTTTAAAGGTTTCTTCTTTTTCTTCTAGAACAAAAAATAAAGTAAAAACTTTGTTTTAAAAATAATGACTTCATTCAATATAATATCCCTGATTTTATTAAATTGTGTCCTACTAATTATGTATTCATTCTGAGCCATAACATTAAAGCCTGAGCAAAATTACAAGAAATAAGTTAAAATAAAACTATCGTAATCTGGTTCCAAACAATAAATTCACGACTAACAAATATTTACATACACACAATTATTATAGAGTTCCTTGAATCAAAGTCAATTTTAAATTAAATGACCGAAACAAATGAAGTTTACTTGACGTCAAACCCGTTGTTTTACCGCGATGTTGTAAAAATATCATAAAAATGGCATTAAACACATAAACTTGATTTTATCACCGAAAAAAAGTTTATTTCGTGCATAGTAAATGTATTCGATCATTACGGAAGAGGATTTAAAAAAAATCGTCGGGCCTATTGTACTGAATGGGTGGGTCAGATACGTCTTGTATGTTTCAGCTACTATTTTCCATGCCATGTCCACTCCGGCGCTACAGGGACGTCGTCCGTCTTGTTCTTGTGCTATTTATTTTATTTTAACATAAATCCCATCGCTTCGTTGTTTAAAGACCGGTTTTTCATGGTCATGTTCATTGAATAAAAAACTGACGGTTTCCAAGTTAGGTTTCAAAATGACCTTTCCCTTGCAACCCTTTGATTTCTTTGAACAGTAATAATGTCTAGGCGTGACCTTTGCAAAGGTGTACCCTTGAGCCATGAGCAGCTTTACGTTTCCTGGTAGTGATATAAACTTTACATCATCTGAAATGATAAAGAAATATTCTTATGCTTACTGATATTCCACCTTCATCATCATTCCAGCCTATAAGACGTCCACTGCTGGAAAAAGGCCTCCCCCAGAGATCACCACGAAGACGAACCTTGGGGGGGTAGGTGGAATTAGTCTAGTCATAATCGCCCAACGCTTTTCTGGCAGGTTGTTGGTCGCAGTATGGCTGTTTAAATGTTTCAACGAAGGACGCTGCTGCACGTCCTTCGGAGATTACCTTAGTAGCCTTTTACGACATCCACGGGAGGAAATAGGGTGATGAAATTCTATGCCGGCACCTCACGGCAACATTACTTACTGATATTAAATACCAGCAATGCTGAAGAAAGACGAAAAGTCTCTTGGCTGAAATTATGAAAATCTAGGTATACTTTAAAGAACCAAACCTTCGTCGTTCGCAAAAAAAAAACTTCAATGCTAATATTTCATGATCGTGCGCCTGGCCCGGCCACCACTCCTATGGCTTTGGGACCATTTACATTCGATAGAGCTCATCTTCCCAATCATATGTACCTCATTCATTTCATATATACCTCTCTAGTTGCAGAAAAAAACGCAAATCTCAAAACTAGATGGAATGTACTCTCTATTTCAAAACGATGGTCGTTTAAACGACGATGGTTACTAAAAATATGAGCATATATAGGTGGCCGGGCTGAAAAACATACACGACGCTGTAAACTAAAAAACAAAGAGTTATTTCAAGAAATTAAAGTGGTACATATAATCTGTTACGGAATATCTTTTGTTTTTGGTAGGTGTTGCCCCAAGCTTACATACATAATTACATTACATTACATTTTGCTTACATAATTTTGCAGTAATTTGTAGATTGAAAACTGTTCAGCCCGGCCACCAAGACGCACTTGTAACTTACTATCAATGGCGAATTTTGTGATCGTACCGGGGTATTCGACTGTGGTACATAGGTTTTATCTAAGAATATAACTAATAAGTCACGTGGTTAGAGAGGTATTGGGTGGCCGGGCTAGCGAAACGATTTCAGCCCGGCCACACCAATTTGCGTTTTTTTCTGCAACTAGAGAGGTACATATGAAATGAATGAGGTGCATATGATCGGGAAGATGAGCTCTATCGAATGTAAATGGTCCCAAAGCCATAGGAGTGGTGGCCGGGCCAGGCGCACGATCATAATATTTCGAACCTTAACATAAGTCCCATCAGCGGTTTGTATATAAATCGGTGGCTTATGATCGTGGTTATTTTGGCAGACAACAGTTTTACTCTCGTCATTGTTGAGGAAGATCCTCGCCTTGCACCCTTTAGCCTTCTGCGAGCAGTAGAAGTGACGCGGGGACGTTGCCGCAAACGTGAATTTATCTGCCATTAGCAGTCGCTTATTGTTTTTTAGGTAAATAAACTTTATATCTGAAAAACAAAATTAAACTTTTGTGTTTCCATAAGTAATTTAATTTTAACAGAGTACTTACCTCATTCAAATATTTTTTTAAAGATACCATAATAAATTAAAATTCATTTTCTTTATAAAGAAATATATTTCTATATAAAAAATAATCTTACATCTTTGTATTACATAATCGTATTAAAACATTTTCAGAATTAACATTAGAGGTAATAAAAACTGGGTGTGCAATGACAAACTAGCACCCATTTTTTTAATTTTATATCACATTAACTGAAACTGAAAATATTAAGAATACTTTAATTAAAATGAAGCAATAAATTTGTTCAAAATACAAAGTAGCTGTCGAATAATTTGTAAATTTTCTTCGACGTTATTTAAAAGCTATTTCATAAGATAATAAGTCCCATCCACACGTTTCTTAAAGACTGGCTTTTCATGGTTGTGTTCATTAAATTTGTAACTGAGAGTTTTTAGGTCATAATTCATAATAACGCGTCCCTTACAGCCTTTTGATTTCTTCGAACAGTAGTATCGTCTAGGCCCTGCCTTTGCGAAAGTGTACCCTTGGACCATTAGAAGTTTTGTGCCCGGTAGATATATAAATTTTACATCTTCTGAAAAAAATAAAAGCATTAAAAACCAACGATAAGAACTTATCAGCTGGTCCGAAGTAAAAAAAAGTTAAGAAAATCTGGTTTCCTAGACGGCCGAAGCGAAACTGACAGCTTCCATTATATTTTCCTATAGAGTAGAAGAGAAATGACATAAATAAGTGAATATTTACCAATTTATATCATTCTATTCCGTTACTGACTGAGAGACAATGTATAGGTTTCGGAATTTACACGACAACGGTATCTACAGAACAAAAGCGCAGACGCAGCTCTCCGGGAACACTCTATAGTTTTGAAGGTGTTTTAAATCAAAAAATTATCTTAGTCTATAAGAGTAAGAGATCTGAAATTTTAATATAACCTTTTTGAGGATAAAAAACTTATTCATAATCTCTATTTAGATAATAGGTAGATTTGAAAAAAGTACAAAATATCGCATTAAGTTAATTACAATAAATCATACAAAACTAATAAAAATCATATTTTAACGTATTCTCCAGACGCAGTCTTCATGTATGTTGGTGGGGGATGATTATGGATGATTAGGGACGATGATTCTATGATAAGTCCACGATCGTCTAGTGCGATTCGGCATTTGCATCCAGATTTATATCGAGAGCAATAGTATCTTTTTTTCCTCCCACGACTGAATGTGTAGCCATGGAGCATTATAAGTGGATCTTTTTTTCCCGGAACGAACTCATAATTCAGGTTTCCTGATAAATAAAAGGTTAGTGCATCTTGAAGTTTTTTTTTGTAAGTGGTAGGTATGGTGTGTCAAATTAGTTAGTGTCTTTGTTTTATACTTTTCAAGTTTACCTTCTTAATATTTTTTTGGAAAGAAAAAAATCGATCAAAAATAATTATAATTATCACACACTACGAATCAAAATAACTTACTAACAAACAGATAGTTTTATACATAAATAGGCACATCTTTCTACACTTTAATGTATTTTCCAGATGAAGTCTTCATATATTTCGGTGGATCATGGTTATGGTAGATGTCACCTTCAACGATTATTCCTTTGTCATCTAATCTTAGTCTAGACTTGCATCCAGATGCCTTTTGCGAGCAATAGAATCTTTTAGCATTAGTCATACAACAATACGTGTAGTTATTAAGCATTAGTAGATGCTTGCCTTTCGTAGTCGGTATGAGTTCATACGCCAGATTTTCTGATGAGAGAATTTAAAACTTAGAACAATATAATATAAATAAGATAGATGTACAAATTTTTGTAACTGTGCATACAAAGCCTAAATTAGTTATCATATGCATGCACCTAACAAGCCAGTTTTTTTTAAATAATTGTTTATTTATTTTATCAACGAATTATTTAACAATTTTTTTTTTCAGATTTTAATAGAGGTAAAACTCAGTCGACACGACAGTCAAAAAAAAAAAAGGTTCATTGAATAAAAGAACAAAAATATCGAATTAAGTAAACTATAGTTAATCATACAGAAAACATACAAATTTTGTATTAATCATACAATATACAATTGTGGAGATGCGTAGATTTAGTAAGTTGAAACACGTTAACAATAATCCAGAGCGTTTTATTCTTAATCATTTACTAACTTAAACTACAAAGTTATTAAACGTACTAAGTATAACGTATAACAAAACTTAAAACTATAGACGAGGTCCGTGAGGTACCGCCGAAACGGATGCAACTCGGACGCAGGTCTAAGTAGGTGCAAGAGCCACACAGTTCCACAGGCTGGAAGCTATGAGCGCAGTGCACGTCTGACCCTAACTGAGCTCCGCCGGGCACGCGAGCTGCTTTTAAAGCCGATCGGGCAGGGAGGTGGCAGTGTGTGTGTGCTGATAAGCGTATACGGATCACTCGATGCCGTTGTATGCGACGCGCTATTGTGAACGCGTTGTGGTAGTGCTACACAATTATTTTATTAAATTATAAAAAAATCGAAAACACTTGAAAAAATAAATGTTTGCTTAGCTTTAGCTCAGTTTATTTTAACATATTCTCCGGAAGATGTAACAGTATAATTTGGAGGGTGATGATTGTGATTCGTTTCTGCCTCTATGATATTTCCTATACCGTCCAACATAATTCTTGATCTGCAACCTTGAGACAACTTTTGCGATATATGGACCATCTCTTGGTGCGAATTTCGCACTTACTCCTTGTGCTGCTCTACTAATGGGGTGTAATTGGGCCAACACCAAGTCTCCTGGTTGATATTCAGGTCTTTTCCGTCTACGCTGATCCACCAATTCCTTTCTGGTTTCTTCCTTCATTTCTTGAAGCTCTTTAGCTTTCGCGAAAACGTCTGACAGTTGTATTAGTTTAGGGGTTATTTCGGCAATGAAATTCTCCGACGTTATTATAGGGCGAAGGTCATGTAGAGTGTCATGCATGCTTCGAATTTCGCGTCCAAAGGTCAGATAGGCTGGAGAGAATCCAGTTGTAGCGCCGGACGACGTATTCATTGCGAATCTTATCACAGGCAGTTTCTCTGGCCAAGTACTGTGCTCTTCTTCAACTAGAATGGCTAGTTGTGTTTTGAGGTCTCGATTCTTCCTCTCGACTGGATTCGTTTCCGGATGGTATACTGGAGTGAATGCATGCTTTATTTTAAGACAAAAACATACTTGTTGCATAACAGAACTGACGAATTGGGGTCCATTGTCACTGATCATTCTGCGGGGTATGCCATAACGCAAGAATATTTCGTTGATAAGAGTCATAGCACAACTCTCTGCTGTTGCATGTTCTAGAGCGAAGAGTTGTACCCATCGACTTGCTACATCTTCGACTATAAAGATCCAGGTTTTATTATTGGCTGACTATGGTAATGGTCCAAATAGATCAAATGATATGACTTCAAACCGTTGATTCAATGCGGTTGTTTGCAGTAAACCAGCTGGTTTCATATTCGAAGGTTTGTAGCGCTGGCAAGCAATGCAGTTCCTCACATAGCTCTCTACGTATCTGCGCATGCCCTTCCAAAAATATCGCTTGGCTATTCTCTGCCATGTTTTGTCAGCTCCATAATGGCCTGCCAAAGGATCGTCGTGATACGCTACTAGTACGTTGGCCCACTCATGTTTAGGTACGACTAGCTGCGCATCCTCTGTATCCACCGTTGGACTGTACCGATATAGGAGCCCATTATTCATCAGGTAGCCTTTCCTATACCAATATGTTGTATCTTCAGTATTGTTAGCATCTTCTAAGGCCGTTATAATCTTCTTGATGTGTTCATCTTTAAATTGTTCAAGTCTTACTTCATTCGGGCTACGAGTAGGCATGTCAATTGATACGGAGCATATACCACATTCCTGGATTTTATCTTCAGTGCATGGCGGGCGTGACAAGGCATCAGCTACGACGTTTATCCTCCCTGGTACGTATTTTATCGTTATATCGTATGCTTGTAGCTGAAGAGCCCATCGTGCTAATCGCCCCGTGGGTGCTTTCATTGACATCAACCACTTTAAAGCTTGGTGATCGGAAATAACTGTTATTGGTAAGCCTTCAATATATCCGCGAAACTTTTGCACTGCCCAAACAACTGCTAGGGCCTCTCGCTCGGTAGTCGTATAGTTCCTTTCAGCAGCTAGCAGCAAGCGACTAGCATATTCAACAGGATGTTCCTCGGGTCCCTCCCCCTGGACCAGAACAGCTCCGAGGGCGTAGCTGCTGGCATCTGTCTTTATAATATATGGCTTTGTAAAGTCTGCTTGTTGAAGGACTGGTGCTGAAACTAGACGTTGTTTCAGGGTTTCGTATGCCGTCTTCTGTTCGTCTTGCCAAACCCACTTAGCATTTTTTTTTTGTCAATCGTGTGAGCGGTTCTGCAATACCCGAAAAATTTTCAATAAACCGCCGGTACCAAGAGCAGGTTTGCAGAAAAGACAATAGGTGTTTGATATTAGTCGGCGGTGCCATTTTTGCTATTGCTTCTATTCTTCCGGGGTCGACTTGAAGACCGTTTGGTGTAATATAATGCCCAAGATACTTGACTGTTGAAACGACAAACTTGCATTTCTTTATATTTATTGTCATTTTGTATGCTCTCATATGTTCAAATATTTTCCTCAGGTCTTGAAGATGCTGCTGGAACGAAGATGAAAATGCTATCAGGTCATCGAGGTACCCTAGCAGCTTTATTCCGTCCAGACCGGTGCGGAACTGATCTATGAATCGCTGGAATGTTGCAGGCGCGTTTCGCAACCCAAAAGGCATTCTCTTGAATTTAAAAATTCCGCATGGACAAATGAAGGCAGTCTTGTCCTGATCCTCTTCCTTGACCATCAGTTGCCAGTAGCCTGATTTCAGGTCAAGCGTTGTCATGAATGGCGTTGGCTTTGCCTCATGAAGCAGGTCATCAATTCTTGGCATGGGGTAAGCATCAGGTACGGTAATTGAGTTGAGCTTCCTGTAATCTATACAAACTCTAACCTCCCCGTTTTTCTTCGGCACCATTACAACGGGTGAAGCCCATGGCGACACGCAGCCCTCAACGACTCCCTCTTGTAACATCTTCTCTATCTCCTGCCGAAGGATCTCCTTTTGAGGTGGCGATAACCGATAAGGCGGAGATGCAATAGGATCATGATCACCTGTGTCAATTGAATGCTGCACATTTTTCACGGCTTTACCGTTGGCTTCGAATAAGTCAAAATACTCCTCCAACAGCTCGAGCAGGCTGTCCCTCTGTGGTGGTGTCAGGTTGTCGCAGCTTATATCAAATGAATTGACTCCAATATCCCAATCCAATTCACCATCAAAAAGCCCCAGTGAGTGTGGCGACAATGCAACCTCCGTATTGTGCACAGCCATCTGAGCGTCTCTAAGTAAAGTATCCATAATTGGTTCATATCCATCAAACAACTTAGGTTTCTTGGTTACTGGTTTTATGGAGATACTGTCGATCGGCAGCAGCCTATATGGGGCTTTGCTGCCATCTTGAGTTTCCCGGACTTTCACCGGAGTCACTCCCGTTGTCATTTCTTCACGATCAGGGTTTGCAGGGGGTGTCATTGTTGATGATGACTGAGGTGTTCCCGTCAAGGAGGATATTGGTGAAGGCAGCTTCATATCTTTAAGTATTTCCAGCGTATCTTGGTCAGGCTTAAATGAAACGTAGCCTTCCTCATACAGCTCATACTCGACGGTAGGATTCTCCACGAAGGCCATCGTAAACTGGGGTAGGTTAATTATCATTCCTGCATCTTGTATAAAACCAATGCCCAACAGAGTTTTGTTTTCTTTCGATTCAGGAAAGACGACGAAGGATGTTATAATGGTTTTATCGTGAAGTGTCACAGGTACTCTTATAGTGTATACTGTTTGTTTTCTGGAAAAACCGTCAGCGAGCGTTACTGTGGCGGATTCCTGATCAAATTTACAACCTTTCTCTATTAGTTTGCAGAAGAGAGAGTATGACGCTACGCTTAATTTAGCTCCAGTGTCCAACTGCGCACTGCCGTACGTGCCGTTAACGTTTATAAACACTACAGGTCTATCTCGAGTCTCCATATGGATATCCACAGAGCAAGATCCGAGATCCTTTGAGTTATTGTGTGTACGTCGGCCTGCACACGTAGTACAGTTAGCTCTTATCACTCCAGGATCACCACATCCATAACAAGAGAAAGCTGGTCGTGATGGGGACGGAGCTTGCGTGATCGCTTCCCTTTTTAATTGAGTTGACTGGAACAGGCAAAGCCGAGGTCTGCTTTAGCCTTTTTCTGCACACATCTATGCTATGCCCAGCTAATCGACAAAAGGCACAACGAAGTTTCTTTTCCTTCTTTGCACTAACCTGAGTATCCATTACTGTGCTCTTTTCGAGCAGATAACGTTCAGTATCTCTTGCCTGTTCTAGTATCTCGTCAAACGTTGTTATGGAGCTGCGTGTAAGACGGGAACGGATGTTCAAGTTGATCAAACCGAATATCATGTCAATTTGCTGTGTAGCTGTGTGTGCTGGAGGTGGTAGCAGAGAAAACAGCATCCGCTTCTTTGTAACAAACCTCTCTGTTGCCATGTCTTCAGTTTGAACCTCACTCATAATTTCTTGGTAAATCAGATAGGCTGGCTTCTTTGGTGCAAAAGCATTTCGCAGGCGTTGTTTAAAGTCATTCCATGATGTTACATTGTCTTTAATGCCTTGCCACCATACAGCCGCTTCGCCCTGCAGAAGGAGAGGTAGTCCTTTTAGCGCCTCTGCATCTTTTATGCGTTTCAGGTCCATAAATGTATCCACCGCAAATAGGAATGCCTACAAGGTTTCCTGATTTTGCTCGCCGCTGTATTTGTACGA
This sequence comes from Euspilapteryx auroguttella, assembly GCA_951802225.1. NCBI lineage: Eukaryota > Metazoa > Arthropoda > Insecta > Lepidoptera > Gracillariidae > Euspilapteryx > Euspilapteryx auroguttella. The sequence goes on along the minus strand of OX637649.1, from coordinate 2,498,553 downwards.
ACAGGATGCCAGCGACCCATCACGCTTGTTTGTGATGGTTTCCAACAACAGCGAGAATTGTGTGTCACTGAGGGTAGTCATGTTTTTCTGAGGATTATCCAGAGTAGTGGTGACTCTTCCTGCTTTCGTCACGTAGAACTTTGGTACTTGCCCCACGTTGGGCGCCAGTGTGGAGATGCGTAGATTTAGTAAGTTGAAACACGTTAACAATAATCCAGAGCGTTTTATTCTTAATCACTTACTAACTTAAACTACAAAGTTATTAAACGTACTAAGTATAACGTATAACAAAACTTAAAACTATAGACGAGGTCCGTGAGGTACCGCCGAAACGGATGCAACTCGGACGCAGGTCTAAGTAGGTGCAAGAGCCACACAGTTCCACAGGCTGGAAGCTATGAGCGCAGTGCACGTCTGACCCTAACTGAGCTCCGCCGGGCACGCGAGCTGCTTTTAAAGCCGATCGGGCAGGGAGGTGGCAGTGTGTGTGTGCTGATAAGCGTATACGGATCACTCGATGCCGTTGTATGCGACGCGCTATTGTGAACGCGTTGTGGTAGTGCTACACAATTATTTTATTAAATTATAAAAAATTCGAAAACACTTGAAAAAATAAATGTTTGCTTAGCTTTAGCTCAGTTTATTTTAACATATTCTCCGGAAGATGTAACAGTATAATTTGGAGGGTGATGATTGTGATTCGTTTCTGCCTCTATGATATTTCCTATACCGTCCAACTTAATTCTTGATCTGCAACCTTGAGACAACTTTTGCGAGCAATAGTATCTTTTAGCATTAGTCTTACAACTATATGTGTAGCTATTCAGCATTAGTAGTTGCTTCCCTTTGATAGTCGGTATGAGTTCATACTCCAGATTTTCTGATGAGAGAACAGATTAAGACTTAGAAAAGTTGATGTAAAATAAGATAGTCGTAATTTTTTTTGTGACTGTGCATACTAGGGCCACTGTGCTGTTATACAGCTGATTAATGTTGGAGCACACCGGCCTAAATTAGTAATCTTTTGGGCTTTAGAAGTAAGAAAATAAAGAATTTTATTTATGGTTATTTATTATCAAATTTTTTTTATAATAGTCGTTTTTCAGATTTCTATAGGTACAGTCACGGAATATTTCAGCGTAACACTTCTGTCTATGGTCTCGTGCGCACTAGACTGTAACCAGAAAACAAGGGCTTGTTTGCAAAACACAAAAAGCGAAAGTGTTACGGTAGGCGAGTCCGTGACTGTAGAACTCAGTCGACAGTTAAAAAGAAGAAGAAAACATATTTATTTGCAACAACAACGACAGTGTACTTACAAAACATGACAAGAAATAACAAAAAAATATAAAGCAAAACATAAAATGTAAAACATTGAATGGCGTGGTGTGCCGCTGCAGCTACTAAATGGTACAAGCTCAGTATGTGTTAATCTATACCAATATTATAAAGAGGAAAGATTTGTTTGTTTGTTTGTTTGTTTGTAACGAATAGGCTCCGGAAATACTGTACCGATTTGAAAAATTCTTTCACTGGAAGGAAGCTATATTAACCCCGAGTGTCATAGGCTAAATGAGATTTTCAAAAAAATTTGGGATCCTTACCTAAACTCAAATAATGTAACCCAAGGTGCAATATTTTTTCCGTTGTTTACATATTTTGACAGGTGGTTTATTGTTGTTGTTTGTTTTTAATTCGGCCATTCTGGGCAGTCAAAAGAACATAGTATATAAAGCCAAGTCTTTTGTAGTATCTTATATCCTATGGCGTAACGAAGTAAGCCGGGAAAGCTCGTAAAAAATACAAAAAAATATCGCATTTAATTAACTATAATAAATCATACACAACACATGCATATTTAAATAAAATCATATTTTAACGTATTCTCCAGACGAAGTCTTCATGTATTTTGGTGGAGGATGGTTATGGATAATTAAGGACGATGATTCTCTAATACGTCCACGGTCGTCTAGTAAAATCTGGCATTTGCATTTAGCTGTTTTATATCGCGAGCAATAGTATCTTTTTTTATTATACCCACGACTGAATGTGTAGCCGTGGAACATTATAAGTGGATTATCTTTATTTCCCGGTATGAATTCATAATTCAGGTTCCCTGATGAAAAAAAAAAAAAGTTAATGCTTCTTTAAGATTTTGGTAAGTATGGTGTGTTTTGTGTGATAGACGAAAGAAATATACAGAGCGGATGAAGAAGGCAAGATTGGAAGAGGTAGGCCACGGAGAGCGTTCACCGACCAAATTGGTGACGTTCTGAGGAAAGGCCGCGCGAAACCGACGTGCCTGTATAAAAAGCCTTATGTAAAGCTTATGACTGTAGAAGAAGTGAAAGAAGTGTGTCAGGATCGTAGCAAGTGGAAATCAATTGTCTCTGCCTACCCCGATGGGATACAGGCGTGACGTTATGTATGGTGTGTCAAATTAATGTCTTCGCTTTATACTCTTCAAGTTTACTTAAACTATTTTTCAAAGAAAAAATATCAAAGAAATAATTTTAATAAACCACACACAACAAATCAGAATTATACAATTCATACTCTAACATAATCACCAGACGAAGTCTTTACGTATTTGGCTGGAGGATGGTTATGGATGATTTGGGACGATGATATTACGATACGTCCATAGTCGTCTAGAAGGATCCGACATTTGCATCCCGATGACTTCATTCGCGAGCAATAGTACCTTTTATTAGTATGCCCACGACTGTAGGTGTGACCGTGAAGCATTAAGAGTGGATTCTCTTTATTTCCCGGTATAAACTCGTAATTCCAGTCTCCTGAAGAGAAAAACTATAAATTTTTTTAAACGCTTGTATTTAGCATGCACGTAATAAGTTACAATTACAAGAAATCGCAAACATTTTCTCTAATCTTACAGAGTTTAATTTTGCACCTTCCAATAACAATACGTTTTATGGTAAGCATATCTGGTCATGCTCTCTGGTCAACAGTATTTTTTTCTTCAACTAGTAATGTTTTTCCGGTAAGCATGAGACCATTATTTAAAACAACGAAACATAATCTCAAGCCTATAATAGCCGAAGTATTTGGCAGGGGCACCAGCTCATCTGAGCCGGACCCGGACCGGTTTGTTGAAACTTAAACAAAAACATAAAAAAAAAAGAATTATATGCTAAGTTTATGCAATTTTAATATATTCTCCGGAAGATGTTACAGTATAATTTGGCGGATCGTGATTATGATTGATTTCAGCCTCTTTGATATTTCCAGTATCGTCCAATTTAATTTTAGATCTGCACCCTTTACGGCACTTTTGCGAGCAATAGTATCTTTTTGCACTGTGACTACGACTAAATGTGTATCCATTTAACATAAGCAGAGGATTTCCTTTATTCATCTTTATTAACTTGTACTGCATGTTTTCTGTTAACAAAAAACTAAATTACATATTTTTGAAAATTAAATATTTTTGAAAATTAAATCAAAAATTATTGTTTCTTTAACTAAACAATGGACGATTAAAATTTAAATATATCGAGAATACATTTAACAATGTTAAAGTTCATCATTAGTCGGAGTTATCAAACGTAAACTTTTACAATTAACTGTCTTTAATACTTCTTTAAAGCTCGCGCACATAAAACATTTACCCTGTTATTCATAAAAAGTATTTTAGAGCATTTTAGTTATTTTACGTATGTGAATTTAGACTGGACATCACGTTTTTACCATACAACAAACCAGAGAAGTTGACCTACCTACAGTAAAGCTACATATATAAACCTACTGTATCTTTATGAATAATACGTTAATCACTACATATTATAAAACAAAGTCGCTTATCGCTGTCTGTGTGTTTAAAATTAATTTGTAATATTGTGCTGATTATACTTTATAACGAGTATTTTTTTAAATGTGAATCTGACCAGAATATAATTAAATGACCTATTAGGGTAATTTATTGATGATATGATTGATACAAGATATCACTTATTGAAGGCCAATAAGTCTTTTTAATATAATTGGTATTTGATACCTTATTTCGTAAAGTATACTATACTGAGAGAGGCAAGATAGTTTTACAGATATTATTTTAACTGTTTTTTTTTTAAGTATAATACAGGTTCAAAGCTATAATGAAATAACGTAACTTAGATCCGAAAATTTGACTGTTATATTTCTGATACAATTAGGCTCGAGTTGAAAACAATTAAAATACTGTACTTTTTACCTAAATAAATAAAACCTATTTGAGAAAAGATGCAGCTACATCGCAAATCTTAGATAGATTAATATTTAACATAAATACCACTTGGCGTAACAATATATTTCGGCGGTTCATGATTATGTTCATCATTAACTTGCAATATTTCACCGTGTGGACCTAATTTGATTTTCGCTTTGCATTGGGATGTAGAAGCTCTTGAGCAGTAGTAAATCTTCTTTGCCCTGTTGTTTTGGGCAAACGTATACTTTTTATACATAAGCAATCTCCATCGATGAGTTTGGATAAATTTATATGTTTCTGTAATTAAACAATGGACGATTAAAATTTAAAGATATCAAGAATACATATATAAATCTTATTTTTTTAAGTTTACTAGTTTAAAATTCCCTAATCTAGATCAAAACAAAAATACAGTTATATTCTGATATTATGGTTGAGTCTAAGGGGTCTAAACAAATATTTACCTATTTAAAAAATAGTTGTATCAATAATTTCTGTAAAAAACTTTTATATAACCCAATATAAATACCCCAGTTATTATATAAGAAAAAGTTCATACTTTTTTTTTTTTTTAATTTGATAAGATTTTATTAATTCGTTGATAACCTGTAAATTGGCATCAGTTTAATATGTCATAAGTTACCGACCTAAATCACACAACGAACATGAAAAACCATATATACCCATAAAATATTTAAATTTGACCTGAATTTAATTTATGTATTTTTTCCATGTGTAGAATGAGATCTCCTATTCAGTATTTTTTTTGTGCACTAACTAAATATTCACACTGTATAAGGACATATAATATGTATTTACAATGCACTTAAATATGTTACATATAATATAATCTCACTAAACTAACAAAACTCACATCAAACATTAAATCCATGTCTCCATCTCTCATCCATCAACTTTTATTTGTAATTAAAATTAACCTTAAATAACCACTATATTGTTTCAAGCTTTTACAATTTTACCAGTTGAAGTTCTCACATAATCTGGTGGTTTGTGATTATGACAGTTGTTATAGAATTTTATCTTATTAGTATATCTGTCAAATCTCACTCTAGAATCGCATCCCCGGACCTTCTTCGAGCAGTAGTAAGTGTTTGACTGGTTATGCTGAGAGAATGTGTGGCCGTCGGGCATCCGCAGTAACAGCCTTCCTCTGTTAGTCGGTATGAATTCATATCCAATTTCTAGAATAAAACATATTATTTACATAAGAAGAAGAAAACATTTATTTGCAATAACAACGACACACATTACAAAACATAACAATAAATAACAAAAAAAATAGGCATATTCATTAAAAGTAAAAAAGTAAAAATAGCAGATTATACTTACTCCAGCCGCCATCTTATTTTTAGAAAAACTAAAAACCTTGTACTGTATACCATTGCAGTATTAAATCACTTACAATTTTAGTAACAAATTTAAAATTATAAAAGAAAATGTTACAAAACAAATAATCTTCAAAGGGCAGGCAGAACTAAAAAGAACAAATTTGAATATAAGTTGCTATTATTATATTTATACAATCTTATGTAAGAGTCTACGTACATTTCATTTTTCTATTTCGATCTTCGTATAGTGATGATCAAAATTAATAATATGACCGTCGACACATTTATTTATACCGGGTGTTTCTGACAAGGCGGTAATAAATCAAAGGAGGGCTTCTGCTCACCATAACTAACAACTTTCCCAAAGCAACATAGGTCAAAATCTCAAAAAAAATAACAGCTGTTCCTTGGTTCCAAATACGTTGGTTCCATTAGCTGGCGGGGTCAATGTACGGGACAGCTGATTTTTGTTTTGAGATTTTGACCCATGTTGCTTTGGAAAAGTTGTTCGGTATGGTAAGCTGAATTTCTCCTTTGATTTATTACCGCCTTGTCAGAAACACCCGGTATATGGGCGGTATTTTTATAATTATAATGGTAGGTCTAAAAGGCTAAGTCAATCAATCAGTACAAAATACACAGGGTTTGAATGCGTATATTTATTTTATTTTCATACTGACATTAAAATATATTAATTTTAGACCTTTTATTTTTAACTGGTATTTTCTTATAAAGATAATTTATTTAATAAAAGGAACACACACAAAAATATTAACATAGTACACATAATATATTAACGGTATAAAATTCCGGTTAACTAAAAAAATTAAAAGTAAAACCTTTTATTTTAACTACCGTATTTCATTTTATTCCCACTTAATTAAATTTTTATTATGTCACCACTAGCCGTTTTAATATAATTAGGTGGTTTATGATCATGTTTGCAGTCATAAAGAATAATATTTTTGGTGAGTTTATCAAGTTTCACTTTAGATTTACATCCATTGACTTTTTTAGAGCAGTAATAAGTGTTACTTAATCGGTGCTGGGAGAAGGTGTGACCATCTGACGTCATCAGTAAACATTTTCCGTTTGGTCTATTTGTCGGTATGAAGTTGTATCGAATGCCTGCAGAAATTAAAATTTAATAATTATTAATATTTAGATTTATTGTTATAAATAATATATAAAAATATATATTCACCAGTTTATTGGAAAAATAAATAAAACAAATATTTTTTATATTATCATATTCAACCGTTTTCAATTTATGTATCAATCTAGACTAATGAATGCTTTTCTATGTCTTCTGTAAATCACAATTTTATAAATGCACGACTAGCAGTTTTCATATATTTTGGCGGCTCGTGATTATGATCACTGAAGTAATTTTTTATCAGACCAGCTTTATCAATTCTAAATTTAGCTTTGCATTGATAAACTTTTTTTGAACATTGAAAGGTGTTTGTCGAATGATGCCGAGAAAAAGTGTAACCGTCTGACATCATCTGTATATTTTATCCTCTCGCGCAGGGTATGAACTGATATTGCATATCTAAATTATTATTTTTTTAAACTGCATAATATTTGAAACATTACATATATAATTATTCAGTTTGTAAACTGACGAAATTACATTATTCGAATGTATTTAGATCTTTATTAAATCTAAAATAGGTTTTTCGTTAGACTTTCATCTTTATTCAAGTTTTATATAATTTCCACTAGCTGTTTTAATATAATTGGGTGGTTTGTGATCATGATTGCAGTCGTAAATAAGTATACTTTTTGTTTTTTTATCAAGTTTAACTTTTGATTTGCAGCCATTGATTCTCTTAGAGCAGTAATAAGTTTCCGACGCATGGTTCTTAGCAAAGGTGTAGCCATCTGATGTCATTAATAAATATTTTCCGGTTCCTCTGTTTGTCGGTATGAAGTTGTATCGTAAATCTGCAGAAATTAAGAGTTCATGAGTATTTAAGAGGTTAGCACACCGAAACTAGCGCAGTGATGCTAAAAGCGGCCTTTTTTGGCAACAATCTGTAGCTTGCTTTCATTTTTGATATTTGACTTAGTTTAGAAGATATTAAATTTTTTCGCGGGTGGTTTAGTTTAAAAATATAAATATAAAAGTATAATGGTTCCGCTGTGTTCAGCCTTTTCTGGCATACAAAAATAAAACTAAAATATATGTAATTACAAAAAGAAGAATCTTTTAACAACAGACATTAAAAGAAATATACTATAAAAATACAATCTTTACCTTTATCAATTTATATCAATATAGCGAATTACAATTTTATAAATGCACCGCTGGCAGTTTTCATATATTTGGGTGGCTCGTGATTATGACCATTGAAGTAATTAATAATCAAACCAGTTTTATCGAGTCGAACTTTAGCTTTGCATTGAAAACCCTTTTTGGAACATTGATAGGTGTTAGTCGAATGATCCTGAGAAAAAGTATAACCGTCTGACATCATCAGTATTTGTTTTCCTCTCGCGCAGGGTATGAACTGATATTGCATATCTGAAAAGTAATTTTTTGAAGATCCTTATAAGATTTGAAATATTAGACACAATTATTGAGCTTGTAAACTGTCGAAACTACATTATTCGAATGTATCTTCGACAGTCTTTATTGTGAATTGAGGAATTAGTTTAAATTTCATCTTTAATTTATTCAACTTTGATTATATCTCCTCTAGATGTTTTAATATAATTGGGTGGTTTGTGATCATGGGAGCGGTCATAAAAAAGTATACGTTTTGTATTTCTATCAAGTTTAACTTTGAATTTGCAGCCATTGATTCTCTTAGAGCAGTAATAAGTGTCCGACAAATTGTGCTGGGAGAAGGTGTAGCCATCTGATGTCATTAATAAACATTTTCCAGTCCGTCTGTTTGTCGGGATGAAGTTGTATCGTAAGTCTGCAAAAATTTAAGTTTAACCTGTTACTATTTAGATCTCATTTCAATAAAGTTTTATTTTTGCACCCCACTAGTAAATCAAATAAAAGACATTATTTTTTAATGATGATTTTTATTTATTAGGTAAATGTTTAAATTTAAATGAAAAAAAAAAATAACAACATATAAAGTACTAGAGGCTGTCCCGCGGTTTCACTCGCGCAGATTTCCCATAAACACAAAAATCCAGTTTTTCCCGTTCCCATGGAAATTTCGGGAAATCCTTTCTTAGTGCTCACCTATACTACCTAAGGAACCACATTCAAAATTTCAGCCCGCTACGCCCAGTAGTTTCGGCTCTGCGTTGTCTGTCAGTCAGTCAGTCAGTCCGTAACGGAAGAGTTTTATATATATGTCACCGGAAAATAACAAAAACCGTAAATTTATAAATTTTCTAGGAAATTTATAAACTTTCGTAGGATTTTAAACGAGAGATAAATTGTATTATTTTACGCCTACATTTTCGTAAATTGATAAACTTACTAAACTTACTCGTAAAATAATAAGTAACCAATAACCAAACGCCAGGTATAATGAAATTAAAATTTACCACAGAGCTACGAAATTTTTATGGTAGCCATGACCAAAATGTTTTATTTTTGTAGAGTGAAATAGGGAACCCCCTATTAGGTAGGTAGGTAGGTACCTATAATACAAGGTTACTTTTTGTATTATATGTGTCACCGTTATATTGCGAAAAACGTTAATGTGCACTTTACCGGGCAATGTGCACATTAACTGTTTAGGTCAGTTAATGTGCGAAATTTTATGTGAAATATGGGGTATCCACACTTTACCTAGTTAATGTGCGTATTACGGGATGTCTCGCCGATTAAGTGCGGAAAACAGAAAACTCCGACCGAAAATTCAAATCTAGGGCAAAATTGTAGGTTAGGTTAGGTTAGGCTTGTGATCTTTAACCAGCGTAGCGAGCGAAGCGAGCGGAGCGAGCGGAGCGACGACGGAACGAGGTGTCTAGTTCCGTCGTTGGGCGCAGAAAGAGCCATCCGCGCTCAGGGGGGACTTCACCACCTGTCCCCCCGTGAAGAGGCTACACAGCCAATGCTGGGGGGGGTCGCGGAGAATTCCTAAGTTCTGGCTTTCCCGCGACCCTCCTGCTATCAGCCGAGAAGGACACCGGCGGGATTTTATTGGGTGCGAACCCCACATAACCCGGCGGCTTTTCCCGGGGCTGCAGGGTACTCGTTAGGAGTTTCCCCGCCTTAAAAAAAAAAAGGTTGGCTTGTGATCTTTAACTAGCGTAGCGAGCGAAGCGAGCGGAGCTTGGGTTACCTGTGTTAAACTGAAATCTAAGTCAAAAATCTTTTGAGCTTAACTTAGTCGTTATTTGTAGATTACCTAGGGATTTTGCAGATTACCTAGTTAATGTTGAGAACAACATTTTATATTGAACTCTAACGGATTCAGCCGGTTAGTGCACTTTTACTGAATTTCGCACATTAGCGGTAACATTTTAACCTATTAACCTACCTAGTTTTTAGTACCAGTAAAAATACTTTTAGTGTGATCGAATAATTTAGCAAGTCTGATTGTACGTAAGTCTATGGACGCAAGCATTTTCACTGTCAACATCGACCAATCAGAGAGCAGTGTGTTATTTTCCGTATTTCAAAAAGCGTAAAATTAAAAGCTCTTCTGTGATTGGTCGATCCGTTTAGAATCTTACGAATTGATTTCCGTTAGTTTATAAATTTACTAAGACGCACCGAAAATTTATAAATTTGCAAAAAAGTGGGCGTAAAATAATTCAATTTATCTCTCGTTTAGAATCCTACGAAAGTTTATAAATTTCCTAGGAAATTTATAAACTTGCGAATCTTATTATTTTCCGGTGACATATATAAGTTGAGTCACCATATTTGATATCATATTAAAGTCTAATTAAAGAGGTGACATTCACCTAAAAAACGTAACGGCATCATTCGTCAAAAAACAAAATATTTTGCTTACCAAGGCATATTTTACTCTCTAAGATATTGTTTTTCATCTTCATGATTTTTATCATGAAAAATCACGATAATGAATTAAAATTGATCAAATAATAGCTGCGAATTTTTAATTTCAGTTAAATTTCAATCTTTGTTGACACTCTGCATTGAAAATTTACAATTTTATATATTCACCGGTGGAACTTATCATATATTTGGGCGGGTCATGATTATGATCGCTGCAGTAGCTTAGTATCAGGCCATTTTTATTAAGCCGAACTTTAGCTTTGCATTTAATATTTTTCTTGGAACACACGTAAGTGTTCGACGAATGATCTTGTGAAAAGGTGTAGCCGTCTGATGTCATCAGTAATCGTTTTCCTCTCAATAGAGGTATGAAATTATATTCCCAACCTAAAAATTTTAATTTATCAATGTATTTACAGAAATTGGAATAAAATAACATACATATTAAAAACTTAAATAAACTAAAAAAAATATTATTAATTTAATATTTGTGTACCTGAACTATACATTTGTATGTAGATTTACAATGAAGACTATTTTAAATATGGCTGATTTATTTCCTATTTATATTTTTGACTAAAAGACTTCTATTGACATCTAAAAAATGATATAAATAATAATAAGACCATATAATGCATCATGCATGGTGATGTAGGCCCAAACCAAGAGCAATTCATCTTATGCGAAAATTAAGTCAGCTAATTCCTACATCGCGCCATCAAAGTTTCTAACGCAACTAGCAAATAGAATTTACAAATTAAATGCATCAGGAGGTATTTGCTAATTCTCCTTTGCTCTACCTAAAGTGATAAAAGAAACCATAGTAGATTTAAGAGCCAGTTCACAGCGATGCTAGCGCCATTCGTAATGGCGCTAGCATCGCTGTGAACTGGCTCTTAAGTGATTATTTTATTTTCATAAGTATACCAGAAGCTGTTTTATAATATTCGTTTGGTTTGTGATTATGACTGCAATCATACAGCACTATTTTCATTGTGACTTTATCAAGTTTAACTTTCGATTTGCAGCCTAGGTCTTTTTTAGAGCAGTAATAAGTGGTTGATTCACGATTTTGGGAAAAGGTGTGGCCATCCGACGTCGTCAGTAAATATTTTCCATTTCGTCTTCTTGATGGGATGAACTCGTATTGAACATCTGTAGAGAGAAAAACAAAAAGAACTTAGTTACAACATTATAAAATAAATTAAAGGTGAAGAATTATTTAATTTTAATAATTATACCAGTAGCTGTTTTGTAATATTCGTTTGGTTTGTGATCATGACTGCAATCATACAGCACTATTTTCATTGTGACTTTATCAAGTTTAACTTTCGATTTGCAGCCTCGGTCTTTTTTAGAGCAGTAATAAGTGGTTGATTCAAGATGTTGGGAAAAGGTGTGGCCATCCGACGTCATCAGCAAATATTTTCCATTTCGTCTTCTTGATGGGATGAACTCGTATTGAACATCTGTAGAGAGAAAAACAAAAAGAACTTAGTTATAAAATAATATATAATAAAATAAATTAAAGGTGATTCTTTGACTTCGTCTATATTTTTATATTATGAGGAAAATTTGTAATAATTTATAACACTTAATCATTAACAAATACCAAACGTACAAGTATTATATATTTTATTTAATAAAATAATTGAATCAATAAATAACTAAATACACATGAAGGTAAAAAAAAGAAAATACATAAGAAAACAATCACGAAGACAGTCAAATCAAAAAAAGGTTAATATTTTTTTTATAAATGTATAAAAAAAAATATTTACCTTCCTTTTCCCTCTTGTGACAATCTGTGAGGGAGACCTATTCCAACAGTGGGCGCCTTTCGGTTGTGAGTCACAACTTGTGACGATAGCTGTTATGGCATCACGAGTAAACATAGGTAAATTTTCAGCTTTTTTTTGTCATGTATGTAGATTGCATTTAAAAAATTGTTATTATAAGTAAAAATTGTCATTATTAGTAAAAGTTTTTTTCTTTAAATTTTGTTTATTCTTTACGTACTAAGCTTAAAAAAATAAAGCCAATGTATAACGATTATAAAGAATTATAATAACGGAACGTTTTAATATACTTTGTAAATAAAATAGCTTAACGTATTTTAATATAATTTCCTGAAGAACTTTTAAAGTATTGTGACGGTTCATGGGCGTGATCTCCTTTCAGATGTTCTATACAGCCGTCTATTCCCAATTTGACGCGAGCCTTGCAGCCAGCGTCCTTTTTGGAGCAATAGTAATAATTTGTATCTCTTGCTTGGGAGAACGTGTGACCATCTGTCGTCATTAGTAGATGTTTCTTCTTAGTCGTCGGTATAAATTTGTAATCGAGTCCTGGAATAAAAACCAGTTTTTTTTAACATTTCCTACTGTATTGCAGGGATGTTCCGAATGTCGAATTTTAGACATTCGCGAATGTGAATGCGAATGCTAATGATAGGCATGCGAATGATGCGATGCGAATGCGAATGTTGGACAAGGTCAGTGAAAAGACTTTAGGTATATAGAAAAATCATCACGTTTATATGCAATAGTTAAAAAAGTAGACTTTCTACAAATCAACAAACATAAATGTATAATTAAATATACTCAATTCTTAGTTGTTATTGTAAACCAAAAATCAAGACTCACACATAAGTGTAAACAAAAATATAAAAAACTCTGTCTTCCAAAAACGTTGTATCAAAATGTGGGAAATGGTTTTTACATACGCGAAGTCATTTAAAATTTATTAAAAACTAATTATTTCGCCAGAATAAATAAAAAATTTGAATTTCGCGCCGGACCATGACGTGTCCCTATAAAGTTATTCATCTTCACACTAGAAACTTGGTGTCAATAGCGGCACATTCGCATTCGCATCACATTCGCATCTTTTTGATGCGAATGCGAATGTTGAAGCGAATGTTAATATGATGCGAATCATTCGCGAATGCGAATGCGAACGTTCGGAACATCCCTACTGGAGTGTGTAACGGTTGTGTTGGTCCAAATTGGGTAACTGGCCAATGCCAACAGATAGATTCTATTTTTAAAAGCTTTTTAACCCCCGAACGAAAAATTCAGAGAGGGGTGTTATAATTTTAACGTGTGTATCTGTCTGTCTGTCTATGTATCTGTCTGTGGCATCGTAGAGCCCAAACGGCTGAACCGATTTCCGTTTAGTTTTTTTTGTATCATAGATAATTTCAGGCCGAGTGTTCTTAGCCATGTCTGATGAAGATCTGATCAGCGGTTTGAAGATGATCAGCTCTTGAATAATGGATGAGAGGATCTAACTAGCTTCCTTATGTCCGATCAATTTGAAATTTTGTACCATGTTACATGTATGTTATATAAAGTATTTGGTAAGGTAACCATGACCTGATCTGCCGTTTGAAGATGATCAGCTCTTAAATAGTGGTTGAGGGGATCTAACTATCTTCCATATGTACTATCGATTTGAAATTCGGTACCGTGTTACTTCAATGATATTGAAAGTACATGGTAAGGTGACCATGATCTTTTTAAGATGATTAGCTCTAGTTCTAGTTAAGTTGATGAGGGTTCTGACTGGGTCGGGAGTATTTAAATTTTTAAATTTGAGTTATATATCTTGCAATGTATGTAAGGATGTTGTCAAGTATAAATGATGTTCGGGTGAAACTGGCAACTCATTTTGTAGAAAATTTCTTATTTTAACCGATTGAGTTGACATTTTGTATACCTACACGTTCAGAGAGCCTACAAGGCAAGGCGTCGTCCTAAGAAATGAACGAAAAAACTTACAGCAAATTGGTTTATTGAAATTTCAATTAAATAAATATTTTTTCTTTGTACAACTTTTTTATAAAAAAAAATACTGCGGGCTACTTAACCTAGTTTAATATAAATTCCAGCAGCGGTTCTAAAGTACTGTGAGTCCTAAGAAATGAACGAAAAAACTTACAGCAAATTGGTTTATTGAAATTGCAATTAAAAATTTTTTTTTTCTTTGTACAACTTTTTAATAAAAAAAAATACTGCGGGCTACTTAACCTAGTTTAATATAAATTCCAGCAGCGGTTCTAAAGTACTGTGATGGGTGGTGAGTATGATTGCCTTTCTTATCTACAATGCATCCGTTACTTCCTAATTGGACTCGAACTTTGCAGCCAGAGTTTTTCTTGGAGCAATAGTATAAATTAGTATCGTTCGCCTGAGAGAAGGTGTGTCCATCAGGAGTCATCAGTAGATGTTTCTTCTTTGATTTCGTCTGTATAAACTGATAACTTAAGTCTGAAAATTCATAATAATTTTTCACACTTTGTACAACTTAATTATTTATTAATGATTAAGTTAAATCTGCTTACATGCTTAAATATTTTTTTGCGTATTTTCATTAGACGTTATGAAAGTTCACGCTAGTAAAATCTTTTTTTTTTTCTTCTTAGTTTATCGTTAAGGTCCGTCCTGCCGAGGTTCCTACCCCTCAGTGTTAATATTATGTTTACCCTATCTGTCTTCTAAATACAATTAACTTTTAAAATATTTAAATAAATTTTACCAAGTAATATAATTTATTTAAATCGTCACGGTATCACGCGACTGTGTACAACCAAATATTTTCAACAGTATTTCACTGATCTGAGGTTCAACAGAAAAAATAACATAATATTTACACTTCAAAAATGTAAGTATTTATACATTTGAAGTGTTATTATATGTTCTTTTTTTGATAAATGTATCACTAAATTTTTATATATTTCCCGTCACTTGAAATTATATATTTCGGCGGCTCATGACTGTGTTCATCTGAAACTTCCAGAATTTCTTGGTTCGGTGACATTTTAATTTTGGCACGACATTTGGCGGTTAGTCTTGACGAGCACATGTAGACGAAGGATTTTTTAGAAGAATTGTTCAGGGAGTAAGTAAAACTTTTATACATCATCAAGTTGCCGCGCGCTGTAGGAATTATATGATAACTGCTACCTGAAAAAAAAACTTTGTCGTAATAAAGTTAAAATATATACAAATAATAAATGTAGGTCAACAGATATTTCGAAGGTTCTAGCTTGGGTTCTAGATAGGCCTTTGCAATTTTTTCACACAAGTTTTATCAAGTGTTATTTAATAAATGTAACTACTCCGTATAAAAAACAATATCCGAACATTTCAAGAGGAAAGGACCCATCAATTAATGTTCAACGTTAGGAGGACCCTCAATCATTCAATATCAATAGTATACATTTTTATTGTAAACTTTAAATAACACTAAAGGCACACAATCACACAATGGTCTTAATATTTTGTTATTATTATGACTCTAAAGTCGAGTAGAGTTCGGTAGTACCGAACATTTCTGGTAGAGAACAAATTAAAACTTTACAAGTAATAATTATTATGTTACACTTTAAGGTAATGTCCATCCTTTGTAACAATATATTTCGGCGGGTCGTGATTGTGCTTCTCGAAGAGATCCAGTATTTTGCCTTCTAGTGAAAGTTTCAGTTGCACCCTGCATCCGGCTGAATTTCTCGAAGAGCAATAGTACAAATCATTTGATTTATTCCAACTGTTTCGAGAAAATGTATATCTTTTATACATTAACAAAACTCCACGTGTTGAATCTATTATTTTGTAGTCTGCAATTACATATATAAAATAAGGTAGGTACACGACACAGGGTTAAGTGTACTCTGAGACCCAGGTTAAACCTGGTTTTCACAATGCTATCTATACAAAAAAAAAAATGTAAATGAATATTGTTGTTTAATGTTTCTGCGGCATTGTTAAAAATAATTTAAAAGGAAATAAGTTTAAATTCAGATCTTATAATTAAAAAAAATACTAGTTATCATTTAAGTCCTTTTATGCTAACAGTGGCGCCACTCAAAAAAAAACATAATCTTCTAACGTCAGGCTTTCTATTCAAAAAAAGGGCTCCCTAGTGCATTAGATCTATTATAAGTATTTCAAATAATATCTAGGTTTAGACTGTATGAAAATATATAAATGTTATGTTGCTAAAAGTGGCCAATAATAGAACCGATCACAAAATACCAGGGTTATTTGCCCTTTGCACCTAACGCCATCTAGCGGTGAAATGCAAGACCAAAATGGTCAAGTTATTTTATTTATTTCTGACCTTTTCTTTGATAATTTTTAGTTTCGTGCAAACCATCTACAAATGTTATGGAATGTAACAAAAAAAAATTATTACAAAAATTGGTTTAGCCATTTTATGAGCTCACGAAGAAAAACGGGCTGCATTTTGATACAGGATGTTTAAGTTTGTATAAAAAAGGAACGCTCCTTATTTTTTTTAGAAATACAGATGGGTGATGTTTTTAGGTTTTAGGGTTCGCTCCGCGGAGTTTAAGTAGTTGTAGAATGGTTTGGCTACTTTTTAAAATTTTGAATAATGAATCTATATTTTACCTGTTTTTTATATAATAATTAAAATAACAAGTTATCTTGTCTGATGGCAAAAGTGTGATATTTATTAACTTAATCATATCATTGATTATTTTTTAATTTATATTAGGGTTATACAAAATGCAACACTACAAAGCTGAAGGAATATAATATCAAAACAACACTCACTTAAAATTAGGTTATTTTATATACCTAATACTAAGTACACCTTTACCAACATATTTTTATACAGTACATGTTTAGTACAGTACTACATAGTTAGTATTTGTTTAACTCATTAAAATTAAAACTTTTAATTAGGTGTACACACAATTTGCAGGTACTAGCATAGACAGAGACAGATGAATATTGAAGCACACAACACACACTAAAAAGTACCTACGGAATGTTATTAATAATAATAAACCTTCTTTTAATACTTTAGAAAAAAAAAACACACATTTAATATTGTATTACCATAAACATCAATTACAAAAATTCAGTTAAATCAAAATTGAGTAAGTAGGTACTCTGAAATAGAATCTTAAAATTAGAGTTTTGTTCATTAAATTCACAATTAAAATCAGTTTTTTTTATTAAATCTTAATATATTCCCCATTAGCAGATAATATAAACTTTGGTGGCTCGTGGTTGTGCTCTTCCAGAACTTCCAATATTATCCCTTGCGGTGATAGTCTGATTTTAGACTTACATTTTGAGGAACTTTTTGACGAGCATAGGTAGAAGGAGCTATCTTTATTTCTGCGTGAATAGGTATAGTCTCTGAACATTACAAGATTTCCACGCGAAGTAGGTATAATGCTGTAGGAGTAATCTGTAAATTAAAGATGTTTGTATCATTACTTTTTTTTTACCATTGGTAATATTTTTTTTTACTAAAATAAATTAAAATTCCAAGACGACATTTGTAAGTAAGTTTGTAAGTAGATTATTCAACAAAAAAAAAAAACAAATTATATTATTTCATATAGTTTTATTTTATTTTTATTAGGTACAAAAATACATTTTGTCTCGGTGGTATTTAGTTGTTCATTGGCTGACACATTTTCTCAGTTTATGATTTTCATAGTGTGCTGCATTCTACAGATGTATGTCTATAGCCTGGAATGGTCTTTACCATACACTTAATAAAAAGAGGAAGAAGTTAAAATGAATGAACATCCTGGTTAAATCCAGGTTAAGATTTAACCAGGATGCTTGACAAGTTAAGGAAGTATGTAACTTAGTTTCGCCTTTCATGTCAATAGCAATGAGTTTTGAGTGTCCTTACTGTGATGATAAAGATCTGGATAAAGGCCACAGTGGCTTTTGCTTAACTTACCTTTTTATTTTTTACTTGGATAGACGTACCTACACAACAAGGTGATTAAATGCTGCAATAACTTGATTGGAGTATACTTGGTATGTTGGTACATACACAGAACAAAAACATGCATCTTATTAAAGTACTGCCCTAGTAACAAGTTGACGAAAATTTGTCGACTTTGTCGTATCTATCTGTCACTTTTGTTGATCGTCTCCATACACTTTCCCTCATTTAAATGTCAAAAGCAATCAAAACTGACAGAACGACTCGACAAATGGTCCGTCATGCTGCATAGGGTTGTTATAAAATAAGTATTGTGGCATTATAAAGCCTCTTAAGAGCCAGTTTACAGCCATGCTAGCGCCATTCGCGAAAAAAATTAATATCTTCTAAACTAAGGCAACACTTTAGATTTCTTTGGTCTTAACTTAAAAGCTATATACAACAGTGCCCTCAAATTACTAGGCTACATTATCTAGTGTCATAATGTGCCACATTTTTGATTTTTGCCTTAATTTAGAAGTTTTTTTTTTTCGCGGATGGTGCTAGCGTCGCAGTAAACTGGCTTTTAAACTTTCTTATGTTTTCATTCATTACGACTCAAATGAGTAGTGCTATGTAGAGTGCCCCAGTTTAGTCAGTATAATACTTCACCCACCATTGAAATGGCTGATTTCTAATTGGTTCACATTTTGACTTCGCACAGGCTTATCTAGCATGCAACACACACACATTCGGAATAAGCAACAGTCAAATCGCTTATTCCGAATAAAATAAACAGCTTGCAGTAAAAAGCTATTTTATTAGTTGCACGCTTCAAAAGACTTTATATTAGGAACTATTGTAAATGTTAAGAGAAAGCCATTAGGTAAACATTAAGCACTCGTGGATAAAACTACTAAAGACAAAAGACCGTATGCATATTAGCAAAAAAATTATTAGTGTAATAAATATTAAACAATTGTTTTCAAGCAACTACTAAACAAAATAGTTCCTAGAACGAAACAAGAGTGTTTATCAAAAATGTTGAAAAAATTGTTTTCAATAAATCGATAAAAACAAAATTTTATAAGCCTAAGTACTTACCATAGGTACTGCTACGTTGAATAAAACACAATATAACACTTTCACATTCAACTTTTTTAAAGGAAACACTTTAGAAATAACAGAATAAAGCAAACACTGTTGGTACCTACAAGGTTATTTTTCTACCATGGTAAACACATATTACATTTTAAACCATTCTTGAACTACACTACGAATAGCCTCGCGCTTTTGGCATTATTAAACAGTTCACGCGTATTCAGAAACAGCATTTAAATTGCTGTAATTGTAAATAAATTGTAATATTGGTTCGATATTTTGTCAACAAACTAACAAAAACTGCGTTTCGTTTGAGTGAGTGAGATTAGGATTGATGATTTGATGCGGATTGAGATGGATGCGGATTACTTGTTCTATTTATTCGACCATTCTGAGCAGGCAAAGAAACTTAATCAATACAGCCGGGGTAAAGAAAAAAATAAGTAGAACATCTTACAACAAACGGCCGAAACGCGAGTAAGTACTTACGCGCTCGAATCTCAGCATACCTCGGCTCGGCCTACAATCAGTCGCGACTTCGCGAGTGCTACGCAGTTTCGTGCGGTCGATGCGTGTCGCTCCCACGAATTTATGAGAGGTTTTCAATTTGACAGCTCAGAAGAAAAAAACAAGTTTTATTAAGCTGCTACCAGATGGCGCTCTGCCGGGAGCAATAAGTCAAGCTGAAATGTATGATTCAATAGCTCAAAATAAAACATAAAAATTAAAATTTAACTGAGGCAGTGACGGAGTAGGTGAAATTAAGATTTATACTTACCAGAAAATGATGCAATCCAAAGATTCAGTCAATATTCGATCTCCCATTTCTCTTATATTGCTTTAGACACCGCCATCTACCGGCGTATTATGAAACTTTTTTTTTTCTTTTCTGTCACTTTGAAAACCCCTCATTACCTACGCGCGCGAAATAATGCCTTATTTTGTTCACTCTCCTCGATCCATATAACATGTATCTGGGTCTCACCATGTCACTTTGTCTTTGACCTTGAATGCGCAGAAATCAAAAATCAGGTGTCATAGGAAATTACAGGGGGGCGGGGCGGGTTGTGCATCGCGCGCTAGCGCTCTATTTTCCATTTAATCGTGCTGCGTCCACGCAATGATACTATTATTAGCAATGATACCTTATTTTACAGTCGTTCTGTTCGTTCGTTCATTTTGTACATGCGCAGTAATCCCCTCTTTATTTTGCTCCTAGCGGCGGTTTCCTTTCTCTGAGTTTTGCTTAGAGCCAAAGTTACGTGGAGAGACCTGTAACAGCTTGGCAACGGTGTCTTGAAACGGAACCATTTGTATTTTGAGTTGAAAACCCTAAAAAAATTTAACTTCTAGTAAAGAAACAGATCATGAATTCGACTAGCTTTTGGCGTAAATGGTGTTTTATTTAGGGAGAAAGTGAATAGAAATTACTTACTAAATCCACATTTGTATGTGGACTTAGTAATTTCTATTCATAGTGACGCCCCCATTATTTTCTAGTTATCTGTGCCAAGCTGTACAAGTGAAAATTTCATTTTATTTAATATTTCTTGTATTGTGTATTATATTTTTCTTAATATTTCTTTTAAAATTATGTTTTCATAACCTAACTCATTGAAAAATGGGGGTGGTTTCGCATTTTTATGATCACACGGAAGAGTTCCAGCTACAGGATTAAAGCCAAGCGCCTTTATATAACTCTCATTATTATTATTTTAATTTAATGGACTTGACTCCTCTTCAGTGGAGTATTTTGCCAATGTCAAGTTCACAAATTAGCTTAAAAGGGTGGGCTTAAAGCCCGCCCGTACAACGTTGTGTACGGTTATTATAAGTTTATTGGATTATTGTTTTAAAGCCCGCTAACAAAACACGTTTCGGAACCAACGTTAAAACAATAATCCAGCATCTTCATAATCATCCCTTTTGTTAACTAATAACTTAAAATTTCAGAAAGAATATTCCAGCACGATAAAAACCGCATACTCGACGGATATAAGTTCGCATTTCATTACAAACGCAATGAAAAAACAAGATGGCGCTGCACCAATCGACACAAAAGGCTGCAGAGCCGCGCTTTATACTATAGGCAACTGCTCCTAAAGCCTTTAGTAAGTATGATGCATCTTTTGCCTGAATAATGAGTTAAAAGTTGAATCTTAATTCGAATGTGTGTTACTTACTTGTAAAGTATTTTGTTTATGTTTGTATTTAATAAGTTTTTTTTAGTTCATAATTGGAAAATAATATGGAGTTAATTAGCAACTTAAGTATCTGAGCAAAAGCCTCGACAAAGTGTAGTCACTCTACACTTTGTGAGAAAGGGACACACCAAGAAAAATTACGTCTCACTCAATCTAAGTAATTTTTTTTAAATCAATATTGGCTATTGAAAAAGCACTTTGATGATACTTGGGCAGTGGGAACAGGCAAAACCCAAGCTTTCTATTGGCCTTATCTCTAAAAACGGGGCTCTGCCAATGATTTCTGAGTGTAGCATAGCGTTTCCCCACCTCACTGGGCTCTGCAGGGAGGAAGGAAGGAACTAATTCCCTAGCAAAGTACTCGTGGGACTTTTTTGACGTACTCTTAAGTTTCATAAAATAGGTAAGTCTAATAAAATGCAGTAAGCATTCCAGCTGAACGTTGTACTCATTAATTCTAGATCGTTCGGAGTAGCACTTTGGTGGTTACGTCGCCGTTTATTCTTTGTGTAAAGAATAGGCTTTGTGCCTATTAAAACGGTGGTTCTTTCTCATTACTTAACTCTTTTCTTGAGACGCCAATCTTAACCTAAAATACTTTTTGGCGCGAAGCATTAGGAAAATGTCGGGCTTTTGTTTCTGAGTTTTCTAAATTAGTTTTACGTAGCTTTTATTGTGCTAGTGTGGGGGAATTAGTGTAATAATGTGCCCTTTATAGAGAACTGTCTAGTGAAGTGAAAAATTAAGGAAGGCTCTCCCGAACAATTCTAATCGATGTCCCTGTGTACATTGAAATGTGAGACCACCCTCCCATTTCAATGGGTTAGGTTATGAACCTAGGTTAGGAAAATCAACGAATTAAACTACAGAAGACTTGGTTACAAAGAACTAAACTCCTGAAAACTTGGCTAAAACTTGATTCTACTAAAAAATAAACTACTAAAGACTTGGCTGTATCGACTAAGTTCCTTTGCCTGCCCAGAAAGGGCGAATTTAAAAACAACAACAACAACTTAACCTAAAAGTGGCTTGTTTATGTTTTTATTCGTTATCATAATATTTTTTCTAATTATCGTCTCAGAGTTGGCTTGTTCAAGAAAATTGTGCTTTACCTACTAATATTTGTGTAGTTTTTCGATAAAGTAGCAAGGAATAGAGCTTGGATTTGAGTGTTTACCAAATATAATTTTATTGCGACGAAGTTATAGTTTTAACATAATTCGTACGGTTTTTAGCGTTTAATAATATTTCATTGCAATTGTTTTTATATATGCAGTGTTTAAAAGTCCTTTGTGTGTTCCTGTTATGTTCGTATCGTGTGTATGTTACTCAAAAGTGCAGTTTTTGTAATGATGCTGTGCAACTGGTCATTGATGCTGCAATGGCTAAAACTGCTCTTTTTAATAAAAGGTAATTTCATACTTAAAACTTTCATTAATTAGTATGAAAACTGGAAATAAATTTATCTATATTTGAGTGTGGCACAAACCAATTCTAGATAAATTTTATACTACACTAACAAAGAAAATATTTAAAAAATCATAACACTATTCATTGTGTAATTAAAATCCTTCAGATTAACATTTATTTGAATGAATCCTTCCTGCAAAGACTATACTCAAAATCACCGGAGATAGCCACATACCTAGTTTTGGTATTGTGTTCACTTTTGGTATGCTGGGCGGGAAAAACTATAATGCCCAGCTTGCTTATCGAAAATAGCGCCTCTAATTAAAAAACTGTACAACTTCTAATATTTTCATTTTCATTTCTTGATATTAGTTTGTTGTAAAGTAATGTGAACTTTTACTAATAATATAGCTTTTTGAATCATATAGTCATTTGTGATCCATTTATATATAAGTAAAGTTCCTACTCAAATTTAATTCTTTTGGTATTCTTTTTGTAAGATACCATTTTTAATTTCACTTTATTTTTTTTTGAATCACAGTTTTTGTTTGTGACTTGCTTTTTGGTAAAAATTATTAAAAGCCTTATTTTCTTTTTTCAGGTAAGACTAAGAGACTGCTGGTTATAGGACTAAGTTAGAAACAATATAATTTTATCTTTATACAATAGTGTAAAAGATTTATCTACAATACCAACCTAAAGATTTGTATAACATGAGATTATACCCGGGTATTAAAAATTAATCTATGCGCTAGTGGTGGGTTAAAATCTTACTTCTTTTGAAAAGCTTAATATTCATGCCTTGTGGTAAGATATTAATCTAAGTAAGGTCTTAATTTGAAGGTAAGAACCAATGCTTTTCTCAATAACTATAAAATAACCAAATACACAAAGCTCGAGTGGTTAAATAAAATAAGGTGGGTTAAATTCTCACATTTTTTTTAAAAAGGAAGTACCCAGCAGTTGGATTTTTATTGGGTAGTATTATCCCAGTAGTATGATTTACAAAAAGTTCCAGTGGAGGTTAACCCGTGGAACGATTGCCTACCCTCAATCGCATTTAAATTATGCACAGTTTATGTGAGCACAACGCGATGTGGTTTAAAAACAAAACACATTGTATAAGCCCAGGAGTGGGATTTACACAAAGCTTCAGTTGTGGGTTAAACACATGAACACTTTGTATATGCCCAGTGGTAGAATCTACACAAAGCTCCGTTGGTGGGTAAAAATCAAAACATATTGTTTATGACCAGTAGTAGGATTTACACAAAGCTACAGTAGTGGGTCAAACACAAATCACATTGTATATGCCCAGTAGTAGGATTGACACAAAGCTCCAGTGGTTGGTAAAATTAACACAAAACACATTTTATATACCCAGTAGTAAGATTTACACAAAGCTCCAGTGGTGTGTACATGCCCAGTTGTAGGATTTACACAAAGCTCCAGTGGTCGGTTAAACACAAAGCACATTGTAGTTTTATGCCTAGTTGTAGAATGTAAACAGAGACAAAGCACCTGTAGTGGGTAGATCACATAACATATTGTATATGCCCAGTAGTAGGATTTACACAAAGCTCCAGTAGTGGGTAAAACACAAAACACATTGTATATGCCCAGTAGAAGCATTTACACAAATCTCCAGTGGTGGGTTAAATCAAAACAAATTGTATAGGCCCAGTAGTAGGATTTACACAATGAACCAGTGGTGGGTAAAACACTAAACATTGTATATACTCAGTCATAGGATTCCAAAAAGATCCAGTGGTGGGTAAAACACAAAAAACATTGTAAATGCCCAGTAGTAGGATTAACATAACATAGAGATCCAGTCGTGGGTCAAACACGAACACATGTATGTATATGCCCAGTATTAGGATTTACATAAAGCTCCAGTGGTGGGTTAAACACATGAACACTATGTATATGCCCAGTGGTAGAATCTACACAAAGCTCCAGCGGTGGGTAAAACGCATAACATATTGTTTATGACCAGTATTAGGATTTACACAAAGGTACAGTAGTAAGTCAAACACAAAACACATTGTACATGTCCAGTAGTAGGATTTACACAAAGCTCCAGTGGTGGGTAAAACACAAAGCACATTGTATATGCCCAGTGGAAGGATTTACACAAAGCTCCAGTGGTTGGTTAAACACAACGCACATTTTAGTTTTATGCCTAGTAATAGAATGTTAACAGAGACAAAGCTCCTGTAGTGGGTAGAACACATAACATATTGTATATGCCCAGTAGTAGGATTTACCCAAAGCTCCAGTGGTGGGTAAAGCACAAAACACATTGCATATTCCCAGTAGTAGGATTAACACAAAGCTCTAGTGGTGGGTAAAGCACAAATCAAGTTGTTTATGCCTAGGAGTGGGATTTACACAAAGCTCCAGTGGTCGGTTAAACACATGAATACTATGAATATGCCCAGTGGTAGAAGCTACACAAAGCTCTAGTGGTGGGTAAAACACAAAACACATTTTATATGCCCAGTAGTAAGATTTACACAAAGCTCCAGTGGTGTGTACATGCCCAGTTGTAGGATTTACACAAAGCTCCAGTGGTCGGTTAAACACAAAGCACATTGTAGTTTTATGCCTAGTTGTAGAATGTAAACAGAGACAAAGCACCTGTAGTGGGTAGAACACATAACATATTGTATATGCCCAGTAGTAGGATTTACACAAAGCTCCAGTGGTGGGTAAAACACAAAACACATTGTATATGCCCAGTGGAAGGATTTACACAAATCTCCAGTGGTGGGTTAAATCAAAACACATTGTATAGGCCCAGTAGTAGGATTTACACAATGAACCAGTGGTGGGTAAAACACTAAACATTGTATATACTCAGTCATAGGATTCCAAAACGATCCAGTGGTGGGTAAAACACAAAAAACATTGTATATGCCCAGTAGTAGGATTTACACAAAGCTCTAGTAGTGGGCAAAGCACAAAACAAGTTGTATATGCCCAGGAACGGGATTTACACAAAGCTCCAGTGGTGGGTTAAACACATGAACACTATGTATATGCCCAGTGGTAGAATCTACACAAAGCTCCAGTTGTGGGTAAAACTCATAACACATTGTTTATGACCAGTAGTAGAATTTACACAAAGCTACAGTAGTGAGTCAAACACAAAACACATTGTACATGCCCACTAGTAGGATTTACACAAAGCTCAGTGGTGGGTAAAACACAAAACACATTGTATATGCCCAGTGGAAGGATTTACACAAAGCTCCGCAGTGGTTGGTTAAACACAACGCACATTTTAGTTTTATGCCTAGTAGTAGAATGTAAACAGAGACAAAGCTCCTGTAGTGGGTAGAACACATAACATATTGTATATGCCCAGTAGTAGGATTTACCCAAAGCTCCAGTGGTGGGTAAAACACATTGTATATTCCCAGTAGTAGGATTAACACAAAGCTCTAGTGGTGGGTAAAGCACAAATCAAGTTGTTTATGCCTAGGACTGGGATTTACACAAAGCTCCAGTGGTCGGTTAAACACATGAATACTATGTATATGCCCAGTGGTAGAATCTACACAAAGCTCCAGTGGTGGGTCAAACACAAATCACATTATATATATATGCCCAGTAGTAGGATTCACACAAAGCTCGAGTGGTGGGTAAAACACAAAACACATTGTATATGCCCAGTAGAAGGATTTACACAAAAAGCTCATTTAACACCTCAATAATTATATTCACGTACACTAAAGGGGTACCCACAAGGTGGCAGACGACCTGGTGAAGGCTGTGGGAGTAGATACACCGGATGAGGGACGCTCAAGACCGGTCGCTGTAGCGTTCTATGGGGGAGGCCCATGTCCAGCAGTGGATATCTTTCGGCTGAAATAATGAATGATGATGAAAGTGGTAAGTCTGTGTTCTGTTCTCTTATTTTAGTTCCAGTAGTGGGTTAAAATCTACATCACTTTAAAAAAGCAAATAAATTTCCAGTGGTATGATTTACACTATGCTTAAGTAAGCGGTGGTTAAACGTAAAGCGGTAAGCGCTTTGAGAATATTTAAGTAGTGGGTTAAGCCCCAGTGGTGGGTTAAACTTAAGCCCCAGCAGTAGGTTTGAACCCAACGTCCCACTATTAAATTATGATAATCAAAGTTCATCAATATCAAATACACATTTATATATATACGTTGTAATAAGATAAGGAGAGGTGGTAAGTTTGGTTCAAAACTTCATGTTCACTGACAAACTAAGGATGGATTAGTCCAAAATAAACTCTTTGTTTATGTAAGGAGAAAATATGTATCAATCAAATCGCACGTACGTATATTATAGAGTTTAAAAAAAGGGTTAGATCTCACAAGGAAATCTGCCAATTCTGTGAGATAGAGTATGAGAAAGAGTTAGTTTTTCTTTAGCTTATTAATACCAGCAGTCTCGTAAAATTTAAATTTATGTTAGTAATATTATCACTGTTTTATGTTAGCAATTGAATTTATAAAAATAAAATGTTTAAACTGTAATACATAGGGTATTTAACATAAATTTAAATTTTACGTTTATTATTAATTACTTACGGTATTGCGCCTTCAATTTCTTGGGTAAGTGATTTATTTTCTATGCCTATTTTAAGGAAATTGATTACGATTAAAAAACTTTGTAATTTTTTTTTTATTTCAAATGCCAAGCGAATGTGTTTTAGGTCAAAAAATACTTTAAATTAACTATAACTTTCACTAACTTAGATTTTAAAACTAAGTTATATTACAAGGTACCTTACTTAATTGTATTTAAGGTTGACATATTTTTTAATATACGTAAACTTAGTTTTATTCATTGTATAGTATTTACTTGTTAAACTGCCTTTGTTTTTAATATGATGTAAAGACTTACACCACTTACATCTTAAATTTATTTAAAACCAGTCCTGACATATTTTTTTTATACTTATATGCATACTATATATTATAATTATAAGGATCGGGATAAAGTATATTAAAGTGAACCTAATAAATACGCTAAATTCGGTTTTAATTAAGCACTTTTACAATTATGTAATGTATTTTTATGATTGTTTTTAGTAAATAACGTTGTATTTTCTCTGTTATTATTGTGTCGTGTTTTTACAAAAAAAACTGCGATGCAGTGCATTTGGTTGTAGTATATATTGTTCTTTTAATCCAGCTTTACCGTGTTGTCTTCATTAAGTTACTTTTCAGATAATGTTACGGTTCCCATAAGAAGGGCTTTGCTTCTAAATCACTTACAAGATGGGATGAAATTGCAAAAGCTTTTCTATTACAGCCAGCAAGGAATATCAATGTAGCATTCATCTGCCTCTCATTTGTTCGCCTGCCTCTCGTTTTGGTGTTGTGTACACCAGAAATCTTCTTCAAAACCCTCAATAAATTTTCTGTTATTTACCGACTTTTATTTCAAACCTATAATTTTAATTGGATTGTTTACTTAATAAATTTCATACAAAAAATATGCGTTTTATTTCCTAATTTTAAATTCCTGAACATGGTAAAAAACAGGTTTATAACTCGGTAATAATGGTAAAATTATTTTCTTCAGAAATCCACTTCATTACATCGAAGAAAGGGAATAACTTGCTGGTTTACCAACAGTATACATTCGCTATCAACTGCAAGAGCAAGAATAAAGTCAGCTGGGCGTGCTCTTCTCGTTGCTCAAAAAAGTGCAGTGCCTTGCTAATCATCTACAATAGTGGGGAACTTGTAGTTGTTAATGAAGAACACAGTCACGACCCTCCAGTTTTCTACGTTAACGATTCTGGGGAATATATTAGAGTCACAGAAAAGAAACTAAAGAAAATGCAGATTATAGAACTGGAAGATCTGACTGCTGCCTCTGCTGCATTGGAGAAAACTAAACAAAGCAATCTTAAAGAAAAGCTCGAATCTAATGCTGAATCGATAGTTAGTGAAGACAAAGAAGATACAGAAAAAACTAAAGATAATAAAAAGATTATAGACATGATTGATTTTAAGGAATCAGAAAATGTAGCTAATAAAAGTACTGATACGAAAACTGATGATAACAAAAATATTAAGATGGAAATTTAGTATTTATTTTAATTATACTTTTTAATTTATTCAGTGTGCATTGATAGATAGTTCTTAAAGTCTAATCGCTAGTACAGAGTCAAAATTATTTGTCTACAGGACAAACAAAAATATAGCGTAAAATTAACGCTGTAAAGACCACTAGGATTCTATAATGAAATCATCTTACAATTTGTTTTGAGATTATGAACTAGGTGTTAAAGGTACTTTCAAAAATTAAAATTAAAATGTACATACATTGTAAAATAGTTTTACTGTAATTAATAATAATTAGAAAATAAATCATATTTTACAACTACTTAGACTTCTTCGTCATGATAATAATGATTTCCTCTTAATCCCTCACCAGGAACCTCCTAGGGCTTTTAAAAAAACACATTTGCTCCTGGAATCTCCATAATTTCGCCTAACGGTGCTCCGACAAGCCTTTTGGTTTTCACATATAACTTGCGCAGATAAAGAAAAGTATTGAAATAACATGACAACAACAGCACGCTTTTTCGCTTAGATTTGTTTTGAGCGAGAAATCATGCGGCAGTCATATCTTTTCAAAAGGTTTCAGTTATACATACATACTTTGCCAAACAATGCATACTAAAACGAAGTTTTAAAATTTGTTCCCAGCTAGAATAATAACGTCCGTGAAAGGCCACCCGTTGCTGCTGTACAAAGGATTCACATTCGCAAGAAGAAGTGCCAGCAAGACAAACATCAAATGGTGCTGCTCATCCAGAGTCTCCAAGTCGTGCAAGGCTTTCGTTTTGACTAATGAGAATCTTAGGGTAGACTTTTGTATTTTGAATCATGGCCACGAGCAGCCTAAGTTCCATATCACTGCCAAGGGGGAAATGGTACGTATGTAGTTTTTGTATACGTTGTCACAAGTTGTTTTATGTCTTCTATCTTCTATATAATATAAAATTTAATTGTCGTTGTTGTTCGTTCGTCGAAACGATCGAGCTAAGCTCCATGTCACTGGTAACTAGAAAATGATATTGATGTGGTTTTATAAATATATTATAGTTTAAAATATGCTACAATAAACTCGTATAGGTAGAGTTTGTTTTAACGTAACATTTTGAAACTTCAAAAAACATTTTACAAAATAATGAACCCGCCGAATAAACTGAATAGCAAAAATATTATACTTTTTTTTAATCTTACTAAGTCTACCTATTTATAAAAATGTAAGTATTTAAACCTAAGTAATTTTAAGTCGTCGCCAAATAAGCGCCAATGTTGATTAGGAATCTTATCAAGATTGTATGCAAATTCAATTGGTACCTTAAATTGTATAATGCACCTTTGAGTTCTACATGTGTAATAAAGTGTATACCTAACTTATAAATCTAATCAAATTGTAAAATAATAAATAAAAATTCACAGCAACAATAGTCCAATCCAAGAAAGGCCAGCCGTTGCTCGTCTACCAACGTTACACTTTCACAAGAAGAAACACAATCAAGAATGGAATCAAATGGTGCTGCTCATCCAGGACTTCCAAGGCATGTAAAGCCTTCCTCGTGACTAATGAAGAATCTGACATCACTTCTGGGGATCAAACCCATACCCATGGACCGGCCGTTAAGATGACGGGTAATGGGTCCTTTGTACGGTTGTAAAGGAACTAACGTTTTAAAGGTTGTAGTTTTTTTAGAAAAGTAATTTTGGAAGGTGTATAAATCAGAATAAAAAAATAGATTGCTTGCTAAATTGCTGTGTGTTTTATTTATTTAACTACTTTTTAAGGTTTTTATAAAAATATTAAGTTGATATATGAAGAATGTTTCTGGCGATGAGGCAGTAATTAAAAAGAAATGAATCAGCTCGCCATACCTAACAAAATATGGGTCGATATCTAAAAAAAAACACTCACAAAAAGATCGATATTACTTTGACGATTTGGTGCAGGAATACTAAATAATAAATAATAAATGAAAAAGAAATGTTGAAAAAATATTTTTAAATCATCTATTTACACTATAATTTACGATTATATGTAAATAAACATACTTTTCAGAAAAGGTCCTATTATTATCTTAAACACGTTGTGGTATGCCATGGATAATCTATCGGCAGAACACATATTATGTAACTAATCGGAACAAATTTTCGATTACATGGTGCATTTCAATACATACTTAGGACCACAAGGCAATGCAAAGCCACCTCATCTCCAATACATAGTGTTGAGGTATAAAGACATCCACTCACATCCTCCGATGACAATTGCTGCGATCAAAGCGGCTTGTGGGGATACTTCTTATACTGTACGTAAAATTAGGCAACCATGATAGATATTATTAGTTTGTTGATTTTGGATGGTTTTATCATTTAAAGAATCCCAAATAATGTAATATTTAAATATTGTTGTGAATTGTACCTACATCCCTATTATTAACCGTGGTTCGTTTAGAAAACTCGTGAAAGCCTGGGCCTACTTATTTGGGTTTTGAATTGTTCGAAATAGTCCAGGAAAGGCTAAAATGTGAAAAAATATGAAAAACTAGGAAGGGAATTTATTAAAAACAATAATTAAATTTTTAAGTGTTAGTAACTTTCTGTATATGTTACGGTTTCACATCTAAACTACTGAACCGATATGGGTGAAAATTGGTAAGTAGGCAGCTTAACACCTTAACAACCATGAGATGGACATAGTTTACTTATATGCCGTAATATGTTTGCAGTATTAAAATAAATTGCTTTAAAAAACCGTAGGGCGTGCACAAGAATTGCATACTATACTACAGATATCTTCAATAAATTATTCGTATATGTATAACGCAGTTTTTACTTGAACCTAAGATATTTGTAATTTTTTGTTTGCCATGGCGCCACTAAAAAGTAAGTTTTGCATATCCGTCCCTGTTTAATGTAAAGAACGTATTGATTAAAGGTAAGACAACAGCTCAAAGAAATAGAGAAAAGTCTCGTAGATACAGAGAAGAGATGAAGAAAGATCCAGCGAAGTATGATGAAATGAAGAAAAGGAAAAGGGAATCTTATCATAGAAATAAGAGGTTAATCAGACATATGAACTCTAAAGAAAAGTATAATGCAAGAATAATATGGAAACTGAAAAAGAGTGCTTACCGCAACAATCAAAGACTTGGAAAATTATAAGATCTGTTATCATTCTAGATATCATTAGATAAAGTACTTTATGATAAAATATAACCTAAGTATACTTAAGACGTTTTACACTCCGTGTTTAATTGGGATGAAGCTTAACGTCCAACGCCAACAAAACTCAGTTAGGTTAGCTTAGTTGAGCCATTTTTGTCTTTTTTCGTAGCTTAGCTGGCATAGTTTCCGGTAGATGCACATGTATTAAAAACTGGCTCAAGTAGGTGTGAGTGCTAAAGCTAAACTAACAGTTTAGTTGGCGGTGGACATTTGGCTTTATACAGATGTCTGTCAGTATACCAAAATCACCAAAATGTTTTCAAGAAGTAAAATTCTATTCTCAAAACATAGTCTCACATCCTCACATCAAACCTTCAGAAGGAAATAATTACATTGAAACAATATAAAATCAAGCTAAAGGCTTTAACTTACAATAATCCACACGGCCACGGGAAGGCTTGCGATGAGAACGGCATCACATCACCGCGACCACCTCCTGCACTGGCTTTTTAGCCTCTTGTAGGGGGGACATGGTGGTCATCCCCCTGTAGCGTGGTTGACTCTAAACGGAACACCTGCGTTCCGTCGTTCTTCGCGGGGCCGTCTTATGGATACGAGCCCGGGGTCCCCTATTAGTCGCCTCTTACGACAGGCATACCACAATTTTATTGAATTATTTTATTTTATTGAATACCACAGTTTTATTCTTGGGCCTGGTACTGCAGGGCGTAGACGGAAAAGGTACCTAACACACACAATCACTCTTCTATTTCCAGCAAAAACAGGCACATTCGTGGCAAAATCCCGCCGAGGCCAACCAAAGCTGATTCACAACCAGTACTTCTACGTCATCAAAAGCAAGAACATGCAGACTATTAGTTGGGTCTGCGCCAAGAAAAACTCTATGAAGTGCAACGCTAAAGTCAAGACCGATTTTGAGTTCAATATAGTTACAGATTTAGTTGAATTACACAAACACTCGCCACAAAATATCATGACTAGGTCATCAAATCATCATAGAACACCACTTGTCTGGACAAATACCGCGTTTTACGCGCGTAAGCATTTGAATTAGCGCGTAGTTAAGATTCTAGATCTATTATACATTCTAGAGCTATATACATCACGTGTTTTCTTAAGAAAACCTACGTAAAAAAGGCGCCTAAAATGTCACTTCTGAGAGTTTGGTCGTTTAGGATCATGTCAATAGTGGTCGCAATAAGTATTTCTTGACATTAGATATTGTATTGTGAAATGATAAATATCCCTTTTAATAACTACCCTGTATTTGATTAGCATTATTTTTCGATATGTACCTATAACTATAACGTTTACAATAAGTAAAATTCTTATCTCTCTATCATACAACAAGAGCTTGAAGAACAGAATGGTCACTGGGACTGAATAGTTCTTGTGTTGCGACCTTGCACCACGCCGGTAGCTAGTGGAATGAAACATTTTACGAGCTCTTATACAGGATGATATTAAAGAACGAATTGTCGCACCAATCAACTACGTAAAAAAGGTTTGTTTAGATTTCAGAGTGTGGATGACAGACTCGATCGATATGCTAGTGTTAGATGGAAAAGGTACCCAACACATTTACTCTTCTATTTCCAGCAAAAACAGGCACATTCGTAGCAAAATCCCGCAGAGGCCAACCAAAGCTGGTTCACAACCAGTAGACCTACGTCATCACCAGCAAGAACAAGCAGACTATTAGTTGGGTCTGCGCCAAGAGAAATTCTTTGAAGTGCCATTGTAAAGTCATGACCGATTATGAGTTCAATGTAATAACAGATTTAATTGAATTTCACACACATTCGCCACCAATGACTTAGTCATGATAAGAACCAGTGAATAACGCGTTATAGGCGCGTAATCAGTAGCGCGTAGTTAAGATTCTAAAGGGTAGTAGTGTGCTCGCGGTGTAATTTAACATGTTACACATCGAATGTTCGTGCAGTCAGCACGTCTTTGCTCGCTGATTACTTCCTAAGGGCATTAACAGACGAGCGACCCGGCTGTTGTCTGTCGCGCAGCACAGGATCGCTCGACTGTTATAGCTATAGCCCTTTTACTACGTACTGACTGCATGAATGCTCGCTGTGTATCATTTTAGTGTAGTATATGGTCAGTGCTGTACTCAGCTTAAATATTATTCTTATATCTTCTAGAAGTAGAGCTACATATACATCGTGTGTTCCTTAAGAAAGCTGACGTAAATTTAAGGGCGGCGTAAAATGCCGCATCTGAGAGTTGCTCGTTAAGAATCATGTGAATAGTGGTCGGCATTGTTCTAGATATCATTAAATATTGTACTTGAAAATCATTATATTTATCCCATTTTTTTTTTAGCAAAAACAGGCACATTCGTGATACAATCCCGCAAAGGCCAACCAAAACTGATTCACAACCAGTACTCGTACGTCAGGATCAGCAAAAAT
The DNA here is from genome assembly GCA_951802225.1 of Euspilapteryx auroguttella. Lineage (NCBI taxonomy): Eukaryota > Metazoa > Arthropoda > Insecta > Lepidoptera > Gracillariidae > Euspilapteryx > Euspilapteryx auroguttella. Next base: position 2,463,976 of record OX637649.1, on the reverse strand, counting down.
CTACGGACCATCAGGTGGATCTGCTCTATGAGAAACTCTAGGAAGTGCAATGCTAAAGTCGTGACCGATCTTCATTTTAACGTAATTGTAGATTTAGATGTATTGCACACACATATGCCGCCAATGGCTTTTAATCATTTTATAAACCAGTACAAAAACCGCGTTTTACGCGCTAGCATGTAGTCAATATTCTGGAGCTAATACATAACGTGTTTTCTTAGTCGCGTCGCGCGTAAATTATGACTTTAATGCGCGCGTAAAAGACCGAATGTAGGAGTTTTTGATCGTTTTAGATCATGTCATTGGTAGTCGGCGTAGGATTTCTTATAGAGGCTGTCTATACGCACGAAACCTGCCAGCCCCTAAATCCCGGGCTTCTGAAAGTTATCGGAGATGAACTGGCCGGCGGCGGCATGACAGTCGCGGCAAGTCGCCCCGGCAAGCTTGTTTTGAAAATGAGGCTTTCATAATCCAGCAATAGTGCCGTCGTCGGCCCAGCGGCTTTGGTGTGTAGACACCTTAAGACAATGGATTTTCGCCTTCTTTAGCCCGATTACAATAAAAAAAGGTATATTTATAGCTAAACTTATAGACTTAAATTGAAAAACTGCGTTATTTTCGTTTACAATGTTGTAAATCCTTGTGTGATAAATGTAGGTTTCTTATTACATAACGTTCCCTAAATTATGTGTATATTCACTTATGTATCTAAAGAACCCTTTATATTTGTCTACTTTATTGTCTTCCTAATATATCAAATTCGTTATGTATAAGATATTAATTTCGTAATTTATTAAAATGTACATAAATGCGTCTTTAATGGTCTTTACCTATATTATGTTTGTGATTGTGTATTTAAGATCAATATCAAATCTAGTGATCTCTTTCATACAAAAAATAAAATAAGCTCTCAAATTTTTTTGTTGTTATCATTTTAAAAAAAGGGTTTTGCACACAGGACACGATCATTACGAGGCAAACCGAAGTTGGTATGTTACGGTTATCCTTATGTCAGGAGCAGAGGCGATTACAAGCCATTATGTTAAGACATTTTAACAAAATGGGTATGCTCTTCAAAAAATTCTAGAAATTGCAAGGTAATAACTGTAAACAGCAATCTGAGATCGTGAATCAAACGTATGAGCATACGCATCGATTCCGATGCTACGCCAAACGATTGGATAGTTTTAATATCGACTAATCTATGACCTATGTCCAGCAGTGGACGTCTTGCGGCTGAAATGATGATGATGATGAATGTGAAAAAAATATAGAATAAATATATATATGTAGATAGGTTCACGCAAAATAGGCACGATAGCTGTCAAATTGCGGAAACTCGCCCGTAAACTAAACTAAAACTATATATGTAGATTTTTATATTTTATACATTGACAACAAGAGATAAATTTGGAGGGTGTAGGTACTGTTCGTTGCGAATCGTACGACCACCTCTTATCGATAAGTGTTTTTTTCAGGATTAGTAACAGTGTCTTTCGGAATCAACAAATGCCGCATCAAAATAAGACCAGAGGCACTATTATATTACGGCCAAATTTGTAATGCTTTTCGTCCTCTAGAGCAAAACGTCAATACAAAAAAAAAGCGAAGAGGACGAAAAGCATTATTGCAAATGTGGCTTCAATATAGGGGCAGGTTATTTAGTCACATCTCAATCAACAGCTCGCTCACGACCATTGAGCGACAAACGTAGTTAGGGAGGAATTGAGTGGAAACCATAGTTTTAGAGGCATTGAGTAGCTACCTCAGTTTGGGCGGCACAAGCCCCCCGCGTTGCCCTGAAGCCGATCAATCTATCCCCCGACACGCCTGTCATGTAGCATGTAGCATGACGGACAATTTGTCGTATCTATCTGACACTTTTGACGATCGTCTCCTTAAATTTTCCGCATTAAAATGTCAAAAGCGATTAAAAGTGACAGAAAGATTCGACAATGGTTCGACATGCTACGCAGACAGTAGCGCTCGGTTGACTACTCAGACTAGCAGAGCTATAATCAAACAAAAAAAGTAATCCGTGCGCTCTTGTTACGTGATTTTACAGTACGAGAGCGTCCGAATTACTCCGATTTGTCATCCGAGAGCTCTCTGTCCAAGTATACAATAAACTCTTATTGTGAAAACCTAGCAGACCCGCTTTGGGTCATGACGTGATACTGCCATAGTTATAGCTACAGAGCCAGTTTACAGAGATGCTAGCGCCATTCGCGAAGAATTTTTATATCTTCTAAACTAAGGCAAATATAAAAAATGTGGCACTGTATGACACTAGATTATCTAGCCTAGTATATTTAGGGCATATTTTTATAGCTTTTAGGATAAATACCAAAGAAATGTACTAAGTGTTGCTAAAAGTGGCCACTTTTGGCAACAATCTGTTGATAATTTTGTTCTTTTTACTTAGGACTACTTAAAAGTGCTCAAAAAATACTACGCAAGATTATCTAGTGTCATACTGTGCCACATTTTTAATATTTGCCTTAGTTTAGAAGATATTTTTTTTTCGAGAATGGCGCTAGCATCGCTGTAAACTGGCTCCTAACTGAAATTGCCAAAGCACTTGAAATAAATAATAAAAAATCTCCTTACAGATTACATGAACGACTGCATGCTAGTGACATCAGAAAGAGGTAAAACGTTGCTGTTATATAAAGGTTACACTTTTGTGAAGAAGAAAAATAACATTGAAGGTGTAATTTGGAAATGTTCTTCGATTGATAAATGTAATTTGGAAATCACTACTGATGCTGATTTTGTGAATTTCAAAATGAACCAGGATAGCTTTGAGCATAATCATTCCCCGCCCAAATGTTCAAAGTTGCCCAAAGGAACGTATTTTAAGATTTTTGTAGATTATTAAGAATTAAGACTGCGTGTTATTGTATTTTTTTTTTTAGATTTCGCTATTTTTGATACGATGTTTACTATTCCTATAAATTTATGCACTTTATAAAAAAAATGTACCAGAAACCGTGAACATTTTAAAGAATATGAATTTTATTTACTAGTTTTTTTTTATATTTAGGTAGGGAACCAGACCAAACTATCTTAAAGTTTACACAGATTATATATTAATTGTTGAAATAGAATTAAAAACTTTAAGTCCGAATGATGAGAGGTATAATTTTGATATGGACTGAGGTTGACCACAAAGTTAAACAGAGAAATATTATTAGTATTGCTTCAGTTAATCATCATAGGTAGGCAAAGACTCCTTCCACATACCAAACAAACTTCTACTTACCTTAAAAACCCACCTTTGATGATATGGTTTAATTATGCTTCAGATTATAAAACTTAAGTTTTTTATTTTATTAACTTTCGAAATATGCTTTTTTTCTATTTTTGTATTTTCGACCTTATTCCATTTGTAATAAATAAGATAACTTCTACAATTCATGATAATGATGATGATATTTGCAGCCAGGTTATTAAAAAAAAATATTTTCTGTCCAGAAATTAGAATTGTTTAAAATGTTAGTTGTACATACACAACACTCTCTAGGGATATTTTGGATTCACTCAATCTACCGAAACATTTATTATGTTCTTTTATAAAATCCCATCAGACTACATTACCTGATGATTAGTGTCTGATAAATTGGCTCCAAAAAATACATACAATGTGGCCTGGTACTATTACGGCTACATTTGCAACATTGCTACAAAGGCGGCCGTAATAGGTAAGTTGAAAGGAGCATACTTTCAACAAACTTTCCGCAAATTAAGCAAATCCAAAATATTCCTAGACAGTGTTGGTGAGTATATAATTTCAATAACATAAGTTATGTATGTTTTGTTGTATAACACATAAAAATAATAGATAGTATCTACGGAAGCCACAATATTCATGCTTGACTAAATAAGTAGTCGTAGTAGTAGTGCATATTAGGGCTACTGGAATAAGGTTCCTAAGCTTCGTGGTTCAGTTAACAGTCATGACGACTGAGACGCTGAAAGTCTATGTTCTACATCCGGAGGGGGCAAACGTTGTTGTTAATGGATATCGATGTTTGTTTCCTGTGTCCTAGTAAGTTTTTGTATATGTTTTGGTCATCCTTTATATACGGAATCTACCTAGTTATGGACAGTGTTGCTGTTTTAGCGACTGTCGCCAGATCTATCGGAAATAAGGCGTCCCTAGCGACTATTTAGTAGGATTTTTAACCGACGAAAAAACAAAAAGGAGGAGGTTCTCAATTCGTCGCGTATATATATTTTTTATTTTTTTATGTATGATCACGCATAACTTTTTATTCGTAAAAAAAATGCGACTTTTTGCTACTTTTTAAATATTCTGTCAAGCCTGGTAGTTTTTATGAACTATCGTGTGAAATACGCCTAAAACTCCTCCACTTCTGCGCCTTTAGAAAATGAAGAAGAAAATATGCACTATATATTTTTTTAATTCATAGAATGACGTCACAATAAAAGTTATCAATAAATGTATTTTTTTTTGTGAATATGCCTTTAAATACACAGAATTTCGGCTGTTTTGTAGTTTTTTATTTAGCGGTTTTAAACGTTTTTTTTTTAAATCTAGCGACTTTTCCATGTAGTTTTAGTGAGTTTTTTTTCGAAACGGCAACACTGGCTCTGAGTATGATGCGATTATTTTTTTTGCAGATGATAAAGATTTTATCGGTTCCATGGAGTACCAATTCATAAATCGTAATGGAGGGAAAGTACTACTTGCAGGAGGTTATCAATACACAATGCGGGTAACTTTGAAAAACGGATCCATAGTATGGAGATGTACCAAATCGAGGGCAATTTCCAAATGTAAGGCCATCGCCTACCTTACAAACAATCATTTTGTCAAAAAAACAAAACACAAATGTGGCCCACCGAATTATGTAGCTAATAAAGCGGCAGTTAAACTTAATGAATTTTTGGAGGAAGCTGTGGATAGTACTCTGCCATTGGCAAAAGTTTACAAGGAGTATATTGAATCATTTAACGATCCAGATTTAGCTAAAGAGTTTCCTGATTTTAATACTATTAAATCAAGAATTTATGCTCATAGGAATATGAAACGAATGAACGTTAAATGAGCGTAATTAGCCTAAAATAGTTTTTTTTCTTCTTAAATACAGTGACATTACTTATTTTAATTACAGTAACGAGACAAAGGGAGACCCTGTTGCTTAAAGCGATTTCTTCCACGATTTACCTACTTTATTTTAAAGTAAGAATTTCAGAAAATAAAACAGTTGTATGTACTTAATGTGTTTTTTTTTACCTTATGACTGAAACGAGTTAAGCATACGAAAAGGTAGTTTTAAATTATTTCCAAAACTTACTCAGATGATCCCTGGTGGTGTGGTTTGTTTGATGATGTCATGGGGAAATCCATGCCAAGAAAAAAGTACTGAACTACAAGCATGAAGTCTAAGTTAAAAAATTACTAACAATTTTTTTAATTTCAGGACCGATACTAATAAAGCCTAAAAAGAATACATACAGACTAATGTACAAGAACTACACTTACAAACGTATCACAAAATCACGTAAAGGTACTGTCTGGAAATGTTTGCTGAGCAAAGATCTGGAGTGCCAAGCTTCTGTCACTACGGACGAATTTCTAAACGTTGTGTTAAAGAAGGGAAAACACAACCACAAGACAGTATCTGCTTCGAAACAGAACCATGTGTTTTTTACTACTGACTAGTTGAGTTAGTACTCAGAGAAATAAGTTTTTTTTCTAGTGTTAAGAAGAGCCAGTTTACAGCGATGCTAGCGCCATTCGCGAAAAAAATAAATATCGTCTAAACTAAGGCAAATATAAAAAATTGTGCACAGTATGACACTAGATAATCTTGGTTAGTATGCTTTGCGCTAGCATCGCTGTAAACTGGCTCTTAAGTTAAATAAGGTTAATTATCTAAGAATTGGTAGAGTCATAAGTTAGAAGTACACATTTAAGTACTGTAGCTATTTTCTAAGTAGAGTGTATAAGACATATATAAATATACTGGGTGTTGTGACAAGTACCTATTAATAAAAAAGGGGTGGGTCAGTGTACCATACATACCTAACAACTTTCTCTACGAAATCTCAAAAAAAAATGTAAAAACAGTTGTACTATTTTATATTTTGGTTCGATCAGCTGACGGGGTCAGTGTGCGCCTTCTAAGAAACATCCTTAAGAGCCAGTTTGCCGCGATGCTAGCGCCATTTTGGAACATTAATTATATCTTCAAAACTAAGGCAAATATCAAAAATGTGGCACAGTATGACACTAGATAATCTTGCTTAGTATTTTATGAGCACAGTAAAGTAGTCCTTACCTAAAAGAACAAAATTATACACAGATTTTTGCTAAAAGTGGCCACTTTTATCAACACTTTGTAGCTTTCTTTGGTCTTTAATTCAAAAGCTATACAACAGTGCCCTAAAAATACTAGGCTACATTATCTAGTGTCATACTGTACCACATTTTTTATATTTGGCTTAGTTTAGAAGATATAATTATTGTTCCGAAATGGCGCTAGCATCGCGGTAAACTGGCTCTTAATACAAGTGTAGGTAAATAGTAATTGAATGTATCCTGTTTTTTATTATATACATAGGTATAATATAAAACAGGATACAATATTAATATTAATGCCTTATTAGGCATAGGCCTAATAAGGTATTTTTAGCTGATTTTTCTGTCGGGATTTTTCTCTTGGAACCTCTGGGGATGCATGCACATTGGTATTCTCACATATTATTCATGATTTTAGTGTGTTTAATTAACAATATAACAAAAATAATATTTCATAATTTTGTGTAAGTGTTAAATTGTGGTTATTATAAGTTACCTAGGTAAACTTCGTGATTGTGTCCTTTTTATAAATGTTTAAATATTATAGGTATAAGTAAGTATTTTATTGTACAAGCGATTTGAGTACGTAAATTAACTAACGTTAACCACCTCCGTGTTCAGTTCAAGGGGTTAAGTTTCTTAAATATAAACGATCGACTCGTTAATCTCGTTATTGTCTTGTTAGCGTATTCGTTAAACATTGCTGTTTTCTTGAGGCGTGCGATAGAAATCGCCTTTGTGAAAGCGGCAATGGTCGAAGTCGCTAACATGGCAATTACTAGTCGATCGTTTTTACATAAGAAACTTGACCTCCAATTCAGTTGACAGTAACGTGACTTTTTCGGGCTTTGGAGGTGTGTTTCGGGCACTCACAGGTTCTTGCTAGTTAGGAGCTCTGAGTTAAAATGCGTTTTTATTATTTTTAACTCAAACGTAACACGAATATTACTATAAAAAAATAAGTTGTTGATATAAACTTGTGTGAATGAATATACTTTAAGATTTAAGTACCATTATACCTCAGAAATATAATAGAAAGAGAACGTATTTTATTTTTGATAATTATAAATAAGTATTCAATTGTTTTTTTTAAAATGTTTTTTACGTTTAGTAGCATTTTATTAAAATTAGATGATCGTAAATGTTGTGTTTTAATCTTCTCTATGCCTCGATATCATTCTTAAAAAGGTAACCAATCTAAAAAGAAGCCTACAGCCTAAGTGCGTAAGTAATAGATGGAAAATGAAAAAGTTTACAAAGCTAGAACTACTAATACTTTCCTGCTCGCCATTTTATTCAGAGTGGGATACTCTTACCCTGTTATTCATAAAAAGTTAAAGAGCATTTGATTATTTGATGTCGTCACTGTGTGCTGCTGCTGCTGATGTGCGTTACTCGAAGATGGTTAAATAAAACTAAAATATTACAAAAAAAATGAAAAGATTTACTGCCGAGTTCTTGAAATTAGGCCCGTTTTAACTACCTATACTATATTAAGGCGGTAACTCACGGTATGGCGCGAAATTCAAATTTTTTCACGTTTTTTAATTATTTTGGCGAAAGTATTCATTTTAAATAAAGTTTAATTGAATTCGCGTACGTAAAAACCTATTTTCCACATTGTGATATATCGTTTTTGAAAGACAGAGTTACCGATTTTGTGTATATTCAAGGAACTGCTTTTTTGGCCTTTTACCCCTTAGACACAAAATCTGTAGGTATGTCTTCAAAAAACGTTGTATTACAATATGGGAGATGTTTTTTTACATACGCGAATTCATTTAACTTTATTAAAAATGTGTACTTTCGCCAGAATAAATAAAAAAACACGAAAAAATTTGCGCCATAGCGAGAGTTACCACCTTAATGTTTTTTTTTTAATAGTCTGTGGCTGTGTCCCACTGCTGGGCAAAGACCTCCCCCTCCCATTTCCACGTTTCTCTTTCCTGTGCCACCTGAGTTCAATCGGATGAGTAGGAATCGATATCATCCCGCCATCTCCTTCTCGGCCGGCCACATGTAATTTTCATAAATTTTTCATATAGCTACTCATTAATTTTATGTGAGCGTGTGCACCTGGGTTCGATTCCAGGCGGGGCGAACATTGTTATGATGAATATCGATGTTTGTTTCCGGTCTGGGTGATGTTCGTCTCTGTATATATGTTTCGGGCACCCTAGATACAGGTTCTTCCTAGTTAGGGGCTCTGAGTGTGATGCGTTATTATTAGTATCGTTATGTTTAATTTTTACTTATGGATTAGTATTTAAACAGAGCGTGTGAGTAGCCGTTCTCTCAGGACCAAAACATACGTTCATTCGCAAGTGCAATTTTTCTGAGTAATGTTTACCTACAATATTGTTTAACTGCGATTGCTTCACCAATGTTTATGTAAAAACGTTTTAACTTTTCTTTTTATGAGATTTTTTAATACATATTAATTGATGTCTCTTGTGATATTGTTTTTAGAAAAGTAGTTGCAAGTAAAGATTTTATAATTAGGTTTACATGGTATGCTATAATTGAACTTTTGGAAATCTAAGACCAATTCAAATAGGGTTTGCTAAACAAGCCGCATGTCATTGTGGCCGTAGCCAAAATTGTTTTAAATTTATCCATCTCTTTTTCAACTCTAACCATCCCTATCTAACAGTGTCAGTAGTAACGGCAATCGACGGTGCAACTTTACTGATGCTGAACGGGTACTCCTTCACAAATCCTTCCCCAATACCTGGTGGAGAGAGGTGGTACTGCAGTGGAAGGATCCGGTACAGCTGTCCTGTCAGTCTCCATGTGAATGACGATTATGAGTTAGTGTGCGTGTCCAGTGAACACAACCACAGTCAACCAGTTTATGAGAAGAGAGTCGATGGACTTTACGTTGAGGCTGTAAGTTAAAAGTTAGGGTTAGGTGAGATAAAACAAAACAAACAATCTTCTGTATACAATAAATAAAACACACGTGGTATAAAAAGAGCCAGAAAAACAAACTATAAAGTGTCGTGGGCCTAAAATGGCTCCGACAGCTTATGTATTGCAAAGCTATACAAAAATGTAACGCTGATGGATCTTCTGGAGTCATAATTCAGTACCTATCACATTTTTATTTATATTATATAAAATGAAGTACATAATGACTAATCTTGTGAGTAATTTTGTACTGACTTGAAAAATAATATCATGTTATGTCGATAAGTTATCTCAGATTTAACGTTTAGCGACATTCTTCCGTTAGAAAATCACCTTTATAAGAACGTTCTGTATGTTGATGATATTTTTTTATATTTTGGCAAAAAATATAAGATTATCAAATTGGAATGTACTAAATTCAAATTAACATGAATGTGTTATTTATTTTTATAAACCATTTATTTGTTAAAAAGTGAGTGGTGTAGGATAGAGTGAAATCAAGAGGTGAAAGAAGACCTAAGAGGCTAGTCTCAAAAATAATGATCTAGGCTCTAAGCAATTCAAAAGGTGTGTTATAAGTTATTCTATCTTTTTAGTGATCCACAATTTTTTGGTGGTACAAATTTTAAATACATTTAAGTTTAACTATGTGTTAATACTTTAAGGTTTGTAAGAGTGAGTTCAATTAATGTGACTTGATTGATGTTTTTATTAAAATTATTGATTATTGTCATTTATAGCCGGTTTTAATTTTACCTTAACGTAATCTTAAAAAAAACTTCTTGGCTAAGGGTTTTCACTCCACTGTTCCAAATACATATAGATAATATGAGTAATAATCGAAGCGTTTCCCGTGAATAAAAAAACCCGTTCGCTTGTGCGCTATGTGCAGTTTGTATTTTTACTTCCTTAAAATTAATTAAAAATTTTAACGGCAGAGTTACGTCCTGCAACGAGCAAATGTTTTCTAAGAAATACTGGTCAAGACCACATGATGAAGAGGATCACAAAACGAACTAAATGTTTCAATTGTATCAAGAAAAATAGAACATTTCGAACATATAATTTTTGTACTATATGTAATGTTGCTCTGTGTTTTAATGGTAGAAGAAATTGTTTTGCTGAATATCATAATTGAATTAGATCATGAGATTTTAAAGAATAATGTAACAGTGGAATATAACATTTTTATGTCCTCAATCATGCTTTAAAATTTGTATTTTTTTACATTCAAAGAACACTCAACTATCAATTGATGAAAAATATTATGAAACTAACAGTATTATCTGTATTAGCTCCAAAGTATTAGATATAGATATTATATTTCAATCAATGCTGTATTTTTTTAAAGATGCGTTTTATAATTGTTCCAGATTTTATTGATTATCAAATAATACATCGAAAGGGTACCATTCTTTTAGCGGCAGGACATCAGTACGTTCGGAAAGGTATTACCAAAAAAGGAGTTGAAATGTGGCGATGTGGAAGCAATCGAAAATATAGTTGCTATGCAATTTTACATAAGTTGGATAGCCAAATAGTCAAAGTGGGAACTCACAAATGTCCAGTTGACTACAAAGCAAACAAAGTAGCTTTGCTTATTGATGAATTCCTTCAAAAGGTTGCGACGTCTTCTGCGCCTGTACCTGCCTTATACAAAGAGCATGTTGATTTTTTAAACAATAGAAACCCAGATGAAGCTAAATTTTTTCCAGAGTTTACTAGTATTAAGTCAGTAGTTTACAGATTAAGATTAAAATCCAATTAAATAAAACTATTTGGTTTGGTGAGTGCTCCGATTCTTTTTTAATAATCTGGTCTACCCTGTATTAATATAATACTTATTTTATGAAATAAATCTATTGTTTTGATTGCAATGCTGATGTTTATTACATATTTATTATAGTTTCATAAAATATAGAAGCCCTACTGGCAGTAGACGTAGCCATTAGTTATTCTAATAATTGTGATAAAAGTAAATATTTAAACGTATTCTTCACACCTTAGACTCAGCCGTTGAAATAATGCATCTTAAAGAAGTAACAAACACCAAAGAGAAAACATCAAATGCTAAGGTGACAAAAGCAAAACAAAAAAAAGTACCACATAAGAAGATAGATGAAAATAATAAAGTTGCAGTAATGGTACCTGTAACTATTAACGGAAAGGTGAAACAAAAACGCATGGGTCCTGCGTGCAAGTGTAAATATGAGTGTGGAAGCGTTATGACGCAAGTCGAAAGGTCTAATGTTCTTCAAATGTTTTGGGAAATGAATGAACGTCGCCAGTGGGAGTTCCTTGTACAATATGCTGAAAGACATCGCGATTGGGATGCCAGTCCTCCCACTTATAGATTTATATTCTTCCTCCCTCTTCTGAAATCCTGCAAGGCAAAGAAATTTAACTTGCTTAAGGTTTGCAAAAGCATGTTTTTGAATACTCTTGGAACTACCATGCAGAAAGTCGACAGAGCTTGGCAAGAATATGGTATTGATGTCATATATGGAGATTCTGACACCGAATAAGAAAAACTTTTTTATTTATAATATTTTTTGTTGATTGGTTTTTTATTTAAATTTTTTAAATGATTGTTTAAGATTTCTTTTCATAAATATGTGATTTGACATTCAAAACGATAAAACCTTCGGATAAAACTTTTTTTTTTTTGTTTATTGCCCCCACAGACTGGCAACTTTTATTTTTTATTTCGCTAGTTTTCCATTTGTGTCAACACTTAATTGTTGATTGATTGATGAATTAAAAAACTAATGCCTTCGTTACTTACGTACTGAAAAAAGGTTGTTTAAAAGTAAGTTACCTTCCACAGTTTATATTATAACATTCTTTTCTATTATTGTGTTGTTGAGATAATTTGTTTGTGCTTGGATTAAAATAAAAATAAAACATTTTTTTTTGTTTTACTTTATCAGGCTGAAGGAAGATTGTGTAAGGTCCGGGGTTAGTGGACAGAAGAGGCCAAATAGGCAGGGATCTCTGTCGCCTTTGTTTATACCAACAAACTCCTAATAATTTCATTCTTAGTACGCATTATAACAAAGAGCTAAAATAAATAAAAGAGGCGCACGTCTACTTTTGATTAAAAAATACACCTACTAATAGGGACTTGCATCACTCTATTGGCGGTGCACGCAGAGAGTAAAAAACTGCTAAAGTTAAATTTGATAACAATAAGGTTATTTTGGGCTACCATGAACATAACCACGATCCGCCTGCTTACTTTAAAACTGCCTCATGAAACGCTTATAAAGTAAATTGTAAATAAAATAGCGGATCAAACACAAATGAATTATTTGATTTCTGCTGTTGAATATAGAGAGAGAAAGAAACGTACTCTCTAGCTCCTTATTGAAAATGGGTCGACTGACCGGCTTACGACCGTTTTATTATTTTTTTAAAGATAAATTGTTTTGAAGCTGCATTGCATGAATTTGTTATCGACATGTTACATTTTAAATTACCTCTCGCTTTCGAAAGTCTCAACTTTATTACGGATTTATCTAGTAAATATTTTTAATGAATCAAAGTAGTAGTAGAAGTAGACAGTAGTAGAAAAAAAGTAGTTGCAGATTCGGATCTGAAGATAAATATTGATTATTGAAAATTACTTTTATGTTCTAAAAACCAGTAAGGTATATTTCCTTGTCTCTTACCATTGCAGTAACAGTGGTCACAATATCAGATAACAAAGCGATGCTCATAGTAAACGGATACACTTTTAGAAAAGATAAGACTAAGAATGTTGAAGGCAAAACAAAATGGCTTTGCAATGAACCAAAGCAGAACGGATGTGATGTCTTCGTAGTTTTAAACGATAGCTTTGAGGTGGTCTCTGAACAAAATGAACATCTGCATGATCCTATCTTTTGTAGGATGTTCCAAGATAGGATCATGTGATTTGCCTTTGATCAATATTTTTAGAAGTCTTTCTTTTGTTTGATTAACTGAGGCTACAGTAATAATGCTAAAACTGGCAAAAAAAAGTATGCGGTTACAATCTGTAAGCCTCTTAGAATAAAATGGCCCTTTTATTATTAATACCTATTAGTTTTTATTATTGTATGTTCTTCATATTCTTAAACGTGCATTGAATGTTAATTTTGCGTTCTTTATAAATATACGCAAAGTAGGAAACTCTTTTCCAGACTGGCTCAAAAAAAGTCCAGGAAAGTTAATAATTTGTGGTGATTAAATAGAATGGCTAGTTTTGTTTTTTACTGTACTCCTTTATGTCTTTGAATTTAAATTGGTAGTAAAAATATAATAAAACCTTAAAAATTATGATTGTTTTAATATATCTACCAAATAACACCATTTTTTAATATACGATAAGTAAATATACAGTTTGTCCGGGGAAGTTATAACATAATTTTAAGGGTGTATTCTATGATCAATTTAATCGATGAAAACACCTCATATGGGGGGTCGCAGCCTCACCCCCCCCCCTCTCAGTATGATGTTTTTAATTTTTTTTTTGCAAAAGTCGACCCCGCCTACTTTTAAATTCACAGTTAAAGATCTAAGGCTCACAGAACCTTCATTAAGGTCTTGATCGAAGGCTAAGTAGTTAGGCTACCTAAGTTACTAACAAAATAACCAAGTATTGCTTTTACTTTTTTTTTTAAGATGATAAACAAAAAAAAAAAATTTTTTTTGTGCATTTTTTACGGTTTTACAAAGTTGCTACAAAAAAATGCAGATATTTTTTTTTATTTTTTTATGTTTTATTGTTAGCTTTTGAGTTGTTCTCCAAATTGGTAATAGATTCATTTCTCTACGTCTATTACTTCAGAAATTATCAACTACCAAAAAGACCCTTCGCTTTTACCTTTTAATTGAAGTATTCAGTTTAACCCACTTTTATTAAAAAATAAAGTCAATATTTAATTCTTTTGTTAGTTATTTAGGTAGCCTACCTACTTAGCCTTCGAACAAGACCTAAATTAAGAGTCCTTTTACGCGAACTAGAAAAATGAGACTCTAGAGAAATAAATCTAAGACCAATTTGGAGAACAACTCAAAAGCTAACAATAAAACACAAAAAAAAAAATCTGCATTTTTTTGTGGAAACTTTGGAAAACCGTAAAAAATGCACAAAAAAACCTTAATAAAGGTTCTGTGAGCATTAGATGACTGTGAATTTAAAAGTAGGCGGGGTCGAATATTGCAAAAAAAAAATAACAACATACTGAGGGGGGGGGGGGTGAGGCTGCGACCCCCCATATGGGGTGTTTTCATCGATGAAATTGAACATAGAATACACCCTTAAAATTATGTTATAACTTCCAATATACATCGCTAAGTAAGCAATTTCTTCTCAATTCTTTGCCTGAATGTAAAGTATTTTACAGGCGCAGAGTGTTTGGAGGAAGAAGATAATTCAAAAGTAAGAAAAGCTGGAGACGACGACAATGAAGAAGTGGGAATTTTCCTAACAGCGCGCAAAGGAAAGACCTTTCTGCAATACAGAGAGTTCAGATATAAAAAAATGTACAAGACAAGGGAAGGAATGAAGTGGTCCTGTGCTACAAACAAGGGTTGTGGAGCATTCTTGTACTTGAACGAAGCAAACGAGATTGTGTTAACAAATGAGAATCACGACCACGAACCGCCTGTTAGCACTGATACTGTTGAAGAAGACATCGGAAGTAAGTATAATTTATACTTATTGTATTTTAAGTTGTATTATAGTTGCAGAAATATATTTCAATAATGAAGAGTTTTACAGTAATCCAGTTATCAAACATTTTGGTATGCTTTAACACTAATAATCAGCTTTTCCTTATTATCAACATTCATATTGGTTTGCTGATTTGTCGCTGCTCAAAATGGATCTACAGCCAAGCAAGCTTGTTATTTTCTATACGTTTTCACTTAAACATTTGTATTTTTATAAAATTTTATTCTATTGCAGATACAGCCGTGTTGATTCAATCCCGAAAAGGCAAAAAGATGCTCTTGTTCCGCAGCTTTACTTACCGCAAGCAGTACGACAAGGGTAAGAAGGCCCGTTGGGTTTGTTCTACCCTCAAGAACTGCAGGGCCTGCGTTTTTACTGATGAAAATAACTTCATAATGTCTGCCTTTGAGGAGCACTGTCATGACCCGCCGAAGTATTACACGAATCCTGAAAACGTTTTGAGTGCTATCGAGCAGGGCAAGACGGAATAAGCTCTGTTTTTGCAATACTGTCTCGGTTAGGCGTCACATAAGTAGCTCTCTCTCTAGGGTCCGGCTCTTGAGCTGGTGCCTTTGCCTAACCCTTCGGGGAATAAAAAGCGTGAGATTATGTTATGTTATGTTTATAAGTAGCGCTACTACATATTAATAAAAAAATACATAACTTTGAAAATACGATTCTCTATCTCAAAATGTTATTTTACACATAAAAAGCCGTTAACTTAGATATGTTTGTAAAAATATTGACAGTAAATCCTTAGGTTCAGATTAAAAAAAAAAAGAAGTTTGGAGGAAAAATTGTTTTGTAGGAAGGGTACTACCACTTCTGAGTGTGATGCGTTATTATTAATATTAAAAATGTCTAGATTAGGTTACATGTACAGTGGCGGCGGCGTAACACCTCCGGTTTTTCTGTATTGCAAAATAGCTCTTGTTCTTTGGTAATACAGTTTCGGGCTGACGAAACCATAGACAAATCTGTTACGGCCTCCTAGTCCGCCAGTGTACAATAAATAATTATCGTTCAATTTATATCTACTACTGACTAGATTATTCTACTAAATTATGTATGAATCATATTAATTGAAATTCTATTACTTACCTACCGCTTTTAGGTTTTCGACGTGTGATAATTATATTTTACTTTTTAAAATAGATTAAGTATAATATAGGCTCTATCATTTAATTTCTTGTTTTACTTTCATCTGCAGTTTAAAAGTAAAACATAATATGGAAATAGTAGGTAAAAGTATATATAAACAATTCTTAGAGCAGTAGTGTAGATCTTTGAATGCAGGCAATTTTTCTCTTACTTTAAATATATTTCTCTATTATACTTACCTATATCATATATTATTACGTAATCTGTAGTAATAATCATGTATTTATTGTTCATACAAGTGATCTTTTACATTGTTGAAATAAGCCTAATATAAGTTGTAAGTACCATTTGTTCAATATTTTTAAAATTTTAGTACATACTTTAGTGTCGGAGTGTGTTTTCTTGTGACTTGTTAATTTCTTTTTGTATAAAAATAAACAAAATAATTACATAATGATTAAATTATTTCATTGCATATAAAAAGGGTGTGAATCGATAAGTATATTTTGATGAGAGCGCTCATAAAATGCAGAAAAGGACAAGAAAATAAGTCCAACATAATATGTATAATATGTAATTGATAAGAAAAACGGTAGTAAACAAAATTAAGTTTAATTTTTATTCAGATAAGGACTGCAATGTTTGCCACTGCTAGAAATGTGTAATGTACCTCTACAAGTTATGTTTTCTTTACTTCAGGAGTGCAACACGTTTTAAAAGAAATAAAGTCTCAAAGGGGCAAAACATTGATTGTCTACAATGGTTATACTTTCGGTATTTACTCTCAGCGCGCAAATACATTGCGATGGCGATGCTCTACAAGAGTTAAAGGTTGCAATATGTACTTGTTTACTGATGATAAAAATAACTTCTTGAGGGCTGTTGGAGCTCACACTCACCCGCCGCCTGAATACTACATTACCGCCGCAGGAAAATATGTAAAGATGTAATATTAGTGTTTAAAGTGCAAATTATATATACCTATATAGCATTCACAATTCTTGTTTTTTTTCTGTGTGGCTGTGCGGTGACGGTATAAGGTAGGGTAGAATACAAGCACCTTCTTCTCCCATGCAATGTACTTGCTTAAAATATATTTGTAGATGTAGACTGCAAACAGTTTTATAAAATATACAAACTTTGGTTTACTTATTCATAAATTATAATATAAAGTATTTTTTTAACAAGCGCTAAATAGTACGTTTTATTATAAAGATATACTTATGTATGTTTTTATAATTTAAGTATCTGATAAGAACAGTTTTGTATGAATAATAGATTTAAAAATACTGTTAATGCATTGAAGTATCATTTATTCCATAAGGTGGCCCTTTCTAGTTTGAAAGGCAATATTTATTTAAGTACATAACATTTAAATTTGTCACAATATAGCAAGACTCTTGGGATTTTAAGAGTTGGATTTGTCTCTTGCTTGGCACGTCTCCAATAGGACCGGCATCTTATCTCTTCGTTTGAAAGAGCATCAGAATTTTTTTATACTAGGATATTCGACTATTCCAACCTACTATTTTTTTTTCTTCATTTTTAGACCTACTAATTTTTTTTCTTCATATTTAGGTGTAGGTACGCAAAACATTAGAAGAAACTACTTTTCATCAAAGGGAAACATTGGTTTATTTTATTTCAAATATACCATTCGAAAGCGCAGAAAAAACTGGGTAAAGTGGCCTTCAAAAGTCATTTTCGCAAAAATGCCATTTACGCAAATTGAAATTTCCATCATCGATATGTTTAATCATTGATAAGAAAACTTAATTTAAGTTTACATTCAGATAAGATCTGCAATGTTTTCCACTGCTAGAAATGTGCAATGTACCTACAGGCTATATTTTCTTTACTTCAGGAATGCAACACATCTTAAAGGAAATAAAGTCACAAAGGGGCAAAACATTGATTGTCTACAATGGTTATACGTTCGGTATTCACTCTCAGCGCGCAAATACATTGCGATGGCAATGCTCTACAAGAGTTAAAGGTTGCAACATGAGCTTGATTACTGATGATAAAAATAACTTCTTGAGGGCTGTTGGAGCTCACACTCACCCGCCGCCTAAATACTACATCACCGCCGCAGGAAAATATGTAAAGATGTAATCTTAGTATTTAAATTGCAAATTATATATCTATATAGCAATCACAATTCTTTGTTTTCTTCTGTGTGGCTGTGCGGTGGCGGTTAAGGTAGGGTAGAATCCAAGCACCCTCTTTTCCCATGCAATATGTACTTGCTTAAACGATATTTGTAGATTTAGACTGCAAACAGTTTTATGAAATATACAAACTTTGGTTTACTTATTCATAAATAATAATATAAAGTATTTTTTTTTAACAAGCGCCAAATAGTACATTTTATTGTAAAGATATACTTATGTATATTTTTATAATTTAAGTATCTGATAAGAACAGTTTTGTATGAATAATAGATTTAAAAAAAACTGTTAAAATAATGCATCGAAGTATTATTTATTCCATAAGGTGGCCCTTTCTAGTTTGAAAGCCAATTTTTATTTAAGTACTTAACATTTAAATTTGTCACAATATAGCAATTAGCAAGACTCTTGGGATTTTAAGAGTTGGATTTGTCTCTTGCTTGGCACGTCTCCAATAGGACCGGCATATTATCTCTTCGTTTGAAAAAGCATCAGATTTTTTTTATACTAGGATATTCGACTATCCAACCTACTAATTTTTTTTTCTTCATTTTTAGACCTACTATTTTTTTTTTTTCATATTTGGTGTAGGTACGCAAAACATTAGAAGAAACTACTTTTCATCAAGGGGAAACATTGGTTTATTTTATTTCAAATATACCATTCGAAAGCGCAGAAACAAACTGGGTAAAGTGGCCTTCAAAAGTCATTTTCGCAAAAATGCCCTTTACGCAAATTGAAATTTCCATCATCGATATGTTTAATCATTGATATACTTAATTTAAGTTTATATTCAGATAAGATCTGCAATGTTTTTCACTGCTAGAAATGTGTAATGTACCTACAGGCTATATTTTCTTTACTTCAGGAATGCAACACATCTTAAAGGAAATAAAGTCCCAAAAGGGCAAAACATTGATTGTCTACAATGGTTATACGTTCGGTATTCACTCTCAGCGCGCAAATACATTGCGATGGCAATGCTCTACAAGAGTTAAAGGTTGCAACATGAGCTTGATTACTGATGATAAAAATAACTTCTTGAGGGCTGTTGGAGCTCACACTCACCCGCCGCCTAAATACTACATCACCGCCGCAGGAAAATATGTAAAGATGTAATCTTAGTATTTAAATTGCAAATTATATATCTATATAGCAATCACAATTCTTTGTTTTCTTCTGTGTGGCTGTGCGGTGGCGGTATAAGGTAGGGTAGAATAGCACCCTCTTCTCCCATGACTAAGAAAACAAAACAACCGAAGATAGTGCGGCATTGGACTTCGTTGAAAAACTTGAAGAGCTATACTGCGATCGCCAATCCGCCTGCCTTTTATGGAAATTATGGTAATATCCCCCAAAAAAAAAAAGGTTTTTCCTTTGCGGACTTCTTCTGGGCTGTTAAGAATTACCTAAACTTTGAGTAAAGATATATATATTTTTTATGTTTGTTTAGTAGTGCAGAAGCCGTTATTGAAAATTAAGTCTCGTGTAGGAAGGACATTGGTTGTTTACAAAAAATTCACCTACGGTAGAGGCCTGCTGATGCCGAGAGGAAAAAGATGGCAGTGTTCGACCTCGAAAAATTGCAGGAGCTACCTGTACACTGATGAAAAGAACTGTCTGATTAGCGCTAGCGGAGAACACAACCATGCACCGCCTAGATACTATGTTACCGCTGCTGGAGAGTATGTTAAATGCTAGTTATTATTATCATTTATAGAAGTTAACACAGGGACACAATTAGACTAAGTATTGAATTTTTTTTTAAAAAAATGCAATATGTACTTGCTAAAAAGATATTTGTAGATGTAGACAGTTTTATTAAATAAAGAAACTTTGGTTTATACATAAATAATATTATAATGTATTTTTTTAATAAGCATTAAATTAGAAACTCAGAATAATGATTAGAATCCATACTGGGGTTATATTATTGTAATGAGGGGTTTTTAAAGTGACAGAAAAGAAAAAAAAGTTTCATAGTACGCCCGTAGATGGCGTTGTCTACAACAATGTCAGAGAGATGAGAGATCGAGTATTGACTGACTCTTTGGATTGGATCATTTTCTACTACGTATAAATCTTAATTTCACCCACTCCGTCACTGTCTCAGTTAAATTTAATTTTTTATGTTTTGTTTTGATCTATTCAATCATTCATTTTCATCTTGACCTATCCCCTGGCAGAGCACCATCTGATAGCGGCGTAATTAAACTTTTTTTTTTTCTTCTGAGCTGTCAAATTGAGAAATCGTTAAATTGTACGTTTTATTATAAAGATATACTTATGTTTATATTTTTTTTATTTATTTATCTGTTATGTACAGATTTGTATAAATATTAAAAAACTGTTAAAATAATGCATTGACGTATCATTTATTTATTCCATAAGGTGGCCCTTTCTAGTTTGAAAGGCAATATTTAAGTTCTTGGGATTTTAAGAGTTCGACCGGACTCTTATCTCTTCGTTTGAAAGAGCTTGAGATTTTTTTTATAATAAGATATGGGACTATGCCAACCTAAACATTTTTTTTCTTCATTTTTAGACCTACTAATTTTTTTTCTTCATAGTTAAGTGTAAGCAAAACATTAGAAGAAACTTTGTCTCATCAAGGAAAAACATTGGTTTTTCACAATAATTTTACATACGGTACCTAAGGAAAAAGATGGGTATGTACAACGAAGAGTTGTGGTACCTACTTGTACACTGATAAAGACGAGCGTCTTATTAGCACTAGCGGAGAACACAACCATCCACTGTCCAAGTTCCATATCACTGCCACAGGAAAGTCTTTTAGAATATTGTTATATTAATTATGATTTGTGTATGTTAAGTTTAATCATTCATTGTCCAACATTAGGACACGAAAAGAATTGAAAATCAATTAAATGCAATACCTTATATTTTATCTAGACTATACTTCTTTTAAATATAGAACCTTTGTTTTATATACCTAGCTAATGCTTTGGTACTGGACACCAAACTTCAAATCTATAAATACGGTGCAAGCCTTTTCCGACAAAGATATAGCCATTTTAGGCGAACCTGTACAAAGAGTAGTAGAAGGAGGAACCTCGGGCGGGCTGCGGGTGCGAGGGGTTGCACTTTGAGAAACACATCGCTAGCATTGTGAGTAGTTGCTTCTACCGTCTTAAGATTCTTTATAATATGCGTGATTACTTTAGCACTGATTAGCGTGTTACTAAAAAAAACTTGATATCGTTTATGGTGGCTGTATCCTTGGTCTGGCAGATTCATCAGCGTTGCATCAATGCTATTGCATTGCTTGCAACATAAGCTGAGTCGTGGCCATTTTGCGCCTACAACACTTACAAATCATTTGTTTTTTGTGTTTCTTAACTTAGTTTGTAACTTATTGTTGTATGTTTTGTGGTCCCAAATAAAGATCTGTCTTTGTCTATGGTCAAACAAAAAGGTTAATACAGCATGGTCAAAACGCATTGTACACGTTTTTGTTTCCATGTCCCTCCTAGATCCCATATTATTCCGTACTTATACGCTGCCAAGCTCCTTAACATGAAGGTTTGTCGAGAACCACCTTGCCACTCTTTTGTTTGGCGTGATTCGCTCCGAAACTCCTGCCTACTTGTATCGAAAGATAGGATGATAATGGTCATCGCGGCTGCATCAGGTGCGCAGAACTAGGTTGCGAGTCCCAAAACATTGTACGATGGCTTTTCGCTTAAGTCTTTGGTGCGCGGCGACCAAGTGTTGTAATAATATCCCCCAGTCCGTGAAGCCTCAAGTAGGTGATCAGCAGAGAATTTAAATTCCTACTCCTTTACCCACACAACCATTGATCTTTACCACCATAGACTTATCTATCGAGTCGAAGTCGCATCATGTCATGAGATACCTATAACTACATACATGTAGTAATTTTTTTTTATATATTTGTTTCTGTTTTTTGAGAATTTTGCATTGTTGAGTATTTTTTCAGTTTCATTGTATTTTTTATTTTTACTGTTTATGTTATGGTTAACAAATATTATTTATGTTATGTTTAAGTTTAGTTTAAATTGTTAGTGTTATGTATATTTTTGTATTTGTGGTTATTTTTAATTTGTTGTCGAATCATGTGTATCATGTCATGAGATAACTAAAAATATAACTAGTTATTTTTATATATTTTTTAGAATTTTGCATTGTTAAGAAAATTTTCCAGTTCATTTATTTTTTAATTTTACTGTTTGTATTATGGTTAACAAAATTTCTTAATGTTATGATTACGTTAAGTTTAAATTGTTAATGTTATGTATATTTTTGTTTGAATTTATTTTTGTACTTTGTGTTTTTTTTTTAATTGGTTAAGTTATTTTTCTATGTTGTTTGTTGTTTCTTTCTGCTTGTTGTGTATTTTTATAATAACATGTGTCATAGTTTTTGCAAATAAATATTTTCTATAAATATTTTCTATCTTTCTTTGTTCTTTTTTTTCTAGATAAAAATTTCTAAAAATTATATTAGGTATAGATAAATTGCATTTAGAAAATATTTTAAACAATATCAATATTATTAATACTTAGTAATATAAGACCTAAAGTTGTCTAAGATAGATGTTCAACCAAGTTTTGACAGTTAAAACTGTAATCTCTCTTCAGAATATAAAAGATCGAATTTCTAAGCTAAGCTAAAATAAAATTTAATAAATATTTTTATTAATTGATTTACCTTGGCTGAGATATATTTTTATACATAATATGTACCTGTATCGACAGATGTGAAATTGAACTTTACTATAAAATTAAAGAAATGTGCATGCATTTAGTGTTCTTAAGTTTTTGTTTGTCCTACAAGTTTGAAATAAATTTTATACTTTTACCACTTTTAGCAAGACTTTTTCTTTGTCTTTAACCTTAAATTTATTTTTAGCTATACAATAGTGTCCTAAAAATACTAGGCTAGATTATTGCTTGCTGGTAAACTCTTATTCTGATTGGTTCGTTGAAATATCCTTTGACGCTACAGAGAACCAATCAGAATAAGAGTTTACCAGCAAGCAATAATCTGGTCAATCATAGTTAAGGCAGGTTTCAAATTTTTTAACTATACTAGGTTTTTTGCAAAAAAAACTGCTTTATGTCAGGATGATTGAGAAAAAAGTAATGCTTATATAAAATTATCCGGGTTTTCGCAAAATCCCTAGTTTTTTTGCTAAAACCTAATTATCAAGTCTTACTACGACATAAACAACGGAAAAAATGCACCTTGGGCTCGAGTTTAAGTAAGGATCCCTAATTATTTTGAAAATCTAATATAGCCTATGTCACTCGGGGATAGTGTAGCTTCCTACCAGTGAAATAATTTTTCAAATCGGTTCAGTATTTCCGGAGCCTATTTGTTACAAACAAACAAACAAATATTTTCTCTTTATAATATTGGTATAGACTATGTATTGATGTGGACTTGATATTTTTTTTAAATATAGGATCAAACATTGGTTACAGGTAAAAATTTTTTTTGATATTAATGTCACAGTAAAAAGACGAGCCGTAACGTGTTTAGTTTATAATGCAGGTTCAAAGAGTTTAAAAGAAATCTTAAACATATCGTTGAACTAATTTTTGTTCTAGTACTCAAATTTGTACCTAGAAGAGGTACTTCTGTACCTCAAGTACTTACTACTATTTGTTTTCTTCATATTTAGGTGTCAACGAGCCGTTAGTGGAAATTACTTCTCGTCAAGGGAAAGCAATGGTTTTTTACAATAATTTTACGTACGGTACTGGCCAGCAGTTTAAAAAAGGAAAAAGATGGGTATGTACATCGCAGAAATGCAAAAGCTTTTTGTACACTGATGAAAGCAAGTTTCTGATTAGCACTAGCGGAGAACACAACCATTCACCGCCTAAGTACTATATGACTGCCGCTGGAAAGTATTATAGAATATAGTTATTATTATGATTAAAACAAGTTAAGTTCAAAGGTGTGTAAAGCCCATTAATGGGACACAATTTAGATAACCTAAGTTTATAAATTAAATATAAAAATAATTGAAATACAACACTTACTTTTTTTTTGTAGATGTGGACTTCATATTTAATTTAATATACTTACCTCCAGGTGTAAACTTTGCGTAAAAACTTATTTTCTTTAATATTCATGTCACAGTAAAATGAGGATACGATCCGTGTTTTATTTAGATTAAGATTTAAAAAGTCAATAAATCATTGCCGTTTCGACCGCGCAACCAAGTTCTGAAATAAAAAAATGATTACGCTCAGATTCTGTCGAAATTTGTCAAAACTGAATGGTGAAAACCAGGAATTTGTCAAAGCATAAATAAAGAAGTTATGAAGGTTTGATGGTGTCCGCGCGAACGAAACAAGGAGAACCGCGCGGACATTGAGATCTAGACTTTTGGAAGGTTTAGAGACCTGTTTTTTTTTGTCAAAGCAAGGTTCAATTTGTCAAAAAATGTCGAAGTAATAACATTTTGGCTACCTCTAATACTTTACTAGATAATGACCCTTCAGTCCCATGGCCGCGCGAACCTCCAATTAAGATTCCTTTAGGTTCAATTATTTTCGTAACTATGCGTCCAAAACAGCCGGAATCGGTGTTCAGACCTTTATTTTAATTTGTCGAATCCTATGAAGGCCGAAAACCGCCGATGTCTGTTGTTTCTCACACAATATCCCTGAAAAACTTAACCTTCTTTCCACGCCAACGAAACGCTTCTTAATATGTTGATAACTAAATAACTAAGCTAGACCTAGATATGTTTCATATATCAAATTCTTTGAATTTTAAGGCTCCTTCGAATGACACCTAGCTAGACCGCTCAAGCCCACTGCAGCGAGAGAAATTTAAAAAACTTTACCTTCTAAATTTGTTAAGTAGGGTGGCTTTTTTGAGTAGGATAAAGTTTTTTTAAATTTCACTCGCTGCAGTGGGCTTGAGCGGTCTAGCTAGGTGTCATTCGAAGGAGCCTTAAATGTCAAATAATTTGATATATGAAACATATCTTAGTCTAGCTTAATTAACTAGTTATCACCATATTAAGAAGCGTTTCGTTGGCGCGGAAAGAAGGTTAAGCTTTTCAGGGATTTTTTGTGACTAACAACAGACATCGGCAGTTTTCGACCTTCATAGGATTCGACAAATTAAAATAAAGGTCTGAACACCGATTCCGGCTGTTTTGGACGCATAGTTACGAAAATAATTGAACCTAAAGGAATCTTAATTGGAGGTTCGCGCGGCCATGGGACTGAAGGGTCATTATCTAGTAAAGTATTAGAGGTAGCCCAAATTTTATTACTTCGACATTTTTTGACAAATTGAACCTTGCTTTAACAAAAAAAACCAGGTCTCTAAACCTTCCAGAAGTCTAGATCTCAATGTCCGCGCGGTTCTCCTTGTTTCGTTCGCGCGGACACCATCAAACCTTCATAACTTCTTTATTTATGCTTTGACAAATTCCTGGTTTTCACCATTCAGTTTTGACAAATTTCGACAGAATCTGAGCGTAATCATTGTTTTATTTCAGAACTTGGTTGCGCGGTCGAAACGGAATAAGAAATCCTAGAACATATCGTTCGATGTTCCACGAAAACATTTACGAAGCGTTGACTTGACTAAATTATTAAATCTTACGCTGCAGCTATGCTGTCATTCATATTAAATTCAGTCTGCCCTGATTTTTTACACAGTGACGTAACCCGAATCCATTGGCTTTCAGCGGCAAAAACGGTGTTACATATTTATTACTGTGGCGTTTAGTAGCCACTATACTGTAAGTAAAACAACATAGTATACACAGTAAGGAACATCTTGACTGGGGCGCCTACCGAAACGTGCGCTCCGCCCGAGCGTTGGACTAGAAGTGACAGCCACAGCCGTATTGCAGTTGCAGTCAGTACCCGAGCGTGGCGTGAGGGCGCCACCTACACCCAATAGTAACCATTTATTAGGTCACCAGCATTTACTTAATAAAGATGATTCTTATTAGAGCGGGGCGGGTTGTGGACAGGAACGGTGTTAAATAAATTGCTTTATAAATAAATGTTTCTATCGTAGTTAATCTGTGCCCCATCTGTGCGCCGTCTTAGTGAAATTGTATAATAACATTATGATCTATAAAAAAATTAGCATTACTTTCGCAAGGGGTTTAACGAATTGAATTCGTTTGCTCGCCTCTTAAAGTAGCGTTCTCTATTCTTCAATTTCAAAAGCTTGAGTAAAAAAGAGATTCAATAGTTATGATACTATGGTCTATAAGACTTAACCTCAAGTGCATTTTTTTATATTAAGGTGTAAACAAGCCGCTAGTTGAAATAACTTCTCGTCGAGGGAAACCATTGGTGGTTTACAAGAATTTTACGTACGGTAGTGGCAAGCAGTTATCGACAAGAAGAAGATGGGAATGTACAGCGGGGAATTGCCATTGCTACTTGCACACTGACGAATATAACTGTCTGATTAGCGCTAACGGGGAACACAAACATCCACCGCCTAAATACTTTGTTACTGCTGCTGGAGAGTATATTAGAATGTAGTTATTATTATGAGTTAAGGTGGTAACTCTCGGTATAGCGCAAAATTCAAACTTTTGCGTGTCTTTTATTTTTTCTGGCCAAATTATCTAAAGTTTTAATGAAAATGCGTATGTAAAAAACGATTTCCCACATTGTTTGTTATACAACGTTTTGGAAGACAGACCCACTGATTTTGTGAATAAGGACATAACTTGATATTTGGCCTTTTAGTCAAGTTATGTCCTTAGACACAAAACCAGTAGGTCTGTCTTTCAAAAACGTTGTATAACAATGTGGGAGATGGTTTTTTGCATTCATTAAAACTTCATTAAAAATAATAAAAATTAAAAAAACGCGAATAATTTAAATTTCGCGCCATACCGAGAGTTACCACCTTAAATATGAGGTCGTATCCTCATCAAAATCCGTTATTTAATTCTAAAATCAAAGCATAGATAGGGACAAAGAGCGGGAAGCGACTTTGTTTTATTGTATATAGTGATACAACAACTTATTTATAATAAAAAAAAACTAAATGATAAACTCAGAATAATGAGAACAATCAATACCTACAGTAGAGTTATATTTTACTATTACCTTATATTGACAAACTTTAAATTTAACTCCCCTTTAAAATGACAGAAATATGAAATTTGGTATTTATATTTTTTTGTAATGTATAAATATTAATAAAACTTAAAAAAATGCATTAAAGTGTTCTTAATTTTGTAAGTCTGTCCTACGAGTTTGAAAGGATATTATTTGTGTAGTTATACATATTTAGGTCACAGTAAAATGAAGATAGTATTTTAAGTTAAGAACGCAAATTTAGAGTCAACAAATCCTTATGGTCACTTTTGGCAGACTGATGATTTATGATCTAAACAAACGACAAAAGACAAACTTTACAAAGTTTCGACTTTACAAAATGTAGCAATACATACGAAAAGGCTTTTAAGAGTTGGATTCCATTATTTTTTGCTCGCCTCTCAAAGGACCAGACTTTCCCTTCATTTTCAAGAGCTTGAGAAAATTAAATATATTAAAATATTATCGACTTTGATACTCTCAAGTGCATAATTTTTTTTTTTCGTATTTAGGTGAAAACGAGCCGTTAGTAGAAATAACTTCTCGTCGAGGGAAAACATTGGTTCTTCACAAGAATTTTACGTACGGTAGAGGCAAGCAGATTTCGAATGGAAAAAGATGGGAATGTTCAAAGAGAAATTGCAATAGCTACTTGCACACTGATGTAAATAACTGTCTGATTAGCGTGAACGGATTTCACAACCATCCACCGCCTAAATACTATGTTACTGCCGCTGGAGAGTATGTTAGATGCTAGGTTTTCTTTTTCTTATTCAAACACTAGAGGCTGCCCCGCGGTTTTTCCCGCGCAGATTTCTCATAAACACAAAATTCCCGTTTTTTCCCGTTCCCGTGGGAATTTCGGGAAATCCCTTCTTAGTGCTCACCTACACTCCCTAAGGAACCTACATGCAAAATTTCAGCCCGCTACGCCCAGTAGTTTCGGCTCTGCGTTGTCTGTCAGTCAGTCAGTCAGTCAGTCAGTCAGTCAGTAACGGAAGAGTTTTATATATATTGATAACATAATCTCAAGTGGCATTCTATGGGGCGCGGCCACCATCGCCTATTATATTTAATTTTAACACAACTACACATTATGTCTACTGTCTACATAGTACTTAATGGAAAAATATAGTACTAGATCACCTTACGAGTAATAAGATGTTCTTGGTGGCCGCGCGAGTCGCGCGACTAGCATCCTTCTTAGCGCGGCCACCTTCAGATTGAGGGAAAAAAACAGCAAATGTAAATTTTATGAATTAGAAATAAATCTAACATAACGTAACGTATTTTTTTTAAAATTTAAAATGATAAACTCAGAATTAACAAAAGTGTTAAAATAATCCATTTATGTGTTCTTAATTTGATAAGTTCTTCCTTCAAGTTTGAAAAGAAATATATGTGTATGTAAGTAGTTATATTTATGTGACAGTAAAATGAGGATCTGTAACGTTTTTAGATTAGAATGCTGAATTACAGTCAACCGATTTACACAATGTCTATAACAAAATTTACGAAGTATATACTAAATTACTAGCGAACAATAATCGTATTATGATGATATATGACATCTTCAATGTAGCAATACTCCTGAAAAGGCTTTTACGAGTTGGGTAAGTCCCTTTTCGCTCACCTATCAAGGAGTCAAGGACCCTATTCACAGGTAAAGGAATTGTTACTACTATACCTTCATTTTTAAGAGCTTGAGAAAATTAATATAATATACATATATAACGATTCATAACGTGTTAAGTATGGAATGCAGATTTACCCGAGCGAGGCGTGAGGTTGCCACCAACACCTAATAGTAACCTACCAGAAAAACAGAATTAATAATGTGAAATAATAACAATATTCGTTCTTTGATCTATACTTACAAATTAAAAAAAAAAACTCTCGAAAGGGTTCTTACTAGTTGGATTCGTTCACTCGCCTCTCAAACTCTATTTCTGCATTTTCATGAGCTTCTCAGTAAAATAATGATAATAAGAGATGTAACCGATATATTATAATATTATCAACTTTAATAACCCCAAATGCATTTTTTTATTATTTTATATTTAGGTGAAAACGAAACGTTAGTAGAAATAACTTCTCGTCGAGGGAAAATATTTGTTCTTCACAAAAAATTCACGTACTGCACAGGTCTGCGGTGCTCAAAAGGAAAAAGATGGGTATGTACAAAGAGGAATTGCAATAGCTACTTGCACACTGATGAAAATAACTGCCTGATTAGCGTGAACGGATTTCACAACCATCCACCGCCTAAATACTATGTCACTGCCGACGGAAATTATGTGAGATGCTAGGCTGTTTTTCTCCTTATTCGATCAAACCAAATCAAATTACATAAAACATCACTATGCCCACGAGTGGCATTAGTGCATCGAGCTAGACCCTGTATCTTGTTATTATTTGTTGGAAATTTAAATAAAGAGTAACTATTTTCAAGCTTTTTTTTTATTTTTGGGTCCGGCTCTCAAGCTGGTGCCTCTGCCTAACCCTTCGGGGAACAAAAGGCGTGAGATTATGTATGTATGTATTTAATTTACCTGTCCTATGTCTGTTCCCGGGTACCGATAGTAAATGTAAGGTAACACTGGTTTTAGAATAAATATTTCTTTGAAGAATGGAAATGGTTAAATATGATTCATTTATAAGCCTTTTGTAATAATTATTTTGTTAAAAATCTCAAGTGGCTCACTTACTAAAACAAACATAATATTTAAAGGTACGGTTTTAGAAGAGCAGCGTAAATTGATAAAATTAAATTCAAGAAATGGAAAACCACTGCTAATGTACATGAACTTTACGTATAGAGGAGGCACACGCTTCTCGAGGGGACTGCGTTGGAGCTGCACAAGTAGGAAGTGTAATTCATATATTTATACAAATGAAAATGAAGTCCTCATCTGTGCCGAAGGTGTGCACTGCCATTCGCCGCCAGCTTACCATCGCACTTTAGCTGGAGAATATGTAAAACTTTATTAATTTTTTGGTTTTCATACTTATTATGTAAAAAAAAAAAAATATACTTACCTGAATTAAAATACCTACATTATTACAACGGTTAAAAAATGGTTTCATTGTGATTGTGACACGATTATTTCTTCACATAAAATCCAGGTTTCGTAGAACCCAATTGTTCTCTCTGAAATAATTTATAAAAAAAAATTACCTGTACCGTTTATGCTTGAGAGATAGAGATATTTTATTGGTACTGGTGGTGTATGACCATTATCAAACCAAGTGATTAAGTGACCTATTACTTGGTTTGGTAATGATTTACATTATTGGATTTTGTTAAATAGAAATCTAAAGATCTTCAAATTCTCTTTAATATTAAATAAAATTTCTCCCAGTTCTAGACTAATGTTAGTTCTTTCAGGTATGTTATACAAATTACCTGTAGTGCAATCGCGTAAAGGCAGAAACTTGCTACTGTACGACAACTATACGTTTCGGAGAACAACAAAGAGGCCTGTTGGATGGCGGTGGCGGTGTTCAGCTAACTCTAAGCTGAACTGTAACAGTGTATTATACGCTGATGATTCAAACAACTTTATAAGCGTCATCGGGTTCCACAATCATCCACCTGCCAACTTTCATGTCACTCAAAGTGGCCAGTATATAAGATTAAATTAGAAATACGTCAAGTTTACTCTTTTGCTAGTTTAATAATGGTATCCTATATCTATGTTGATATATTTTAAAAATATTTCAGAAACTGTACACACAATTACGTCAAAATAAATGAACCCTTAACACTATATTGATTATAAAAAGATATGAAAGTTGCGCAATGTGTAAACGGAATTTAGTTGTACTTTGTATCTCGAAAATAAGATATCTCACACGGATCAGAATGGGCCCTAGATTTCTAGTTAAACATAATCAGACGTAGCAAAATAAGTACATCAAAATATACAAATAATGTATACAAATAAAACTATTTATTTGTTTTACTGAAACCTAAAACCTTTTTTATCACTTTAATCAAGTTATATTGTAAAAAAAAGTATTTGAAGAAATGTTTACTATACTTACCCCAGCGTAGCATGACGGACCATTTGTTGAGTCGTTCTGTCTCTTTGACATTTACTTAAATGCGGGAAAATGTATGGAGACGATCGACAAAAGTGACAGATAGATACGACAAAGTCGACAAAATGTCCGTCAGGCTACCACTGCAAGATCAGTTAAAGCGTAAATTGATCTTAAAACTTAATCATCTGCGTGATCGTTTAAATAGGGTCGAGGCAGAAATTGCGAGAGATCAAATCACAACAAGGGAAACCTTTTCTGATGTACGAGTCCTACACATTCCGTCGTGCTGACTGCCATCCAAAGGGCTGGCGATGGAGGTGCACCGAGAGAGTCTGCAAGAGTTACTTATACGCTGATAACGAAAATTACCTGAGTAAAGTTATTGGAACCCACAACCATTTGCCGCCGAGATACCATGTCACTGCTAGCGGATTGTATGTTAAAATAAAATGAATTAGTTTAGAATATTATATGCTATCAGTTCAATACTTTTTATCCTTTTAAGATTTATAAAAGTACAAATATTAACTTTTTTGTCTCTAGAGTCTAGTGTCTAAAATTATGCAGTAACTTGTACGTAAAAAGTAAATTTTTGAATTCAATTCTTTAAAAAAAAATAGTCTTTTCATAAAAGGCCACTTAAAGCAACAAACCGCATATATTTCTTAGATTTTATTCCTAAAAGCTACACAACAGTGCCTTAAAAATACTATCTTGGATTTTACATTACATAAAAGGAATGCTGTTTTGATATGCTGTCAAATGGAAATATTTTTTTTTTTGCAAAGTATGATTTTAATTTTTGTTATCACGATTTCAGTTCTATTACATATTTTATTCGAATTTATAGCCTACCTTTTTTCATGCTTTTTAACCGACGAAAAAACAAAAAGGAGGAGGTTCTCAATTCGTCGCGTATATTTTTTTTTTTTTTTTTAATTTTTTTTTATGTATGATCACGCATTACTTTTTACTGTGTGGACCGATTTTGATAATTCCTTTTTTAATCGACAGGGTATACCTTGAAGTTGGTCCCATAAAAATTTGGAAATAAAATTCCAACCCTAAGGGTGGAAAAATAGGGGTGACTTAATTGTTCACTCAAAGATTGTATTGCCGTTTTGTGATTTACATGAAAACTGCTAGGTATAATTGTGAATCTTTTTTGTATGAATGTTAATAATCATTATCTCAGCCGATAGGCGTCCACTGCTGGACATAGGCCTCCCTCAAAAATCGCCTCACCGACCAGTCGTGATCGAACCTCATCCTGTTAGTCCCTAAACCTTCACCAGGTTGTGTGGCCAACTTGTGGGGTGCGACCACCCTGTGAAGGGTGATTGGCTGGGGTCAAAAAAATTAGCCCATAAAAAACGGAAAAGCAAAAAATAAAAACTTTTTATCAAAAAATTAAACCACCGAAAAAACTGAAAAGCATTAAATAATTGGGAAACATTTTCTATTAGGACTTAATTTACTCACTTCTTAAAGTAATTTTGGTTAACCAAGAAATTTTGAGTCGGTGCCACAGAATCAACGAATAACGATCACTAAATTACCTGAAATTCAAAGAAATAACCGAAAAACGTGTGCCGCCGCGCATCGCGCTATAGGTAGTTAAGGAATTTGCTTGTGTGGTGTGGCACCGACTTAAAATTTCTTGGTTAGCCAAAATTACTTTAAGAAATGAGTAAATTAAGTCCTAATAGAAAATGTTTCCCAATTATTTAATGCTTTTCAGTTTTTTCGGTGGTTTAATTTTTTGATAAAAAGTTTTTTTATTATAACCAAAAATTAAACCCAATATTATTTTCAACTTTCTGTTGCTATTGTTCTTCGTTGCTATGTCCTACTTCTTTAAACACATGACATAAGTCGTCGTTTTGTTCTTTTATTAAGTGATGCACCCTAATGTGTTTTTTTTGTTTTTTTATTCAGTGATGCACCCACAATTACAAGAAATCAAATCTCGGAGAGGGACGACCTTGCTTATGTACAACTGGTACTCGTTTCGACGTGCGGGTTTTCATCAGACTGGCTGGCGATGGCGATGCTCAACAGATCCGAAAGTTAACTGCAGGTGTTTCCTGTACGCTGATGAACATAACACCCTGATCAGGGCCAGTGGAACTCACAATCATCCTCCACCTAACTACTATATCAACTCCAGTGGGGAGTATGTTAGAGCGAAATAAATTAACACTACTATTCATAAAGATACAATTGGTTTAAAATAATTGTGCTTGAGGTGAACTTCTCTAGTTACTTGTATAGCAAATACGAGATAATATCTAGTCTAAATAAGACAAATAACTAAAATCATCCCTAACTTTTTATAAATGAGTGGGCAGGAGCCGGTGAGCCTTTCTTGATGGCTGCTGTGGCGTTGGGTGTGTTTTTCTTGTATATTTATTTGTACATATACTGTGTGTATCTGTTTGTTAGTGTGTGTTATGTGTGTGTTATTTATTTTATGACCTGCTACACTTTGCTTGAATGTGTGTGTGTGTGTTTATGTGCGTGTGACTTGTGGCAGCAAGTGTCTTTTGCTTTTGTATAGTGCGGTCACAATGCAGAAAGAAATTCGTACCCGTTGACCTGGTTCTATTTGTCTTTGTCACACGCACGTATATTTCGTATTGCCGTCACGCTCGCACAAGCTTGCGACGGACCTTGTGCGAGCGTGACAGCAATAAGAAATACGCGCGAAAGAGCTAGAAAAATAGAATGGGCGGGTCAATGCACGAATTTCTTCCTCCATCGTGACCGCACTATAGTGTAATTAGGGACATGACTAGTGTAACCTCAGTTTATCATAAATGTTAATATTTAACAGAATTAAAAACATGTAAATAAATGATCTATCAAATTGTATGACTCTTTATTTTTGTGATCTTATTATTTAAAACATGTAACTTATACCTACTGTTTATATCAGAGAAAACATATTAGAGCAATATTGCATACTTTATTACTATCTACTATTTATACTTGTACTACTTAAGATGATGAAAATGAATCATAGTTCGTTAATCTCGCCAAAATTCGAAAACGTTCGTGCCGATTTATTTGATTTTGGTTTTAAAATGTTTGTCGTAGTCCAGAGAAGGTTTAAAAGGTGAGAAAATATCGAAAAATTGTGAAGAATACGAAAAACAAAAAAAATAATTTAATTTTTCATACAAACCGTTCCATCGCTTTATGGCGGTTGACAAACTGTCTGTCGTTTCAATGAGTTTAAAACAGGACAACCTCTTACGGGTCAACTAGTTTTAACTAATTAAATGTTTTCTCTAAAAGCAGATTCTCGAAAAAAAAACTCATAGAAATTGCGTCACAACGTGGTCACACGTTGTTAATGTACGACGGCTACACATTTAGCCGCCGGAAGACACGTACGACTGAAGGATGGAAGTGGGTCTGCTCAACTGATATCAAAAACTGTCGATCCTTCATAGTGACTGACGACTATAACAACTTATTAAATGCTCGTGTAGCGCACGCGCATCAACCACCTAAGTACCATAAAACTACGAGCGGAAAATATGTTAAGATATAAAGAAAACTTTTGTGTTTGAAATTAGCCAGCACATCAAGCTACTGATTTTAGTTCTGATACCGTCTTTTTGGTTTGCTTATTTTTTGTTTTATTTAATTATACTAATATTAACGTTTTTTTGTAAGAAAAACCCTAATAATTGCTGGCAAAATTATCATTTTTGTACTTAAGTAGTATTAGTAAGATTTTTTAAACCTCGATACGATATCAAGGTAATGTTGTTGCCTCTTTATTTCTAATATCGCTCTGATATAGTTATTAAAAAACCCAATATACATCCTTAAACTTGATGTCTGGGACACATTTATTTCGGGTACATAAATGTTTGTTTATAAAATGGTTGTTTTTCAATTGTGATAATAATAAATATAAATAGCTATGTTTCACCACCGTAGTTTTTTTATCAGTACAATATCCCTTAGATCATAAAAATAAAGATTATGTCCAAAATTTTTTCGATGGCTGGAAATGTTTTGGAGACTGTATTAGTAGAAGATCCCGATACAACGACCTTCACCGAGCTGGTTAATAGATAAAAAGTATTTTATATCAAGTTTTATATTGTAAAAAATATATTGTGAGTAGGTTGTCTAAATTTTTTTTTTTCACACTTAATTTTTTATTTTACAAAATTACACTTGATTTTACCAATAATTTATAGCGTTTTTTTTTAAGCTATCCGATGTGAAATTGTTCCAACAAAAGTTGTTTTATTTTTTGTTGTTTATCCTTATACACAGTATGCAAAGAAATTATGTCTCAAAGGGGATCGAAGTTGCTGTTGTACGAAAACTATACCTACGGTCGTCACAAATTGTTTCCTAAAGGATGGCGATGGATTTGTTCCGTATCAAGAACGTTGCGTTGCAGGAGTTACCTGTACGCAGATGATAATAACAGGCTTATAAGTTCCAGTGGCATACACACTCATCCTCCACCTAAGTATCAAGTTACTAAGAATGGAACGTATGTCAGATTTAAAAAACATTACTAAGCTATTTTTGTTAAATAATTATATTAAATTTAAAGAGATGACTCCACTTTAGTGATTGAGTGGTTTGCCAATCTCAAGGTTTGTAATGTTAAAATACAGATCAAATATTATTGAGTCTTATTACTTCATGGAACTATCACCTTCATGCACGTAGAAATTAAACAGTATCGTCAGTTAGATAGACTGTCTACGGGTCAGTCCACCTAATGACCCTCGTTTTAAATAATAATGGTAATACTTAGGAAAACCACTAACTTACGGCAGTTTAACTTATTAATTGTTTTCTATAAATACAGATTCTTGGGAGAAGCTCATAGAGATTGAGTCAATAAAAGGTAATACGATGTTAATGTACAACAACTACACATTCAGCCGTCGGAAGCCCCGTTTGTCTGAAGGATGGAAGTGGGTCTGCTCTACTGACATCCACTGCCGAGCCACTATAGTGACTGATGACTATAACAACTTAATTCATTCTCGTGGTACACACACACATAAACCACCAACGTATCACAAGACTGCGAGCGGAATATATATAAAGATATAAAAAAAATGTGTAGGAACAGTATTTGCTATAACATCAAGCTACTCTTTATTTTAATACCTACTATCTATAAGGCCGACATACACAGTGAGACCGCAGGACTCGCCACTGCGAAGACGGTCGGCCGGAGTATGGATAGGTCGGACTATACAAGCGAAGCATAGTCCGCGGACTATATTAAGGGAACCAGGTTCGCACTGACGAGGAATCGTTTCAGGTTCGGTCACTTGCCGAATCTGTTTAGCGCAAGGCTATCACAGTCGAGTCCGCAGCTCGAACTTGCACTTCAAAGTCTCAAAATGAAAACCTAAATCGTTCTCCGCTTCAAATTGATATCGACAATCGAGTTAAGACAAGTAGGTATACCTTTGGGCGCAAGCTCAAGGTGTATTTGCTTGATCAGCAGAGGCTCTTATAATTTCCAACCCTTTCCAGTTTTGCCGCGCTATCTTCAGTGACTTATGACTATGACGTAATCGCATCCCTCCATTTAATTTATGTTGATTTAGAAAGGTATATAATATTAATATCAATAATAGTTCATTTATTTTATTTTATTTTTAGGAACTTAAATGTATGTATTATTGTATGTCTTTGAAATGTCTTTGAAATTATAAGTAAGTAATATGTATGTACATTATTTTTATAAAATTGTTGCGCACTTGTGGCACGCTTGTGAGAAACTCTGGCACTAGCTGAAAATCAGCGCTGATGGTACTAACCACCAGCACATGCTGAGCTAGTACCATTTTGCAGCTGCAGCGAAACTCCACGGCATAGCACCACCGAGACACTGTATTTTTATTTTTATTGTATTTTTTCTATTTTTAGTTTTATTTTGTTTTTTCTATGTTTTGTTATTTTCTTTGTGTGTTTTTTTTATTTTTTATTGTGTCGTTGTGGCTTGTAAATAAACGTGTTTTCTTTCTTTCTTTTCTTAGTTACAACTTCTATACAGTGAATTATAAGCTCGTCGGAGTATAAGACGATTCGAGCCAGGATAACAAGGGGGTCAAGTTTCTTGTGTAAAAACGATCGACTCGTAATTGTCGTAATATATTAGCGATTTCGTTAACCATTGCTGTTTTTTTTGGGCGCAACAGAAAATTCCTTTTGTTATAGCTGCAATAGTTAACAAAGAGGCTAATAAGATAAGTCGATCGTTTTAAGTTAAGAATCTTACCCCCCAGTACTCGGGAACGACTTGTCCGAGTATCATATTAGACCGAGTAGCCTTCAAGCACTGTGAATGCCAGCCTAAGTGGTATAATTGAAATTAGTAGCGTAGGTAAGTTAATGTGCTTACTCGGGGCCCTTTCCGAAATCGCTGATCCTACCACCGGGGATTTAATTACCACTAATTGCATTGTGTGTGCTGCCCCACACACACCCGTCGCTCTTGCGTGAAGCGACAGGCTTTTTCCCAGTTACAAAAAAGGGTAGATTAATGTGCTGGCTTTAGTATATTGAATAGTGTGTATGTCTTACTTTTTATTGTTCTATACCAGACTATTATATTATTGAATTAATAAAGCAATAATTGACGACGATTTGTGTTTTTTTTATGATTTTGTTTCAAAATTATTACTTACACTGTTTTTACCTTTAAAACAATATAGATAAGTATCTAATCTTTCTACAAACTAATCTTTTAATCAACAAAAGTATAATAATTTTATTTCTTCGTTATATATAGAATGCATAGCAATAACATCACAAAAAGGATATACGTTGCTGTTGTACAGAAACTATAGATACGGTCGTCACAGATTGTATACTAAAGGATGGAGATGGGTTTGTTCGGCATCGAGGAAGTTGCGCTGCAGGAGCTTCCTGTACACCGACGAGCATAACAGGCTGATCAGTTACGGCGGCGAACACAATCATCCTCCGCCTAGGTATCAAGTTACTATGGATGGAACGTATATTAGAATATAATAAAATGACAAAGCTAATGTCGTTAATTAATAATATTTAACTTAAAGAGATCTCCACTTTAGTTGTGCAGCGGTTTGCCAATCTCAAGTTTGTACAATTAAAATACAGAAAAAATATTATTGCGTCTTATTTTTTCATAGAAATAAGATCACCTTTTTACTTCAAGAACACAGGACTGAAACAATAACATCAGACAGACATACTGACTCTTGATATTTTTTTAAATAGTGTTAATACATAACAAAACTTAAGTATGTCAGTTTTACTTATTAATTGTTTTCTATAAATACAGATCATTGGAAGAAACTCATAGAAATTCAGTCAAAAAAAGGTCATACGTTGTTAATGTACAAGAACTACACATTCAGCCGTCGCAAGCCCCGTTTGTCTGAAGGATGGAAGTGGGTCTGCTCCACTGACATCCACTGCCGAGCCACTATAGTGACTGATGACTATAACATCTTAATTAATGCTCGTGGCACACACGCACATAAACCACCAGCGTATCACAAGACTACGACCGGCAAATATGTAAAGATATAAGAAAAACTTTTGTGTTTGAATAATTGCTATCACATCAAGCTACTCTTTCTAGTGCAGTACCGTGCTTTCTAGTGCAAGAACTTAGTAGAGTGGGTAGGTTAATGTGATTTCCCTGGCGCCTTCCTGCAATAGCTGAAACTGCTACCGTTTTTAGTGGGTGCAAGCCCTTCACACCCCTGTCGCTCCTCCGTGAAGCAGTGCGTCAGGCATTTTCCCTGTTATAAAAAAGGATACATTAATGTACTGGCTTTGAATTGTGTGTCTTGCTTATTTGTTATTCTATATCAGACTTAAGAGCTAACCACGTTATATAACTTTGGTTATTGAATCAATAACCTAATAATTGTATTTTTATTTTTAATTCCTCTAATAAAATATTTAGTGACAAAATACAAATGCGTTGTCTTTATTTTATCAATTTTGTTGTGGTGCCTAAAGTTGATTTCTTGTTTTCTATCATCTGTGATAAATTTGTTAAGTTATTAAATTGCATAATGTCAATCTAACAGCACTATCAACAACCCCTTCTCCAACGTAGAAGTTGTAGTCTAATTGACTTTCAATAAGTGATATCTTATAATAACGGCGAATACATCACTCACCTTCGGTTTGCCGACGACATCGTAGTCATGGCAAGGTCGATGGAGGAACTCAGCACGATGCTCGAAGGCCTCAACCGAGTCTCCCAACAGGTGGGCCTTAAAATGAACATGGACAAGACGAAGGTCATGTCTAATGTCCATGTTCTGCCTACCCCAGTTATGGTTGGGAACTCGGTTCTCGAAGTTTTCGGCGAGTACGTATACCTAGGTCAAACCATCCAATTAGGTAGGTCCAACTTCGAGAAGGAGGTCAATCGCCGAATCCAGCTCGGATGGGCGGCGTTCGGGAAACTACGCAACGTCTTCTCGTCCAATATTCCTCAGTGCCTGAAGACGAAGGTATTTAACCAATGTGTGCTGCCAGTGATGACATACGGTTCTGAAACGTGGTGCTTCACTATAGGGCCTATGAACAGGCTCCGAGTAGCTCAACGAGCCATGGAGCGGGCTATGCTCGGGATTTCTCTGCGGGATCGAATCTTTGACTTTGACTTTGAACGTACGTAGCGTAGTAGATGTAACTTTACTACTCCAAATATCATAAAAACAAAAGATTTTGTTTAAAAAATGACAATGGAATGAAATGAATTAAAATACTGTTTCTACCTTTAAAATAATATAGACTAAAATCTATATTATTAATCTTTCTAAAAGCTAATCTTATAATCAAAGTATAGTTTTATTTCTTCTTTATATATAGAATCCATAGCAATAACACCTAGGGACACAGCCTTAGGACGAATCCGCGCGGTTCAGTGCCGTGCCGATTGGTACATGAATTATATTTCCAAAATTTAATTATTCGGTATTTACTTAAATAAACAGGTAAACCTTTAACTGATTCTTACGCGCCGCAAACTAGGGATTTTTTTATGTTAAAACCCACTTGATACTAAACTAATTGTTCTTAATCAACCGACGAAAAAACAAAAAGGAAGAGGTTCTCAATAAAAATAAAAAAAAATAAATTAATAGTAATTAATAATTAATAATAAGTATATATAATAATAATAATAATAATATATATATATTAATTAATTTTTTTTTATTATTTTTTTTTTTTTTTAATATTAAATTACTAACTAACTTTAGTGGAGTATTTTATCAATTTTAAGTTTGGACCTACGATTATAATTCCAAAAAAATAACAATATGTTCCAAAATTACTTAATTAAATTTTATATCTATAAACATTATTTATTTACACAGATTGCATACCTATAACATCGCAAAAAGGAAAAACGCTGCTAATGTATAAGGGCTATACATTTAATCGCAATAAACGCACTTCAAATGGATGGAATTGGGAATGCTCAACGGGAAGGAGCCAGTCCTGCAGGAGTAACCTGAACACAGACGAGAACCATCAGCTAATCAGTGCTAAAGGGATTCACAACCACTCAGCTCCGAAATACCATGTCACTTCCAGTGGAGTGTTCATCAAAATGAGATAAATTATTTATCTTATATTTTATTAGCTGGTGTTACAGACCGTTTACCGTAAGAGCCACTGTAACTGCAGCTGCATACATCTCTTCCAGATGACAAAACGCACGAGTGGACACGCGCGTATTTCTTATATAACTTGTACTCTGCTCTGTGTTAGTTAAGGAGCCATATAAAATAAAGACTAGTTTTGCGCTCACTCTATGCAGTTTGCAGCGTTACGTGGAAACTGTGGACAATACGTACTAAATATATACGCCACAGCTAACAGTTTTCTTACTACAGGAAGACCGCCTTAGGACGAATCCGCGCCGGTCGACGCCGATCGGTGCAGTTGTATAATATTTCCATAAATGACCTATGCGATCACTTATTAAGAAACAGGTAAACCCGTAAACAGTTTAGGCCTGAAATGAAATATCCGCGCCGACCAAACGGAAGCCAGTTTTTTTAGTGCGTCATATAGAAACTGGTCTGAATCTTAAAATGTTGATAAAATTACTTAGCTAATGTTTTAAATATAAGTTTATTATTTAATACAATAAAAATTGGGGAAAATCATATCTTTAAGACTTTTATTTATTTCCTTTGTCACTGAACGACGTGACGATAGAGCTGTCTTCTTGACGCTGTTTACGATAATACTTAACGTTAACATGCACTGAAACAAAAATGTATACTTAAAAACTTACTTGATAGATTAGATTAAATTTATATATTTCACACTATCATATTTATATTAAATACACGATTGTATTATAAATTGTCAAAGTATTTAATCGTCAAAATAGTATGAATACAAAAAAAAATAACTACTTAATAATTTAAGCACCATGTAACAATGTCAAATCTTTAAATGTATATAAAATGTCAAATAAACAAATGTATAACTAGCTATATCTACAAACATTGTTTATTTACACAGATTGCATACCAATAACATCGCAAAAAGGAAAAACGCTGCTTATGTATAAGGGATATACGTTTTGTCGTAATCAACGAAATGCAAATGGATGGCATTGGAAATGCTCAACGGGAAAGAGCAAGTCCTGCAGGAGTATCCTGAACACAGATGAGCACCATCAGCTGATCAGTGCCAAAGGGATTCACAACCATTCAGCTCCGAAATACCATGTCACTTCCGGTGGAGAGTTCATCAGAATAAATGAAAGAAAGGAAGAAGAATAGGTTATTTACATGCCACAACGACACAATCTTAATAACAAATAAAAACAAAATATAAATAAATAGGTAGGTACCTGGTAGTGGTAGGTATATACTTAAAATATTATAGTGTCTCGCTGGTATAATGCCGTGGAGTGTCGCTGCAGATGCAGATGCAAAATGGTGCTAGAGCAGCATGTGCTGATGGTCAGTACTAAGTTTTGGCGCTAATTTTCAGCTAGTGGCAGCGTTACTCACAAAATGAGATAAATTATGAAATAAAATTAAATAGAAAGAACGCAATAAAATTGCCATAAAACAAAAATAATACTAATACAGTGCAATAGGCGGTTTTATGGCTATAAAGCCATTTCTACAATATTTCCATAATTTTCTCTTATGCGGGTCGCTTATCAAGAATCAGGTAAACCTGTAAACAATTTAATACTGAAATATTCCCGTGCCGACCATGCGGGAACCAACTTTTAAGGGGCGAAAAGGTGTGAAACTAGCGCCACTCCCGATAAATAATTAATATATTTTAAACCATGGCCGAAATAAAAAAAGCGTCTTTGACTCCCTACATAATTAAATTTAGAATTTTTAAAGCCCTGTTATGTAGCTTTCAGGTTCCAAATCTAAGAAAAAAACCGTTTGTTGCCTGAAGTGACCACTTTAGTTACGTAAAAGAATATTCCTAAGATTATCATCCTAAAAGTTACACAACGGATCCTTAAAAAAAATTAAGCAATATTATCTAGGGAGTCCAAGGCGCACCTTTTTGATTTCGGCCATGGTTTAGTAGAAGATATTAATTATTTATCGAAGTCGAGCTAGTTACGCACCGTGTGGCGCCTTAAGTGCGTCATAAAGAAGCTAGTCTGAACCTTAAAATTTAATTTAGCTATATTTTTTAATTAAATTGACTGGACTGCTGGACAGGATTATTTTGGAGAAGTGGAGTATTTGGTCACTGTCAATTTTGTACAAATTAAAATATTGAAAAATATCTTTGAGACTTTTATA
This sequence comes from Euspilapteryx auroguttella, assembly GCA_951802225.1. Taxonomy (NCBI): domain Eukaryota; kingdom Metazoa; phylum Arthropoda; class Insecta; order Lepidoptera; family Gracillariidae; genus Euspilapteryx; species Euspilapteryx auroguttella. The sequence goes on along the minus strand of OX637649.1, from coordinate 2,420,816 downwards.
TTTTTCTTTTAAGAGCCAGTTTACAGCGATGCTAGCGCCATTCGCGAAAAAAATTAATATCTTCTAAACTAAGGCGAATATCAAAAATGTGGCACTGTATGACACTAGATAATGTAGCCTAATATTTTTTGAGCACAGCAAAGTAGTCCTAAGTAAAAAGAACAAAAAAACATAGATTGTTGCCAAAAGTGGCCACTTTTAGCAACACTTTGTAGCTTTCTTTGGTCTTCAACCTAAAAGCTGTACAGAAGTGCACTAAAAATACTAGGCTACATTATCTAGTGTCATACAGTGCCACATTTTTGATATTTGCCTTAGTAAACTAAGATAAGATATTTTTTTTTTTGCGAATGGCGCTAGCATCGCTGTAAATTGGCTCTTAATTATATCACTGAAGTTAGGAAATAGTGACGACAGGCTTACTTGACGCTGTTTACGTTAATACCTTATATACAAACTGTATACTTATATAATTATCTTAAAAAATTAACTTGATAAAAGTTTACAAATTAAGTAAACTCTGATACCTGATCACCAGGCAATTAACCAAATCCTATTTCTATATATTTGATCTTTATTTTTTTACACAGATTGCATACCAATAACATCGCAAAAAGGTAAAACGCTGCTGATGTATAAAGGCTATACATTTAATCGCAATAAACGGACTTCAAATGGATGGAATTGGAAATGCTCAACGGGAAGGAGCCTGTCCTGCAAGAGTATTCTTAACACAGATGAGTACTATAAGTTGATCAGTGCTAAAGGAATTCACAACCATTCAGCTCCAAACTATCATGTCACTTCCGATGGAGAGTTCATCAAAATGAGATAAATAATGTATCTTTTATTTTATGTAGCAAGTGTGTTTTAGATCGTAAGGCCGCATTTAGGATCACGCGGGGCGTTGCGCGGGGCGTCGTGCGGGGCGTCGTGCGGGGCGTGCTGCAAATAAATCAAACGTATAGCAATGTATGAAATTTATCCATCGCCTAATCAGTCATAGACGATAAAATAACTGAAATCTGAAAAAAAAAAACCAATCGCGGTATATGCTATGTACCGATCGCTGCACTAATAAAGTAGGTAAGTGACGCTGGTTTGAACCTTCAGATTTAAATAAAATTACTAATCTAATTTTATTATTTAGTTTTTAAATTAAATAGACTGTACTACTGGACTTGATACTTCAGTCTATTAAGTAATCTGTACTTCAGAATACTATTTTACCACTTTCAAGTTTGTACCTATAATTAAAATACGGTTAAATATCTTTGAGACTTTTATTTTCTCATTAAAATCATATCACTGAACGTAGGAAACACTAACGCAGCTGTCTACTTGACGCTGTTTATGATAATACTTAATGTTATACAAAAATGTATACCTATGTTCACAAAAAACATGACAAAAGTTTACAAATTAGGTTAAAATAAACTCCGAGAAATCAAACAAATCCTATTCCTAATTCTATAAACATGTAATCACACAGATTGCATACCAATCACATCGCAGAAAGGAAAAACGCTGCTAATGTATAAGGGCTACACATATTATCGTCATAAACGGAATTTAAATGGATGGATTTGGAAATGCTCAACAGGAAGTACCAAGTCCTGCAGGAGTGCCCTAAACACTGATGAGCACCAACAGCTGATCAGTGTCAAAGGAATTCACAACCATTCAGCTCCGAAATACCATGTCACTTGCGATGGAAAGTTCGTCAGAATTAGATAAATAAATTTCTTTTATTTTATGTAGCAGGTGTGTTACGAACGTTCACCGTAAGGCCCTTTCCGCACAGCGATTATTTTCCGTGCGATTTATTTTTGTAACACATTGAATCCAACATCTTTATGAGTTTCCACACTGGGGATAACAAAGTCGCTTTAAAACTAAAAATATTGGCACTATTTGTACATTAGTACTAGTACACACCTTTTTTTAAAACAAGACTGTTCCGAGTTCCCCTTTTTTGCTAGAGGTGTTTATCGAAATAGGATTAAGTCATTAATTTCTTATGTATAAATTACTTTGTATTTAGAAATTGTCATTAATCAACGTTACATGCAAACTGTGAACACCCCATTTCAATTATATGGAAGGGCAAACTATACCGATACGCAGCTGATTCAGTCGACCGTATACAGTTTTTTTTACTACAGGGACACGGCCTTACGACGAATCCGCGCCGGTCGACGCCGATCGGTGCAGTAGTATAATTTTCCATAATTTTCTAAAGCGGTCACTTATATAGAAACAGGTAAATCTGTAAACAGTTTAAGGCTGACATATATCCGCGCCGCGCCGACCCGCCAGAAACAAGGTGCGTAATAAGAAGCTGGTGTGAACTTTCAGATTTAATTAAAAAAATATGTCTTGTTATTAATTAATTCGTTTTTAATTTAATAGTGGACAGGATACTTAATTCTCTTGAAGTATTTTGTTACTGGCAAGTTTGTACCTACAATTAAAATACGGGAAAACAACCTTAAGACTTTTATTTTCCCATTAAAATTATATCACTAACAATAGCAATAGCTGTAGGAAACAGTAACAATAGCTGTCTTTTTTACGCTGTTTATGAAGATACTTAATGTTTTCATACATACTTTTGACCTTTATTCAAAAAATAACATGATAATAGTTTACAAATTATAATAACTTCGAACTCTTAGCAATTAAACAAAACTTATTCCTATAAACATTATTTTTTTACACAGATTGCATACCAATACTATCAAAAAAAGGTAAAACGTTGCTCATGTATAAGGGCTATACATTTTATCGTGCTCAACGGAATTTAAGTGGATGGAATTGGAAATGTTCAACTGGCAGGAGCCAGAGCTGCAGGAGTACCCTGAACACAGACGAGCACCATCAGCTGATCAGTGCCAAAGGGATTCACAACCACCCAGCTCCGAAATACCATGTCACTTCCGGTGGAGAGGTCATCAAAATGTGATAAATTATGTATCTTTTATTTTATATAGCAGGTGTGTTGCAGACCGTTCCCGTAGGAGCCTACCTAGAAAGCGCGTTTTAAATGCGTGTCGAAATTGGATTAACGGCATTAATTTCGTATGTATATTTTTTTGTATAGAGTTCATCAATATAAGATAAAAAAATATATGTATCTTTTATTTTATGTAGCATGTGTGTTACAAACCGTTCACCGTTAGAGCTATACAAACCTACTGAACAAAAATGTATCCTTGCTTGCCTGTGTTAACAAACTTACTTGATAAAAGTTAACAAGTTAGGTAAACTCTGATCTCTAAGCAATTAAATAAATCACATCCTATAAACATTATTTACTTACACAGATTGCATACCAATTCCATCAAAAAAAGGTAAAACGTTGCTCATGTATAAGGGCTATACATTTTATCGTGCTAAACGGAATTCAATTGGATGGAGTTGGAAATGCTCAACGGGCAAGAGCCAGAGCTGCCGGAGTATCCTGAACACAGACGAGCACCATCAGCTGATCAGTGCCAAGGGGGTCCATAACCATTCAGCTCCGAAATACCATGTCACTTCTGATGGAGAGTTTGTTAGAATTTAATAATGTATTTTTTTTATTCTATGTAGGTAAGTTAAGTTAGTGACTTTGAGGCGTGTTACAGACCTGTCTTGCTCGATGGCCTGATGTATCACTTAAACTTAAGTTTTAAATAATGATCGTTTTCTGTAAAACGATAATGCAAGTGATATAGGTAAACAAAGTTGGATTATCGGCATATTTGTTATGTAACTTGACCACGGTTACTCCTTCTTAAAGAACTATGTTTTTATTCTCTTAGATTGATCATAGAGTTTGACTGCTACGTGGCTCAGTTGGCAGTGATGTGGACTGAGTAATCGTGAGCACCCGGGTTCGATTCCTGGGCGGGGCGAATATTTATATGATGAATATCGATGTTTTTTTCCGGTCTGGGTGTGATGTTTGTCTCTGTGTGTGTTTCGGGCGCCCTAGATACAGGTTCTTTCTAGTTAGGGGCTCTGAGTGTGGTGTGTCATTATTATTATTAGATTATGCTGCTGGCGGCTTATTAATTAAAAATACAACCTTTAAAAGCAAGTCGGACGAAACCATGTCGGTACGGTACACAATAATTAAAAAAAAAAATTAAAGAAGCGTTTTATTTACTCATACGTATACTTAATTATATTATATTAACCTAGGGATATAGTATTTTTTTTTTATTACATAAAATTGCTTAAATTAATTGAAAGACATTCTTAATTGTGTTTATTTCATGCTGGTTTCAGGAATGCAGCAGATATTACACGAAGTTCAATCTAAGAGAGGTAAAACGTTACTAGTGTATGAAGGCTTTACGTTTTTTCTTCTGCGACGAACTATGAAAGGTCTCAGATGGCATTGCTCAACAACTAAAGGATGCAAGGCTTACATTGTTACTGATATCAATAACATCCTCCTTGGGGCGGGCGGGGGTCACGATCATCCGCCGCCCAAATATTATTTAACAAACGCCGGAAACTATATTAAAATTTAAATGAAATTTGTACCTATTAATTTTGTAAAATCGATGCGTTGATTGCTGCCCAAAAATTGCAAAATTTGTTTTTAAGACACAATCAAGTTACTGGTTTTTTCCTAATAGTAGCATAATCACTAGTTTTATTTTATCCCTATTTAATAAAAAAATAATTATTTTTATATTTTAGTGTTTTATTTGTGGTTTTTCTTAAAATTATATTAGCGTATCATAAATAATATCCTACAATCTTTATGATCTGCGGTTGGGCGGGCCGCCCAACTTCGGCACGGTACGGTCAATAGAAAGGTTCATAAAAGCTCCCCTATACATATTTTCGTTTTTTTCCCTTCTACAATTGAAAATTGCAAAGTCAAGTGATCATTGTTTGTCGCAAACTGTCATCTCATTTCCAAACATTGTTTGCTATTCTAAATTGTTATCATTTTTTAGGGGGGACAGCGATCATTAATATCATTACATAGTATAAAAAAAATTCGCTTCCCGCGTCTGTCCCTATGTATGCTTAAATCTTTAAAACTACCCAACGGATTTTGATGCTGGTTTTTTTTAACAGAAAGAGTTATACAAGAGAAAGGTTTATAATTATAATTGTTCAAAATACTAATAGGTTCGGCGGTGCGAATTTCGCCGGGTTGACTAGGTATATTATAATATTAAATGTAACTACTTTGTTAATTCTGATTTAAGATGGAATTCCGAAGTTAATAGAGATACAGTCCAAGCGTGGTAAAACGTTACTGATGCTGGAAGACTACACGTATTATCGGTTTCATCGCAACGTTGCAGGGTGGCGTTGGCGGTGTTCCACGACGACTGGTTGCAATGGCTACCTTGACACTGATATAAGAAACAATTTAATAAAAGTTGTAGGAACACACCTTCATCCGCCGCCCAAATACTACGTCACTGCTGACGGTATTCATATTTAAATTTTATACCTATATTCATAACTAGTGTGCGCCCCGCGACTTCGCCCGCGCAATTTCCCTTGAAACAGTAAATTCCCAATTTTTTGTTTTCGTGGGAGTTTTGTGATAGAAAGAATAGACTAGAATAAACATTTATTCACCAAAACCGACATAATTACAAAGATAAAATGAAGACAAAATATAATACAACTTGCAAAGAGACGTATTATAAACAATATTAAGCCTTGTCCTTTCTCAGACTCTATACTATCTGTGTACCAAATTTCATTTAAATCAGACAGACTGACAGTGTTATTTTCGCATTTATATTATAGTAGTATGGAAGTATGAATGGAATGGAATAGAAAACACTTTATTGCATACAAAAGTACAATATTCAAGTCAGAGTGCAGACCAATTGAATTTGAATGCAATGGGTGGCCCTATAGCTTTCAGTAAATCCAAAAGAAACATGCATAGCTAAAAAAAAAAGGTTAGTATCTGGGGCTGAAACATTAAACAAGCCGTTGAAGGTTGCGGAAGAGCACTGGACACACGACCACGACGGGTTATATCGTAAATTGAACGAAAGTAAGGAAAATAAACATACCCAACAGAAAACATCAACACTACAATAGACAAAAAACCTTTTAAATTTAAGAAAAAGAAATATAATCTTACACAAACAAATCCTTGAAAATAAAGAAATAATAATTCTTACGCCAATTATAAACATTCAACAATTTGTGTTTTACGTTGGTTTTACGCTATTGTTTGACGACGAACGTTATATTTACAATCAATCGTGTTATGTATGTCTCAACTGTTAAAAAATAAGAAAATGAATTCATAGTTATTCACGATTTCATGTAAAATGATGCAATAATTATTTTTATAGCATTAAGAATAAAAGTTATGTTTTTTTATTTTAAATTTAGGTTTTTGCTCTCCTGTAAAAAACGGTTTTTGGTTTACAGGTACGCCCTTTGTAACCGAAGGTATCAATATTATACTTCATATCATGTTCCTATTTTCAAGGATCATTTTATTAGAATCTGACAATTTTTATTTATTCTGCTTTAAGATGAAATCCCTGAGTTAATAGAGATACAGTCTCAACGTGGTAAAACGTTACTGATGCTTCAAGACTTCACGTATTATCGGTTTCGTCGCAATGCCGAAGGATGGTGTTGGCGGTGTTCAACGTCGTCTGCCTGCAAAAGCTGCCTTTTTACTGATTTACATAACAATTTTATAAGGACTAGCGGAACACACGTTCATTCGCCGCCCAAATACCACGTCACTAGTAGCGGTATGCGTATTAGAATTTGAATAATAATTGTGTGCACATAATTTATATATTGTCAACTCATTTTCCCTTAAAACATAAATTTCCATGGAAATTTCGGGATAAAAAGTAGCATATGTTCTGTCTCAGGCTCTAAACTATCTATATACCAAAAGTAGTTTTCTCAGGAAGGCGAGACAGACAAAGAGACAGACAGACAAATAGACAGACAGACAGAGTTATTTTCTCATTTATAATATTATTATATATTAGCCCTGTTACTCATAAAAAGTTAAAGAGCATTTTAGTTATTTGACGTATGTCAATTAGACTGGATATCACGTATTTACCATACAACAAACCAAAGAAGTAGACCTCCAGTAAAGCTACTTAAAATGTACTGTATCTTTATGAATAAGAGGGTAACTATATATAGTACGGATTAATGGGCATTGCACATATGTAGCTAGATTATTGCTGAACAGAATAAGTATAGCTTTGCGGCCCAAAAGTTTTGACAGGCAGGCATCTGTAAAAAAAGTAATTATAAACTAATTTATTTTATAATTTTTGTTACTAAAAATTAATTGCTTAGTTGTGTACAATTTTCTAAAAGTGTACCTGTATATATTGATTAAAATTTGTGTTAAAATTGTCCTTACGTAACGAAATTTATTGATCTTTTTTATTTATTGTAAAGAAATGTAGGTTATTTCATTTACTACTCTTTATATTGATCTTCATGTTGATGTTGAAGTTCTCTTAAGAGGCATAGCACAGCTACAGAGCGCCACCCGCGGAAAAAAATAATATCTTCTAAACTAAGGCTAATATCAAAACTGTGAACCAGTATGCTGCATTATCTAGGGAATACTGTTTCACATTTTTGATATTAGCCTTATTTAAGAAGATTTTTTTTTTTTTTTTTGGGTGGCGCTCCTTTCGCTGTGCTATTCTTCTTAAATATATAGGTTTAATAAAAATTCAAAAGGTTAAGTAGGTACGTAAAATAAGTTTTTTATTTTATTTTCTTGTATTTTTGTGTGCGTTGTGTATACTACGGGTAAGTATTGTTAATTTTATTCATTATTCCTGAGTATTACTAGTACGGTGAACTGTAGTCTAATGACACAATCTAAGAGATAAATTCCTGATACTGAGAATATCCCTCCAGCCAGACCTTATCATATCGCTGTTGGACAAAGGCTTCCTCCACAAGGACAAAAATTTTTGGTGGGTGTTGCCATAATCGCCACGCTTGGCAGGCGTGTTGGCGATCTCAGTATGGCTCTTCCAATTTTTAACGAAAGAAGCTTCTGCCCTGTTTTGTATGATCTAGTCACCTTTTAAATTGATCTAATCGTAAAACAAATTTAAAAGGACCCTAGATTATATCCTTGATTATAAAAAATAAATAAAGCGTGAGTATTTTTTCTGTTTTTTCTAACAAACGCGCTTTTCGCTATTATACCGCTAAATCTCCTGTGCAACACTAGCGCCACTTCCGATAAATAATTAAATCGTCTAATCGATGGCCGAAATTAAAAATATGCGTTAATGACGCCCTAGATAATCTTGCTTAGAACTTTTAAGGCTTTGTTGTGTTGCTTTCAGTATTAGAAGTATTCGTTTGTTGCCTAAAGTGGCCATTTTTAGTTTTACGTTTAGAAGATATTAATTATTTGTCGAAGAGGCGCTAGTATCGCACCCGTTGGCCCCTTAACACATAATTCTTAGGTAAGGCGAAAGACATCATAAGGACGTTATGGCTATGATTGTGTGAATTGGATTATAATGGAAAAGCAGCAAGCAGCGGGCTTACCACAAACCCACTCCATATTCTATAGCTCCTTAGGGTCAATAGGACGGCTGACCGAGAAGACATACGGGGAGCTATTACAGGTGTTCCCACGGCCTTCTTCTTCCTAGGCATATATCAGCCCACTGCTGGGCGAATGCCTCTCTAATTATTTTCCAATTTTTTTTTGTTTCTGAAGCACAAACCTTTTAGCTTTTGGTAAGATTTATTTATTTAGAAGTCTTCTTATTAATTTAATTACAATTTTCAGGTGCAGATCAAAAGTTGATTGAAATACAATCTAAAAATGGAAGGGTTTTGCTGATGTATTCTAATTATACATTTTATGAATCTCCCCGAAAATCTTGTAAAGAAATAAAATGGCGCTGCGTGCACAGACTGTGCAACTGCTTCATCACCACAGATGAATATAAAAACTTCATCAGCGTCAGTAGAACCCACAACCATCCGCCGCCGAAATACTACGTTACTTCTACTGGTAAATACGTTAAAATGAATTAGATATCAACTCAGAGCCCTTTACTAGTTAGAACCTGTATCTTTGGTGCCCGAAACACATACTTACACAAAAACAATAACACACCAGTGAAACAAAATCGATATTAAACATAAGAGCCAGTTTACAGCGATGCTAGCGCCATTCGCGAAAAAAAATTATATCTTCTAAACTAAGGCAAATATCAAAAATATGGCAATGTATGACACAAGATAATGTTGCCTAGTATTTTTAGGGCACTTCTGTACAGCTTTTAGGTTGAAGACAAAGAAAGCTACAAAGTGTTGCTAAAAGTGGCCACTTTTGTCAACAATCTATGTTTTTTTTTTGTTATTTTTAGTAAGGACTACTTTGCTGTGCTCAAAAAATACTAGGCTACATTATCTAGTGTCATACAGTGCCACATTTTTAATATTTGCCTTAGTTTAGAAGTTATTATTTTTTTCGCGAATGGCGCTAGCATCGCTGTAAACTGGCTCTTAATACTGATTTATTATATTTAATAACTAGAGGCTGCCCCGCGGTTTTTCCCGCGCAGATTTCTCATAAACACTAAAATCCCGTTTTTTCCCGTTCCCGTGGGATTTTCGGGAAATCCCTTCTTAGTGCTCAACTACACTCCCCAAGGAACCCACGTGCCAATTTTCAGCTTTCTACGCCCAGTAGTTTCGGCTCTGCGTTGTCTGTCTGTCAGTCAGTCAGTAACGGAAGAGTTTTATATATATTGATAATGATATATCGTCGGATAGGATATAAGAAATTAACCTCACCGCGTCGTGCGCACATAAACTGTGCATAATTTAAATGCGTTTGAGGGTAGGCAATCGTTCCACGGGTGGGGCGAAACTAGCGCCACTCCCGATAAATTAACCATTATTAATATTACATTAATGTCTTCTAAACCATGGCCGAAATCAAAAATATCCGCCTTGGACGGACTTCCTTGATTTTTTAAGGCCCTGTTGTGTAGCTTTCACGTTCAAAATCAAAGAAAAAACCATTTGTTGCCTAAAGCGGCCACTTTAGTTTCATAACAGTTTTTTTCTTTGATTTTGAACCTGAAAGCTATTGTTATGTATAACAGGGCATTAAAAATTCTAAGCAAGATTATCAAGGGAGTTATAGATGATATCAATTATTTATCTAAGTGGCGATAGTTTCGCACCGTTTCGCTCCTACCTACCACCTACTTGTGAAGCTGTTTGTGTAAGTTTAAGTAAGTTAATCTATACCAATATTATAAAGAGGAAAGATTTGTTTGTTTGTTTGTTTTTAACGAATAGGCTCCGGAAATACTGAACCGATTTGAAAAATTATTTCACTGGTAGGAAGCTACATTAACCCCGAGTGTCATAGGCTATATTAGATTTTCAAAAAAAATTAGGGATCCTTACCTAAACTCAAATAATGTAACCCAAGGTGCAATATTTTTTCCGTTGTTTACATATTTTGACAGGTGATTTGTTGTTGTTGTTTGTTTTTTATTCGGCCATTCTGGGCAATCAAAAGAACATAGTCTATAGAGCCAAGTCTTTTGTAGTATCTTATATTCTATGGCGTAACGAAGTAAGCCGGGAAAGCTCGTAATTCATAAAATAGCTTGTTATGTTCATATAATATAATGTTATAACTTATTGGATAATACAGAACTAATGTTAGGTAAGATTTTAACGTGATGATGTGTTATTTTTAAGTAAAACGGTTTAATTTTAACTATAGGTAGTACATTTATGTTATACTTTTAAAATACATTCTAGTCAGTTTTTTAGATATTTTTTTCAAAAAAATAACTTACTAAACCCAGGCGAGGAATGCCGCTAAGATACTAAGAGAATGATAACATTTTGAACTGTGCCCTTAGAATTGCCATGATGTTACCAACGCAAGTTACGCGTTTGACATTTATATTATTTTATAACAAATTACTTAACGCGTGCGTAAACTCGCTAGCAAACCAAAGTAAACGTTTTTTGTATAAGTAACTAGTCGACCCGGCGAACTTCGTACCGCCTAACCTATTAATATCTTTAGCATGTATTATGCTCATAAACCTTCCTCTTGAATCACTCTATCTATTAAAAAAGACCGCATCAAAATCCGTTGCGTAGTTGTAAAGATTTAAGCATACATAGGGACAGACGCGGGAAGCGACTTTGTTTTATACTATGTATTGATGATAAGTATAATCGTTTTATAGTTTTGCTACTCTCCGCCGGAGGCGCTGGAACTATACTGAAATGCGAAAGCTCAACGCGTAACGTAATTGGTCAAACTTCTATGCTAAAGGAAAACTGTGGTATAAGCCTGATGAGCAGTCACGTGTCCTCATTTTTGATATTATATTTGCCTTAGTTTAAAAGTTTTATTTTTTCGAGATTGGCGCTAGAGGCGCTGTAAACTGGCTCTTAACTAAAAATAGAACAAAATTAAAAAACCACAACACAAATTTAACACCACAGAAGTAGAAAGAAGCGAACGGGACAGAAAAGGCAACTAAAGTGCGCGCGCGCTAGTTAAGACTGCGCGTGGTAAAAAATCAGCCATAGTACAACCTACAGTGGCGGTCTAGGAGGCCGTAACGTTACACTTCCGGTTTTTCTGTACCTATTTCAAAATAGCTCTTGTTCTTTGGTAATACAGTCTAGGGCTCTCAAGACCATAGACAAATCTGTAACGCCGTCCTAGACCGCCACTGTACATATACAGTGGCGCCCCTAGTGGCGCGCAGACTTTATGGCGCGGAATCTACAATAAACAATAGGTATCAATCGCACACCAATCGTTCATGTAGCCATGATTTAGCCCCGCCGGCAAACATTTTTTTGTCTGACTGATTGATTGAAAAGGGTACGTTAGCGTTAGCAATCATGCTCAAATCATACCTTAAATCGAGTTCAGTCAGCCTGTTTAATCAAAACAAAATCTTTGCTCAATCAAATCTCAGAAACTTGTGTTGTTGTTTCTTATTTCTTGCTGGCTTAACGCTCGATTATAAAGTAAAACACTTGCTTTGTGATAATTAAACATTAAGCCCGGCTTAAGATCATTGAGCTTAATAGATTTATAAATGATTTTTTCATACAAAATCTGCTTTAAAAGTTTGAGTGAACTCTTACGCGAAATAAACAAATGAACCTCTACAGTGTAAAATAAACGTTTGTTAAAAATAATCTTTGTTTTAATTACCTATAGCTTAGTACTAGTTATAAAATGTTATTGTATGTAGTTATAAATGTTATAAAATGTGTTAAAATTGTCTTACCAATTTTTTTACTTCTAGGAATATTTATTAACACAAGAGGTAACTCAAAGCTGTTCATCTATCAGAACCACACGTTCAGGTTCATGTACAAAAAGGCATATGGAAGCCAGTTATGGTACTGCTGGTACTTCTTCAGCCGCTGCTGTCCTGCAAAACTGAGGATCAATGATGCTGGTAAAGTGACGGAAACCATTGGTCGGCATAACCATGACCCTCCAACTTGCTGGATGACTCCTGACGGCAAGTCTTACAGCCTACCACCACTTCCCCCACCCGTCATCAGCCACAATACCAATGCTAGTGATAAAAAAGTTGAGAATTAAAAAAATATAGAAAACAATGCGTATCACTGCCAACTCATTGGTCAAAGATTAATTTTAATTTAAGAATTATTGAGATTTATTCATATGTTACTAAATAAAAATTGTTAAAATTTAATTATATTAAGTACCTACCTATCTTAAATACTATGAAAGTTACAAGCAGTGCATTTAAATTATTTAATAATATTTTTTATGTTACGGACAATTCCTCCAGGGATGCCCACCCCACATGCCCAAGGTGTTGCCTCGAAACAACATTGGGGTACTCAAACGGAGGAAATTATGCTGGACATTAAAAAAAAGGAGGGATAGTGGGGTGTTTTGTGCGGACTGTAACATAGGTTTATGCGTTCCATGTTACGGTCCGTACCATGTCGAGAATGGTTTAGTTAGTTCCTAAGTTTTTTTATTTAAGTTTTATTTTGTCTATATTTGTTTTTAAAGAACAGGCTGTTTGAGTATCCTTGACACTAATTTCATTGGCCAGTTCAATGATGGAACTACTGATAATTTTTTCAACATTATTTTAATTCAAAATGTTACATAAAATTGTGTAAATATTAGGTTTTTTATTTCAATGTGACAGTTTTTTGATACCAATTTTGTGGTTTGCATTTCTATATCAGTTAAATCAATTGGAAATGTAAAAATAAAAAAATAAAATCACTTGTCTACTTTTGTACTTAGACTTGAATTTATGTATGAATGCTGCATTTATATACTTTATTAAAAATATTTAAACATTTATGTATGTTGTTTTAATTTTGGAATTTTATTTCGGTTCCATTTATTGATACATGACTGCAGGAATGAAATTCATGCAGATTATTTTCGATTAAGAGTAAGTTATACTTAAATATAGGTATGTATGTATAGGTACTACATTACACACACTAGTGTACAGTACTGGATAAGAGTCGTACAAGACAAGGACCGGTCATCACTCCGCCGCCGCCGATCTGTACGGTAAGCCTATGGCTAGCCTGTACCTGTACCCTACATTCATCAGTGGATGTCTTTAAGCTAAGATGATGTTATTTAGATAGTTTTTTTTTTTCATAATTTCTAAGGCTGTTTAATTTGGTTGGTACTATTAATTCACATAGGTTGGTACTTAGTGACTTGGCCTGATTTATAAATATTAAAATATTTTTTGAAGATATGCGTCCCGTCTATAACTTTTTATCAACTTCTAAGTCGCACCGCATGTCAACTCAAAAATATCTGCTTTAAGAAATTATCCACTACCTTATCGGATTGATAAAATGCTTCCTTGCTTACCATGATATGACGTCACGATTCGATCTTGCACCGTGATATTATTTAAATTTTGTCTGGGAAAGACTTATTTCCTAGTAGATCGCCGTATGTGTAACAAAAAAACATACTTTGTTGTAGAATATTAATGACATACGATCTGACTGAGTTTGACTCGGCATATTGGATGGATATAGTGAACTCGAGTAGAGTTGCTGCGTGGAGGACTATACTATCTGCGAAAATTAATAACTTAATTCATAATCAATCGCCTAAATAGCAATGTCTATTTAAAGGCCTTTGAGTGTGTTCAAAAATGGACCTTATTGCGGTGTGCGAGTGATTGGTACGGTAAGTATTTTGATGAAACGGAATGATGTCCGCTCTATATCCTTGCCGGGCGCCAGATAGGTGTGCTCAGCGCCTTACTGGCTAGTGTAGTGTATGAGTGAGCACTTTTTCACTGATATCGTAGGTAGGTATTCATCTTATACTTACGGCAAATCGCAAGGTGTAATGTGGGCTTAACAACACCGTTACAAGGGCGTTCGGTTTTGGCTACTAGACCTTGACAGACAGTATCAGACGAACTTTGTACCTAGAAGCAATTAGCAATTGAAAAAAAAAACACAAATTAGGTATACCCACATTAAGTACTTACTTACTTAGATAAGACAAGTAATCACTCTGTCATTCATTATTAGAGTTTGATGCATTTAATGTTATAAGTGTAAGTAAGTACTTACATGGTAAATTCCTGTAGCTACTTATGTAAGTATATGGTACATAAAAACTTATGATAATCTCGGTACTCGGTGCATAAGGCCTCCGACAAACGACGGCACGGCGCGGCGTTTTTGGACCCCTCTGACCGTTGGTGCCCGTAGCTGCCAGCGGTTGTCCGCGCGCCGAAAACACAAGGAAAATGTTGCGCAAACAGTACTTACCTGTCGGGCGGGTGGGCACCGAAGAGCACCGAGGCGGGGCGCGGCGTTTTCGTCCGTCGTGTGTGTAAGAAGTATAAAGTACTATACTGCGCTATCGAAAATGACCGGCCCGCCTCGCCCCGGTCCGGCCCAGTCCGTCTTTTGTATGAGGCTTATAGGTAGAAACACTGGTTGGTTGGTAAGTTGAGTGGCGTGTGGCGCGGCGCGCCAGAAGTGTATCGGTTTCATACTTTTTTAAAGCTACCTAACCTTCTAACGCGCGCGCTACGCCACATCAGGAAGGTATGATTTAGGATACATCAAGTACCACGACACCGCCGGCTTCTTAGGTGACCAGCATAGTACCAAAAATCTTCGAGGCGCCTCTGGGAGCCAGCACTGACAACCTTGAATTTTTCCCTTTTTAACCGATTTCAAAAAAGAAGGTTATCAGTTTGACCTGTTTGTATGTATGTTTTTTCGCGATTATCTCGATCTTGATGTTACATTCAGGAGAAGGTTTTGATATTGAGTCGAGTCGGAGTATATTATAATAAGTCATGACAAATACAAAGGACTTGTAACGCCATCTCTCAGTAGAACTGTGACTTACAGCTTCTCTGTGATTGGGTTTAGTGCCATCTATCGGGCAATAGCATAAATGAAATGCTGTGTTCGATTTAAAAACAAACCTTGAAAAATTACGTTTCGTTCCAAGCAATATTGTTTTTTTTTGTTTATTTTACTAAAATCGAGTACAGCCACGTACACCCCCAAGCAAGCGATGCGAAATGAATGACGTTTAGTTAGAAATTTGTAGAGCGACACGAAATCATTCATTTTGCGACTTGTTTTCTTTCAATGGAATGACAACATTCTTTCTTCTATTTTTCGTGATACCAGAGTTGTTTTCAGTGAAATTATGTGATAATTTAGATACCTGCCTGTGTTCTAGTCACAAAACAAAGAAGTACCTATTGAAGAAAACCTGCGGTGCATATTTGTTCGTCATAAAGAAATGGCACAATCTGGCACTTGTATAGTAATGGAGGCAAAATGAGTAGACTTATAAAGCAGCAGTAATTTGGGTATTTAAACCATTTCTAGTGATTTCTAATTAACAACTTTGTTGCTGATACTTATTACTGTGTTATATTATCTGTAGCAGCAGACAAATTCAAGTAAGTAAAAAAATAGGTTAGAATGTTGTTGGACTGATCAAGCAATAATAATAAATTCCCCAGGGAGCGAGATCCAAACTCTAGCCACAAAGCGTGGTATCGTTGTCCTGCACAAGGGCTTTACTTATCAGATCAAGTTGGGTCGTGGAAACACAGATCTATGGAGCTGTACATTCCGACAGAAGACTGGTTGCATCTCTGCTATTTCCATTAAACCAGAGGGAATCGAGGTTATAAGGGACTTCCACAATCACAAGAAGCCAGATAATGAGGATCCCTACTTCTAGTTGCTTGAACTAATGTAATTAGATTCTGGGGTACTATTTATATTATCAATACTTGCTGGTGTTTTACAAGATGTATAACTAATTTTTGTAGGATTTGCATACTAGGATAAATCCATGTACCTACATACATCAAAAGTATTATGCTTTACTGCATCTTTATAAATCATTGTCTATAATCGTCTTATCTTGTTGCTACCAAGTACTTTCTAAATACAAAGAGTTAGTAGAGGCTCTGATATGAGAACTTTATTTTATAAACATGTGTTATAATACTCTTACCAATCTGTTCTGTTAAAAATATAATTTAAGCTAGTTAATCTAATAAAAAAAATTATTAAAACTGGAATACAGCCTTTTATTAATCCTGATATTTTAAGCAATGTAAAATGTGTAAGTAAATTAAACATAATTTTCAAACATTTTATCTTTTTGTTTTATTGTTTTTTTATTCATATCTAGTAAAAATATAACATGGTAGGTTCATAATATTGACACTGTTATGAATTATTCTGATTGAATAGTTGCAGTGACATTGAAACAGGACTGGATGTCAATCTACTTCACGAGCTCGGAAACGAACTGTTACACCTGCAACATCTGCCAGGTGACCGTGGTCGCTGAGGACAATGTGCCGAGCCTTGCGATGCACATGCAGGAGTTCCACAAGGATGTCTGTGAACTTCATAAGGTACTTAAGTTTTATTCTTTTTGAAGTTGTACTTAGGATACTAATGAAAATATCAAGAATACAAGTAAAGCCAATGCGACTAAGGGAATCTCCAAAACATTTCCTTAGTCGTAGTCGCATTGCTATAGTCTATATAATGTTTGAATCATTTTTATGCACATATATTGAACACCCAGTACTATATTACTTACTTGCTGACACGGTCAACTTTGTACAGCCTTGCATTCTGAATTTTTCAGAATATTCTATTCTTTGGCCTATGTCACTCAGGGATATTTTAGCTTTTCGACGCGACTGAGAAATAATTTTTATAATCGGTTCTGAACTTACTTTCAGAGCTATTCAATAAAAACAAAAAAAAAAAAAGTATTAGGAAACACTTAATACTCTTTCCCGCTATTCCAGGCCAACCCTAGTGAGACAGTGGGTTTTCGCATTGAGTTTCTCCAACTTGACCCTGGGGAAACTGGCGGGGAAGTGGAGGCTTCATCGGGTATGGGCAGCATTATAGTGGAAGCTGCCGGGGCTGCCTTGGACCACAAGGATTATACAAAGCAGCCTAAAACTGTCGGAGGAGCGACAAAGAAGAATAAACATAGGGATAGTGGTAAGTTAGATTTAATATCTCAATCAAGCTTCTGTCGGATACACCTCGGACACTTCATAGAAAAAAAAAACGCTCTGCTTCGCGCACAGGCGAAACTCATGTACGTGCTTGCGTGTCATGCTTGTGTGGGTGAGATAAGACGTGCTATTTGTTTGTACTGTACTGAGCTGTCACTGGGAGGTTCCGAGCGCGGGGCGGCCGCACTTGCTGAGGGAGGCAGGGAGTGCCCGACCTGTCTGTAGTACTCTTTATTATGCTGTGCTTCAGCTTTCGCTTGCCTGGGGCCGAATGGGGGGCGCCCCTGCGCGCCTCATGCAGTAAGTATTTTTAATTAATTTAAGGTACCAACTTTTGTTTACTAGACGTTCGATTAGAGACTCAGGAAATGGCAGAATACCAGTGTTCCAATCTAACTTTAGTGAATAAATGCACCATATGCTGAGTCAATGCCCCTTCACCTGCATAAATATTTGTGCAATGTCTATGTACAAGTCTGAGTTTTCTCGTGTGAATGTAAAGTTATGGTTTTCCCCTAAGTTTTCCCTTACATACAATTATTTCAATATATATAAAACTTTCCGTTGCTAACTGACTGACAGACAACGCAGAGCCGAAACTACTGGGCGTAGAAAGCTGAAAATTGGCACGTGGGTTCCTTGGGGAGTGTAGGCGAGCACTAAGAAGGGATTTCCCGAAAGTCCCACGGGTACGAAAAAAAACGGGAATTTTGTGTTTATGAGAAATCTGCTCGGGAAAACCGCGGAGCAAACTCTAGTCCTATTAAGGAATAACATTATTCTTAAATCTATGTTTTTTTTTTATATTTTTTAGACAACCGTCGTCGCAGCTGGGTCTGGAAGTACTTTGACAAACTGAGCTCCATCATATTCAAATGTAACATCTGCAACGTTGTGCTGTCCATAAAGGGTTGCAACACTAACAATATGAACCGACATGTGAAGAGCAAGCACCCTGCACTGTACCATGCTGAGATGGAAAATACAATCAAGAAAAGGGTAATGTAGACGTTTCCACTCAAATAAAGTATACATTTTACTTTAGAGCCAGTTTACAGCGATGCTAGCGCCATTCGCCACATTATTGATATTTGCCTTAGTTAAGAAGATATTTTTTTTCGAAAATAGCGCTAGTTTCGCTGTAAACTGGCTCTTAAGATGCCACACGGTGCGAAACTAGCGCCACTTCCAATAAATAACTAATATCTTCTAAACCATAGGTGAAATGAAAAATATGCGTCTTTGACTCCCTAGCCCTAGATAATCTTGCTTAGAATTTTAAAGGCCCTGTTCTGTGTTGTCATAGATAATTTTAGCCCGAGTTTCATGAAAATCTGTTCAGCGGCTGCGGTTTGAATATCATCAGCATTCTTCTAGTTGATGAGGGGATCTAATTTCCTCCCTTCAACTTCCTTATGTCCGATCGATTCAAAAATTGGTACCGTGTTACATCAATGATATTATAAGTATATGGTAACGTAACTATGACCTGATCAGCCGTTTGAAGATGATCAGCTCTTAAATAGTGGATGAGGGGATCCAACATCCTTCCATATGTCTTATCGATTTTAAATTATGCACCGTGTTACTTCAATGATATTGAAAGTATATGGTAAGGTCACCGTGATCTTTTGAAGATGATCATAGGCCCTAATACGGCCGCTTTTGCAATATTGCTTTGCGTCCTCTTTGCGTTTTTTTTTTGAATTGACTTTGACACTCTAGAAGACGAAAAGCTATATTGCAAAAGCGGCCTCAACAGGGCCTCAGTTTAGTGGATGAGGGGTCATACAGAGTCGGGGGTTTTATAATTTTTTATTTTTGTTTTTAATATAATATTTCATGTAAATATAGTATTTCATCAATATATATAAAACTCTTCCGTTACTGACTGACTGACAGACAACGCAGAGCCGAAACTACTGGGCGTAGCGGGCTCAAATGTTGCATGTAGGTTCCTTAGGGAGTGTAGGTGAGCACTAAAAAGGGATTTCCCGAAATTCCCACGGGAACGGAAAAAAACGGGAATTTTGTGTTTATGAGAAATCTGCGCGGGAAAAACCGCGGGGCAGCCTCTAGTGTTAATATAATATTTCATGTTAATATAGTACACAAACGAAGAGCCGATGACGGACGTGGGCAGCGAGGTGGAGATCCCGGGCGGGCTGGGCGAGGAGCCGCCCGCCGCCTGGCGGACCGCCGACGATATTGGTACGATCACTCTCTATTCTCTCTATTAAACTCCTCCGTTACTGACAAACTGACAAATGACAGTGTTTCCGTTTCGAAAAATAAAAACTCGCTAAACATACATGAAAAAGTCGCTAGATTTTGAAAATAATTCGTGTTCAAAAACCGCTAGAAGTCGCTTTATAAAATCCTTGCAAGAAAGTCAAAATTCTGTGTAATTAAAGGCAAATTAGCAAAAAAAAACAACAATTTTGTTATTACTTAAAAAAAAAACTACATTTGTAGAGCGGTACGAGGTTCCCAGTTTCAGCTAATTAGTATTATAATAAGCCATCACATCACCATCAGAGTTCTACCATGGAATATGCTTTATTCTCTATATATCTATTTCACCAGCAGATAGAACGACACCCCGTTCTCGCACGAGCTGGGTGTGGAACTACTTCACTCCGGTATCAAAAACCCTAGCACAATGCAAACTCTGCCGCCGCAGTATCAACCACGGTGGGAATGCCACTGGGAACATGAACAGACACCTTAAAAAGCTACACGAGGAAATACACGACACCTTCGCACCTGTTAGCGAGCAGAATGTTACTGCCGAATTAGTTGATAAGGATTCCGGTAAGTAGTTCATTGATTCTTTGGTTTTAGTAACAATTCAAGCCCAAAGTTAGTGAAAATCAAAAATCTGTTTCTTTAAAAGTAATTTTTTTTAAGGTTTAACTCAAACCACTCAAAATTAAAATGGTTCCATTTCAAGATATTCTTGCCAAGCTTTACTTCCGAATAAAGCATATTAATAACATAAATAAATAACTCATCATACTCAGAGCCTTTATTTGGGAAGAATCTAGGGTGCCCGAAAAATATACAGAGACGAAAATTACCTCAGACTGGGAAACAAATATCAATATTCATCATAACAATGGTCGCCCCGCCGGGAATCAAACCCGGTGCACACGCGTCTCAGTCCACATCACTGCCAACTGAGCTACGGAGCAGTCTAAATTGCATAGAAATTGTACATTATAATACAAGGGCGTAAGTAATGTAAAAGTGTGAGGGTTTCAAGTTCGAACCCGAGTGCTGTGAGAGTTTCAAGGGCTTGAAACTTGAACAAGCGAGGGTTATAACGAAACCAGAAGCGGAATATCTTTACGCCAGAGTATTATATTCTACTTTTCATTCCATTCAACGATACATTTTTCCCATAAAAAGCAGACACCTAGGTACAGTGGCGGACACGATCGGCGTAACACTTTCGGTTTTTCTGTATTGCAAAATAGCTCTTGTTCTTTGGTAATACAGTCTAGGGTTGACGAAACCATAGACAAATCTGTTACGGCCTCCTAGTCCGTGACTGTACAAAAAGGGGTGTTTTCGAGAGGTGGAATAAAAATACAATTTAGCATTTAGTTTTTATTTCCCCAGGCGTATCCTGGATCTGGAAGCTGTTCGCTGACGAAGAGGGCAAGTTCTACGAGTGCCGGCTGTGCGGCTTCAAGTGCATGAAGTTCTCGGACCGGCTCAAGTCCGTGTCCGTCATACTGCAGCATCTGAGCTCGCAGCACGAGGTACTATAATACTGCTAGACTCCACACTTATACATATTTACTAACCATGTTATTCATAAAAAGTTATAAGACTATTTTAGTTATTTGACAATATTATGTCAATTTAGACTGGATGTCGTATTTACCATGCAACAAACCAGAGAAGTAGACCTCCAGTAAAGCTACTTAAATTAAAACCTACTGTATCTTTATGAATAATACGGTAATATTATGAACTAGCTGACCCGGTGAACTTCATTTCTCTAAACTTCTAGCGCCATCTTGTGGGGAAATGCAAGATCAAATCGGGCGAGTTATTTTTTTTCTGATTTTTTTTGTTTTTGTGTTCAGCGACATTAGAATGGGTTTGCTAGCGAGTTTACACACGCGTTACAAATTTTTTAACGTATGAACTTTTATAGTTTTGCTACTCACCGCCAGAGGCGCTGGAACGATTTTAGATGCTCAACGTAAAACGTAACCGTGGTCAAATGCATATGTACTAGATCTAATAGTATTAGTATGTTAAGACGGATATACACACTAACACAAACATATAATCTTTCAGCTAAGCATGCGACCCCGGCTTCGCCGACACAATTTCACTTCATACCGCTAAATCCCAATATTCCGTTCCCTTGGGATTTTTTTTTTCGTGCTATAAAGTACATTGGGTTTGTCTTGTCTTTTATGCTACTACTAAAATTTTCATCATAATCGGTTCAGCAGTTAACATGGTAACATACAGAATAAAATTGTAAAGTTCTTGCACACTTATAAATAATACTATATTAAGTATACAATATACGGGCGCGGCATAATGTTATCGTAGTTTATTTCTACCATAAATGTTAAGGTTATAATATTGTATTCTTCCGTCAGGTGGTGTCCGGCGACCAGATCGTGACGGCGGCGGAGTGCGAGCAGGAGCAGGAGCAGGAGCTGGCCGAGTGCAGCGTCGCCGTCGACTTCCTCAAGGACGCCGAGGACGTCTAGCCTCACCG
Organism: Euspilapteryx auroguttella; assembly: GCA_951802225.1. Lineage (NCBI taxonomy): Eukaryota > Metazoa > Arthropoda > Insecta > Lepidoptera > Gracillariidae > Euspilapteryx > Euspilapteryx auroguttella. Next base: position 2,398,478 of record OX637649.1, on the reverse strand, counting down.
CTCTCCGCTCTCTTACTAGAATAGGTCTGTTTTAGAGTAACTTTCCACGGTATCGGGGACGGACGCGTCAAAAAATCTTTAGGAAAACTATTTAGGATCACTCTTGCATGATACAGTGCGGCACAAGTCTATGGTAAGTTTTTTTTATAGCACTTCCGATGTCCTAAAATTTTCAGAATATTAAATAGAATTTGAAAGAAAAGTCGATAAACTTTTTTTTTGCAAAATATATTATTTAGTTTTGCATTTATAAATTGTTAGCGCCATCTAGCGTACAATAGTTAAAGCTTTTAATGTTGCTATTCGATAATAGATGGCGGGTTTGAAAAACTAATAATATAAAGTGGGAACTCTAAATGACTTCTACTAGGATTTCGAGCCTGGCGCTAGTATATATTATACTTCAAAGCGTCTGTGGTTTAATGGTTAAAATAAAAACATATTGCAGAGATATTTTCGTAATCGTTGTAAATAATGTATTTAGAATAATTCAGTTATTTAACATAATACAAAATATAAATCCTTCTGCGTTTTTTAGATTAGGTTATTAGAGCTTATTATGCACTGACCCTGCGCTGGTAAACTTTGATAAAATTCGGTTTATCTTGTTTTTTTCTTTTAAATTAACGTGTAAGACAATTGAATTGAAAAATTAGTTTTATTAAAAATCCATGCGGTCGTTTTCTGCTGTTTAATTCAGTATGTAAAATACCATTGTATATTCTATGTACTTATTGTAGATTTTGACATTTATGACCATTTAAAAAAAACGTGTTTTAATAAATAAAGATAGAGGCTTGGATAGGGAACCTTTTTTTAGTAATGTTAACCAAAAGTAATGACAATCAATTTGAAATCGTTTCTAAATTTTGTTTACTAAACCTATAATTATGTTTAAAAAAAAAACTTTTTAGGACTAAAAAAAAACATGAAAATGTTTAGATATACGGTTAGGTTAGATTTAATATATATTAATGATGTATCATAAAATAACTTTGTGAATCTATCATCATTAACAAATGCATCCTTAAACTTAATTGTACCAAATTAAAGGTAACATTCGAAAAGGTAAGAGTAAAAGAATTACTTTATTAATAAATAGGTAATATATCTAGCAAATAATAATGTTTGTTCCATGCTAATATACTTAGAAATATTTTATTTACGGGATGTTTGGTTTTTTAATAAATAACTTTAATACTTTTTAGTTTTATTTCTTATATCATTAATTTAAATTTGCAGAGACTTGAATTTTTATGGGGTCTTTAAAATTAAAATTCTTAGAACATGTTTAAATGACTAGTTTATTTATCTTTTCGTTTAATATATAAACATAGATTGTTACAACTAATTTGGCATGATTTTTTTTAACACTCACAGTTTCCTATTAAATCTACAATATATTTGAAATAAAAATTATTTTACACAACCACATTCAATAAATATACTTTTACTATACTAAAACTTGTAGCTTGTAACCCTGTTTCAAAGACTTACATGTACCGCTTTGGCAGATTCATTAAAAGTTAATAATTTCTAGGTAAGTATATCGACATGAGGTATTTATGATTTATTACATAGATTGTGTTTATTTTACAACATATTTCTGCAATATAATATTTTTATAAGTTTCGCAGGTAGTTACTAAATGTATTATTTAATATAATAACACACATTTATAATTAATAATGTATTCTCATAATATTCCATTTAATATAATGATATGAAAATTATTATAATTTACAAACAAGTTTATACACAATTTCACTTTTTAAACGATTATATGAGTTTCATTTTGTATTAAGTAATAGTTTTTTTTTTTATATGAATTTAATTTCTTGAGGAAATATTTGTACTAAGCATTGCTGGCTGGAGGGTCAAATTAAAGGCCGCTATATATTTGTACAAAAAGTTTTGATTGAGACACACACACAATATTTATTATACAGTAACATGCAGATACATATTTAATTTACGCACGCGACACATGACCCATCTTAATGTATGTCGATCGTCGATATTGAATATACGTCATGTTTTTTTTTAGTTACAATAAACAAAACCTATTTACAAAAAAATACATCTTTTGGTAATTCATCAGCGAATAACATAATACTATGGCGACCCTGTCTGTACATTATATGCAGAATCATTAAAAGTAGCGACATTTTAAATTTTTACCGTCTTATTCATAAAGATACAGTACATTTTAAGTAGCGTTACTGGAGGTCTACTTCTCTGGTTTGTTGTATGGTAAATACGTGACATCCAGTCTAAATTGACATACGTCAAATAACTAAAATGCTCTTTAACTTTTTATGAATATGAGGGTTAGTATTTTTTTTCGTTTTTCACTTCTCCCGAGAATTTACACAGATGGTTTCGGTCCGCAAGTATGTGTGCTCTGTATATAGACGATTCTACCTCTGTACGTGTGAAGGGCAGCTTTGCACCACGGCCCTCGGGAGCATCTCCATCGAATTTTGCCATTTCTGGCGCAGCCGTTAAATCGGAAACGGTAGCCGCCGATACTGATGCCCATTTTCCCTTGCTTGCTCAGACAGTAGGAAGCTAAGCAGTCGATGCCGCCGATCAGACCTGGAATTTGAGGAAGGTTAGTGGAGGTTCGGGCGACCTTCTTAACTATCTAATAATCCTGCTTTTTCACTATTCTTGTTGCATGTTGGCTTAAGAATCATTGTGTGTTTGTTCTATTTCTCTAGTGGTTTAGTTACATTTCCTTGCGAAGGTTTTCCTAGATACCTTGACCTTAAAAAAAAGTTAAAAACTTATTTTTCGGGTTTTTTTTTCTTATATTTTCTTTACATTTTTTGTATAAATAGGAATTTAAAAGCATTCATTAACTTTTGTTTTGCGGCATGGTTTTCTTGTGTTAATTTGCTTCAAAATCTTATTAAAAAAACATTATATAATACTTAAATCTAACTAAAAACCTTATTTATTTTCCAGTCCACTTCGGTCTATCTCAGCGCGGAAACCCAGTGGTCCACGTAAACGGCTACAAGTTTGTAAAACACGAGAAATACAAGAACAAAACTAGATGGACATGTTGGAAGAAAATACCGACGGGGTGCAAGGCCAGCCTGACGACGCTCGACAATATCATAGTGCGAAGCTTTTTGGAGCACAACCACGATCTTCATGCTACGAGTAATAAGTTTGAAACTATCTCGTGGTGACATTTTTTTTGCCTTTTTTCTTTAGTTAACTGGAAATGCACTAATTTTGGTCTGTTAAGTAGTACTAGAGTCTCTCTACTAAAATAAACGTTAGTATATTCTTTGTGCACGTATTTCTACAACGGAATTTAAGACATTTTTGAAGCATTTTATGATTATACGGAATTAAAGATTTTTTTAAGGATTTTATAATCAGTTTAGGATGTTTTCTTTGATATGATTAGTTATGAAATTGATGTATAATATGTAAATACATTCCACATTACAAATTGCTTTAACATTAGTTTATTAGTATATATTTACAATCAAATTGGAAGAAAACTGCCTTAAAATGCAAAGATATGCTTTATTAGTAATAGATACGTAAGTTAGTTGTTATAGGTTACGGTTTTATGTAAAGTGCCTAATTTAAGTGCCTTATAAGACATATATATATTGTACTTACATACTTACTTGTTAATACTTATATTTATTTAATAAACAAATCATTGTTTATAATCGGATTTTTATTTTATTTATTGAATTATTATTTTATTTGTAAAAGTTTTCGTAGGAGTTTCAGGACTCTGATATAGAAATAAATTTAACAAAACTTTGCCAAAGAAAAATTTGCATTTAGGCTATTGCATTGATATAAAAAAATTAAATAAAACAATATGGGTCAGATATAAATATTTTATTAACAGTTCTTAATCTTATAATATATGACACAAATAAGTACCTGCATTACGATATAGTTTTTGGATATTAATATTTTAGTTTTGATTTATTTTATTTACATCTTAAACATTGCCTGTCATCTTTCAATGATTCAATGTACTTTACATTACTGAACATATATTACAGTACCTACTATACATCTTACCGCTATATGGTTTATTTTTTACTAAACAAAATCTGGGCAAAGCATGGGCCCAGCTCTATGCTCTGATGCCTCCGTGGGCTCAGTTCATGAGCCGGTGTCTCTGCCTACTCCTTCGGGGATATAGGCCATAGATTTTGTTTTATTTTAAGTGGCGTCTAGTTATTCATAGACTTTTTGGCACAACTATCTTATCACTATTCTATATTTATAGCGGCTTTGGACCTCGATTTTTAATGTACCTTAACAAAATTCATGGAGATATTTTGGCACGCCACAACCTACAAACTTATTCTAAGTTCTACAGATATAAAACATTATAATATAAATGACCAATAAAAAAATTAAAATCACAATGTTTCAGAAGAAAAAAATCACATTTCATGCCACCGTGCCCTTGCCGTTGAAGTATAAAATAAAAAATATTTATATATAAATTAAAAAAACTTCAAATAGTTGAAATCCGATTCGGAACACAAAACTGATTTTAAACTGTTTTCATAATTTTTCCGTTTTCATGCGTCTTGTTTTTCAACCTAGTGATTATGCGAGTCCGTCAATTTAACAATATGGTTTTCATAAGTGATCGCGATAGCGCGGCACCTCGTGAAGGATCGACAGCAGCGCCACCTGGTCCGGCCTGAGCGGCTTGTGTAGTGTCGCATGAACCGATTGTCACCGATCATTAGCGCTGCACGCCCGTTGATTTTTGTGAAGATCGCCACTTTTCTGTTTTGTCCTAGAAGAAAATATATTGTTAATACTATTACAATAAGTTTTTTCAAAATACGAACATCAATTGCTTAGAGATACGACGTGTGACGATTTAACTTTTTTAGATCGCCTAATTAACTAAGTTAAAAATTTGGTTCTATCAAACTACAATATGCAATAAATAATTAACTAAAAATACATTTATTTAAGTAATAATACATAAATATAGATAGGTACTAAGAAATATTATGCAGCCTTTAGTTCTGCTTAGCAAAAAAGATCATGCACCCAGCGGCAAACCCAGGAAATGACTGAAACTACTGAAAAATGTATAACTAAAAATGTTTAATTAGGGTGTGGTTTTAAATGGACCGGTTAACTAACTGGTGCTATGGCGTGAAATACCTACAATACTTAATAATTCAATTACTTTCATGGCAGGCGGCGACTCGCTGTCCACACCTGATCTTCCACTATAAATCATATTACTAACATAACAAATAAATTACAGACTACAAGCTAATACCGACTCGCTGCAACAAAAAGCTACTCATGTATGAAGGCTACACCTTCACCCAGGTGTACTCCACGAACCGATACGTCTGCACCAATAAGAAAGCCAGGTGTAAAGCCAGGATCATGCTGGACTTCGGTGGGAAAATAACCAGCGCCAAATGTAACCACACGCACGAGGCCCCGAAATACGTAACTACCTCTACTGGGGAGTATGTCAGAATCGGCTAGGTTTTTCGCTTGCTGTTTTAAATTTTATTGCCTCCTGTGAAGATGTTTTTTTTTAATAGTTTTATGATAAAATATTTAGAGATTAAGATTTGAAGATTTTGTAACTCTGGTACTTTTTGTGTTTATTATCTGGTAGGTAATTTTGATGTTTAAGCATTCACCTATTATTTATCTATATAGTGAAAAATAGTACAATAAAGTTGTATTTCATAAATAAATACTTTTTTTTTCCTTACAGTTGTTTAAAATTCCAAATTATGTATTTTCTCAAATCAGCAACGTCAAATTCAACACTTGGTCCTTAAAATTTCGTTAAAATTTTACAAAAATAATCTTGGGTAATAGTTTAATATTGAAACCAGCTGTAAATAACATTTTTAACTGACTGTTCTAATTTAATATTCTATTCAGACTACACTTTTATACCATCTCGCAAGAAGAATCCATTGCTAATGATAAAAGGCTTCACATATGCAAAACAAGCCAATTCCAACAACTACTACTGCTCCAAGAAGGACAAAGGCTGCAAGGCGAGGGTTCTGATGGACAGGCTCGGGAATATCCTGGACCACAGAAACGACCATCACCACGCCCCGCCTAATTACGTCTGCGTTGGCGGGAACTATATCAAACTTTAGTTTTGCCTCCTCTATTCGGGGTCAAGACCGTCGACCGTTTTGTCTAGGGTTTTCGAAATCATGTTGAAAAAAAAATATATTTTTTGTTACCTTTAAAATTAGACTGATGTTTTTGTGTACCTAGCTAAAGTTTTTGTTAATAAGTGCAATGATTCGACTTTTTATAGAAAGGAAACGAACATTAATATTAAAATTATAAACTGTTTTATTAAAAAGGATGAGTGTTAAAATTTGAGATTCTTTTTTTTTATAAACAATAAAGGAAAAACGAAAAAGCCATTTATGTTTTTATTATTATTTATATGGAATAAGCTAAACTTATATATTTTAAATGCATGTACAGTGGCGGACACGGTCGGCGTAACACTTCCGGTTTTTCTGTATTGCAACATAGCTCTTGTTCTTTGGTAATACAGTCTAGGGCTGACGAAACCATAGACAAATCTGTTACGGCCTCCTAGTCCTTGACTGTACATATTATGTAAGTACTTACTTCAAATAAAAATCCTATGATTTAACTAATATTTTATCTTTTACAGCATTCACGGCATATCACTACGAGTTCATACCATCAGGCAAAAAGAAGCCGCTACTACTTTTAAACGGTTTTACTTACGCCCAGATAAAGAATTCCCTGAGCTACATATGCTCTAAGAAGAACAAGGGATGCCGTGCCCTGATCATGCTGGATACGACTGGGAAGATCTTAAAAGCCAAGGAGAACCATGTCCACGAACCACCAAAGTTTCACTGCACTAGCGACGGATATTATCACAAAATCAAATAAACTGTTTTGCTAGCGTTGTCTTAAAGAGCTCAAAAGATTTGCTTTCAAACCAAAACTAACACAATTAATAGAAAAGGTTTTAAAGTTTTTTTTACTAGAAATGTGACTTTTAATACTTATATTTTTAGATTTTAAGGACTTAGATAGAGTACTTTTAGCAAGTAATTAGTAATGTTTTTTCTTTCTATTTGTTTCGAGATAAGGCACTAGTTTTTAAGTTCGAAGCACCTCAGTAAAATAAGTATTAATATCTAACTGTTTGCGTTGCTAAGCGAACTACAATGCCAAAACTATTTTAAAACTTTAGAAAATATTAGTATTTTCGTAATTCTCTGATATGATGGATCAAATTGTATATACTAAGATAATAAGGTAGGTACCTAATTATCTGTAATTTTTAATAATTTATTTTTATTTAGCGTGAATTTACATGTGACATGAACTGTCGTTTTTACATTCAACATACATTGATTAAATATTATGTAGGATTGGCTACTAGGTAAATTGATGTTTCAAATACTTAAACTAAATGTCTTGTTTTTGGATGACGAATCATGCGAGAATTCTAATTTTTTTTTTTCAATTCTCGTTCTTTCAATCAATTATAATTATTCTTAAAAAAATAGTACAGGCCAGTTAGAAGTAGGCTAGAATGCATGTTAGTTTTGTATAATTCTTTGCAGATAGCTATGTAATAATGACTTTAACAAGCTAGGTTTGTAACAGCGCCCGAAATGTAATAGCTTTTGGCCCATGTTATATGTTGTATTTTTTATTCCATCCGACGGGAAAAAAATCTAATGAAAACCTAAAAAAATGCAGATTATAATAAAAATACATCGCTTTACGGCCATGTTATATTATGTAGGTACTTACTATTAATGTATCTGCAAAGACTTATTCAGTATTATTTTTTGTACCGAAATCGTAACGTTGCAAAATTGCATCGTAATATACTCGTGTCGCTGACGTGATATTTTTCTTGTTATATGACACATACTACCTAAGCATTTGCTTGAATTTCATACAAATTTACTGTTCTAGGTATGAGGATAAATAAATGATTTTCTTTGAATTAGTTTTTTATTTGTTTAAAGGGATTATGCGAAAAATACATTATTTAAGATTGATTAATAAAAGTTCGAATTATTATGAATCAACAACATTACACTTGCTTATAGTTTGAAATACTGCGACACCGAATGTTTGATTGAAGGACAAAACCCCATTCTTACAATCAACCAACTAAATACAATATTTTTTTATTAAAATTATACGTTTATTGCAATGGGCGACCTTTTTGATTGGAGCCAAAAAAAAATCGCACACAGTTAAAAAAAATCATTTGTTTTAATCATCAATGTACAGGAGTAGCTTTGTAGCTCTGCTCTATAATAGTAGATATACTTACACAAAAATCTTTATATGATTGACAATGCCCGTATATTTTTTAGGATACGAATACGAGTTTATACCTTCAGGCAGAAAGAATTCGTTGCTTCTACTGAAGGATACTCTTTTTCACGTCCAAATAAAAATGACTACTACTGTTCCAATAGGAAAAATGGATGTGAAGCGAGATTGTCCATGGATAAAATAGGAAAGATAGCAAAAGCATCCATTGAGCACGTTCATTTGCCGCAGTATGTTTATATATCTCGATCTATCGGTTAAAATATATATCGATCCTAAAATGATCACTCACACATCATTTTTTTAAATCTCAAGTTCGTAGTCGTCTTTATAATGTAGGTATATCTTTCTAATCGAAAAACTCTATATTTAATAAAATTGTTGAATATTAGAAAGCAATTGTAATAAATTTAATTTATTCATTTAGTGTTAATCATAGTTTTATGTTAGTATTCCAAAATCGGATAGTGCATGCTTTGTATACTTTTTTGGTTGTTATCTACATAGAGCGGAACTGTATACAATGTTTGACAAAATTCAATAAACAAATAAATATTAGCCGGCGGTTTCCAACCAACCTCTCTGATGACAACTTAACCGCGGAGGCAGTGCATAAATATTGTTTTGTTGCCTAAAGTGTCCACTTTTAGTTCCTCAAACGAATATTTCTACGATCATTATCCTAGCTACTCAACAGACCCTTAAAAAATTCTAATTATCTAGGGCGCCATTGACGCATATTTTTTATTTCGGCCATGTTTTAGAAGATATTAATTATTTATCGAAGTGGCGCTAGTATCGCAACCATTCGATCCTTACCACTATTGCGGGAAGGAACCAACTATATTGTAACGTCTTCCAACTTTGACGTGATAATCTGCCCCCCGGTAAATAAATTTTCTTAAATTACTAAATACATTGATTGCAATGGGCGGCCTTATAGCTTAAAGTGATATCTTCTAAGCAACCTATAATAACAAAAGGAAGGCCGGAAAAAGAGGAAGAGTTTTTGTTCATCTACCTATTCTTTTGTACTGAATGTTTGCTCTCAATTTCACCAAACTACAATAGACCTTTTAGAACCACTGACATACTTATGATATTTTTTATCAAACCATTAATGATCATACTCTTTCAGATTATGAATACCAAATTATACCCTCCAGCAGAAAAAAGCCACTGCTAATGCACCGCGGCTACACATTCTCTCAACACAACAACTCGCATTTGTACCGCTGCTCGCAAAAGGACAAGGGGTGCAAGGCGAATATTATTATGGATCCAGATGGGAAAATTGTATCTGTTAAAGGAACACACTTACACGACCCGCCCCAGTACTTGATTAGTAAGGGAAATTATGTTAGAATCTAGTCTTGTGACGTTAGTTTTGTTAACTATGAAGCCGCTATGAACACCGCGCCGTCGGCCGCCGCCGCGCATTCAATGCAAAATTTTATCGTTCAACAGCGGTGGCGGTGTCGTCAGTTAGATAAAATAAACTTGAAATTTAGATATTATTAAGTTCCTCATGTACTTTTTATGAATAAAATAATTTCTTAGCAATTTTATGTCAGTTTTTTTTTCATCAATTGGGAGCTTGTAAACGGTTTAGAATAATTCAAATGAAAAAACTTGTGAAATATTTAAAAGCTAAAATTGATATAACTGAGCATAATCTAAGTATGTAATTCAAAAAAAAAAGATAAGTATACACAACCGTTCTAAATTTAAGCTCTAATAAAAATTAAAACAGAACGCATTACCATGACTGATGTTTTCAATCCAACAGAAAATGAGTATTACTTCATACCGACGGGTCGGAACGCTGGTCACAAGCTGCTTTTCCTAAGAGGATTTACTTTTAATCAGGGCAGCAAGAACCAATACTACTGCTCAAAAAGGTTCAAAGGATGCCGAGCTAGAATAAGACTTGGGCCCTCTGGGGTAGCCACGGGTGTCTTCGACCACGACCACGGGCCAAGATATCATCGAACTGAGGACGGCACTTATGTTAAAATCTGATTATAACATGTATACTTATTATTCGGGTAAATAAAAGAAGCCTGAAGTATGGAAAAGTGGAGCAAAGGAAAATTTTAGGAGTCGTTTGGCTTACTTTTTTTTTTGTAGTTTGGATCAAAGTGTTAGTCAAAGATCTGTAAAATATTGCCGTGTCCATAATCTCATCATCATTATAAATCTGAAATTTACACTAAAAGTGGTCAGTTATTTTGTATTCCTGAAGTGAAAGTACATTTAGTCGATTGAAAAAAAAATCGGAATAAATTTCACTCAGGGTAACCTTTAATAGGCTCCAGATAAAAAAAAACATACGAATTTTAATAAGTAAATAATTAAAAAAAATATGAATCAAATAAGTAATTTTAATAAATAAGTAATTCAATAGAATGAAATCAATTTCATTGCGACAGTTCAATTACCCTAATATATTACCTAATATGAGTAACGGCATTTATCATTATAATTTAATAAATATAATAAAGTTATTTTATGGTTTTCTAAAATATGTGTTTTATTGCGAGGAGGATAAAAAAGTTACATCAGGGTATAATTTCTGGTGGGAAAAGGAACTACCTAGTGGTGGTAGGAAAGAGTGGAAACAACTAGAGGAGCGGATGCTTCCTCGGCTTTCTAAACTAAAAAAAATACTTGAAGTGAATATAATATAATAATATAAAACAGATATTTGAATAAATTATTATTATTATACTTGAAGTGAGGCCGCTCACCGAACATACATTTATATCGTTCGAGTTGTGAAAAACTCAAATTTTTTTCAAAGATAAAAGAAATGTATTTATTTCAATTTTATTTATATTTTTGCTCCTGTTTAATTGTATTTAAGCACTCAACACACACCAAGGAGACAATAAGCACCCACATTGGAGCAATAAAATATAGTGTGATTTAAATGTGGCGCAACAAGGAGCGATTTACATGTATGTCCAGTTTTCACCTTCACTTACGAAACGAAACATGTAATTGAATAAAGTTACCATAGCATCGACGCGGTACGCATATACGCACTCGACCAGCGCATTCTATAGCTATATGCCAGTGCGCTTTTCTGTTCATCTTGCGTCTTATTCCTTCACACTACAGGACATGCTTAGTAATACCTACTAGTTAGACTACCCTGCGTAGCATGATGAACTATTTGTCGAATCTTTATGTCACTTTTAGTCGCTTTTGACATTTCAATGCGGGAAAATGTATGGAGGATCGACAAATTCGACAGATTGTCCGTCGTGCTACCACCGCACAGCGCATACCGCGAACGCACGCTGATCCGTCCCTTGTGGGTTCGTGTGAAGTGAAAAGAGATGAACATGAAACTACCTGGTGTAGAGAGTTTTTTGTTTATAAATAGTTCAAGCTTTTTCTTTTTCAGCTCTAGCATACACCTGGATGCCTGGTCGAAAGAAGAAAATTTTGATGTGTCACAATTATACTTACTCCCAAATGAACCAGTCTTGCAACTACTACTGCTCGAAGAAAAATTTTGGCTGTAAGGCTAAGATAAAGCTGGATGACATGGGGACCATTGTCGATGCGAAGTTATGCCATGATCATGAACCGCCCAACTACATGCTTTCGCCTTCCGGGGAATATATTAGGCTTAGTAACTAACTTTTTCCATGATCATGATACATAGTTTCATTTAGTTATAGATCTTTTATGAATCAAATACTTTTTAATATTGAAATATTGTTCACACAAATCTGTCTTTGCCCAGTGCAGTGGAATACAATCTTAATTTTTTTTTTGTTGTATTTTATTTCTATTTAGCTAACGAAATATAAAATCATGTGGGATAATAATTAAGTGCTAACTTATAATAATGCAAAACATTCATACAATACAATGCAAGTTAAATAATGACAGCTTTTAAAATATAAAGTTGTTCGTAAGCGGATCATACTTGACTGTAGTCAGTCAAGTATGATCAAATAGAATTGCCCAAAAACGCTTAATATTCATCTTAACTTTGCCTTAACAGCTCTCGAATACACCTGGATACCAGGTCGCAAGAAAAACCTTCTGATGTACAAAAAATTCACCTACTCTCAAGTCACTGCAACACGTTTTTACTGCTCTAAGAAAGATAGCCCTTTCTACTGTAAAGCTAGAGTAAAACTAGACAAGGAAGGGAGGATAATACAAGCGGAATCTCATTATAATCATAATCACGGCCCGCCGGAATATAAGCGTTTTTCTTCTGGGCAGTATATAAAAATTGGTTAGTATTCGCACGGATGACGTCAAAAAAAGATTCTGTTTTTCTGTCTCTGATTTTATATAAAATGTTTGTGGCTGTAGTGCAGAATCTGCAATATAGATTTATTTAACATTAATATTGAGCCATTTGTTTTATTTAGGGATGGGGCGATATTTAATTTAATTTATTTTTTATGGACTTTAATACTTATTAGTTAAATATTTTGCCACTGTAGAGTTTATAAATAGGGCAATTCATTTTGATAACAAGGGTGTACTTTTGAACAAGCCAGAATTACATAAATTGACAAACAAACAAAACATTGGGTCCAGTCAATGAGCTGTGGTGCCTCTGCCTAACCCTTCGGAGAATATAGGCGAGAAATTATGTTATGTTGGTTATTTAAATATTCAAAAAACCTGATTCTGGAACCAACATTTAAACAATAAATAACGTAGCCTATGTCCTTTCTCAGCCTCTAGATTATCCAAATTTACCAAATTTAATTGAAATCGGTTCAGATTTTTCTCAGGAAAGCGAGACAGACATACAGACAGACAGAAAAAGTTACTTTCGCATTTATAAAATTAAGCATATAAGTATGGATTTCCCACTATTTAAAAACTTACACTTTATTTTTTTTTTACTTTTATTTACTCTTCAACAGATCTTAAATACACGTGGATCGCTTCCCGAAAAAAAAAGAATAGTCTTCTGATGTACAAAGGTTTCACCTACTCTCAGGTCTCAGCAAAATACTATTACTGCTCCAAAAAGGATACCAATGCTTGTAGAGCAAGAATTATACTGGATGAGGCAGGAAGGATCGCGCGGGCGAAATGTGATCACAATCACGAACCGCCCAGGTATACACGCTTAGCTTCTGGCCAATATATTAAAATTTAAAACGAAGAAAGAAGATGTTTTACATCTGCATTTACAGGACTGAATTGCGCAATATTTCATTTCATTGACCGGGGGAAATTAATAAGCGCGTTATAATTTTTTTAGTATTTTTGAATCTTATGATATGATAAATAAACAAAAATAAAAAACATGTCTGGAGAATTCAGTCTCACTTTTACGTCATTGTTGAACGTAGCTTCAAGTAATTTTTAAGTGCTTTGTCCACTTTTCACTTCCCTTGAAATTCTGAAAATCCTTGAAGTGCCTTAAAAATACTTCAGGCTACGTGATATGACATGTACGCTTGATTTTCTGACGTTTGTACCTAGTTAAGTACGTTTTTTAGTGTCGCTAAATATCTTAAGAGTCCTTTTACGCTAACAGTGGCGCGTTTAGTTTACTTTAGTTGTTGCTAAAAGTGGCAACCTTTAGCCACAAATAGTTACATAAAACAGTCTAAACCTAGATATTATTTGAAATACTTAAAAACAAAATATAATGCACTAGGGAGACATTTTTTTTTTTAAAATAATCACACACACAACACAATATCTACATATAAAAATACTCTGAACCTTTTTGTGTGTCTCTTTTTGTACTATGTGTCTGTATTGTGTGTGCAAATAAATCTATGTCTACTGAACCTTTTTGTGTGTCTCTTTTTGTACTATGTGTCTGTATTGTGTGTGCAAATAAATCTATGTCTACTTTAGAAGATATGACTTTTTTACTAGAGTGGCGCCACTCGCAGCGTGCAAGGACTTTTAACGATTTTTCTTAACCAATTCATACTCGATGGTGTGTGATGTAAAAATCTGAGTTTATGTGCCTTGTACTAATTATTTAAGGTTTAAGGTTCCATGGCTCACCGTAATATAATATATTAAGTATGTGTATGTAACGTTTTTATTTCGGGAGATGGTATTCTTCAGAACAAAAATATTATTCAACTGCCTAATAACGGATCTCATTGACCCATTGCCGATGTAAAAAAAAATTGGTTAAATATCCATATTTAATAGTGGTTGGATGTTATTACGTATTTAAAATTAGAACTTAGTTAAAAAGTACCTAAGTACTTGTAAATATTGTTCTCTCTTCTTATCCTAAAGTCAGAAAGAATTCTAACGAAGTTGCGTAAACAGTCAGTAATTTTTTTTCAGACTTGACTTTTTATTCTATTAGGATACCGACAGGGCGTAAGAAAATTCTTCTTATGTATAAAGGCTTCACTTACTTCCAAGTAAACAGTACGAATTTTTATTACTGCTCCAAAACAAAAACTGGTTGCAAGGCCCAGATTAAACTTGATGCTGATAACAAGAGGATCGACAAAGCTTACTGCAAACATGACCATCCGCCTCCACGATATCTGCTCTCCTCTTAAGGAAACTTTGCTAAGTTTGAAATGTGAACACAAACACGAACCGCCTAGGTAGGTCGTCTTCTGGCCAGTACCTTGAAAATTAAAAACAAAGAAGCAAGAGGTTACAGCGGGGATCGTTTTAATTTTGTTTATCATTTTAGACTGAATTTTTTACTGGCGTCTTGATTAATTTGTTACGTTTGAATTTTTAATATAACTATATAACTATTTCCTAGTTTAGAAGTTATGCCTTTTTTATAGTGTTGCTAATCTTCATTATTTTTTAATTATTATAGGGTTTAAAACCATAATAATTAAGTATAATATGTAATGTAACTTTGTTTTTATTTCGGGAGGTGGTTTTCTTCTGAACACTCTTATTCAACCTTCTATTAACGGATTTCAATTTTTAGGTTAAAATATCCATATTTATTAGTTGTTGGATGTAAAGTATGATTATAAATTAGAAATTTATTATTAAGTACCAAAAAACTTATAAATATAGTTCTCTTTTTTTAGCGAAAAGATTTCTTAAGGGAGGACCAAGTCGCGTAAGAAGCCAGTAAAAACGTTTTTTTTTCAGACTTTATTTGGATACCGACTGGGCGTAAAAAGAATCTTCTTATGTATAAAGGCTTCACTTACTGCCAAGTAAACAGTACCAGTCACTATTACTGCTCCAAAACAAAAACTGGTTGCAAGGCCAAGATTAAACTTGATGCTGAAATGAGGATCGAAAAAGCTGACTGCCAACATGACCATCCGCCTCCACGATATCTGCTCACCTCTGAAGGAAATTATGTTAAGGTTGATTCCTGAATCACTTTGCTTACAAAATAAACACCCTTACCACAAAAAAATTAGACCGGTCTAAGGCTGTCATTCACAGTCGTGTCGCAGCGAATTCGCACTCTAAAGTGTCAAAATGAACCTTTAAAATCGTTTTCAACTCGAAATTGATATACAATACACAGTCTAGTTACGACTTCATGGCAGTGAAGCATACGCGCGATGGAGTATAAAATGGCTTAAGCCAGGATAATCAGTAATCGGGAACGACTTATCCGGGTATCATACTCGACCGAGTAGCCTCCAAACACTGACTGTGAATGTAATGGGTTTGTTTGACAAATTTGTAATATAAACCTAGGTCTAATTGTTAAGAATTTACATGCACCTGAACGTAAAAGTGGCCAGTGACAGCTAGTGATATGTGCATCTCGCTCGCGCTCTCTCTCTTTACTCTTTACCGTATCAATGTCGCGTTAAGACGCTTTGTAAAATTAAATTAAATTGAAATAAAAAAGTATAAAGTTTGTAATCTGGATTTGAATTATTTATCTCCTGGAAGGCGTAAACACTAATCGTGATATAGACCATGTTTAACTTTTTAAAATGCAGCAGTATTCGATAGCGGCAACTATCGACAATCACTAGAATGATATGATGATGCGTGCGTCGCGAGAATTGGATTTTAGGAAAAAAATTGATCTGACGAAAACCCTAATTACTAATCTCTAACTTCTAAGAATTCTAAACCACAGAAGCTATTTTTGTAAAATTATGATCAAGAATACAAGAAGAGAAAATTATAGGCAGGTATTTAAATATTAATAACAATGTTAATTAAAAAAAAACTCTAAATAATAAAAATAAGTTAAAGTTATACTTTTCAGACTTGGAATATATTTGGATACCAATGGGACGAAATAAGAATCTTCTAATGTACTTTAAAGGCTTCACCTACTGGAAAAAGGATCAGAGCAGTAACTATTATTGCTCTAAATGTAAAAGTGGCTGCAAGGCCAAGATTAAACTTGACGACAATAGGAAGATTGACAAAGCAGATTGCCACCATGATCACCCACCTCCGAAATACCTGGTAACTGCTGACGGACGATACATCAATCTTGATTTAACATAATAATATTTTGAGAAAGAAATTTTATTGTTTCAAAAAATATAATTGAAGATACGACTATGATCATATGATAGGAATAAGCTTATTGAAATCTTTCATAACATGTCTACAAACTTTCCTTGTTTAGGTAGAGCGCAAAAGAATTGGCCTATACCTCGCTAGAATTAGTTCACTTATTCTCGGGATTGAAGGTGAAGCGTTAGTGGGACTACACTTGCAATGCAAGATTAATAAATTATTATTTGCTTTATAAATGGGGTGGAGAGTGCAAATGCACTATTTGAACTTGTATAATTTTCTTATCGCGTCTTCTTCCAACGGCATTAAGCCAGCGTAGCATAAAAATGTTAAAAATTATTAATTTTTTTTTTGTTCCTTATGAATAAATAGAAGCCTTTTTTGAACATTAATTTTAAGGATTAAACAATTGAATTTAAGGCAGTCTCTCAACAATATTCAAAAAATAACTTTGTTTGGGTCTGAAATTCGTGATGTATAGGGATTATTTACGTTTGACACTATCGTGATGCATGTCGTTCGTAATGAAAACTCAATTATTTTTAGTAATCAATTTATAATTGTTTGTAACACAGTGCACAGTTAACAATTTTTAATTACTTACACAATAAGTCTAAACAAGAAGGAACTTATGAACATTAAAATAAATTACATAAAATCTTTAAAAAAAAAAACAATCACATTTTCAGTCAAGGTAATGATTAATTATTGTTAGGTCTTGTGTGGTACAACATGTAACACTGTTTGCCTTTCGAAAGACAAAGGTATACGTTGCATTTTCTGCAGCGTATTTGCTCCTACTTGAGCAGTCTTCAAGCCTGCAAGATCGCGGTGCCGACAAGGAATCAGAAGTAGGTAAGTGGTCAAAACCGTCATTTCTTTTCGTTTCAGAAGGATGTGGCGGCATGTACTTCTTGTTTACAGGGGGGTACCTCATCTTCAGAGTCGGTGTCTGTGTTCACATGGCGCCGCCGACTCGGTGTATTTAGAAGAGCATCGGCTAACCCCATTTTAAAATCCAATAGGTCCATGGTATTTTTTCTTAGACGTTTTTCAACTTCACAGTCGATCCTGTACTTTCTCCAAGCGTTTACTACAGCCAAATCCAAAAAATGAAATATTACTTTAAGAGTCCACTTTCTTGTATAATAATAACTCTCCAACAGAAACTTTTACTATAACTTTATTTCAAATTACACTAAGTATAAGGTGTAAACTTTTTATATACCGATATACAGTTGGACATAGATTCGCCCTTTAACGTGGTTCAGTCTAGAATGATCGTGCGCCCGAGTGTTGCCCGCTTAAATAGGTAACGTCGGCGCTGCCAACGCAACAGTGCTACCAACACAACAGTGTTGCCAACACGTCAGCGCTGCCAACACAGTGTTGCTGTTGTACAAAAACTTAAATAATCAGAATAACAATTTCGGAAATCATGACATTCGGCCATACGACAAACGTGCAGACTCCCGGCGCACGTTATTTACACATTTAACTTATGTATAATAATTATATCATAATATATTTGAACTATTGTTAAAATAAAAAAAGTGATTAACTTATACAATACAATAGGATAAAACAAGCAAACAAAACCTGCATTACACAGGTATTTTATAATTTTAAATCATTAGCGAATACACAAAATCATTAATTCTATGAATTAAAACTAATCTTATGACACTAATTATAGTAAAATTCAGATTCTTAAATACTGACAACTTGTCCGCTCTACAATACAAATCATGACATTCTGTATTTGTTTCATTACCTACGTTTACCGAATATAGAAATTATTGTTTATTTACGTTTACCAATTGGCAAACAATTTATGTAAATACTTATGTAAATACACACACATATCTTCTATTATGTAAAAAGAAGATTAAAAAAAAATGTATTATAATATTTGAGTATTCATTTAAAAATTAAAAATAAATTTTATAACATAAATTGGAATAAGTACAGGAGGACAACAATCATAAATATATACATAATACCTTGATAAACCACTTACTTTTCATTATTGTTATCCATATTTCTATGATTATTCTTAACAATTATATAATTAATTTTTATTTTATTTTATTAAACTACATTAAACAAATAAATTTTACTTTAACAATCTGGTCGTAAAATCTAATAAATTTACACGTGATGATTTACAACAAGAATATTTAAAATACTTAATTATTATCACCAACATACATTATCTATACATATTTACTATTTTATTTTATACATTGATTTTTATGATATACATTTATTTTATTATTTATATTTTAATGTATACAATTATTTAGATTACTTTGATTTTGGACTACCTATACAATATTTTAGATACTAACCCTGTTATTCATAAAAAGATAAAGAGCATTTTAGTTATTTGACGTGTGTCTATTTAGACTGGATGTCACGTATTTACCATACAACAAACCAGAGAAGTAGACCTCCAGTAACGCTACTTAATTCAGTTCTAGGGTTTTTATGTGTATCCAGGGTCTTATCCTACCAGGAGAGATAATTGTAGTATAGGGCTTCCCTCTTTTATTGAACCCCGGTATATCGGCTATCCTATAACTGTCATTTTGCAATACCTCTGTAACCTTGTAAGGGCCGACAAACTTAGCCAGTAGTTTCGTGCTTTTCCCCTGATTATCAAAAGTATTGCCAGAGATTTTAACCAGATCTCCTTTACTGTATTTTGCTGCAGGAGCTCTGTTACGATCATGTCTATCTTTTTATTTTCTCTGGTCTCTTAAAATATTTTGTTCAACATCCTGTCCTTACAATGTGTTAAGGCTCCCAAGAGAGGAGATTATACATCGTCTAGATTGGATATTCCCGTCGTTAAAATCAAAGTAGTCAAAGATTTAAAGTTGTGACCTACCGACGTCGAGATCAGAAAGTTTAATATCGTTGTTCCAAAAAACTCTACAAAACCACACACAAAATAACACATTTCATAACCTCATGTATGTACAACAAATCCATAACATTATTACACCAAAATGTACGTTCTATAACAGGAAAAACGGCACTTCTAGAGATGGTTTTAGCGGAACGAGTAGTTCATGTACTGGTAGTCATGGAAACTTGGTGCAAAAAGAATGAAATCCAACGTGTTGGGATCGAAGGGTATTGCCTAGCGAATTACTACTGTCGCACGCGCATCGCTCACGGCGGAACTGCACTTTATGTGAAGGACGGTGTTTTGTTTAGAGAACTGGCTGACCTTCAACGCTTATCAGTCGATTATCAGTGCGAAATGTTTGCAATAGAACTGTTGGAGTTTAATACTACAATTATCTCAATATATAGAACCGGACATGGAGACTTATGACATTTCTATCTGTTATAGAACTATTACTAAATCGACTTTTTAACGAAAATAAAAGATATATTATAGTAGGTGATATAAATGTAGATTTTCTCACAGCTAGCACTAATAAAGGATTAATTTCAGATCTATTGAGCAGCTTTAACTCAAAAATATTGTCGGATTTCCGACCCGAGTGGCCGACGGCTCCAGCACCACCTTGGAGTGGGGCGTGGTAAGCCGCGAGGATCGCTGCGTGACGGGTATGCCGCTCGATACACCGATAAGTGATCACAGTGCTCAGGTATTTACATTGGAATGCTCACAACCGCAAAGCAACAACAAAGACTTAAAAATAAATCAAAACTTTATTGAGCGGCGTTATTTTTCAGCTGATTCAATTTAAGTATTATTTTTATTCTGACTTTGCAAATTATAATTGGAATCCGATTTTATACGATAATTTATAACATTGCTATAAAATTTGTTAAATTGTTTTCTATATTGACATATTATTTAAATATACATTTTCCTATAAAATAGACATTAGTTAAAAAATTTACTAGTGCGCCATGGATGAGTGATGAACTGGGCCATTAGTCTCATTGCGCAAAACGTAACTATCGAATAAAAGTAGAGTAGAAACAGTACGTTAATCGCAAGAAAATACACATTTGGTAGTCTCGTAATCAATTTTGCTATAACTATAGCAGTAGTATCGCAACAGATTGGAATTGACCAAAAAGGGTAGTCTGCTCCATAATAAGATAATGTTATGATTACGTTCGACTGACATTATATATGTCAATAATGATTGATATTAAGTGACAGTTGCACTACGCCCGTTCCAATTTCGTCTAATAAAACAGGATTTACTATTTAGGTAAAAAAAAACACAGATTATTCTATAGCTTGCTATTCATATTCTATTGCTATACTGTAATGATTGATCAAAATTGCGAGACTCGCAATTTTTAGCACAATCGTAATAGAGTAATAGTAGAATAATCAAAGAATAAAAGTATAATCGTAAGTTTAAGAGACTAGAGTCCCTGGTGACCTTTCAACATAAATTTGATGATTTTTGTCAACTTAAACATCAGTTTTGCACAAAACGACATGATTGCGAGCTGTGTTCGGCAGTATTCAGAACTTATTAAGACACATAGTGGGCGCGCTAGAAAAACCTTTACGGCTCTACCACAAAAAGAGTTAAACCAGGTCTAAATCACTAGACTAGGTTTAAATCACTAGTTCGTCATACAAATTGGCGATTTTAGACCGGTCTAACTTTTTTGTGGTAAGGGGGTTATAGACGAAAAAAATAGCTAGTGCTAAATACCCGTCTAAAGAGATCTGGGGTAATTAATGATGAGATCTCGCAAAAGACTAGATCAAACACAATTCATCTCGTTGATAAAGGCCAGGATGTTCCTACTAATAAGATTGCGCAGCGGTTTAATGAATATTTCCTAAATTGCACATCCACTCTTAATATCCAAGTAAACAAGGAAGGTGCATTTACGTTCTTAAAAAGGAATGCACATGAAGAATTTATATTACCCACAATTACCCGTGATAGTCTTGATAAGGTATTAAAAAGAAAAAGAAAAAAAAGTTGCTTCGATCACCAAACGCATTAGATTTGACATCTCAATTAATGTATTATTATCGATATGGCCAGTAATAGCTGATATCCTTGTTATTTTAATAAATGAAATGTTTTGTACTGAGAAATACCCGGATGTTCTTAAAAGTACGCGTGTGTCCTATATACAAAGGAAAAGGCGAAAAAACTGAAACTGGTAGCCACAGACCTATTACAATTCTACCAAACATTTCTAAACTAATAGAGTCAATAGTGTCAGCCTCTCTTATGCAACATCTAGAAAGGAACGAATAACTAACACGGCATCAGTATGCGTATAGGAAAGATAGATCAACAACCACTGCCGCACACCATGTGGTGGACTCTATAATATCTAACATAGATAGTAAATATAAAACGGCAGGTTTATTTTGCGACCTCACAAAAGCTTTTGATATTGTCCAGCACGATCTTCTACTTGAAAAGCTACGGGCATATGGCGTGAAAAGGCATCCCAATTTATAGGATCATTCCTTTGCAATCGCAACCAAACAGTAGAAGTCGTCACTCACGGGCGAAGATTAAGGTCAAATACGGGAAATATTACAATAGAAATTCAGCAAGGGCCCTCTCTTGGAAATACCCTATTTCTGGTCTTTGTAAATGATATAGAACAGGCCGTTACTGATGGAACAGTTGCTTTGTTTGCGGATGACACAACGGTTATAATGAGTGGTCCTTCATACGAAGAATTAAATGATAAGATCAATAAAACATTTACACAACTGGGTAAATGGTATTCAACAAATGGTTTAATCCTTAATCCTTCAAAATATAATCTTATCATCTTTAGCACTAGAGTTACAAGACCACCGCCACCATGCCTGATTAGCCCTGTCCCTCTAGCCCAAACGTGCAAGTTCCTAGGTCTCATACTAGACTCTAATTTAAATTGGAAACAACATATTGATATACTGTGCGATAAATTAGGAATTGCCGCATATGCGCTACGAAAATTAAAACCGCTCGTTTCCAGTTCAGTGCTTAGGCAAGCTTACTTTGCGCACTTTCATTCCATATTGTCCTATGGTATCATATTATGGGGTAATTTGACAGACTCAAATCGTGCATTCATAATGCAAAAACGCGCCATTAGAACATTGGAGGGTAGTCGCAAATCATGTAGATCGCTTTTTTAAAAGTATCGAGTAATGACCCTGTACCGGGGAGCCTGGCCGGACACAACCCGCGCGTCATCGGGCCACACTATTATGAGCATTTATTTGCCTACTGAGCTGAAGGCGGAAATCAATGAAGAAGCGTTTTGTCGCCGACTGAAAAATATTTTGTTGGAACATGAATATTATTGTAAAGATGACTTTTTAAACTATAAATTTGTTTGACATTCGACATTATTTGTGTAATTTTAAGTACTCGACGGTGAAAATATGTAATTTAAGTATATTGAAATTATTTTTAGTATTTGACATTTTATATACAATTATACATTTAAAAATTTGACATTGTTTACACAGTACTTAAATCATTAACTAACTAGTTATTTATTTTTTTATATTTTTTGTTCAATATTTTGACGATTACATTATACTTTGACATTTTATAATACAACTTTGTATTATTATGAATATGATAGTGTGAAATAAATGAATCTAATCTAGTCTAAACTACTCTGCCAGTTAAAAGAACCTAAACATACATAGCGAGTAAACATATAAAAGTAAACATAATAATCTAGGGGGTAAACATAACTCATAATATAAAGACTCTCTACTAACGGACGAACACTACCCGCTTTCGCCTATGAGTAAACATAACTCACATAGCAGTAAACATAACTCATATAGCAGTAAAAATAACCTACTATCTGTCCAACCCACTATATATGATTAAGCTTAACTTACTAAGGCGTAAACTTAACCAATTAATCTTGTAGATAAACACAACTCGTAAAGGGCAAACATGACCCACTATCTATAGGTAAACAACTAATATAGGGGTAAACATAGCCACCATCTAGAGAGTTAACTCAGGTAGGGGTAAACCCAACCCATTATTCAAGTGAGTAAACATAACTCATGTAGCGGTAAACATAACCCACTATCTAGAGATAAAACTCATAAAAGGGGTAAACATAACCCTCCATCTAGGTAGTAAACATAACTCACGTAGGGGTAAACTTAACCCATTAATCAAGTGAGTAAACATAACTCACGGAGGGGTAAACATAACCCATTAATCTAGTGAGTAAACATAACTCACGTAGGGGTAAACATAACCCATTAATCTAGTGAGTAAACATAACTCACGTAGGGGTAAACATAACCCATTAATCTAGTGAGTAAACATAACTCACGTAGGGGTAAACATAACCCATTAATCTAGTGAGTAAACATAACTCACGTAGGGGTAAACATAACCCATTAATCTAGTGAGTAAACATAACTCACGTAGGGGTAAACATAACCCATTAATCTAGTGAGTAAACATAACTCACGTAGGGGTAAACATAACCCATTAATCTAGTGAGTAAACATAACTCACGTAGGGGTAAACATAACCCATTAATCTAGTGAGTAAACATAACTCACGTAGGGGTAAACATAACCCATTAATCTAGTGAGTAAACATAACTCACGTAGGGGTAAACATAACCCATTAATCTAGTGAGTAAACATAACTCGTGTAGGGGTAAACATAACCCATTAATCTAGTGAGTAAACATAACTCGTGTAGGGGTATACTTAACCCACTATCTAGAGTGTAAACATAAATTACAGAGGGCTAAACTTAACCCATTCATTAAAGGTAACCCATGTAGAGTAAAACATATATCAAAATAAGTAAATTTAACCCACTTTCTAGGGAGTGGGTAATCATAACTCAGAAATGAGTAAACATGACCCACTTATTAGCAAGTTAACATAAACCGTATTGCATTTTTATTTTAAGTAACCTTTCAAAATTAAAATAATTGGCAAAATAATATAAGTAAGAATTTAAATTGTTAAATAAAAACAAGACAAACGTCAAAAAGTTTAATTGGAGACAAAGAGTACAATGGGCACCCTTAATACACAAAGCAATTTCTTCTAGACAACCCACAGTGTAAGTATAGATATAAATAGGGTAGGTTTATCTAAATTATGTGTGTGTTATTCATGAATTGCCAAATTCATTAGAAAATAACTTTTAAAATTAAATAATAAGAAAACACAAATGGGGGTAATCTGTAAAATCATAGTTACCAGTGCGAGAAATTATTTCAAAAATCACTGCCGAAGGGTAGCCTCGACCAAAAGATAATGTAAACAATGTCTCACACTTCGCTAACGAGAATATGTCACATTATCAGAGAGTTGCTCTGACCAAACGTAAAATAATTCTCGCCGCTGGTAATGAATTAAGTCTGCAAAATTAATGTGCACATCACTACCGGAGAGTAGCCCCGATCAAGTGACTGTACGCAAAAATTCACAAACTCCACTGACAAGAAAATCTCACACTATCAGAGAGTTGCCCTGATCAAATGCAAAAAATATTTCTTGGTTGTGGTTAAACTTTGGTGGATAGGAAAGCGAGGAAATGTTTTCTCGAGTGTGACAAAGTAGTAGTCCATACTATCGCTACCAGAGAGTAGCCCCGGTCAAGCGAATGCACAATACCTGACACACATGATTTAAATACATTGCACTATCAGAGAGTAGCCCTGATCAAATGCAATTACTTTTTCACATTAGGGCGTTACCAAGGAAAAGAGAAAAAAAAAAATTAAGTGCTCACAATGATCGACAACTTTCGGAGCACAGCCCCGACCTACATAATGCTTCAATTAAAACACACGGAATATCCTCGATCAATTAAATTCACTGAATATCACACACAAAAATATAAAATTGATAAATTGAGCAAATAAGAAAGCGGTTTTTTTTTTTTTTTTATAATATTACATACCTTAGGTTCTCCCTCTTCTGAAGTATAATAATAACTCTCCAACAGAAACTTTTACTATAACTTTATTTCAAATTACACTAAGTATAAGGTGTAAACTTTTTATATACCGATATACAGTTGGACATAGATTCGCCCTTTAACGTGGTTCAGTCTAGAATGATCGTGCGCCCGAGTGTTGCCCGCTTAAATAGGTAACGTCGGCGCTGCCAACGCAACAGTGCTACCAACACAACAGTGTTGCCAACACGTCAGCGCTGCCAACACAGTGTTGCTGTTGTACAAAAACTTAAATAATCAGAATAACAATTTCGGAAATCATGACACTTGTTTTGATGAACACGCGGTTATACGCCATCATTGGGTCTAGAACCCCCACTCCACCCAAGTGCTTTTTGTAGTTGCTTTCATTTCTTGGGGAGTCAATTTCTATGTAGGACCTGGACTGTTAGTCCCATCTTCTAACTGAATCGATGTTTTCAGCGCCAGTGCAGTTGGACACCATCAAAACTAATTTATTGTCCTTCCACTTGACCAAAGGATCCTTGACCAATTGCTGGCTTTCTCCTCTACACACTTGTCGATCAGACTTGAATTTTACCGCAGTTCTCTTGGGCACTCTGTTCATCATTATTGTGCTAAAACCATGAAGATCTTGGTTATGCAGCTCTTCTATGAAAGGTACATTAGTTAATTGCTTGCCATAGTAAATACAGCTACCCGGTGGCACAGTTTTGGTTAGCTGCAGTACAACAGATGAAGCTTTGCACCTTTGATGATTCTTCGTAACTTTGTGAATAACGAAGTCCAATATGAGGCCAGTACTGGTGGTAAGAACAAAGTTCTTCAATTCTACTTGTCTTGGTTTGTTTTTTTCTACTCGTCTCAATGCGCATCGCCTTGTAAACGCTATAATTTGCTCGTTAAGGCTATAATTTCCAGGTACTCTTTCCAGCTTGTAACAAGCATCTTTGACTTTGTCTATGATGGGTTGTACTTTCCACAGTGGATTTGGTTTAGAGTCTGGGGTTTGCGTATTATGATCTACGACGTGCAGAGCATCTCTCAACTGTATAAATCGATCGCGACTCATATTATCAGCTATTAGTGGCAGCCTAGTGGCTGATCTCCAGTACATCGGCAAGCGTGGATGAGAAATTACACCCATTATCAATAGAATTGCAAATAATTTCGCAATTTCTTGGGGGTTAGTTTTGAGCTCTCTGCCAGTGCTTTGAAGGTAGTAATTATTAGTGCAACGAGATACTAGGACAAAAAATGCATCATCAAAGTACTCTTCAAAGTATTGAATAGGAGTTTTTACTGGTCCTGAAGGTTGTTCTGGGTAGTTATGATTCTTTTCAACAAAATGAGAATTTCGTGCTAAACATTGTTTATCAGAAGAACAAAGAATCTTAGCAATTTGTGAATTCGATAAATCTTTAAAATCTAGTTTCTCTTTTGCTGTATTTAGATCATCTCCATCTTCATCGTCAATTTCGCCAATCTCTGTGTCGTTCCCCTCGCGCAGAATGCTCAATATTTCATCACAATAACCTACAATCCCTGAAATAAGTATTCGAATTCACTGTTACATGTGTGTTTAACATTTAAAAGCCACTCTCCAAAAAAATCTAAACAATTAACGAAATGAAAAATATGAGATAGTGAATTAATGATGCACGAGATACTCCTGTTTTTTTTTTAAATAGAGGCACCGTTGTAAACTTTTAGGTTCAAGACTGTTTGTTCCCTAAAGTGGCTTCTTTAGGCAACAAAAAGTATATTCATGTAACTATAACTTTATGTACCAATTAATTAGGTACATATTGTATTTGATTTTAAAAGCTTCACAAAATTTGTATGCTTCGCGACAAATGAAAATTGGAGTAATTGTGTTTCCTTGTTCCGCCAAGTCTATTTTTGTATTAACTAGTTTATCTTCTTGTTGCTTCGTCAGTACTGTGCTTCTTCCAATTATCTTTTTCTTGATGCCACTTGAGATGTGGTTTCTAAGGGTTCTCCTCGGAACTTTATAATATTTCGAAGCTGCATATGTACCCATAAGTCCGTCTTCAACTGCATTGATTGCTCCTATTAAATCTTTTTCTGACCATTTCCCCCTTTTTCGTGGTTTCCCTGAAAATATCCTAGTTAAAACAATTGAACAGTCACGAGCACATCAACATAACCACTCAATTTGATTTATAATACGTTTATTCAATGAAGTAGGTGTGGACTTCTATTAAAACTGACCCCTTTACAATCGGCTGCATTTTTTAATCTAGATACTTAATAACATTTTAGCTTCTGAAGCTGTTTATTTGGCTGGCAGACTAGGAAAAACACAAAAAAAACATTGTCTTTCAAATTCCTTAAAAAATTGTTTGAAGCTATCGTGCGTGATATTCGTGATACTTTATATGATAAATTTAGCGACTTGTTTTTTACATTCTTACCTATATACGTATAAAATTTTCACAATAATGTTACTTTCAATAGTCCTTTACCTAGGATGTGTCGTTTATTTAATGAGCTCTCTCAGCGAAACTCTGACCTTGATGTTTTCGAAAAAAACACTTACGAATTCCGTCTTGAACTGTATAAGACATTGAACCTGACCTGACATTGACCTGAAAGTACCTACTATTATTAATATTAACTTAATATTGTCTTTAAAAATAAATGATTCGGATGTTTCTCTACTCATTAATAGTTTTTAGTAACCTCTAAGCATGTTAAGTTTTTTTTTTTGTTAATAGAATCGCGCTCCACCTTACCTACTCTGCTTTGTATTGTATCTGCTGTGTTCGCATGTTTAGGATCGTAGTTAGCTCGAAACTAATTTAATTATGTGAATTTTAATGTCTTTGTCTACGATCTGTTTTGTGAATCTAAAATAAATAAATAAAATAAAAAACATTGTTCACATTAGGTTTATTTTTTATTTTTTTCTGATACTTTTCCTGTTCTACACAGGGATAAGATAGCAGGATTTCTTTTCCGAAAATTTTCTAACCACGAATTGCCAGCTCTTTTAGATCTATTATTGAAATTGTGTTTGATTTTAAAAGCTTCACAAAATTTTGATGCTTCGCGACAAATGTAAATTGGAGTAATTGTGTTTCCTTGTTCCGCCAAGTCTATTATTGTATTAACTAGTTTATCTTCTTGTTCCTTCGTAAGCACCGTGCTTATTATAAATAGCTAAAAAAAAGTCATGCCTAGTCAAACGGTAAAATTTTAGTTGTAATAAAAATTGTAACAGTAGCAGATAAATGTAATGTACCTACCTAATGGAAGAATGTAAATAAAGAAAGGTTATGAAATAAGTTAACACAAATTAATAAAACTTAAAATTAAATCAATGTTTTATTTATTTATCGTTATCGTTATAAAATAATTATTCACACATGTAGACACATCTCAACAGTGCAAAAATAAAAGATAGTGCTTATCGACTACTAATCTATGGTGTTTCAGTGGAAACATTCGCCAGTAATGTAATGTTTGATTCGAGCATTGCACCCAGTGATGGGGTAGGGAGAACGGAACTTCAATGAATTATACAAATAACGTAAAAAGGGTACCGTAAAATCATTAATCAATTGCGTCCGGGGCAGGGCTGGGTCCCAAAAGTAGGATTAGGCATTTTCATTAAAGTGTTAAGATATGATAGAAATCGGAGCATCAATATTAGATTATAGACAAACTAGAGGCTGCCCCGCGGTTTTTCCCGCGCAGATTTCTCATAAACACAAAATTCCCGTTTTTTCCCGTTCCCGTGGGAATTTCGGGAAATCCCTTCTTAGTGCTCACCTACACTCCCTAAGGAACCTACATGCAAAATTTCAGCCCGCTACGCCCAGTAGTTTCGGCTCTGCGTTGTCTGTCAGTCAGTCAGTCAGTCAGTCAGTCAGTCAGTAACGGAAGAGTTTTATATATATTGATGATTGATGATCCTTACATTACGTAAGAAGTGTTGAATTTTTGAGAAGTAAAAGCACATACAAGTCTTCTATCATCCTAATCAAATAAATGCATATATGTATTTTTATCAGATGGATAATTTAGGAAAGACAGGGCGAATTTAAAACTTTCATAGTTCCAGCTAGTAATAATGTTCTTAACATTTCAAATCATCAGAATTCTGCTAATCGAAACCAATGAGAATGTAGAATTATAAAGTCTACAGTTAATATTTAAAATATAAAACCTAAAATTAAAGCCAATATAAACATACTGAATCTATTTGTCCTGAATAAGTTGTGCCTGAAAAGTTGAAAAACCAACTTTAAGTATGTATGTTAATTTCAAGTACTCTAAGTAACTTATTTTTGTACTAGTATTCAGAGACAAAGCATTAGGTTTAGCTAATACATACATAACTAACATAAGGATAGATAGAATATAAGAGAGGAAAATAGTGTTTATAAGTAAGTAACCTATCCCAAAAATAATGCTATGCAACTTTTTC
Source organism: Euspilapteryx auroguttella (assembly GCA_951802225.1). NCBI lineage: Eukaryota > Metazoa > Arthropoda > Insecta > Lepidoptera > Gracillariidae > Euspilapteryx > Euspilapteryx auroguttella. The sequence goes on along the minus strand of OX637649.1, from coordinate 2,368,313 downwards.
AACAAAAATTTCATCAGTCGTCGTGAAAGATGTAGAGGCATTCTCAGTAATTACTGGTATTTCTACGTTTGCTGCATTTTCATTTGTATCTTTTTCATTCATTTCAATATGACCTAGTTTCAGAGAATCTATTTCGGATTCAATGTTGCTAAGCAAAGGTTGTTCAGTAACAGTGTTAACGTGATCTTTGGTAGCTTCAGCGTTTACAGCAAGCGGATCAAAAGGCAGCTCTGGTTCTAGAGGCGACGTATTCTCTGAAATATGTTCTTTAGAAAGAGAAGTAGAAAGTGGATCGATATCAGAAACAGTAAGACTTTCTTTCTCTAAACCTTCAGACACTTGAAGAACATTTTCAAAATTCAAGTTTTCTATTGCTAAATTAAACTCCTGTCTTTTCACTTCGGTCTCTTCATCGTCAGAAATTACTTGTATTGGTGCTTCTTCTCTTACTACTTCAATGACGTCATCATCGGAACCGTCTTGTGATACTTGAGATGTCACACCGCTGTTAACTAGGTTCATATCGCCGTTTTGAGCTGAAAACAAATAACTGTCAATATGTAATGTTAAATATCCACTATCTTTTTAATTAACTATAACTATTATCGAACTACATTTCTAAGTACCTATATATTTGTGTGTAATTATATTAAAAGTAAATATTTGAAATTAGGAATGTAAAATTGTTTATTGATTTTAAAATGGGCTAGGTACGGTTAAAATAAATCCAAGTATAATATACAGTGGCGGTCCAGGTAACATCTTGTTGTTTAGGGCTCACGAGTTCATAGACAAATCTGTTACGTGTTTTGCTACAAAATTCATAAGAAATAAAATAAAATACACAACTTAATTAGTAAGGTATTGATTTATAAAGCCATCTTATTTTGATTCTTTCTGTTCAACATTTGATAAAATACAAAATATTATTAGCATTATAAGAATTTCTTTAGAATCTGTCGTTTTAAATTCCAAAGAATACTTCTGCCTTCTGCTGTTTCAAATTTTCAATCTTGTTTTGTCTTCATAGTAGATACATTGACAAACAATGTGTCATATATTTTTGAGTGATGTTTCTCAAAACATTTACCTATACATAAACCTGGTTTATTTGGGCATTTTGGGCAATAATAAGCAGTATCCCTTCTTTTATTTTGTTTTTTACATTCTGCACATTTTCTTCTTTTTACTCTTGAACTTTTGGCACGTGGTAATTTATACGCAGAGTGAAACACATACAGTTCGCTTGGTGTCGGTTTAGATGTACCTTAAAATATATAAGATACAGGTTAACATAGGTTAAACCTAGTTTAGACAATAATACTGTATCCTCTGCTCTAAGAATATAATAAGAACTAATTTGTAAAATATGCTTAAATGAAATTGAATAAACATTTTTTATTATTATATAGGTACATTAAAACAAAATATTGATGTAATAAATCTACTTACAAGTAAGTATAAAGTTAGTTATTTAAGGTGAAGGAGCGTACTTCTTCACCTCCATCCACCACAGTATAATAAAGAGTACTACGTCTTCCACGGTACACTATAGCCAAGTACATTAACCCTGTTATTCATAAAAAGTTAAAGAGCATTTTAGTTACTTGACGTATGTCAATTTAAACTGGATGTCTCGTATTTACCATACAAGTAACGAGAAAAGTAGTCCTCCAGTAAAGCAATTTTACCTTTATGAAGAGCACAGTAAATGTTTAAAATCTTCTACTTACCACTTACAAATAAAAAGCTTCATTCATCTCACTTTCTCCACCTTTCTCTATCTCTATGGTTTATGTTTATAATACATGCACAACTTAGTAATAGGTTAGGCAGAACGAAGTTCGCCGAGTCGACTAGTCTTTGTTCAGTTGGCTGACGACTCGGTGCATTTAGTTAGCCACATATAAAAACATCTCCTGCCTACCTCAAGAGACGAGGAGACGATCAATCGGTATATCTTTCAAATTAATATCATCATCATCATCATTTCAGCCGAAAGAAGTCTGACGAACTGCTGAACATAGGCCTCCCCCATAAATCGCCAAACGACCGGTCTTGTACGACCCTCATCCATTGTACTTCTCGCAGCTTTCACCAGTCGTCTGACCACCTTGTGGGGTCACTACGCATTCTTCCGGTTAGCAGTCGCCACTCGTTAACTTGTCAGCACCACCACACTGGTTTAACTAAGGTGCAAAAACATCCTTTCACTAACATTATTAATGAGAGTGGTTCCCTTTGATACTGACGACATCATTTCCTAAAGTGGTCACCGTCACTTTGCAGTTGAACCTCTGCCTCCGCGCACACTGCCAGAGTCTCTTATTTGAGTCTCTGTAACAGGCATTGGTGTTGTATCTGTGCTGACCGCAGATTAGCACTAGACCGCCACGATTAGTCTTGTAAATATTTGCTGAAACGTAACGCTTATGTTAGCACAGGTTTTGAACAATGACTGAACAACGCGATGGAGTTGAAATCTACTGTTACGTAAAAAAGCACATCCGTTAGATTCAAAACTAACGTATTCGTAAGTTTATAAATCAACGTAGGTTAGGTTGTTTATAAGTTTACGACCTTAAATTTATAAATTTACGAAGTGTTTTTTCCGGTAACACTACTATTAGCTATTCTGTGGTTGAACTAAGGCTAGCAGCTAGCCTGATGAGTGAACAGCTACTCGGTTTCTTTACTCGTACGCTTCGAGATATCTACTATATTAGAGTATGAATTTTTATTGTAATTTTATATGATGGTGAGGTAGGTATCCGATACCATTCTAAAAGCAAGAAAATTCGGTGACCATGGAAGCATTCGAAACCATTGCTATTTTTTTAAGAACCAAAACAGTACTCACACACATGCCCTGAAGACTTGGAGAATGTGTAAAGAGGCATTTGTCTACAGATACAGTTCTTAGTTAACCAAAAAAAAAAAAAAACAAAGATGGTTTAGACACAAAAAACAGAAATACTTATCTAGTTATCTGTTTCTAAGTAATATTATCTTAATCATAACTATTGCCAGAAGAGTTTATATGGTATAAATACTTAGTATGTAATATAAATAAGATAACACAAAAGAACTCTGTAAGATTGATTTAAATCTATAAATAATTTTCATTTGGACGCCTGCAAAAACGCACAAGCCGGTAGGTATGTAAACGTAGTACAGAAGGGTGTCAATGTGTGTGATCTCCTTTAAAATTTATGACGGTATTCTGAAAAGTAGTAACTGTGGCTTTGCAGCCCATTGTCCTCCGAGTGCACTGCCAAATCCTCTTGTTGGTCGTTCTGTAACATGGGTTGGTGTTGTACTTGTGTTGGCCGAGGATGAGCCCTAGACCGCCACGGTGAGTCTTGTATATAATTGCTGAAACGAAACGATTTCATAACATTGATTTTGAACAATTATAATTATTATGATAACGCGTAACCTCCAAACAGAACAACGGGATGAAGTTGCAAGTTACTTTCTGTGATTCTATGGTTGAAGGTAAGGCTTACTTTAACTTAAGAATAGCTACAGAGTGGATCCCACGCGACGGACGCCGAAAACGTGGCAGACCAAGACTAAGATGGCGGGACGATCTCGATACCTACCTGGGAAGTGAGTGGCCGGAGACTACAATGAGCAGAGAGCAATGGAAGCACGCGGGGCAAGCCTTTGCCCAGTGGGACACAAAAGAGGCTATTATATAAAAAAGTAATTATTATAAGAAACTTGAAAGAAACAAGAATAAATACCAAACCCTGTAGACAATTAGATATGGCTTGACTTTGAAGCAAAATGTAGATAAATGTTGTGAATGCTGAATAAAATGGCTCAGGCATAAATTATTTGTAAATTTGCTACAGTATTTAAGTTTAAATGCAAAATGTAGTAACAAAATTTAAGTCCAAACATTGAAAAATATTTTGGAAGAAATATTAAACATAGACCTCAATGGCAGTCAATGGATCCAATAGTCTTTGCCTATTCGTCTCGGTGGACTGGGCATTCGTCGTGTTCAGGACGTGCAGCTTCCTGCACTTTTTGCCTCGTCGCATGGGGTGCTGGAGCTGGTCACTCACATTCTTTCTATTAATGGTGATCAGTTACAGTTAGCTTTTGCGGCAGAGGCTTTTTCAGAATGGTCTGCCTTGTGTCCTGGCCAAGATGTTCCAATTTGGCGTGACAGGTGCTACCAACTTAATTGGGACGATATTCAGGCTAGGTTTGTTCTCGGTCAGCTAACCATCTTCGCAACTCGGAACTCTCCTGGAAAACGACTCGTTTAGAATAGCGGTTGCTTTGAGGCTTGACTGTAATGTCTGCGAGGATCACCGCTGCTTCTGAGGCGCAGTTGTTGATCCGAAAGGTTACCATGGGTTGAATGTCAAAGGTGTGTTGGAAGATTTCCCCGGCACCACGCTCTGAATGATATAATTCGCAGGACATTGGTGTCGGCCAATATTCCGTGCGTTTTGGAGCCACCGGGGCTGAGTCGCACGGATGGCAAATTAAAATTTATTTTGGAACTGAACAAAAATACTCAATATTTTTAGAGATTTCGTTAACCATTGCCGCTTTAACAAAGGAAATTTATGTTAGGTACCCAAAGTAAACAGCAATGGTAAACGAAGTCACTAACAAGACAATTACAAGTCGATCGAAACATGACTCCCAGCCCAGGCCGCGGAAAATGAGAATAAAAATACTCGTTTAGTGTGTTTCAGGAATCCTAGATAGATAGAGGTAGTTCCAACTAACTTTGAGTGCGTTATACTAATTCTACTTAAATAGGAAAAAAAATATTTTTTACTCAGTTTTGATTTAATTATTTAAAAGAAAACAGAATCCTTTGCGACAACAAAAGTTTAATTAGAATTCTTAGAAAGTTTTGTTTTCATGAACTTTGAGATTTCAACATATAAATACGATTGCAATTCTTAGAAAGAATTCTTAAAAAGTTTTGTTTTCATGAACTTTGAGATTTCAACATTAAAATACGATTGTAAGCGACATCTACCGATTCCTTATTACTTCACTAATATGCTTTTATTACGAACCAATAGAGGGCGGGCGCCCTTACAGATACATCGAATGATTACCTACCCTTCACGATAAACTATGCACAGTTTATGTGCGCGCGATGAGGTTGAAGGCGGTAACTCTCGGTACGGCGCAAAATTCATATTTTTCCAATATTAAATTTATATATAAAGTTTAAATAAATTCGCGTATGTTAAAAAAACAATCTCCCACATTGTGATATATCGTCTTTGAAACACAGACTTACAGAGTTTGTGTATATTCAACGAACTTGATTTTTGGCGCCATACCAAGTGATACCACTTAATGTGTATGATTCCCTCTTATATCTACGATTGAATTCCCTACTGTTGTCACTTTCACTCTGCAGGATATTCTGGACGTCCTTCGTGAACACTGCCAGATTCTCTTCTCAGTAAATTTGTATTGCGGATTAGTATTGTATCGGTTGTTTTTAAAGTACATAGAAATGCCGCCACTGGCAGTTTGGAATATTTGAACTGAAAAAAAATTTAAGTGGTGTGATTAACAACAAGACTTCAGAGTTGCCCGGCCAGTGAAAAAAACAAAAGTAATTTTTTCTACTGCTTTAGATAAGTTTACAAGCGATATTGAATTCGAAATAAAGATATAAAATAAAATACAACTAAAATATAAACAAATTTAATCTTCCTATTTTTTTGAAATAGTCTCTCCTCTTTCTAGTAGGCCTCCTTCAATGCTATATACCTATTATACGATACATAATCGAATGTCAGTAGGTACTTTGTTTCATTATACCAACATAATAATAATGTTCTCGACATTACCTGGGTAATCTGCACAATAAAGACCAAACATACGGCTTGTAAAGTCTCGTCTCAGTCGTCCACTGCTGGACTTGGGTCTTCCCTTACAAATCGCCATACCGACCGGTCTTGAGCGACCCTCATTTACGTTTACTCCCGCATCCTTCACCAGGTCGTCTGACCACCTTCCAATTGTATTTCGAATGTATATTACTCTTCTCAATGTGTGTGCTCCCCTCTTTTAGATAAGACTCTATTTTCAAAGGTAGTAATTAAAACTTTGCAATTTCTCGACATTTTCCGGGTACAATGCCAAATTCTTTTCGTTTTGTGTCTGTATTTCTTGTGAGTGTTGAACCGGTGTTTTTCATAGAGCATCGCTAGGCCTCCTTTCTTTGTTGTTATTATATAAGCTAAAAAATATGCCATTTTCAATTACAAATAATACAAATTATAATCAAAGGTACATAGTAAATGTGCATTAAGGCTAAAACTATATATTTGTGCTAGTTTATTATCAGTACAAACAAACCATACATATAAATAGACATTTAACACATAACACTCAGAGCCTCTAACTAGGAAGAACCTGTATAAAGGGTACCCGAAACACACACAGAGACGAACATTACACACAGACCGGAAACAAACATCGATATTCATCATATCAATATTCGCCCCGCCCAGGAATCGAACCCAGGTGCTGCCAGAGCCACGGAGCAGCAGTCAAATTAAGTTTAAGTTGAAATATAGTTAACTACAATTAAGTGAAATATATTTGTTAACTTTATACCAGCCTTCTAAAACTGAATACATAAAGCTGGCTAATTCACGAGCGATCCATCGATCCATTTGGCACGGTTTCGATCCAAAATTCGTCCGTGAATGCGAAAACACTGTCGGTCCAAATGGGTTGGCAAATTCTATTGTGCCAAGAATTCTAATCGAGCGTAATGGCGCTGTGCGCACGGACAAAGGTGTCGTGCGTGACCGCTCGTGAATGCTTAGATTTATTTTTATTTATCAAAGTTATTTTGTGTGACCTTGTAGCTTAACAGTAGTTTATATTAAAAAATAATACATATAAACAGTAGTTTATATTAAAAAATAATACATTTTAACAATAATAAAACATTAGGAAATTATTAGTAAGTAGGTATTTATTTCACTCTAAAACTTAATAGTTGCCTATATATTTTTTAATTAAAATCTTTATTTATAACACACTGCCTAAATATTAATTTGACTGTCTTTAATGTGTGTGTTCCCCTCTTATGCATATGATTTTATTTTCGAAGGTAGTAATGTAAACTTTGCAATTTCTTGACCGTTGCCGTGTGCAACACCAAATTTTTTTAGGAGTATCTCTGTATTTCACGCGTGTGTTGAACCGATGATTTCCATAGAGCAACGCTAGGCCTCCTTGCTTTGTTTTGATTATATGAGCTTAAAAAAATATGCCATTTTCAATTAAAATTAATAAAATACTATAAAACAAAAAATAAATATATTAATCACCTACAGTGGTTAGGCGATTAACAATTTCCTTTTTTTTTTATTCATTCAGTTACGTTTTACAGGTCAAGAAGTTTCATTTTAGGGTCTTTCTTAACGGGCCTCTTATTTTGTGACGACTGTAAGCGGTGATAAAGTAATATTTTAGTTGATAGCTTCATAAACTGTTTCTGTTTAGGTATCCCAGCATCTTAAAGGCTTTTTTAAATACAGAGTCAATATTTTTATGAAATTGCAGCTTACTCCCAAGTCACGCACTTCTTGAACATGAGCCATAATAGTATAATTAATAATTATTGGCCTTAATATCATATTTATTGTCTTCTTAAGGCGGTATAATACCGGAGAGCGCTTCGCAAGAAAAATATAAAAAATTCTTCCGCTCTATTTATTTATCAATAAATAAAAAAAAAGTTATTAACAAGGATATTTTCTAGGGCCCTTGTAAGTTAATTTAGCGTTTAGACTGATTTGACTTGATAAAAGAAAACGAAACATAGCATAACTTTAAACGAAGCCTGCATTGCACTGTATGAAGAAAAAAATGATACGTAGGCTATCTTTATAATAATTTCTTTTTTACAAAAAGAGACCCGCCTTCAACAAACTGACACATACATAAACTTAGAACTTCCTCTTTTTCAAAGTAGGTTAAAATAGGTGCTCAAACCTTCTCCTGAATGTAACGAATACATTTCTGAAAACCGCATCAAAATCAGTTCAGCCAAACGCGAGATAATCGCGGACAAACATACATGCATACATACATACATACAGGTCAAACTGATAACCTCCTTTTTTGAAGTCGGTTAAAAATTAAATTAAATTTATGAATACTGAACCAGAAAAAACAAAAAAAATACCACTTTTGCGCATTTTGATGCCATTCTGCGCCGCCGCCCGCGCCCGCGTCCCCTCCAGAACCCCCCCTTAATGTGTGTGTTCCCCTCTTTTGGATATGATGCTATTTTCATAGGTAGTAATGTAAACTCTGCAATTTCTTGACTTTTTCCGTGTACAACACCAATTTTTTTTCTTAGTATCTCTGTATTTCATGCATGTGTTGAACCGATGTTTACCATAGAGCAGCGCTAGGCCTCCTTGCCTTGTCGTGATTATATGAGCTAAAAAATATGCAATTTTTAATTTTAAATACAAACATCTTTAAAGGTGATTATTGTGTATCTTTGAGGAACAAAGGCTCAAACAACATCCTAAATCATTCATTATTCTTGCTAGTTCAAATATCAAATAAATCAGATCAAATAATTTATATCACCTTACCACACCTACTTAAAACTGAATACATTATTATTATTTATCAAACTTATAATGGCGTCACAGTAGCTTTATTATTTAAAAGAAACTATTATAATTATTTTCACAAAAATTAAAAAATCAGGAAATTATATTTCTCTCTAAAACATAATACACACATACCTATATATTTTTTATAAATAAAATAGCAGGGGGAGATATCCTTTGACTTAATATCATTGTATATTCTTCTTAATGTGTGTGTTCCCCTTTTTTGCATATGATACTATTTTCAAAGGTAGTAATGTAAACTTTGCAATTTCTCGACATTCTCCGAGTACACTTCCAAATTTTTTTCTTATGGTCTAAGTATTTTTTTTGGGTGTTGAACCGATGTTTTCCATAGAGCAACGCTAGGCCTCCTTGCTTTGTTGTGATTATATGAGCTAAAAAATATGCCATTTTCAATTACAAATAATAACAAAATCTCTAAAGGTAGTAGATGTGTATTTTTGGAGCACAAAGTACTAACTACATCCTTCATAATATTTGTGCTAGTTCATTATCAGTACAAACAAACTTTGTATATAGATTTAAAAGATAAGTGTTGTATAGTTTGTAAAATTTATACCACACCACCTTACTTAAAATAAATACATTTTAGTTATTTATAAAAATTATAATGGCGTCTCGTTTTTATATTAATTAAGATACTATTTTAATTACTAGCACAATTTTTTTTATCAAGTAATTAAAAGTATTCCTCTCTAAAACATAATCAGTTTACCTATTATTTAAATAATTATTTTTATATATAACAGGTGGAGATATCCTTTGCATAAATATAATTATTTTATTGTCTTCTTAATGTGTGTGTTCCCCCCTTTTAGATACGATGCTATTTTTAAAGGTAGTAATGTAAACTTTGCAATTTCTTGACCTTTTCCGAGTACACCACCAAATTTTTTTCAGAGTATCTCTGTATTTCATGTGTGTGTTGAAACGATTATTTCCATATAGCAGCGCTAGGCCTCCTAGCCTTGTTGTGATTATATGAGCTAAAAAAATATACAATTTTCAATTATAGATAGGATTGCATATGTCCAGGAATACATCTACCTCGGCCAATTAGTCTCTTTCCAGGCACGACAAGACAAGGAAGTCGAAAGACATTATTTTAAAACGAAAGCTCAAGGACATTATTTTTTCAACAGAAATAAAAAGTCAGGAAATAAGTATTTTTCTCTGAAACTTTTTTTTTTATTAAGTATAACAGAGGTAGAATCTTTTGCCTAATATGAATTAGAACAGAATAGGATAAACTTTATATTATAGTATTCTTAATGTGTGTTCCCCTTTTTTAGATATGATGCTATTTTCAACGGTAGTAATGTAAGCTTTGCATTTTCTTGACCATTGCCGTGTACACCGCCAAATTTTTTTCGGTTGTTCTCTGTATATCTTTTTTGTGTTGAACCGATATCTTCCATCGAGCAACGCTAAGCCTCCTTTGTCTGTTGTGATTATGCGAGCTATAACAATATGCCATTTTCAATTAACAAATAATACTAAAAGTAATTGTATGTTTTCTAGGCATAAAGGCTAACACTCCATCTTACATCCTTCATTCAAAAAAATATGCCAGAAAAATCTCAATTTATCAGCGTAAACAAACTATATTAGGTAGTTGTTAACCATTGTGTGTAAAAAAAATAAAAAAAAATGAAAATAAAATTAAATGTGGTCATTTAATAGTTTATATTATGTTTGTAAGTTAAGGTCATAATAAATGTGTTTTTTTTAGTATTATGTATTTTATCCACGGTAAAAATCTTATAGATCATCAATATATTTTAAGGCGATGGCCTCACATTAGTTATATTTAAAAAAAAACATCATTAATATTATTTTATTATACAAAAACTAAGCGAAACTAGGAAATTAAATAGTTGTCTAAAACGAAAGTAAACATTTTAATTATATACTTTATAATTAACATTGGTGGGAGAATATTTTGCCTAAATAGCGTATCTATAGTCTTCCTAATGTGTGTGTTCCCCTTTTTTGGATATGATGTTATCGTCAAAGGTAGTTATAACAACTTTGCAATTTCTTGACTGTTTCCGCGTACACTGCCAAATTTTTTTCTTATTGTCTAAGTATTTGCTGTGTGTGTTGAACCGATATCTTCCATCGAGCAAAGCTAGACCACCTTTCTTTGTTATGATTATGCGAGCTAAAAATATGCCATTTTTAATAATTTAAAATATATGCTATTTTTAATTAAAGTATATAATATATGCCATTTTTTATAATACAGATTAGTAAATTGTGTTTTTAGGGCACAAACTCCATCCTACATAGGGTTACCATATCTCCGGATTCGTCCGGAGATTACCGGATTTTTTCGATTTTTCTCAGGGTTCAAGCCGGACTATTCAAATCTCAAGATTTTAAATAAAACACAGGATAATAATTATTCTTTTAATATTTACTAGTGGGCCAGCTTCGCCAGCGCATTTTGCCTTGAAACATCTTATTTCCCGATTTTCCCGTGGTAATTTCGGGATAAAAAGTAGCCTTTGTCCTTTCTCAGGCTCTAGACAATTCCTTTTCCAAATTTTATTCAAATCGGTTCAGTAGTTTTCTCGTGAAAGCAAGACAGACAGACAGACAGAGTTTCTTTCACATTTATAATATTAATAATAATAAAAAGTATAGTATGGAAGTATGGATTAAAGTAAAAAAAAAGTAAAACCAATTTTTCGAGAGAAAATTCCCTAACTGTATAAAGTTCTCAGGATTTTTCTCAGGTTTTTTTAATTTTTTCATCTGGTATTAAATCCTACATACACCTGTGCTAGGTACAGTGGCGGACACGTTCGGCGTAACACTTCCGGTTTTTCTGTATTGCAAAATAGCTCTTGTTTTTTGGTAATACAGTCTAGGGCTGACGAAACCATAGACAAATCTGTTACGGCCTCCTAGTCCGCCACTGTACAATTATTAACAGCACAAACAAGCTTTGCATAAAAATAGTAGAGTGAAGTATAGGTACCTCTCGTTTGTACATTATATAGCATCATTTTTAAGAGCCAGTTTACAGCGATGCTAGCGCCATACGCGAAAAAAATTAATATCTTCTAAACTAAGGCAAATATCAAATATGTGGCACTGTATTTTTTGAGCACAGCAAAGTAGTCCTGAGTAAAAAGAACAAAAAAAAACATAGATTGTTGACAAAAGTGGCCACTTTTAGCAACACTTTGTAGATTTCTTTGGTCTTTAACCTAAAAGCTATACAGAAGTGCCCTAAAAATACTAGTCTACATTATCTAGTGTCATACAGTGCCACATTTTCGATATTTGCCTTAGTTTAGAAGATATTATTTTTTTTCGCGATGGCGCTAGCATCGCTGTAAACTGGCTCTTAAAACTGTATATAATACGTAGAATAGAATAGAAACACTTTATTGCATACAAAGTAAGACACAAAATGTACAATTGAAATTAAGAGTTGACGTTATCGCTAAAAGCGATTTCTTCCAGGCAACCCACTATAATAGAAAATAAAAATAAAAATTGTAATTTGTTAGTTTATGTAGGTATTGGAAGTTGAGGCCATACATAATGACGAATGTAAGTATGCAGGAACCTTATTTCATAAGTAATAATTATGTTCACAAATAATAACTTAAAGTAAAAAAACTCATTTAAAATCAAGCTTTTATTTCAATGAGCTAAAAGGAATTCATTTTAAAATTTAGGTATCTATACCAAAAATAAAGAGGAAATATTTTATTGTTTATGCGTTAAGAAATTTTTACCAAATATACCGACAAATACAAAAATAACATTACAATAAATGAACACTAACTAACACCCACACATTATACCCTAGCAAAACAAAAAATAACATTAAACAAAAGGGACACAGTAAAGACATAATAAAATAAAGTAACTAACTTAAGATAGCCATATATGCCTATGGTCGGTCATTGTCATTCGGGCCCTGCGCGCCGTCACCGACGCGCGTCATCAGTCGGTAAAATGATAAATCGGTTTCATTCATTTCATCAATTCAGCCAACAACCTCAGCTGAGACAACTGAAGTCTTATAACTTTTTAAAGAAAAGTTTTAAAGAAATTTATTTTATTCCTTTTCTCCATTGTAATGAAAGCTTGATTTTAAATAGGTTTTTTACTTTAATTAATTTTTTACTTTTTAGTTAGTTACCTATCTGTAAAAATGATATCAATGTGAGTGATTTCCTTTTTTATACACGATTTCGTCATTTATCGTAGACAGAGTCACATTGCAGCCTTTCTTTCGTTGCGAGCAACACCAGCGCCTTCTTATTTTGTCTTTATAGTTATATACTGCTTGGCAGTTGAATTTGTACTTGCCATATTTCATCAGATCTCCGCCACGGATAGATTTGCAAAAAAATACTGAAGGATAATAGAAAACAAAAGTTAAATTAATAAAATCTATAGATCGTATTTTAATAATGGTGTTATAGGACCAATATACAGGAATATATAAAAAAAACATCAATAATTTTTTTAAGATTTGGCAATTAAATTAATGTCGCGAGACGTTTTTTTTTATACATTTTGACATACCCAACCTGAATTATCTCAAAAACCGTAAAATTTTACTGGTGCTGTTTTATGATTTCTGATAGGGCATGATCCTATCCATCGCCTTAGGACCACTAATAATAAAAATAATAAACGGAAAACCGTGTATATTAAACAAGTTAACCAATAATAAAACATGCTTTGTATAAAAATAAAGTTTTTATTGCAAAACTAAGGCACTTTTTTTTTAATTTTTATGTGAAATAAATTAATTCATTACTTAATGAATTATTTTAAGCATTTATGTTCTACACAGAAGTTTTATCTTATCAAAATGCAAAATAATACTATAGAAGATTACTTTTTAGGGGCTATGTTTTATACATAAAAAAATAAATCGTGATCTGTTTGTCTCGCTATACTCGAGAACACCTAGACCGATTTGGCTGATTTTGGTTTTGAAATGTTTGAAGTAGAAGGAAGGTTAAATGGAGAGATATTACTATATCTTTGTTACTACAAAATTTAAAAGTTAGAAAATAAAAACAATATTACATTTAAAGCCAAAGTCGCGGGGTCAGATAGTTTCAGATAAAAAAATCAATGTGAGTGATTTCCCTTTTCACTCACGATTTTGTTATCTACCGTGGTCAGGGACACATTGCAGCCTTTCTTTCTTTGCGAGCAATACCAGATCTTTTTCCATTTGTCTTTATAAACTACAGGGCAGTTGAATGAGTACTTGCCGTAATTAATCAGTTCTCCGCCACGAATTGATTTGGAAAAAAATACTGAAAGAATAATAAAAAAACATAAGATCAATTTATGAATTTATATCACAAAAGGTTGGCCGTATACTGGAAAACAGGCCAGACAGATTCTGATGCTGATAGTCAGTCCCGTTTTGCAGCAATAAAAACATGCCATTTAATAATTCTAAATACCCTGTTATCAATATACCGGGTGTTTCTGACAAGGCGGTAATAAATCAAACGAGGGCTTCTGCTCACCATAACTAACAACTTGCCCAAAGCAACATGGGTCGAAATCCCAAAAAAAATATCAGCTGTTTCATACATTGGTTCGATCAGCTGACGGGGTCAATGTACTGGACGGCTGGTTTTTGTTTTGAGATTTCGTCCCATGTTGCTTTGGGAAAGTTGTTAGGTATGGTGAGCTGAATCACTCCTTTGATTTATTACCGCCTTGTCAGAAACACCCTGTATATAAAACTCTTCCGTTACTGACTGACTGACTGACTGACAGACAACGCAGAGCCGAAACTACTGGGCGTAGCGGGCTGAAATTTTGCATGTAGGTTCTTTAGGGAGTGTAGGTGAGCACTAAGAAAGGATTTCCCGAAATTCCCATGGGAACGGGAATAAAATTGATTTTTGTGTTTATGATAAATCTGCGTGGGTGAAACCGCGGGGCAGCCTCTAGTTCGAGTTAATTATCAATTCTTATCCTGTTCAACTTCTAAGTTAAAGAGCATGTAAGTTAATTGACGTATGTGGGTTAGATTTTTTTTTTAATTAAAAAAAATCATAGTTAATAGCCATGCTTTATAATATTTTTGATAAATGGAAACTGAATTAAAAAATCATAATAAAGTAACAACGCTTATAAAATTGGTTTTATATAATGGAATCGCCCAAATAAAAACTAAAACTATTAGACGTGGCATCATTTTATTCCCGGGTTGTTTTTAAGCTATGTTAAGACATGACATAGCCAATTGCATTGCAAGTGTTGAGGACAATAGACACAAATTCCTATCTAATAAGAGTGTACTGCGTTATTTAAATACACAATTTATGTATCTTACTTAAGATTTACATATTTCCGAGCATTCTGATAGTTGTAGGCCGCGAGGGGCATGACTGTTTGGTCATCGAAAGAGGTCGGTACCATACTGTCATAGGTACATATCATACATTATCCAGACGCCTACGACTGACGCGATGATCAGAAGTAAGCCGCACGACCACCGCCAACGAAAGTTTGTTTAGCTTAGCCCGCATAGTTGAGCCAGTTTTTGTTTTACGTAGCTTAGCTGACATAGTATTCGGTGCACACCCATTTATAAAAAACTGGCTCAACTATGCGAGCTAACTAAATCACCTTTAGTTTTGTTGGCGGTGGACGTTCGGCTTTAAACCTTAAATAATGCGCAAAATGTTTTTTTATTGAACTTACTAAAGCCATATGCCGCATAATTTTGAACGTTTAAGCTCCCCTCTCATTAAGAGACGCACCAGAAACTCTGGTCTCGGAGACTAGTTGGTGCGGATCCAACTAGTTTGAAGTAACCCTACCTACGCTTGTGAGGTCTACTTCTCTATTTACTTTGTAATATAAATAACAGATATCCAGACAAATTTGACATAGTCAAATCCGAGGCCTGGCTTGGCTTCTTTGGTTAAGTTTTAGGTAAAAACGAGTTATCAAGTCTTATTTGATCTGCAGCAACTAGTCTCAGGGACCCGAGATTCCTGTGCGTCTCGTAATGAGAGAAGGACCTAAATCTTAACCATCGAGACCTGGAAACAGTTATGGCTGATGACCGTGTTCGCCTCGTGTTAATGTATTTGTGGTTTGTGTTGTAACGGTGTCCGCCATGGTACATAACTAGGCCACCTTTGGATGTTTCGAACAATTGACACTCTTCCGACATTACTGCAATTATTAGGGAACGGTTCAGCAGGTTTTTTGCATTTAACCATACCTTTCTTTTAGTATATAAACAGGAATTAATATGTTTTGAAAAAAAAAAAAAAGTATGAGCTATACGAAAATAAGAAAAAGTGTATTTCAATTAAATTATCAAAATCATATTATTAATTAATAAACCTTTAGGAATAAACACACAAAAAAATTATGCTCTATTTAACAAAACAGAATCATGATACAGTATTCCACTCAACTCACCCAATACAAGGAGTGATTCAGTTTCAGCAGATACTGATTTTGTACATGTATTTGTTAAAAGGCCAAAAATCAAGATTACTAAACAATCAACATTCCCAATTTATTATGGGTCGAAAACCCTACCTACATTACCCCGTCAGCTAGGGTAAACCAATGTCAGCTGTTTATTTTTCGAGGCTTTGACCCATGTTACGGAAAAATGCTATGAGAACTTATATATCACTCCATTAACACCCGCCATGTCTTGTTTTATTATTCTTACGAAATTGGTTCCAATAAACTCGCTCCAATTCAGCTCTGCTTCAAGCAGGCTTCTCTCTCAATCGCTTTGTCTTCACCTGCGCTTTCAATTGCACTTTTATGTTCATCTCGTTGCAATAACCAACCAGCCTACGTAGCATGACGGACCATTTGTGGAGTCGTTCTGTCACTTTTGATCGCTTTTGACATTTAAATGCGGAAAAATGTATGGAGACGATCGACAAAAGTGACAGATAGATACGACAAAGTCGACCAATTTTCGTCATGTTACCACTGGAACGGTGCGTTAGCGGCATGCGTTGTGGTTGAACTAGTATTATTAGCGTAGCGCTGTATGGTTGCTCTGGTATTAAGCGTAAGAAGAAGTAATTTCAGGAAAGCGCATTGGTGAAGACGAAAACTACTGGTGAAAGTGCTCTCCTTTAATTGAAATAATTTTCTCATCATAAGTCGTAATGGTTGCGGTGCAGCGAGCAGACGTTTTTCGGGAACAGATCCAGACTTTCTTTTGTTTATTCCAGTAGCTACCGTGCGTGTTGTAGCGGTTGCCTCCGAAAATCATGAAGAGACCACCTTTCCTTGTTCTACCGAATTCGTATCTCGATCCTGTATGGAAAGTTGAGGCCAGCTGTTTAGTTATAATAAGTTTCTCTTAATTGTTATTGCTTTATACTAAGCACAAAATAAAATCAGAGAATTATACGAAATATATATTTAATTAGTAGTGAAAGTGCTCTCCTTTAACGGAAATAATTTTCTCATCAAGAGTAGTAATGGCTGCCGTGCAGTGAGTAGACGTCTTTCGAGAACAAATCCAGACTTTCTTTGGTTGAGTCCAGTATCTAGCGTGCGTGTTGTAGCGGCGACCATTGAATATCATGAAGAGACCACCTTTCCTTGTTTTACCAAATTCGTATTTCGATCCTGTATGGAAAGTTAAGACCAGCTATTGATAGGTATTTAGTGTAAGTATGTAATTTTTTTTCGAAGCATATATTAAATAAAATTAATAAATGTTAACAATTTTTTTTTATTTGATCAATTAAATCTGTAACTTAATTTAACTTGAATAATATAATAAAAATATTTATAGCTTAGCTATGGATATATAACTGAAAACAAGTCAAAACACAAGTTACTTAATAAATGTACCTATAATATTATGTAATATTGTCTCAATGTTTGATTGATTTACCGTAAATATCGTTTACTAGGTATTGACATGAACTTCTGCACTCAATATTTAACAATATATATTTATATAACCTGCGCACATAAAGAAACGAACTCAAAATGGCGGCCGTTGTATAGGCTGTCTCTTTTCTTAACTCTTCCCTTCATAATCAATACATGGTATACAATAAAGTCGCTTTCCGCGTCTGTCACTATGTATGCTTAAATCTTTAAAACTATGCAGCGTATTTTATTAAGGCTTTTTTAAATAAATAGAGTGATTCAAGAGAAAGTCATATAGTAATAGGTAAGCCGGTACGAAGTTCGCCGGGTCGACTAGTATACTAATAAATGCGATGCGCATGCGTTTGGCTGCCATTTTCAAATCGTTTCTTTATCTGTGCGGCTTATACTTTTCTATTCCGAATCTGCATGAATAAGTCAAAAAAAACTGGATCGCTTAATGAAATTATGTAACATGTTTATATCACGTATAACATATACGCGCATGATGTATTGAATGTGTGTTTATTAATTTTATTGACTATTTTTTATTAAATTTTACAATAACAAAAATTGTACACATAATGTATAATGACACAATGTGATTTTTTATTTGTAAGGCGACTTAAAGTACGTCGGGTCAGATAGTGAAGATAGTATTATTATCGTCCAACCATTGATTTACTTTTCGCAGATGTGTAATAATAATAAAATTACGTTTTTATTTGAAAGGAATAACGAAAAAAAATACAACATTTCATGGACTGGAACACCTTAGCTTTCTACTGCTATATCGTAACGAATAGAATAAAGTAACAAAAACTAAAACTCAGTTAAAATGTTTAGACCTACTTTTTATTTTGTGAATAGTATCATAGGGCGAGTGGTTGTGCTCATTAATAATATCATATATAGCCGAGCCTTCAGTCCAAAGACCAGCTTTACATTTTACATTTGAGTATGCAAGTATGCACCGCCACCTTTCTCTGCCATCTCTCGAGTATTTCAAATTATATTTGTACGCTCTGAAGTTTAGGAGTCTCTTGCCGCGTTGTGAGTCCGTGAAGAATGGTTCTGGAAGTTGAAGAATATTTTGTTAAGTGCTTTTAGTAGGCCTAATTTAAGCCTACACAATCTGGCTAATCTTTTGTTTTTTTTTTTATTATTTTTTTATGTCTTGAAGAGGCTTGCTAACGTCTTAGCTTGGATAATTTAAGATTGAGCCCCTGTTGCCTACAATAAACATTTTGCTTAATAGTAACCAACCATGTAAAATGCATATAATTAAGCAGTTTTTTTTTTTTTAACCTCTATTTTTTATATTGAACAATCGTAATTCTGTTATTACTTTCCAAAAGATAGATATCTTTACCTAGAACTAGGAAGACAACTATCTATACCTTAGTTACTTATAATGAACTAGCGATTAATGCATTTTTTTTAGTAATTACAAATATTTCAAATTTAAAAACATGTCGGTAATTAAATACTTTTAAGATTTTTTTATAACTACTAGGGACGTCAGTCTATTTGCTTTTACAATTTGTTTTTTAACAATGCACGAAAAACTTACAAAAGTTTGTATAAGTTTCAACCCTTTTCAAGTAAACCGGGATCTCCTTCCGGACTGCACCAGAAAATTTACAAATTCTATTCTAAAGAAGTAAGAAAAAACACTCAAAAAAAAAAAACAAAATTCCAAATATTATTTTAATGTAACTTTTTAAAAGTAAATCATATTGAATAGAATCATAATTATTTTGCCGATTCCTGCAAAAGTTTTCTGGTCCTGTAAAAAGCTGAATTTATCCTCCATCGTCTTCTCATTTCTTCTCTTTCTTCATCAGTCATATTAGCAATCCGTTTTCGGTATCTGTAAAAAAAAAATCACAACCTCAACATAATGTCGAACGGTATGTAGGTAATATTTATAAAAACATATGCTTAACATTACGTCACGCCTGTCTCCCATCGGGGTAGGCAGAGACAATTGATTTCCACTTGCTACTATTCTGACATACTTCTTTTACTATTTCGCTTCTTCTACATCCATAAGCCTTATCATGCACGCCGGTTTGGTCGGTGAAAGTTCGCCTTGGGCTACCTTTTCTAACCGTGCCCTCCGCATCCGCTCTGTTTATTTCTTTCGTCAATCTCCTGTCATCCATCCGCTTTAAGTAACATAAAATAACATATCGTTTTCTATTCCTATTTGAAACTCACCCATCCCTCTCTCTAGCCAAGATTCTATTTCTCTCTAGGTACTCCGAGTATTTGACCGGATCTTGCTTAATTCGCCAGCGACGTGCCCTTTCTAAATTACTCTTATTTCGACGCTTCTCCTTTGCAGACAATTTCCTTTTACGCTTTCTACTAAAATCTGAAATAAGAAGAGAACTATGCTTATCTTTCCCAAGCTCATAGTATAGTTCCAAAAAATAATTAAACAAGAACAATACCTATTTCTTATGTTAATGTTCCTTTTTTTGTTTTAGTACTTTTTTTTAAATATTGTAGTTTATTTAATTTTATATTTAAAAAATAAGTCATTATTTTTGCTAAATCATTTTTATTAACTTTTCACAATTAACAATAGTAATAGTTAGTTTAATGCTTGCCGCTTGTCGCGTTGAGGCGGAAGGCACAGTTCAGATTGAGATTTTTTCTTCTATTACTTGAATGATCAGAATATTTATTCGTTTATAACTTTCTTTAAGAGGACAGTCTACCCCGAACGCGTCCATACAAAAAGAGAAAACGTTTTCCACTACTAATTATTTTCCAATCGCCATGAAAATTTAGTATGTTACTTTTTCCTTTTTTTTTTTAATTCTCAATAGATTCAGACAATAGGCCCCTGAAATACAAAGATTTTGTAATAAATATTGGTAGGATAAAATTGATCGGTTTACGAAACCAATGCATATTTGCAAAAAAGGGAAACGTACAAACCTAGCTTATTTAATGCTGAAGCGATGGACATCAATCATTGTGGTTTGCTAAAATTTAGTTAGTGAAAAACGTTTCCCCCGAAACGCAAATTTCATCAAAAAATTTGCTCTTTCTCTGTCGCATGTTTGCAGTTAGGGAGAGGGACTGCATGAGTTTTTCATAGTATTTTTGCGTTACTATACTGTCCTCTTATCATTTTCAAATCTCTGTACAGGGCAGCTCTCTCTCTCCATTGTCTTCTCGTTTTTTCCCTTTCTTCAGCTGTCATGTCTGCTACTACCCGTTTATATCTCCTGAAAGTAAACAAAGGTAAAAGTTTACATTTTATTAAGTAGTTTTTGTGTCTTTTATGTTTTGTTTTATAATAATTATATTATTACTAGTCGACCCGGCGAACTTCGTACCGCTTAACCTATTACTATTTTGTGCATGTACAATACTTATAAACCTTCCTCTTGAATCTATCTATAAAAAAAATCGCATCAAAATCCGTTGCGTATTTTTTAAGATTTAAGCATACATAGGGACAGACGCGGGAAGCGACTTTATTTTATATATGTATTGATTGATTGATTGATGATTGATGATTAGGGGCAGTGTTTTTTTTTGTATTGACTTTTTGCTCGAGAGGACGAAAATAATTATCGCAAATGTGGCCGCAATAGTTCCCCTGGGGACTGCAGATTGAGGTTGTGGTTAGGCTATGCCACTATACATTGAGGCGAAACATGACTTTATCGTCTTATAAATATCGACGGTCGCCGCAGTCGAGTTTTTTTTTTATGGTTTCAAAGGCAATCTTAATTTTTTATTAAGATTGCGACGTAAAATTGTAAAAATTTTAGGAAAATTTAAAGTAATAGCATACTCACTTGATCCTAGACCTCTCTTTTGCTAGGAACGCTGCGTATTTGACGGGATCCTGTTTCAATTTCCTGCGTCTTTGTCTTTCCCTATCGTTTCTCATTTGACGTTTTTCCATTAGAGATAGCTTCCTTCTACGCTTTCTACGAAATCCTGGAATATGAAATGGTAATGTTAAAAATAGACGTTTTGAAAATGCATTGTGCTAACTCGTTAAAAACGTAGCATTATGTATTTTTTGATATTAAATATTTTTTTTTATGATTTATCAAAAGTAGACTCCGATTTTACTTATTTACAAAATGACAAACGGTCTTTTAATCATTGGCGATGTGTTTGTATGTGATTCTGTTTCGGATATGACTGATTATGTGGTTATACTTAGCTGGGGGCTCTGAGTGTTATGCGTTATTGATATTAATAGAAAGATAGACACTTTATTAATCTTTTTAGACTTTTTATTTATGACTGCAACAACAGTAATGTGGTAATATTATAAAGAATCTAGCTTCACTTCTGTAATTATTATTTTCTTAAGATTTTTTAATATTTTTTTTCTGTCGTGATATGCTCTGGAATTTTTTCTATTCTTTTTTCTTCGCTCTTTCAGTTCTTTAGGTGTCAGTTGCGAGGAAAGTTTAATAAGGCCGAGTTCCTTCCTCTTCAAATATCTCTGTCTCTCTTTTTCTTTTACAATTTCTCTCATTAGTGGGTCTTCTTTGAGCTTCTTCCTTTTTGCTGCGGCATACTCTCTTCTTTTATCCCTTATTTCTGCTCGAGAATACTTTCTTTTTTGTCGACGATTTACTGTAATGCAGATCCCTACTTTATACTTATGTCATATTAAATATTAGGATAGCATTTTTAAATTTAAAAAGTAAAAACAAGTAAGTATATTGAATAAATTAAATACAAAACAAACACTTTTCTTAAAATTTATTCTAAATTCAAGTATCGTCATACATTTTTTCTTCTTCTAAAAATTGTAGTAAGTTACAAAAAAAAAACCTTGTCATATCAAAGATTCGTTATCGAAAGTTATTTTTTAAATTATAACTTTGACAGCAGTAAGTTTATCACTGTTTGCGAAAATTGTTCAAAAAGGTGTTCCAAGGTTGCAATAGTGAGCAGCCCGGTTTGTTTTTACAGCTACGGCTGTCTTACCTCATCGAGATTTTCTAAAAATCCTATATTTAGCTGGATCTCTCGAAGAAAGCGGTTTGAGGGATAAGGAACATTACACAATTTAGAGCGGTACGGTAGTACGGTATGATTCCAGCTATGAATATTCCTAATCTATCCCAATCATATTATAACTATTTATTAGTATTATAAGGAATCTTGCTTTACTTCTGTAATTATTATTTGCTTAAGATTTTCCATTACTTTTTTTCTTGCATAATGTGCTTTTGAATTTCTTCTATTCTTCGTTCTTTGCTCTCTTAGTTCTTTTGGTGTCATTTGAGCTACTAATTTTATTATGCCTTTTGCTTTTTTCTCTTCATATTTTCTTCTGCATCTGTCTTGCAAAGCCGCTAATCTGACTGGATCACTTTTAATCTTCAAAAGGCGTCTTTTCTCAGCCTCTCGTTTTCTTAGAAGCTTTTCTTCTCGGGTCAATTTTTTTCTGCGTTTACCTAAAAGTAGAGGTACGTATACCATGTATTATTTACAGTTTTTTTTTGTGTATTTTGTATAAAAATAAATACACCGTGCTATTTGTTTAAATGGTACCTATTTTATCCATAGGTTGCTTGAAATAAATCGCTCTAAGCGAAAGTCCGCCCATTGTTTATATTTAAGAGCCAGTTTACAGCGATGCTAGCGCCATTCGTGAAAAAAAAAATCTTCTAAACTAAGGCAAATATCGAAAATGTGGCACTGTATGACACTAGATAATGTAGCCTAGTATTTTTTGAGCACAGCAAAGTAGTCCTAAGTAAAAAGAACAAAAAAAACATAGATTGTTGCCAAAAGTGGCAACTTTTATCAACACTTTGTAGCTTTCTTTGGTCTTCAACCTAAACGCTGTACAGAAGTGCCCTAAAAATACTAGACTACATTATCTAGTGTCATACAATGCCACATTTTTGATATTTGCCTTAGTTTAGAAGATATTAATTATTTTCGAGAATGGCGTTTGCATCGCTGTAAACTGGATCTTATGTGGATTGATTGCAATAAATTGTATCTATATTTTTATCTTAACGCTGAATAATAATTAAATAAAATCCTTCCAAAACGGACTGAGTGACTAACAGGACTAACAAGAAAAACACAGAACCATATTTTTATAGTATTAATAGTAACTATGTTTTAAAATAAAGTACTTAGTTGATTAATCATTCTTTATTAAGGTGGTAACTCACGGTATGGCGCGAAATTGAAATTTTTTCACGTTTTTTAATTATTTTGGCGAAAGTATTCGTCTCTAATAAAGTTTAAATGAATTCGCGTACGTAAAAACCAATCTCCCACATTGTGATATATCGTTTTTGAAAGACAGAGTTACCGATTTTGTGTATATTCAAGGAACTTGATTTTTGGCCTTTTACCCCTTAGACACAAAATCTGTAGGTCTGTCTTCCAAAAACGTTGTATTACAATGTGGAAGAAGGTTTTTTACATACGCAAATTCATTTTAACTTTATTAAAAATGAATAC
This sequence comes from Euspilapteryx auroguttella, assembly GCA_951802225.1. NCBI lineage: Eukaryota > Metazoa > Arthropoda > Insecta > Lepidoptera > Gracillariidae > Euspilapteryx > Euspilapteryx auroguttella. Next base: position 2,344,284 of record OX637649.1, on the reverse strand, counting down.
TTTCGCCAGAATAAATAAAAAACGCGAAAAATTTTGAATTTCGCGCCATACCGAGAGGGACCACCTTAAGTCTCGTACTTTCTCCTCTTTTTTTCCGTGTTTGTTTCTGAACGTTCTTTTTGAAATTAGAACTTTGACAGCAGTAAGGTTTTAGTTTGCGAAAATGGATTGTTTTTACAAGGTTTCATTGCAATAGCGATCAGCCCGGTTTATTTGCTATCAAGTGCAGTTGTGGACTCTGAAATTCTCTGAAAATTCTGTTTCTAGCTCGTTGTCCCGAAGAAAGCGTTTTAAGGGGAAATGAAGTTCATTTTCTTCATTTAATGAACATATTACTCAATTTCAATTGGTTATACTGTTTGATTCCAGTTAAAATATTCCATAACTATCCTACTAATATTAAAACTATTTAAAAGTATTATAAGGAATCTTGCTTTACTTCATTAATTATTATTTGCTTAAGATTTTTCATTAATTTTTTTCTTGCATAATGTGCGTTTGAATTTCTTCTATTCTTCCTTCTTTGCTCTTTTTGTTCTTTTGGTGTCATTTGAGATACTAATTTGATTATGCCTTTTGCTTTTTTTTCTTCATATTTCTGTCTAAATCTTTCTTGCATAGCAGCGTATCTGACTGGATCATTTTTAATCTTCAAAAAGCGTCTTTTCTCAGCCTCCCGTTTTCTCAACAGCTTTTCTTCTCGGGTCAATTTTTTTCTGCGTTTTCCTAAAAGCAGAGGTATACCGTGTATTATTTATTTATAATTTAATAGAAGGAAATATGTTTATATTGTATTGACCATAAATACACCAAACTTATACAAAGTGCTATTTGTTTAAAAGTTAATGGTAACATAACTGTAGGATGCTTGAAAGAAATCGCTGCGATAAGGTCGCTTAATTCAATCAAACTATTAATTTATGACAATTTTGTTGATTGATTGCAACAAATATGTATGGTTCTATATAACCTCGTTGCGTTACGGTCTGAGTGACTAACTGAACGAATAAAACCAATACAGAACTATATTTTCATAGTAAACGACATTTATTGTTGTGACTTCAATCATATTTTCTATAAATATATCTATACCAATATTATAGAGAGGAAAGATTTGTTTGTTTCTTTGTTTGTAACGAATAGGCTCCGGAAATAATGAACCGATTTCAAAAAATCTTTCACTGGTAGGAAGCTACACTAACCCCGAGTGTCAAAGGCTATATTAGATTTTCAAAAAAATTAGGGATCCTTACCTAAACTCAAATAATGTAACCCAAGATGCAATATTTTTTTCCGTTGTTTACATATTTTGACAGGTGGTTTGTTGTTGTTGTTGTTGTTTGTTTTTTTATTCGGCCATTCTGAGCAGTTTAAAGAACATAGTCTATAGAGCCAAGTCTTTTGTAGTATGTTATATTCTATGGCGTAACGAAGTAAGCCGGGACAGCTCGTGTTAAAATAAAGTAGTTGATTTAACATCCTCAATCTTTATTTTCATAGCCCTCATACTATCTCCTCTTGTTTCTCGTGTATGTTTGCGCTCTTTCGGTGTCATATCAGAAATTAGGACCTTTTCTTTCTTTTTCCAATACCTAAGTCTTTCTTTTTCCTTGAGTTCTTTATACTTAATAGGATCACTTTTTATCATTAGCTTTCGTATTTTCTCGCACTCTCTCTTTTTCGCAAGAAATTCTTCTCGGGTCTGTTTTCTTTTTTTCTTCGCTGAACGGGAAAGCAATTTGTTTATGATTAGCTTTTTTAAAAAAATATTTTGGTGTAATAGACGGCTAATCCGCAACTTTTACTTTTTCGTAAAATTAACTACAGAGTTAGGTTATTGATAAGTGCTTTACTTTGAATTTGGCATCTTATGGGGATCCTTTTAACTCCAAAAACCATGCTACCTCTCTCTTTTTTAACTATCTTTCATTTTCTTTTCTCTCTACTAAATTCATATTTTACTGCGTTTACCAATAAGCAAGAGTACTGTGAAGAGTACAAGTTGAATACGATACCGTTCCGTGTAGATAAGTAGTGATGGTGATTCTATAAAAGTCCCCTCTGAACCATGGAAAAACTATATTTTTTTATAGTAGACGACACTTACAACTGATACTTAATTTAAATTGTCTAAGTTTCAAAATATATCTGTTGATTTAACATCCTTTATAACGATTTTCTTAAGTCTTGTACTTCTTGTTTTTTTCCGTGCCTGTTTGCGCTCTTTCGGTGTCATCTCGGAAAATAATTTAATGAGTCCCTCTTCTCTCTTTTTCCAATACCTAAGTCTGTCTCTTTGCTTGTGTTTCTCATATTTGATGGGATCTTTTTTTATCCTTTGCTTGCGTAATGCCTCATTTTCTCTCTTTCTTTCAAGAACTTCTTCTCGGGTTAGTTTTCTTCTTTTTCTACGGTGAACTGAAAACAAATTTGTATGTACATAGGTATGACCTATTTTAAAACATATTGGAGAGTAAGAATTTATAAAATGCAGACATGTATGCCGTAAATTGTTTATTTGTACTTTTTCTGCTAAAGAAAATTCTATAAAAATAATCTAACAATAATAATAAGAAAAAAATAATCATTATTTCATTATGTTTTTATATAAAAAAAGAAATATATTTAAATAAAACCAACCAAATTTCTAAAGACTATAGAATAGTAAAATAAAGATAAAGCGATTCGATTTGCTTCCGCCACATTCAGTCGATCTTCTGTATCACTTAGCCATTCAAATAAAATAAAAGTAAATTATTAACATTTGATTTTATGTTATTATAATGAACACAAATAAGTAATCGCTTCGACACAAGAAAAAAAAACTAAAGCGGTAACGAAATCTTTTGAAGATATATATGTCGTAGTAAGATTTGATAATTAGGTTTTTTGCAAAAAAAACTAGGGATTTTGCGAAAACCCGGATAATTTGATTGAAGATTACTTTTTTTTTTCAATGATCCTGACATAAAGCAGTTTTTTTTGCAAAAAACCTAGTATAATTGAAAACTTTGAAACCTTCATTAACTCTGATTGGCTAGATTATTGCTTGCTGGTAAACTCTTATTCTGACTGGTTCTCTGTAGCGTCAAAAGATATTTTAACGAACCAATCAGAATAAGAGTTTACCAGCAAGCAATCAGAGTTAAGAAAGGTTTCAAAGTTTTCAATTATACTAGGTTTTTTGCAAAAAAAACTGCTTTATGTCAGGATGCTTGAAAAAAAAGGAATACTTATATCAAATTATCCGGGTTTTCGCAAAATCCCTAGTTATCAAATCTTACAACGACATATACATAATATCGTCAGTAACCAGTAACGATTTATAAAAAAATAGACCTCCTAAATATCAAACTATTCTGAAGTTAAATTGAAGGTTTAAAAATTTCGAGTTTTAATAAACTTAGCATAAGCCTGGTACGCTGTAACGGTTGTGGGTCCGTGCTTCCTCCTCAAGTGCCCCAGGAAATTGGAGGTGATCTTCCCCTGGCTCCTAATCCTGACCACTTGGGGCAAGCACAGCTGGCATATGGCTGTAGTTATAACTTCTGAAGAGTTCTGCTCATCATATTTGTAGAACTTGCCGTCTAGCATTGGGGAGAACTTGTAAGTTTTACTGTTCAATTCTGAAATAATTAAGCGATATTGTATCCTGATCATAAGTTAACTTCTAGTTGCAAATAGAAGACAGGGCAAACTTATGTACTGTTTGAGTTCTTGTATTAAACCCAAACGGAATTGTAACTAAAATGTATGTGCCACTGTTTAAATTTAATTTAAAATATAATAATAATAAAATTTGATTATAGCTCCAACGATTTCTAGAATCTTTTTATCAGTTCAACTAAAAAATATGGCAAAAATAATAATACAATACATCCAAGCTTTCTTAAATATATCGTGTATCGAAATACTTTTTATTTTCTGTAAATCTTAACGTATATTATACATTACCTGATATTTACAATTAAATAAAAAAAAAAGCTAATTTTTTTATCAACTCTTGAAGAATCTAGTCTTTTTTCGCTTCATCTTGGCGTAGGCCTGGTATTCATTAACGGCCATGTTTCCTTTACAAATGGGACAAGAAACTAGATGTAGTTTTACGAAAACCTCTGATCATCGTATCACTAAAATCTGCCAACTTCGCCGGCCACGCGGCCGGCGAAGTTGGCAGATCGCTGACATCGTTGTTTCTGTTGAGTTTTCCTTATCGTATTCAAAGAATTTACCGTCTACTATTGTATACAAGTTAATTTCTAAAAGGTAAATGATAAAATATTATCATGAAGACTTTTGTGAAAATAATGGGAATATTTGAAGCAAATATTTATTAATTGATAGCAATTATTCCTGCTCTCATTGAAATACTAACGAAATTCCTGAATTTAAACTGTTCAGAAATTAAAAAAAAAAGAAATTTCGTTCGTAAAATTTTAAAATTGAATACGTGACGGGCAGGCAGTTAGTTGAAATATGAAAAAAAAATATTTTGAACATTTTCGAATCATTATAACTACATATATTTATAAAAATAACTTGTCTTAAAAACTATACAAAAATAAATAATGAGACGATAAAAAATAATCTCTCTCTTCAGTTTTTCTAGACAATTCCTTAATAACTGCTTTTTTTTAACTTCGAATAGGAACTTCATTAATTCATAGACTTGTTCGAATAGGTACCAGAAGTAATTGACCAATGTTTGGTTGCATTTTAATTTAATTTGTACCTTCTTATTCCTCACTTCAATAATGCTACTAATTCTTCTTGATTTACTTACTTCTTGATTTCTAAATAAAAACAAACCAAGTTCGAGAAATACATATTTTAATTAGTGCTAGACTATAGACTTCTCTGCTATAACCCAAAATAATTTTCAACTGAAATATTTCTTTTTCTGTATAATGTTGATTTGCAAGTATCAAATGTTGGTAAACCTTTTTGTATTCCTGCTTTTCTTAGAACATCTAAATGTTCATTGAAGATTTGCATAACAGGCTTATCGAGGTTGTGTATTATTTCTTCACCGCATAAATACATTTGATGGTCAATCAGCTGTTTCCTTTTGTTTTTAGGTTTGTGATTGTGAGCAGTCTCGTGAAGAACTATTCCATCTTTTAGCATAATTTTAAGTGTGCCCTTGCATTTCAGGCTCCTTTTAGAACACTTCCACAACTCAGAACTGTCTTTATTGATATGCTTGAGTAGATAGTCATATCCAGCTCTGTGAAGACTAGGTCTACTTTTTTGTGAGGTTCTAAAAACGAAGGCCGGTTGGGGACCACGCAATGAAGGCGGCATTTCGAATTCTTCTTCTTCGCTTGACTCTTCTTGTTTGTCTGGAAATAAAAACTTTACCCTGAACATTTTACCCTGTCTTAGTTCTTAACCTCTACCTATTGAAATATTTTTACAAGCTTTATTTTAAATAATGTGTGTATATGTATGGTATAAATAAGTCTCAAGCGTTAACAGCATTTTTTGAGAACATGGATCAAAAGCATATAGACCCCATGGTAAATGAAGTTACCTATTAAATAAAATACACCGAACCGACACTCCTACAGTGATTTATTTATTACATTGGAAATGAAGGAAAATTTTCGGGAGAGTCGATGGATCTATACAACTTTCATCATGTCCGACAACGACAATAATGACAGCGACAGACAGACAGAGAGAAAGTGTTAGCGAAACTGTAGATTTAATTAACTTGTAATTTAAAGGTTTGTAAGTTGAAACTACTTGATCCGATTTTTGATTATTTACATTTGACATATATATATGTATTTGTATTTCTGTAGAGCACTATTTTGGCATCGGTTACGAAAAAACATGGTATTGAAAGTAAAATTTAAAATTGTAAAACCAGGAGATATAAGTGAGTAAATATGAAATAACATTTTTTTTTTTTTTGGAAAAAAACAGACAAATTTTAAAAATTTACCTTAGTCTTTAATATTATACGCAATCTACATTGAAAAAGTAGATTGCGTATAATATTAGTTGCTCTTAGTTTTTTCAGACAGTAACCAACTACCAAATGCAGTTTTTTCTGCTTAATTTATTGAAATTTAAATATGGCGAGGTTTTGGTCGTTTTCGTGATCGCGTAGATTTCTTTTTTATTGAAATACCATAATAAAACAAAAAAGTTCGGTTGCGTTGGAATGTATTTTTCTATATTTTCATTCCACAATTCAGCCTTATTATTAGTTCATCATTTTAACAGTTCATCATTATGTCGAGTATTAACAGTGTGCTAGACTCAAGCCTTCTTAACCGAAATAATTTTCAACTGAAATATTTCTTTTTTTGTATAAAGTTGATTTGCAAGTTTCAAAATTTGGTAAACCTTCTTTAATTCCGGCTTCTCTCAAAACATCTAAATGTTCATTGAAGATTTGCGGGACAGGCTTATCGAGGTTGTGTATTATTTCTTCACCGCATAAATACATTTGATGGTCAATCAGCTGTTTCCTTTTGTTTTTAGGTCTGTGATTGTGAGCAGTCTCGTGAAGAATCGTCCCATCTTTTGGCTTAATTTTGATTCTGCCATTGCATTTCAGCTTCCTTTCAGAACACTTCCACCACTCAGTACTGTCCATATTGGATTTGTGGAGGAGATAGTCATATCCACTTCTGTGAAGACTAGGTTTACTTCTTTGTGAAGTTCTGAATACAAAGGCAGGTTGTGGACCACGTAATGAAGGCGGCATTTCGAGTTTTTCGTCTTCGCTTGATTCTTCTCCTTCGCCTGAAATTAAAAACGATATAAAACTACGCTGGTTTTTAAAGCGAGGGCTGGTTATGGTGACGTTTTCGGCTCTTCTTCCCGCCTGAAAAAAAATAATAGAAAATGCAGCCCTATTTTCTTTGTGAGCTCATAACAGGAGCGTTTACCATCCTAATGTAACAAAAACCTTGTATGGTGCGAATAGCAATTTGAAAAATAGTATTACCTGTTTTATCCCGCAGTCCCAAGCTTCAGGAGCGAAACGAAAGGAAACGACGAAAGACTTTATTGGAGTAATTAAAAACATGGTTGGGGAATATATTTCAGAATTCATTGATTTATTTTAATTCATTAAATACATTTTTAATATTTCTAAACGCTAAGAATATACTAATTTAGGGCGTATACACGTATAAAGCACCGATGCACGCTGGTAGAGCACAGGTAGTTTCTTGAAATTTTGCTGAATTAACGCTGACAAGCTCCGACCCACTCCGATAAGCGCGCGTGGCCGCACGCCTTCATTTGCATCTTAATTTGCAAGGAAATAAGGTACATTTTACGGGCTATTGAGCCTGCCAGCCAGCGTCAACCAGCTTTCTTTATGTATAGGTTACAAGCACGGATAAGTACAGTACTTATAAGCGCCGGGAACCAGCTTTCTACGTTTATACGCACTTACATGATATCTTATGCCATCATTGGCCACATAAATGCAATTTAGGTTTAAAAAAAACTTATATAGTAGGCAGCCCAATTTTGAACTCTCGATTTTGCCAAGCAAGATTCATCCGTAGCTTTAAATATTACATATATATTGCTTAAATACAGCTTACTTAAGATGAGCCAGTTTACAGCGATGCTAGCGCCATTCGCGAAATAAATAATGTCTTCCAAACTTAAGCTATAACACATTTTTGTGGCACAGTATGACACTAAATAATCTTGCTTAGTATTTTTTGAGCACAGTTAAGTAGTCCTAAGTAAAAATAACAAAATAATCCACAGATTGTTGCCAAGAATGCCAATTTTTAGCAACTTGATTCATTCTTTGATCTTCAACCTAAAAGCTTAAAATACAGAAGTACCCTTAAAATACTAGGCTACACTATCTAGTGTCATACTGTGCCTCATTTTTTATATTTGCCTTAGCTAAGTAGATATTAATTTTTGGCGCTAGCATCGCTGAAAACTGGCTCTTAACTTACACTTATCATTTATTTATAAAGAGGCTACACTGACAAAACGGGACGGGAATAAACAAGACAAATTACACATTGTACTAAAGATAAACCACCCAAATGGGTGATAGACGTAAACTGTTGCTGTGACAATCATGGAATGGAATGGTTTCATTTGTCACTGCAGGTGTGGTTTAGGGTTATGGTTTCATAAGCCTAACAAATTAGGCAATGGTTTCCAAATAACTCTGTTACACAATTTCCAGTTTAAAGTTTACGTGTATCACCACCTATTGTTTCAAGCGCAGGGAAGAGGGTCTCCGTGTTACATTCCTACACGCCTTTACACCTCGGACACTTCATAAAACTAACTCGTGTACGTGCACACGTATCATGCTTTTGTGAGAGAGATAAAACGCGCGACGCTGCTTTATTTGTACTGAGCGGTAACCTAGAGGTAACCGAGAGCGAGGGAGCCGCACTTGCGTACTGTATGTAGTACTTTTTAACACTTTTACTTTTTACCACACCCTGCAACGTCCACATATCTCTTCCCCGGTCCATCCGCCATTAATGTAGTTTCTCCTAAACATTTAACACACTACATTAACAAGTATCTTACATGCAAAATTATATTTTTATTTTCCCTTAAGTATAGCGTACACTAACTTCCCCATTGCCCTCTTGCAACACGGGGCGGGGGTGGTCGTGGGTCTTGTAAGCGCATGCTTGACTGCCAACGCTGATGGCGGCTGCTTTACATCCCTTCAACCTTCTAGAACAGTACCACATGACACGACCGTCCACGTTCTTCTTTTGGTAACTGTAGGTGTAGCCGTCGACCACCAGAAGAGGGTGTTTACCTCCGCGCTTCGTCCATATGAATGTTCCTGAATATTTTGTTTTGGTTAGTGTTAGGTTTATTTTTATGAGTTCGCTAAGCAGTGAATAGTAATTATTGATGTTGAATAAAAAAAAAATTATTTCAATGTTACCTCTTCTTATAACTATTATATTATTTAATTCACCTATATGTCCAGGTTTACCTTATTTTTCAGGTTTTTAAAATAATTGGTCTATTTAGTTCAGTACATTTATTCAAGATGTATTAAAATACATAATATATGTATAACATTTATTAAGTTGTTTTATCTTGAGCATAATTTTAACAATTAAAAAATATTACCTTAAAAAACGCCTCTCTTACGCGCAATAATTATGCAACTTCTCTATGCATAGAGACCATTATCCAAAATTCTAAAATTTGGCTTATTATGCTTGTGCGCAAATGCCATTTCCAAAACACGGTTTCCCTCGTCTAGGATAATGTAGGTCTTCTTACATCCCCTCGTGCAACGATACAGGCGACCCTTTTTGGTATTTTCTTTAAAAGAAAAGGTGTATCCGCCAAACAACATGTACTTCTTGCCCGTAACTAATTCTATTTCTAGAAGAAAAGGTAAAAATTTGAGTATTTTTTATTTATTTAATTACAGTTTTTTTTTCTGTTAAGAGGTTAAACATCAATAGAACAATGATGTACTGTGATTGTAAACATTGCATAACACTTTATTTTGAATAAGCCATCGAGATAATGTAACAATAAATAGCCAAAAATACATTAATTAGCTCCTACCTTAATGCAAAAATATTCATAAAAGCTTTATCGTTTTAAATAACTTGGATTTTCATACATATAAACATGATGTACACAGGAGATTGATTGATTGTAAATTACAAGTAATGAGAAAATAATAAATATACTGCACACAATTTTTTTTACTGATCAATATTATTACAAACTATATTCGAACAGCCGTCTTTAAACAAAGACCGAACACTTCAAAACATCAACTATAAAATACCACTTCGCGGCACCCGTTTTCATTCCATAGAAGACATAAAGGATAATTCGCGGCGAGAACTCAAATTAATTCCTTAACGCGTTCAAAACATGTTTTGATGATTTGATAATTCTTTAGCATAGCCTATGTGTATCGTTCTGAAGGAGCTTACTTTGAATATAAGTGATTTGAATGAGAACTAATATTTTGTGTATAATTTATCTTTCTTGACAGAGTATTTTCCATCGGGCATCATCACGATGCGAGGCTGGTTGTGGGTGTGGTCTACATTGGGACCTGATATGAGTTGGCCAGTTGGAGTGAGGACGATGTTAGCTTTACATCCACTGCTGGCTGAAGTACACCGCCACTTCTCGTTTGTACCTATTATGTACCAGAAACAGTACTTGTACCCTCCCATGTATACCTGTTGTTTTCCAGACGTCGTGTCTAGCTTATGAACTGTGAACCCTTAAATAGAAACATTTTAGTTACTAGTTTGTGACAACATCAAAACGTGAAGTTGGATGAACGTGACTGGTTGCTTACGCCTAGTTTTCATCGGTAGACCTGTAAAGTTAAACCCTTTTCCTAATAACTAAACTCAATGACAGTGAAAATAAAAAATAAATTGGACTATAAAAACTTTATAACTTAAAGTATTTTACATGATACATCTTACAAGAAACTTTTGTAGGCTAAAAATTTAAAAACGAATTAAGAGGAAATGTCTTCAAGATTATTAAATGATTATCCTGATAGTCAGTTGATACATATATTTCTTCCAGAATATAGTATTAAAACATTAAAAAAAAGGGATAAACATTTATTTTATTAAAATTTACCTTAAAAATAAAACAATCATTTTAAATATAATGTCGTAATTTTACAAACACACATTATCGCCAGACATGGAGGCTAGTTAAATAAGTGTTATTTCTTTTCGGACTATGGTTGTGCAGGGTCATGTGCCTTATGATCTTCATGTTCAAGTCAAACACCATAAAGCATTTGCACCGAGGATACGTTGTGCAGCTCCATCTTGTCCCTTTAGTAGTTACATAGTTTCTGTAGAAGGTATAACCCTGATAGAGCACCTGAGTCTTCCCGCTTGCCGCTTTGATCAGCTTCACTGGAACCATAAGTGTTTTCCATTGATTTTTGCTCAATGTTCTTAAGGCTTCGTCAAAAAGACACTCGAGCGCTAGCCTTACGCGGCGCTAGAGCGTTGACTTGCCATGTTCTATGACAGTATTACCCTGACGCTTTAATAGCGAAGTCTGTTTGTATAACGCTTCAAAACACAAGCTCATTTGCACATGAAAATTTAGCTAAGTTTCCATGAGTTTTTGAACGACCTACTACAAAATAGAGCATAATAATAATAAAAAAACAGCTTACTATACTTTTTATGCCAAAGTGCTATTTTTGCATGCAGTGGTTTACGATTACGATTATAAAGTAGCTGAGATTAAATATTTTCCTACTTGGTTTTAATTTAAATGTAACCTCAAATTTAAGTTGAACCACACTATGTAGTCTTTGTAGCCGTAGTAAAATATAGTATTTACTTATCTGTATGACTAGAGCCACTATCAATTAAAATAACGTTATCTGACGTTTCACTATGCTTGTTTGTATATAAAGCGACAGATCATGTTAAACTAGTTTTTTTTAATTATTTATTCAAATCACACAAATAAATTAAAAAAACTGAAAAATCCACAAAACATGAAAAAACTTATCCGCAAGATAATTCATTTCATTATTATTATAACTTCAATAACAATAGCATTGTGTTAATGTGTTTTCACAGACTTTTATTTAGCCTAGATTTACATCATAATACTAATTAATCCTTACAAATTTGCCTTCGTTAGTTTGATGCAGTTGCGCTCTGGGATGTTTAGTATGTTCAGTTGATTTGGTCACAATTAAATTACAATCAACATTAGCAGTAGCCTTGCATTTAGGAAATTTAGTGCAAACGTAATTGGTCCCTCTTTTACCGACATAACTTTTGTAGTATGTGTGCCCATTGTAGTAGAGTAACATTTTGTCATTCTGCATCTGCACCAGTTGAGCTTGAAATATACAATAACCTTTAAATAAATGCACGGTATACTTTACTTTAACATATATCTTGAAACAAGAACTAAGAGCAATAAAGTTTACATCAGACGGACCGCACGGCACCAACCGCGAGCGGTCGACACTCTCAACCGCATGCGGTCAAGCAGTGTCGACCGCACTGTCAATCGCTCTAGGAGCAGAGAGCGCTCCAAGTACTTGTAAAATTTACCTTCATCTTGTCTTAATTTCATATACAGTATTTTTTTTAAGTAAGGGAGTTGTGAAAATATTTTTTACTTTATTCGTTAACTTATGTTTTCGAATAACTATTTTTTCATACAGACTAAGGCTCGAACCCACTGAGCAGGGGGGCATCGCAGGTCATTTGTGTTCTATTAACTCCCATACAAGGAGTCGTAATAACAAAGTAAGTAATAACAAATAAAAGCGTCCCAAAAAATAATTTAATTAAACTTTTTACACAAACAAACAAACAGAAAATTCATAACTTAATTAATATTTAAAATCTCTTAATTTTAACATAGCCTCAATACATCTTAAAAAATAGTCAGTCAGGATCCCTCAATTTGCTTTTTAGAAGGGTGCAAGGGTGCTCGCGAGAACGTTCCATCGTCGGACTCCTTTATCTTAGGCGGCAGGTGCGTGTGTTCACCCCCCAGCGTCTTAAACATCACTGACGCATCAGAATTCGTCGTGATAACTATAGGACACCTTCTAGATATCCTGCTTGAGCACACCCATCGTATGGTCGTCTTTGTCTTCGTGTGGCACGCGAAAGTGAAGTTTTCTACTCGCAGTAATACTTTCCCGTTGCTTAAAGAGATCAGCTCTGCCTCTTCTTTATTATTAAGTTTACGTGAGACTGCTGTAATAATTTTAAAAAACTTAATTAAAATTTTAAGTAAAGTTTCCATTATTTTTTTCTTTTAGTGCATCACCCATAAGAGTGAGAGCTGGTTGCCGTGTGATATTTGCGCCTTACCTTTATTTAAATAAAATAAATTGCATTTTTTTCTTAACAACAAAAAAATATTACTTAAAAAAAAATATCTTGTTTGTTTGTTCATGTTCTATAAAAACTAAATATTAATTCCCTACACAATTTTAACTAAAAAATTGTGACTCTTGCGATTAAACAGGCACCTCGCCACGCATGAAAAAGAAGTGGGTACCTAACTTATTAAAAAAATAAGAATACAAAAAATAAAGTGCAATAACAACATATTTTACCCATACCTAATAATAAAAACATTGCTTCTAAATTTTATAAATTTTTTAACACTTCTAATAACTGCGACGAGCATAAGAGGTATATTTAAAACTTGTTGTAAAGTCAAAAGAGTTACCAATATTTGAACCAAAATGGACATTATTTTTAAAACAAAACAAGACAATATTTTAAAATATAGTATATTCTCATCTGTCCCTGTGATTAATTTACCATCGTATATGATTCAGTCTCTCGTTTGCTCCTAGCGGAAGATATATTTCCCGTCATCTGTAATTTTTAGATGTGGCGGTATATGCGTGTGCGTCCCACGTGACTTAATAAACCTTGTAGCGTCCAAGTCAGTCCAGACGACCATGGGACATCTATATGCTTGTCTATTGCAACAAATCCAGTTTCGCGCCGTCCTCATTTTGTTTTTACTTGTAAATATGTAGCCATCTACCAAAAGTGCTTTTTGCCCGCCCAGCCTTGTTATCAGTTTAACATTTTGATATTCTAAAAAAAACATAGTAATCTCATGAATTAATAAATCATCATAGCCGAAAGACATCCGCTGTTGGACAAAGGTCTCCCCCACAGATTGCTACAAGGGCGTTTGACAAAAAACTAGCAAGTACAGACAAAATTATTTATTTACAAAAATCAAGCGTTAGGTACATACAAAATCTTAGGATTTGGTTTAATTACCTATCTTAACTTATAATTGTTACTTATTTTTTAAGAAATCTTGGGTAGAATCTGTATTTTTAATAATTCATTATTTAGGAAGATTCAAATTATTAACGTAGGGCGGTGCAAAACTGTAATGTGTACTACTTAATTTTAAGGAGGCTCTATTGTCCCGACGCTGGTCTAAAGAAGCTCCCACAATGTTTTCTATTTATTCACCACAATTAAAGCTTAATATATTTCCCATCGTCAGTAACACGAAAATATGGCGGCAAATGCGTGTGCTCTCCGGTGTACTTGACGATGCTGGACTCAGTCAAATCTGTCGTGATGACCACAGGACACTTTTCAGACAACTTTTTAGAGCACACCCAACTGATAGCTCTTTTCATTCTGTTCATACGAGCAAACGTATAACCGTTGCAGAGTAGAAGAACTTTTCCCGACGACATTGTTATTAGCTTGGCTGAAACTATTGTAGGTATATAACATAACAATGAAACAACAATGATAATTAAGAAAGAGTGGTCTTGACTAGAAGCAATCGTGGTCTCACATACGCTGTTAAAATTCGCTTAATCATTTGAGAGCATGAACGTTGTTATCAATAATTGTCAGATACCAGTCGACGTTGGATACGACCGGGACATATATGTAGGTACCTAATATTATTAAGGTATATTAATAACATAAACATTCCCACATAAGGGCAAAAACCTTTCTATCCCCCTTTTCCTAACTTACGTGTCCTGAGAAATTTCCCACAAGGACTTGTCGTGCGCTCCCAGTTTGTAGCTCCGTCTCCGTGACCCATCTTTCCCATCGATCGGAGTTCAAACAGCGCAATATCCGGTCCCGTCCCATAATAATTATAATACAATAATACCTATTAGAAATCTTTATTTCGGTAAGTATCTCCAATCACTTTTTTTTTTTCAATACAAGTTAAGTTATTGAAGTTGCAACGTCGTTGGCCGGACGTAGCTAAATCGCAAACGTAGCTGTAAGCACGTAGCGCGTAGCTACTAATCATCAGCGCGTAGTATACGCGTTCTTACATTTGCATGGTATTATAGCTACGTCTGACCGACGTAAGCGCTGGAGCAGTAAGAGTAAGGCTGACATTCACAGTCGCGTCGCGGCTCGAACTCATACTCCAAAGTGTCAAAATTTTACTTAAATCGTTCTCAACTTCAAATTGATATACACAGTCGAGTGTAGAATTCAATACAGTGTAAATTACATACGTTCGATGGCATATGAAACGGCTAAAAGCTGGATAATTAGTACTTGGAATTGACTTGTCCGAGTATCATACTCAAGCAGCCAAGAGTATTAAGGGCTATCTACTTCATATATATTATATTTTAATATACTTTCCAGTAGCCAAAGCGCGCAGATTTGGCGGCGAGTGGTTATGCTCACCACTTGTCTTTACAACTGTCGATCCCTCATGATCAGTAGTTACAGTCATAAAACAGTTCCCTCGCAATCTTTTTGAGCATCTCCAATGTCTTGTATTTTTAGACTTGAGTGTGCTGCCGAACGTGTATCCATTGAAGAGTAGTAAATTATTTCCGTTCGCCATCGTTATAATTTTAGCTGAAATTTTATTTAATTATATGTAACTAAATCAATGACAAATGTTTAACAGGCAAAATAGTTATGACATGGAAAATAAAATTGTGGTTTTTAATATCTTCCTTATAATTTTACCAACTTTCCTACGACTAACAATTTAAAACCAAAATCACCTAAATCGACTAGACAGTCGTTCTCGAGTTTCAGCGAGACCAACGAACAGCAATAGATTTTTATAAATGGCATTTGGTTATTACAATTGGTAGGTTGATAGATGGCATTTACAAGACTTATAACATTGTAAATGCCGCGTAATTTATCCCAGAGCATAAAAACATCCACCATTTACCATATACAATTCGGATAGTGGTTTTGCAGTAATGTTTAAACAATAAAAAAAACATGGGACCACGCAAAATAAATTTTATTTCTTTTCATCTTAAATGTAACAGTAGAAGAAATATTGATAGAAATTTTATATCAATTTATTACCTTTAAATAATTAAATTTCCCTTATTAATAAATTGATTACATTGGTTGCAATGATAGGCCTTATTTATAAGAGAGATTTCATTCAAGAAACCCATACAGCCAACCCAGGAATATCTCTGCTATAGCTTTATAACTCTTAAACTTACCCCCCTGTTGGGTGTAAGTCCAACAATAAAAATGGTATTTTAAGGTTATAAGTGAAATACAAGAATTATGGTTTATCTTATATTATCATCCACCAATTGTATTAACTTACATACAATACAATTGGTGGATGATAAATAGTTGATTAGCTAACGCTATGTATGGTAACAAACGCGAACTGCTAGATTCGTTGCACCTAATAATGAAGACTAAATTGCTTTCACTGTGACCTACTCTAATGTACAGCTCAGCTCGTACACCCCCTTTCAATCGGCAGGCCAGTTTCCCCGTTTTCTGCAAGATCCCGTTTGGTTTTCTATGCTAGCATGCGGGATGCTCGAATATTGATACGATGAATATCGATGTTTGTTTCCGGTCTGGGTGTGATTTTCGTCTCTGTGTGTGTTTCGGGCACCCTAGATACAGGTTCTTCCTAGTTAGGGGCTTTGAGTGTGATGTGTTATTATTATTATTAATACATAGTATAAAACAATATTGCTTCCCGCGTCTGTCCCTCTATGTATGCATGTATCTTTAAAACTATGCAACAGATTTTGATGAGGTTTATTTTAAAAGAAGAAAAGAGTGATCTAAGAGGTAGGTTTATGTATAAAACATGCACAGCATAGTAAAAGGTAAGGCGGTGCGACGTCCGCCGGGTCGAATCGTTTTAAATACTTTTAAGTTTATTTGATTCTCATATACACGCCAGTGCTCATGAGGCGTAGTTTGGGCGGTGCGTGGTTGTGTTCGCCACGCAAATTGTAATAAGCCTTTCCGTCCAAAGATGTAGAAACGTAAACTTTACAGTTCGTCGATGACCTCCTAGAGCACGACCAATGCACAGCTTTAGTCGTGGCTCGCAGCTTCGTAAATCAGTATTCGTTTAGTAGAAACAATATTTTCCCACCGTCCATCTCTCGATAAGCCTAAAGTTGATGACTTTCAAGTCTCAAGAAGAAAAAACAATTTTTATTACGATCAGATGGCGCTCTGCCAGGAGCAATAGGTCAAGATAAAATGAATGATTGAATAACTCAAAATAAAACATAAAAATTAAAATTTAACTGAGGCAGTGCCGGAGTGGGTGAAATGAAGATTCATACCTAGCAGAAAATGATCCAATTCAAAGTCCAGTCAATACCCGATCTCCCATCTCTCTGATATTGCTGTAGACACCGCCATCTACGGGCGTATTATGAAACTTTTTTTTTCTTTTCTGTCACTTTGAAAACCCCTCATTAAAAAAAAGTCGACTTTCAGAAACAATGAGTATATTTTCAGAAAGAAATCATAGATGCGCTCCTAATGATCCTAATATTCGCTTTTTATAGAGCCGCTCAAGTTACTTTTCTTCTTATCTCGATATGCTTTACAATACTTTTTCCACTTTTCCTTTGCAACTTGAAGCTCTTGCCTATTCATATCTTTGACTAGCTTTACTGCTCCAGTTTCCTTTTTCCTTTGGTATTTAAGTCGTTCGTTTTCTCTCATCTGGGCTCTTTTCTCAGGGTCTGATCTCATTCGATAGTATCGGAGTCTTTCTCTGATGCGTTTTTGTTCATTTATTTCTTCTTTTGTTTTTTCTCTTTTTCGTCTTGTTGAGGCCATATCTAAAAGAGAATACTTTGATAAAATTCAAACACTCGTCCTGTCAACTTACTGTTCAATTAAGTTTCTTGTTCAAGGGCTTACGCGGTGTGAAACTAGCGCCACTCCCGATAAATAATTAATATTTTCTAAACCATCGACGAAATTAAAATTATGCGTCTTTGACTCCCTAGATCTTGCTTAGAATTTTTAAGACCCTGTTGTGTGGGTTTCAGGTTCCAAATCTAAGAAAAAAAACCGTTTGTTGCCTAAAGTGGCCACTTCGGTTTCGTAAAAGAATATTTCTAAGATTCTAAAAGCTACACAACAGGGCCTCCGAAATTCTAAGCAAGATTATCTAGGGATTCAAAGACGCATATTTTTGATTTCGGCCATGGTTTAGAAGATATTAATTATTTACCGAAGTGGCGCCAGTTTCACAACGTATCGCCTCTTAAATTTTTTTTTTGCAACCAAAAGATCATAAATATGTTGAACATAAAATAATATTTATGATTTTAGGGTTGCCATCAGGTTGACACCTAAACTTGAAGTTGATTTTAAACTTAAAAAAAATGTTTTTTATACATTTGGGAATTTAGGTCGTGTACGACATTTCAACACTGTGTGGCTTGAATAGTTCCTTAGAAAAATCAGGGCGACAGACAGATTCAGTTAGCGAAACTATAAGGAATAATTGTTTGACTACGGAATTATGAAAACAAAAGACCTAAAATAATAACTATATTACTTATAGTGCAACTTTGTCGATCGCTTTGTTTATAAATTTTTCTCGAGAAAATAAAAAAACATTGTTTACGATATTTTTAATTAAAATTAATTTAATATTAAGAACTTGTATTACGTTGTATTGTGCATTAGTTACAAAGTTCCAATTGATTTATTGGAAATTCATTAATTTACATACTAGATAGAACACACATTAATAATACAATAAGTTTTTAATAATAATCAAATAAATTACTTACTTAATAATTAAAAATGTTATTAAAATAAAAATACCATAAAATTCGTCATAATTAAAATAAAATTATTGTCAAAATTAATTAATTATTAATAATAAAATAAAAAGTCCAAAATAAAATAATTAAAATAGTGAGTAAATTCAGCGCAATATGCTTCGTTAAATCAATCTTACAGTCCAAAGTATTCTAAAAACACTTAGCTTACACGCATTTTATTAAAAATCCACAAAGTTACAGTAATAAGCAGACCAATTGTTGTAATGATTTTGTAGAAAGTATTATATTAAAGTTACGAGCGATTTAAATCTGGATGTTACAGACGACAAGTGGGGACGGGCTCTTAAAAAGATACTCTATCTATACCATGGGCACAGTATAATAAATATTACTACGGCCACTCTAAGCAAGTGCCGGCCCCCGCGCTCTCAGTTACCGCTCAGTACAAATAGCGAGTCTTATCTCACTCACACGAGTTTCGGCTGTGCGCGAAGTAACTCGCGTATTTCTATGAAGTTTTCGAGGTGTGCCATTAGCCTGGATTGCGTAGCTGCATTCGCTATGGGCCATGCATAATGGACCATCACAAAATGCGCCATTATCAATTGCCAGTATTATTTTTGTTAAGAATTCGCCTGCAATTATTTATCATGCGCCATGGTAGAGAGGACCTTACAAGGGACACAAATAAAATGCATTCACATTTTTTTTTATGTTAGGTAATACAAGGCATTTTAATTTGTCACATAATTTTTTAACTTCTAATACTTAATACCTATTATCCTAAAAATACCCGCCACCAAATCTAAACAGAAAAAGTATTCAATACACATCAATTCTTAACTTAGCCCTGTGCCGCTGATATCTTAAACTTACAATTACACTTCTATTATATTACTATTCTACTATTACTCTATTACGATTTTGTAAAAAAATGCGAGATCTCGTAACTTTAATCCTGTAGGAATAGTAGATAGTAGGATTCTATTCCTATAGGATCAAGTTAGGGTCTGGACCCAATCTTAATAGAATAAAAATGTAGATTCTTACGATTATACTTCTATAGAATAGTAAGTATATTATAATAGAATGATATAGAATAGTAATAGAATACGTACGATTGGGTGGGTCAAGACCGTAACTTTGATCCTATTTGAATACTTTCATTATTCTACTATTCCTACAGGATCAAAGTTACGAGACTCGCAATTAAGACGCTATATGACTTTTGAAGGTTTTTTAAATCAAGTAATTCTCTTAATTTATAAGAGGTAAAGATCTGGAATTTTAATATAACGTTTTTGAGGATATAACAAAGATTTTTATAATTGAGAATCACTAGTGGCATCAAAAAACCTCGATACATTATTTTGTCAAAGATAACCATTCCAAAAAACGGGAATAGCTAGTTCTTCGAAATTACTAACTAGTTTTTGTTGAAACTACATAGAAATAAAGATAATAAAGTATATAAAATTCTGGTAATTCAAATTTGATTTAAAAGTAATGTAATATAAGTAATAAATAATTAAAAAGATATTTAATATTTATTACTTTTTCCAATAAAATGTAGGCGACCGATGTGGGCGACTGATATATGACTGTCATTTTCCCTTAGTATGTTTGAGGGAAAAGGACATCGTTTGTTGCTCGGTCGTTCTTTTTATTTCTAGTATATCGTCCTAATGACCTAATCGTAATATAGTTATACTTAGTAGAATAGAAGTACAATCATTAGTGTAAGAGATTAGCGGCCCTGAAGGGTAAAAATCTTATGCTCTTGATATCTTGATGCTCATTTTATCATATCTTATTTTTCACTCAATTAGGTGGAACTCAGATCCGTTCATACTGCCCATTGGCCATTAAGCGCAGTCTCGGTGGGGCGTGCCCGGAGTGCTTTCCGCGCACACTTATAACTCGACTACCGTCCATCGTTGACGATACGTAGATCTGACAATTCTTAGTTCGACGACTGGTACAGGACCAGCTTATATGGTGTTTCGATATATGCAGCTTACTAAAAATGTACCCGTTAAAAAACAACATCGTTTTCCCATTGGTCATATAAATTATTTCACTTGCACCTGTAATTCAAAATATTTTGTTAATATTTAAAAATGAATGTCTATTTTTATTTTAGATACATAGATTGATAGACGCGTTATTGCAATCAATAAACTTAACATAATTACTCTATTTGTTTAGATTAGTGAGTTGTTGTGAAAAATAAATACATATTATGTATGTAAAAACACGTTTTTTTTATTAATTAAACATTTCTTTAGTGAACTTTTACAGTTTTTTGGCAGTAAAACGCTCTTTTTAGTTTTGCAAGAGTATAAAATAGTATAAGTTTAAAACACTTGACAACACACACACGCAGGTAGAGTAGTTTCTTTGTAACATTGTTGTTAAACAGTACTACAAAAAAAATGGTTGTTGTTATTAAATGAAGAATTTCAGGTCATAATTATATTCTCAAATATTTCCAACCGCATGTGGCACGCACGCGGCATGAGTACGTTCACCAGAAAACTTGAGCTTGTTGGTTCCTTCAGGATTGAAAAGCACTACATTATATTTCTGAGTCCTTGCATTTATCTCAAATATCCATACAGATAATTTTAGTCCCTTCCAAAAAAAAGTATAATGTAATGCTTCTGATTTGTATTTTTTTTTATGGACAACTATTAGATCTTTTCATATAGTCCAGTAGATGTCCTGTGAAGTTTCGGTGGCAAGTGGCGATGGTTTTCTCCTCGCACATTCAAAACGCGACGACCGTCTAGGGACGTCGAAACGTATATTTGACAATTTTTTGAATGTCTATTGGAACACGACCAGCTTATATGGTTTTTCATCGAATTGAGCTTACTAAAAGTGTACCCGTTATAATACAACATCGTTTTTCCATTGGTCATAAAAATTATTTCACAGTCATCTGTAATTATAAAAGGTTTCCTTAACATTAAGAGGAATGATATGTCTAGTAAATAGCCTCTTTAGCATTAGTACCTCTTTTTAGTACCAGTCAGTGGGTATAAAAAAAACATAAGAAGTACATTATCGTGAATACTGAAATTATAATAACTAACAATAATTTATTGATACTCACTTAAAAAAATATAAAAAAAAATGTTTCATTGATTTATTACCGCCTTATCAGGAACACCCAGTATATGAGTTCTTAAGGTTCAATTGAACCACTAGCAGATCTTTTCATATAGTCCAGTAGATATTCTGTGTAGTTTCGATGGCATGTGTCGAGTGTGTTCTCCTCGCACCTTCAAAACGCGTCTTCCGTCCAATGATGTCGAAACGTATACATGACAATTCTTTGTACGTCTACCAGAGCAGGACCAGCTTATATGGTTCTTCATCGAATTGAGCTTACTAAAAGTGTACCCGTTATAATACAACATCGTTTTTCCATTGGTCATAGAAATAATTTCACAGTTATCTGAAATTATAAAAGGTTTTATAATTACGTGGGTCCGGCTCTTAAGCTAGTGCCTCTGTCTAACTCTTCGGGGAATAAAAGGCGTGAGGTTAAGTTATGTAATGGGGTGGCGTGTAAATAGCCAACCCCTGAATCCCCAACACGGGGAAGGCCAAGGCCAAGACCAAACTGGCACTAGGCCTGGCCTGGGTGGCGATATCAAAACTACCTACCTGACGAGCTCACAAACGTGTATGCTAACACCGAACTACAAGTAGGCAGATTGTCTCACTCACCGATGGAAGGCTGGCAGTCGGGCTCCACTCTGACGCACCCTTCGCGTGCCGGCCGGCGGGTCGCGAGAACTTTTTGTATTCAATATAGTGATCCGTGTCTTAGATGTTATTTTTCAGTTATGTTTTTTGCTAGTTTTATGACACGTCATGTCACATGCCAAAGACAACTGACGTTTCTTTGGGTGGTATGCCAAGGAGTCGAACCCTCCAAACAGGACGAGACATACCACCGTACCTGAGCTCGGCATAAGTATCCACGATTGTGAACTCTTTACAAAATAATATTTAAGTGGCTTCGCCATACTCCCCGCACAAAGAAGTTTGGAGAACTTCAAAATTAAGCACTAACGTAACTTTAAACAATAACTTAATAATATGTCCTAGATAACAATAATAACTCCTTAAATTCTATCAAGATGTATGACACTGAAATTCACAAACATTTCAAATAAAAAGTTAAAACAAATTAACGAAACTTCTAAAATTAACCTATAGATATGATCAAGAAGCCGGAGAACGTTATTGAGAAGGTATGGGATATAATTTTACAATTGGACGCTTGAAACTTCCATGAGCGGTTCTGACTGTGGCGACCCTAACAACCCCATCACTCCCTGGGTGGACGGCCGATATGACACCTAACGGCCACTTTAAAGGCGGAGCATCGTCCTGACCAATAAGAACCACAGTTCCTAACTGTATTGGATGGTCAGGCGTCGACCATTTTTGCCGAACTTGAAGAGTGTGTAAATACTCTAAGCGCCATTTCTTCCAAAACGATTGGACCATTTGATCCAAAAGTTGTTTTCTTTGTCTGAGACCAATATTTACGTCTGACAAATCAGCTGCTGGCAAATATTGCAAGGGAGTCGACATAAGGAAATGTGCTGGCGTCAAGATCTCTGGATGTGGATCCGAAGAAACCACCGTAAGAGGTCTAGAATTCAATATGGACTCTATCTGAACCAGTACCGTCTGAAGTTCCTCATATGTTAGAAGTTGATCACCTACAACTCGAAACAGGTGTGTTTTAAGGCTCTTGATGTTGGATTCCCACATACCCCCAAAATGTGGTGCACGAGGAGGAATCATCTTCCATTGAATACGACGAGTAGTCAATTCCTTCCGCAACGCAGGTTCCAATTCAGAACCATTCACGAACGCGTAAAGTTCATCAAGCTTTGCCTTTGCTCCAACAAAATTTGTACCATTGTCTGAGTAAAGACATGACACAGGTCCTCTCCTAGCTATGAAGCGTTTGAAGGCAGCCAGGAAAGAGTCAGCTGTCAGATCCGTCACAAGCTCAATATGTACAGCTTTGACGACGAGACACACAAAAAGACATATATACGCTTTCTGTGCGTGCTGACCACGACGACGAGCTAACGTTATGCGTATTGGACCAGCGTAGTCAACACCAGTATGTACAAACGCTTTAGCTTCGTTCACTCGAAATTCAGGCAAGTCTGCCATTACTGGATTAGGATGAGTTGGGTTGACACGAAAGCACGTATTACATTTACGAACTCTAGCTCGAACAACCGTTCTGGCGTCTAATATCCAGAATTTTTGCCGCAAAATAGACAAAAGCAACCCAGCACCAGTGTGGCAATTTCTGTCATGCCAATGATCTATAATGAGATCAACAACATGATCATGCTTAGGAAGCAAAACCGGATGCTTAGCTTCGAAGGGTAGATTCGAATGTGAAAGTCTACCTCCAATCCTAAGAACTCCATCTTCGTCCAAAAACAAAGACAAACTACGAAGCTTCTTTGCGGGCAACTTGTTCTTTTTTATCAGATCAATGTCATCCGCAAAGTGAACCTTTTGGACTTCACATATGACAGATTTTTCCGCAATATCCAAATTGCGCACCACTTCTTCAGTAGAAGTGATCTTTCTTACGAATCGCAGTATGTAGACGACGATCCGTAAAAGTTTTTCCCAACCAGATACACGCTGAGACAAATCATAAATAACATTTATCTCAGATTGAACTGCGCAAGGCATGGCGTTAATCTTACGCTCAGGCAGTTCATCGCTGGCTACAGGGTGAAACGACTTAATAGGCCATTCTGTTATAGGAAAACGAAGCCAAGAAGGCCCATGCCACCAAAGATCATGAGCGACGAGCTGCGATGGTAATATTCCCCGTGATAAGCAGTCACTGGGATTCTCATGACCAGCTACATGGTGAAAATTCTCGGGAGGTAAATTCTCCTGACATTGAGCGACCCTGTTACTTACAAACACTGACCAACGATGGGGTGAAGATCGTATCCAGGATAACGCTATAGTCGAATCCGAGAAGGCGTATCTTCCTTCAATAGGAATTCGCTTTATGAAAGCGTCATAAACCACTTTCAGAAGCTTTGACATCAAAACTGCTGCGCATAACTCCAAACGAGCAAGAGTTGCTATCTTGGTTGGAGATACTTTCGACTTCGCGCAGAGCAGTTCCACCATCACTTGTCCTTTCTCATTAGTGGTGTGAACATAAATCACACAGCCATAACCATCCATACTGGCATCGGCGAACGCTACTAAGTTCAGACGACAACCCTCCGCGGCGCCAACATGCCGTGAAATCCGTAACGTCGGCAGCAAGGCTAACTCTTGCATTAAAGCTGCATATCGATGCACTACATTATCTGGAGGGGTGTCATCCCACCCAATGTTACTCAGCCAAATTTCTTTAATAAGCAACTTAGCATAAAGAATGACTGGTGACACCAATCCAAGCACATCAAAAAGACGAGCAACTACAGACAGTATCGTCCGTTTAGTGCACTTGTCATGATTCGGAGAAACTGACAGAAAGAAAACGTCCTCCACAGGATCCCATGAAACCCCAAGAACCTTTGAGGCATGCCTGCTATCTGAAAAGTCGACCGGTTCTTTGTGAGTTTCTGGAAGTTTTTCCATCAAAGAGGCAGAATTGCTCTTCCATTTGACAAGATCAAAATCTCCTGCCTTAAATAAAGATATCAAATCCTGTGCTAAACTTGCACCGATGTGCTCATTTTGAACACTGTGAACCAAATCGTCCATATAAAGTTTTGATTCTGCGATCTCAGCTGCTTGCGGAAACTGCTGTCTCATGTCATCTGCTAATTGATGCACAGTGCGCATAGCCAAATAAGGACTTGACTTTAAACCAAAAGGCACACGCTGGAACTCAAAGGTCTGCACGGGATCTTTCTCATCAAATCGGAATAAAATCCGCAGATACCTTCTGTGATCAGCTGCCATACCTATTCTAAGATACATTTGCTGAATATCGGCGTTCATGACAACACGAAACAAGCGAAAATCCAAAAGCAGCAAAAACAGATCAGCTTGCAGGTTAGGACCTACATGAAGAACATCATTCAAAGATAAACCTGAATGAGTTTTAGAGCTAGCGTCCAAAACAATACGAGGCATTGTTTTACCCGCACGCACTACCGCATGATGAGGTATGTAATAACCCTGCACCCCTAAGTCTTGCTCTTTGACCCTAGCAAGGTAACCCTTATCAATGTATTCTTGTATTACTTTATTATAGTTTTGCCTTAGCAAAGCATCCTGTTTTAATTTTCTTTCTAGAGACATAAGTCTTCGATATGCGCCGGACCGAGAATCACCTAGCTCCTCAGGGTTTTTCGCGAATGGAAGAGCCACATTGTAACGGCCATCCTCTTCGCGCGACAACGTCTCTACGTAAATATTCTCACATTTAGTCTCTTCGGGGCTTAGATATTTAACCTGAGGCACCTCCTCCAGAAGCCAAAACTTTTGCAACAAATCGTTTAAAGCCAAACCTACAAAGGTGTCTGGCTCACGTTCAACTTGTGGAACATCACCGATTAATACGTATCCAAACGTTGTCAAATACACTGGAGGAGCATTTGATCCCGAATCGATCTTATCTCCCAAGTAGATTTTGGGAAATAATTGCGCTCCCACTATTAGGTCGATATTCCCAGGTATATTCCAGGTGTGATCGGCCAGCGGCAAATCTTTCAGATAACGCATCTCATAGGTGTCAACAGGATGCGAAGGTAGATTATCAGTCAAGCAATCCACGACAAAAGCGAAAATGCTATATTTTTTATCGGGATATACTCGGGACTCAATGTCCAAATGAACATAACCATGAATTGGTCTAGTCGATAATCCAACACCCTTCACAACTGAATTTTTCAACGGAACTATTGGGATGTTGAGCAACTTACAACAGTCCCCAGTGATTAAATGATTCTGTGCACCAGAATCGATCAAGCATCTAATCACCTTCTTGTCCTCATTAACAGCATTTAATGGTTTCGCAAACACTTGAGCAGTTGCTAAAAGAACAGTTGCCTTAGAATTCTTATCAGCTATATTTGAATGCCTTCTCTGTTGGGTGAAGCCATGGGAACTATTCGAAGCCTGCTGATCTATGATACATGCAACTACATTGTTTCGATCACTACTTTCAAGGGCAGCTACCGCAGTCGGAGCAAGCGGTACCGAAACAGCAGCAGTATCTTCACTGCTTTGCAACAAAGTGTGCGTAACTTGAGTCACCTTGTCATCAAAATGTAAAAGTGTATGGTGTCGCCTTTTGCACAAATCGCAAACAGAAGACGATTTACAACTACTATAGCTATGCGCCAAATTGAGGCAGATCACGCACCCATGCTTATCTTTCACAAATTGAAACCTATCCTTAGATGAGCTCAACTGTTTAAATTTATAACAATTGTGCAAGAACTTGTGATCCGAACCACCACAAAAAGGGCACAAGCTGTTTGCTCCGCTCGCATTACCAGCGCTAGAAGCAAACGACTTGACCACTTGTTGAGACCGTTTTGAGAAAGTAGCAGGAGGGCGTGAGACTGACGTACCTGAATTGTACACGTTGCTGGTAGTAGCATTCGAACGTTCTAGAATCTTAACTTGATTCTTCATGAATGTAATTAAGTCCTTACACGAGGGTATCTCAATGCCATGAAGTGACATTTCAAAATTGTGTACAACTTGTACATCAATTTTACGCAGCGCGCAATTCAATAGGATGAAATCCAATAAATCCGTTATGCCTAACTGTTTAAGAGCAGCTATGGATGAAGAATATTTTTCAACGAACTCATCCAGACTCTTGGCATCATTAAAACATGCCTTTATGTCCAAAATGTTCCGGAGGTAATGCGTTCCTAAAACCCTCTTATCTTGATATTTGTTGACCAGGCTTTCCCATAGAATCGAATAAGTCTCGCTGGTTGGAACTATACCCGCGGTGACTTTGACTGCACTGCCAGTAAGACGGCCTACTAGGTACTGAACCCGCTGAGAATCTGACAACTGGCTGTTGTTGTGAATATTAGCCTTAAAAGATTCGTAGAATATAGGCCAGTTCTCCGTCTTCCCATCAAAGTAAGGAATCTCAATCGGCGGCAACTTCACTGAGAATTTTGAAGATTCACCTGAATTCCCTGCAGTCGCAGGCTTCATCGTCGCATTAGAGATGTTGCTACGAACACGTTTAACCCGGTTGTACATGTCATCAAAGTCTGTTAAAAGTCTATAGTCGGGTTTAGCCTTGGGGTTCAATATTAGCGTCAACTCATTAACCTCGTCCAGAATTTGCTCATATTGAGTCCTCATATTATCGACCATTTCTGAATCCGCCATGAAAGTTTCATTCGACCTCGACTCGAATGACACTACTTTTTGACTCAGCTTATACAAGCGATCCATGCGCCCTAGAAACGATTCTAGTTTAGACTGCAACAGGATCAGCCTTTTTTCTGGATCGCTAGACATTTTGAAAATTAAAATGTTAACAAACAATATTAAATTTAGGTAGGCTATAGCCTCTTTATGTCTATGTAGATAATAACTAACAGGCCCTACTCACCTTATGTAGTACCTATTGTCAATTATTAAAACAAGAAATATAGATAACCTGACCTTTTGACTATACCGAAATAATTTTCTAAGTCTGAAAAACCTGCTACAAGTTTATGCAGTATTACAAATAAATTTATAAAAAAAAGGCTAAAAATAAAAGCGGTCAAACTATGAAGCCTACCTATGTATCTGTAATTGAACTAATATATCGAACCTAAACAACCTACTAACAATTTATGTAGTGCTAGCTGAGTTAGTATCAATTAAAGAGTGAGTACAGGCTTTAGTATAAGACGTTATTTTAGACCTAGTGAACCTACCAATAAATTAGGTAATGCCACTCTTAAAAGCTGGATACAATATCCGTTGCTCACAAGGACCAAACAATGGGGTGGCGTGTAAATAGCCAACCCCTGAATCCCCAACACGGGGAAGGCCAAGGCCAAGACCAAACTGGCACTAGGCCTGGCCTGGGTGGCGATATCAAAACTACCTACCTGACGAGCTCACAAACGTGTATGCTAACACCGAACTACAAGTAGGCAGATTGTCTCACTCACCGATGGAAGGCTGGCAGTCGGGCTCCACTCTGACGCACCCTTCGCGTGCCGGCCGGCGGGTCGCGAGAACTTTTTGTATTCAATATAGTGATCCGTGTCTTAGATGTTATTTTTCAGTTATGTTTTTTGCTAGTTTTATGACACGTCATGTCACATGCCAAAGACAACTGACGTTTCTTTGGGTGGTATGCCAAGGAGTCGAACCCTCCAAACAGGACGAGACATACCACCGTACCTGAGCTCGGCATAAGTATCCACGATTGTGAACTCTTTACAAAATAATATTTAAGTGGCTTCGCCATGTAATGTTATAAAAGGTTTTCTTAATATTACGAGGAATGAGATGTGTAGTAAATATTTTCTTTTTAGAAGTAGTCAGTGGGTATTAGTTAAAAAAAAAATGTACATAAGAAGTACTTTATTGTAAATATTTACATTTTAATAACTTACTTTAATCTATTGATACTTAAAAAAAAACAAATTCATATGTTCCTTCGATTAATTACCGCGTTATCAGGAACACCCAGTATACGAGTTCTGTCTGACAGATTCAATTGAATCACTACTAGATCTTTTCATATAGTCCAGTAGATGTTCTGTGAAGTTTCGGTGGCAAGTGACGAGTGTGTTCTCCTCGCACCTTCAAAACGCGACTTCCGTCCAGTGATGTTATACCGTATAAATGACAATTCTTTGAACGTCTACTGGAACATGCCCAGCTTATATGGTTTTTCAATAAATTATTCTTACTAAATGTGTACCCGTTAAAATACAACATTGTTTTTCCATTAGTCGTCGAAATTATTTTACATTCATCTGTAATTAAAACTGTTTTCCTAAAATTAAGAGGAATGAGATGTCTAGTAATTTTTAATATTATTAACTTTTTTTAGTACTAGAGGCTGCCCCGCGGTTTTACTCGCGCAGATTTCTCATAAATACAAAAATCCAGTTATTTCCCGTTCCCATGGGAATTTCGGGAAATCCTTTCTTAGAGCTTATACCTATACTCCCTAAGGAACCTTCATGCAAATTTTCAGCCCGCTACGCCTAGTAGTTTCGGCTCTGCGTTGTCTATCAGTCAGTCAGTAACGGAAGAGTTTTATATATATTGATTGCAAAATGGTCGTTGTTCTTTGGTAATACAGTTTTGGGCGCACGAGATCATAAACAACTCTGTTACGACGTCCTAGACCGCAACTGTACAAATGTTATCGTCAAATTAGGAATATAATTCAAAATTAAAAAACGTAACAATGTTATTAATTATTTTAGTGGAAAGTTTAAAAACATTTCTTTATTTTCTCACCGTTAAAACCTTCCCTTGACTACGACATACAAAAATATATTATACTAGAGGCTGCCCCGCGGTATTTCCCGCGCAGATTTCTCATAAACACAAAAATCCCGTTTTTTCCCGTTCCCGTGGGAATTTCGGGAAATCCTTTCTTAGTGCTCACCTTCACTCCCTAAGGAACCTACATGCAAAATTTCAGCCCGCTACGCCTAGTAGTTTCGGCTCTGCGTTGTCTGTCAGTCAGTCAGTCAGTCAGTAACGGAAGAGTTTTATATATATTGATAAGTGGGTGTAAAAAAAACATATATTATAAAAAAACTTCTTTATTGTGAATATTAACATTAATCAATTGATTCTTACGAAAAGTGTTTCTTACAAATAAATATGTTTCTTTGATTTATTAACCGCCTTGTCAGGATCACCCAGTATATGAGTTCTGTTAAATTAAATAAAATTGAAACACTTTTAGATCTTTTCATATAGTCCAGTAGATGTTCTGTGAAGTTTCGGTGGCAAGTGACGAGTGTGTTCTCCTCGCACCTTCAAAACGCGACTTCCGTCCAGTGATGTTATAACGTATAAATGACAATTCTTTGAACGTCTACTGGAACATGCCCAGCTTATATGGTTTTTCAATAAATTATTCTTACTAAATGTGTACCCGTTAAAATACAACATTGTTATTCCATTGGTCATAGAAATTATTTTACATTCATCTGTAATTAAAAATATTTTCTTAAAATTAAGAGGAATGAGATGTCAAGTAAATTTCAGTATTAATACCTCTTTTCAGTTTAATTAAGTAAGTATAAAAAATAAAAAATATTGCAAGAAGTACTTTATCGTTAATATTAACATTACAAACAAAAGAAAAGAAACAAAAAAAATATTCCTTTGATTTATTACCACCTTGTCAGTAACACCCAGTATATGGAGTTCTGATAGATCAAATTGAATCCTTTTTAGATCTTTTCATATAGTCCAGTAGTAGTTCTATGAAGTTTCGGTGGCAAGTGGCTATGGTTTTTTCCTCGCACATTCAAAACGCGACTTCCGTCCAGAGACGTCGAAACGTATATTTGACAATTCTTTGAACGTCTACTGGAGCACGCCCAGCTTATATGGTTTTTCAATAATCTATGCTTACTAAAAGTGTACCCTTTATAATACAACATCGTTTTTCCATTGGTCATAGATATTATTTTACATTCATCTGTAATTAAAAAGGTTTTTAACATTAAGGGAAATATAATGTCATTAGTATTTAAAATACATACTTAGAAGGTAAGGTTTATGTACCTATATTTATGAGTCCTGTTCTTTGAAAAATAATTATAAGGTATTAATAAACTTTTTAAAAAAAATATTGTATATCATCATCGAGTCGTATGTAAATGCATGAGTTGCTAGTAAATAAAGCGAATTTAATATATAAAATGTAATTATTTTAATATTTTAGTAGTGCTACAGGGAACACGTAGAGATAAGAGTGAGATCATAGATATAACACCTATCATTGATAATATTGGATGTTTTTATACTAAACATGTTTTTTACTACTATATAAATTATATTTACAAATAAATTGTTGGTTACGAAGTAAAACCTTTAAGATACATATGAGTTTTGCTCGATTTTGTTGGGACCAATACATCAGTAAATGAAGTTATCATATTTACAATTTTCTTAAGTTAATAAATAGGTAAAGATTGCATTGGGCGGCCTTATCGCTTAGACAACTTTTCAAAAAATGGTACACCATAAATAGTATAAACAAATAAAAGAAGAATTAATGTAAATAAGATAATATCATGAAGTATTTAAACGTATTGATATTTCATAAACCTACAACTAATATGGGTTGGTTTTTATATTAAAATACATCACATCTTCACACATCACACTCAGAGCCCCTAACTAGGTAGAACCTGTATCTAGTACTATATATGTAGATTCACCTACATACTACCTACATATCGCGTGTGCACCTGGGTTCGATTCCCGGCGGGGCGAACATTGTTATGATATGATGAATATCGATGTTTGTTTCCGGTCTGTAATTTTTGTCTCTGTATTTGTTTCGGGCACCTTAGATACAGGTTCTACCTAGTTAGAGGCTCTGCGATATAACATTATTATTAGAGCCTTTCATACTGTCCATTAGAAGCCACGATTAGTCTGGGAGGGTCGTGCGTGTGTTCTCCTCTCACGTTCAAGACGCGTCGCCCGTCAAGAGACGTTGTCACATAAGTTGGACAATTCCTCGAACATCTACTAGAGCAGGACCAGCTTCGTTTGTTCTTCATCAAGTTTAGCTTATTAAAAGTGTGCCCGTTGAAATACAAAACCATTTTCCCAGTACTCATTGTAATTATTTCACAATCATCTGTAACTAAAAGTATTTTGGTTAACGTATTTCTTTTAAAGCTTTTGTTTAACTTGCATGTATGAATGATGTTCGGGTGAAATCTTGCAACTCAATTTTAAAGCAGATTTCTTTAACAGATAGAGCTGAAATTTCGTATAAACGTTCAGGGAGCCTAACAATACGTATAAAGCTAATGTGACGTCATTAAAAATACAACATGGCAGAAAAATTAAAATGGTAATCAAATGAAAGGCTAAGAATAACTCGGACAATAACTTAAGAAAATAAAAGCTTGAATTAACTTACTTTTTAGCCTGAAATTGTAGAAAACAAATACTTAATAATAAAATAAATTTTATTTTGACAGATTTTATTAAAATAAGAAAAAAAGAAAGCTGACGTGTCGGTCAAACAAAAGTAGTCGTAAATGATTTATTCAATATAGGATACAAGATATCACTAATTGAAAATACCTTATTTGGTAAAGTATCCTATACCGCGAAAGGCGAGGTAGTTCAGGGTGCCCATCAATTGGCTTAGGCAAACAATGTTTGCCTTGCCTTACGACAATGGTCGCCTGGAGAGGTCCCCAAACGAGCCCTCCTCTGTCAAATGATTCTGCTCCCTTTTGCAATGATTTTACAGCGTAGAGAAGAAAGCAACCAACTCTACTCCAATTAAAGTACATGAAAAAATAAAAATATCTTAAGTGCAGAGCTAGACTACTCACATGCGTCTTAAACCTAGCTACATCTATGCAAACCATGGAGCTAGTATAGTAGCTACGCTTTTAGAATTTCTTTGATGCAAACGTAGCTGAACGCACGTAGCGCGTAGCTAATCTTCAGCGCTACAGCTACGCGTTTATGCAAACCATGGAGCTAGTATAGTAGCTACGCTTTTAGAATTTCTTTGAAGCAAACGTAGCTGAACGCACGTAGCGCGTAGCTAATCTTCAGCGCTTCAGCTCGTTCATACATTTGGATAGATAAAGCTACGTTCGACCGACGTCAGCGCTGCCCGTCTGTCGAGCACTTTTGGCAGCATTTATCGCAGTTGAGTAAAGAATCACAATAGCATTAAATAAGTCCCATTGGACGCGACGCACAACTTTGGAGGAGGATGATTATGTTCACCAGAAGACTTCATTACGTCGGTTGCTTCATAATTTGTAGTTAAGAACACAGGACATTTCTTTGATATTCTTTTAGAACAGTACCAAGATCTTGTCAACCGATTAATGCGCTTAGAACCAAACGTATGCCCTTTTACCAGTAACAGCTCCTTGTAGTTTCCACCGCCAGTGTTCATATGAATTAACTTCACTGAAATTTTATTGTTATTTTTATCAATATAATTTTAACAGTTTGTACCTTAAAAAATGCGTTACTATTAAAATGAAGTAAAAATTTTGAATGTGCCTTTGTAATATGATTAAATGAATAAAAAAAATACTTTTTGCTATTTGGTTGATGAAAATAGGTACCTACACACCTACCAGTTCACACCGAAGAGGTTAAAACAAGGTAAGTAATATAAGTTTTACACGTTTTGAAAATTTTGTTTTATTTAAGTAACACACTTTACTTTTATAAGAACTAAGAAAGCTTTTAAAAACACTCCACACTAATTTTACATTCAACACGTATTTTCAGATAGGGAAAGGTCGGAAGTTATCCAAACTACTTTGGTATATTGTTAATTTGTTGTTCATCGTCCCTAAACAATACCAAAGTTTCGATAACGATTCGACCTTTAACCAAACCCTTTTTTCTTCATACCTTAACCTAATATTACAAATAAATAAGTTATATTTGAATTTATTAATACCGCGACGTAATTTAAGTACGATTATGTTCTGAAAGTGATCAAATATGTTTGCACGAGCCTGTACTGTATGTACTACATGAGCTGTTCCACCACTTTTGTCTACACGTTTCTATATACCATGCTATACCATTTCCATTGCCCGCTTTCTCAAACATGTACAGATAAATGCCATTGCCTTGCAAATGTGGCAATGGTTAACGAACCCTATTGTTTCTTTAGCATTATTAAGTTTATTCATTAATGGCTTACTCTATTGATGAGATTATATAATTTCAAAGCAAATTGAGAAATAATCGCGTACAAAGAACTTGCTTTTGCTAAGTCGGTAATTATTTAATGGAGATATCAATACAAAGAATTTGAAACAAACATCTGAATGGGGCTCCGCTCTTTCAAACATCTGTCAGACTATATAGTTTTACTTTTCTAATCGAATATACCTACTTATACTTATTCCAAATCAAATTAAATCAAATAATTATTTATTCAATATAGGATACAAGATATCACTTATTGAAAGTCAATTAGACTACATCTAATTTAATCGCTATTGATACCTTATTTGGTAAAGTATACTGTGAGAGGCGAGGTAGTTTAGGGTGCCCACCAATTGGCCCAGGCAAACAAATGTTTGGCTTGCCTTACGACAATAGTCGCCTGGAGAGGCCCCCAAACGAGCCCACCTCTGACAAATGATTCTACTCCCTTTCGCAATGATTTTACAGCGTAGAGAAGAAAGGGGTAAAAAAACTCTACTTTACAATTTATCTCTCTATTTTCGTTCTTTTGTGATATTACAATACAATTAGGAGACAATACAATGAACATTATACAGATTCTGATTGCGCGTTTTTGTAGTATAAAAATGACGTTAAGATCTGCAGCTCTTTTCCATAGAAGCAAGCCATAGGTCATTAAGCTGTAATATAATAATAATAATAAAAAAATCTTTATTTAAGAGCCCAAAGAGTTGGTTACAATGATGGACTTATTCTATTAGCTTATCTAAGTTTATTACAGGTAGTTAGGACTTAAATACGAAAAGTATTAAGAATAAGATTATAGGCTAGCACGGTTATACTATTTAACTTGGAGAAACTGCTGCCTATACTAGGTAAAAACCTGTGACATAGGCAGCAGCGCCCTTCCCTTCTTTAGTAAGACATAGCAAAAATAATGCGTGCATATTTAAAGATAAACAAAAGTAGAACAAAGCTGAAGTAGGTATTAATACTAGTTACAATAAATGAGATGGAATCCACTGTGACAGAGACCTTAAACCACCCTCAATAGACTTTCTGTTTCATCGTATGAGAGTTTTGAAAGGATACCATAAACTGTTTGTTTTAAGTCAAAACGATTTAATGTAATTATTGTTGTATATTTATTTATTTTATTATATAGCATAGGACCTAAGAAACAGGAAAATTTATGAGAAAATTGAGTCCTAAATTTTTCAATAGCAAATATTCTATCATTACGACGTTTATTGAGATTTAATGATTTTATGTCAATGTTTTTATGTTGGTGCAATATTAGTTTAGAAATAAAAAGTTGCCTAATAGTCAATACTTCTGCTTTTTTATATAATAAATCTGTTGAATAAGTGGTAGGTAAAGCTAAACTTACTTTTAATGCTATGGAAGTAACTGAAATACACAAGTGTCGCGGTAGACACATCAGTTAATTTTCTGATTTTCCAGATTGCGTACGCAGCCGAACTGAGCCTTGCCGCAAGATTTAAGATATGGGGGCCCCACTGAAGTTTCGGATCCAAAAAAATATTATTTATGACAAACTCTGATATATTTTCCTGAGGAAGTACGGCACATCCGCGGAGCTGAATGCGTGTGCATACCTACATATTTAGTGACTCTCAAACCCGCATTATTAGTTGTGACGATGACTGGACAGCTCTGCGACCTCCTGTTAGAGCAGGACCAGCTGATTGTATTCTTCATAATGTTGAGAGCGGCAAACGTGTACCCATTCAGGTAGAGTAAATCTTTACCATTGGTCAGTGTGATCATTCTTGCTGAAAACGGTAAATCATTTTCATTAAAGACCAATGTTGGTTGTATAAATGGTTGTATTAAGTAATTAGGACAAAAAGTACCCGGGGTTCGAAGATAACAATGGTTGAGAGTCTTGAGCTGTTAAAATGATGATCTAATCTATATGATTAGATCGTCAAATGGCCATATGGCCGTAGTTACATTATATTATCCATACTTAGTATTATAAATTCGAAAGTAACTATGTCTGTCTGTCTCGCTTTCCTGAGAAAACTACTGAACCGATTTGAATGAAATTTGGTATATAGATAGCCCAAAGCCTGAGAAAGGACAAAGGCTACTTTTTATCCCAAAATCCCTACGGGAAAAATTGGGAATTTGTTGTTACAAATGAAAATGTGCTGGCGAAGCCGCGGATCACCACACCAACTATTTTTACTATGAAAAATCTATTTTTTTTTATTCTGCGCCAATCTAAATCAGGTAATCTAAAGAAAAATTATATAAGAAAACAAAACTACCTATAAGGGTCAAAAAACGTAGTCCCATTCCTTTTAAAAATGAATGAAACACGCACCTACTGATATACATTTATTCCAAAATAATTTATAGGTACATACATACTCATCTAGGTATACAAACATATTATCAGCTAACGCAGTTATGGTTTCCGCGATACCTTTCATTAAAACATAGAATAAAAGAGATAACTCATTTTGAGCGCGTCAAGTAGGGAGATAATATATTTTGACACGATACTGCATTTAAAGGTTCTATCATCTTCAGCATCGATGATGAATAGGTCCTTTTATGGAGGGTTTATCAACCTTAACGTATCTTCCAGATGGAGTAAGGTATAGCTTTTGAAGGTCATGAGGTGTATACCGACATAATGAATAATTTTTGTCTTTTCTCTATTAGTGTTCACATTAGCTGGACACTTTTTGGATGACTTTTTAGAGCATACCCAGCTTATTTGATTTTTAGATGTTTTACGCGTGCAAAAAGTAAATTGACCTATTTTTAGAAGAACTTTTCCATGAGTCAAAGTGATCAATTCGACTGAAATATAAAATGAAAACAAAATTCAGTTAGTTTAAAAAAAATGTAACGTCCAAAATAATTTCTAATTTCTTTCAATATCACCGAAATAAAGGTAAAAGTTCAAAGAATATAAGTTTCAGCATATCTTTATGTATTTATTCTCACTAGTGATGTGAAAATTTGGTGGACAGTGGTCATGTTCTCCTTGAATTTTGATGATATTCTCATAGTCATATAAATCTGTGTGCACTTGGGCTTTGCAGAAAGTTTTGGAGCATTTCCATGTAGCGTGTTTCTTGGTTGCCCAATGTTTCCAATAGGTGTATTTTTTGAAGAGAAGCACGACCTTTCCAGATGAAAGTGTGATGAGTTTGGCTGAAATTTTTTAAGAACGTTTTATAATTCTCTAGATGTACTCAATTATATATAAGTATTCTAATATAATTACCAACTTGTTTTTTGTATTTAAATAGTTCTACTAAAGACTTACTACTGTACTATTTTATTCCAATTGTTATACTGTGTTTGCAATGAGGTAGGGATGATTTTTTGTTTCCCCAAAAACAAATGGGGATTTATATTTAAGTATGAAAATCAAACTAAATAAATCTATACCAATATTATAAAGAGGAAAGATTTGTTTGTTTGTTTGTAACGAATAGGCTCCGGAAATACTGAACCGATTTAAAAAATTCTTCCACTGGTAGGAAGCTACATTAACCCCGAGTGTCATAGGCTATATTAGATTTTTAAAAAAATTAGGGATCCTTACCTAAACTCAAATAATATAACCCAAGGGGCAATATTTTTTCCGTTGTTTACATATTTTGACAGGTGGTTTGTTGTTGTTGTTTGTTTTTTATTCGGCCATTCTGGGCAGTCAAAAGAACATAGTCTATAGAGCCAAGTCTTTTGTAGTATTTTATATTCTATGGCGTAACGAAGTAAGCCGGGAAAGCTCGTGTTCAATAAAAACAAAGATATTGAAGACAAAATAACTGTTCTAGTTCAGAAGTAATTATTACATTTTCGTGAAACATGGCTTAGAACACACGGGATAAAATTATCAATGTCACAAAAACTAAACAAAATTCGGTACATACCACATAGCTACAATACCATAGACAAATCCACAAATACACAGACACAGATACAGACACTTACACACATACATAAGATATACAAACACAGATACACAGGCAGACACGTTAAACTTATAGCACCCTTCTCTTTTTGCGTCGGGGGATAAAAACCTGAATGAGTGACAGTCATTGACTGCAGTAATTTTCCTGATTCAGAGGTTGCCGGAACACATTCTAGTAGATTGGCGGTCTCGTCCAGCGTAACACTTTTGCCTATCGTTTTATGCGTACAGTGGCGGTCTAGGACGGCGTAACAGATTTCTATGGTCTCGTGCCCCCTAGACTGTATTACTAAAGAACGAGAGCTATTTTGCAATACAGAAAAACCGGAAGTGTTACGCCGTCTTAGACTGCCACTGTACTACACTGAAATACCAAATAACAAGAGAACAATCCAAAGTGTTACGCTGAACGAGTCCGTGACTGTATTAATTAGGTTAAGCAAAAAAAATAATAGAGGTTTGAACAATACTTGGGACTGATTGTTTAAACCTTCGAAGTCCGACCAAAAGCTAGTTTTTTTCTTGTGGGTGGAACTAAAAGATATTTTCCATTACGAGTCTTATAGTAAACAGCTGGTTCCTGATGGTGACTGCCCCTTGCGTGAAGTATTCTCATCCCGAAGGAAGTATAGATTAGGACTTTGCACTGTCCGTTAGAGCACTTCCACTCAAGTTTGTGGTCTAACATTTTGCTTTTAGAATATGTATGTTCTCTATGCCGAAGTAAAACGCTGCCATTTGTCAGGCTGATGAGACCATCTGAAGAAAATAAAACCTTGCATCAACAAATTTGCTGGTTGAATAACGGTCACGCTTTTAATTAGATAAAAAAAATTACTAGCTTAGCCGGCGAGTTCTGTACTTCACTACGTAAACGATTACATAAAGTTTTAGCGAATTCTGATCAGTAGTATTTTCGAAAAATAAAACAAACCTCCAAACGTCATTAACTTTATTTTTTACAATATACATATACTTGTATACGAAGGCAAAAAGATAAGTTCA
Organism: Euspilapteryx auroguttella; assembly: GCA_951802225.1. Taxonomy (NCBI): domain Eukaryota; kingdom Metazoa; phylum Arthropoda; class Insecta; order Lepidoptera; family Gracillariidae; genus Euspilapteryx; species Euspilapteryx auroguttella. Next base: position 2,304,856 of record OX637649.1, on the reverse strand, counting down.
AACACACATCCACGAATAATTATGTGTTTAAATCTAAGTAAGAATATTATTTTTATTTGGAAATTGTGATCACACAGTCTTAAGCTTAATATTCAGTCAGTATTTGCGAGTCTACTCTCTGAAGTTTCAACTCGGACAAGCTGTTCTCTAATACAAATTATCCTGTATCCTGTTTCACACTCCGTCGAGCGTATGCTTTACTGTCTTGAAGTCGGAATTCGACTGTGTGATTAAATTTGGAGCGAAGATTTAAAGTAAAATTTTAACACTTTTAAGTGTTACTCCATACTCCGACTCGGTCGACTGATGTTGAAGCTTAGCCTTAGCGATGTGTCTGAGGAATAGTTGTCTCATCTGAAGATGACGGCGCCCACCAATCCGCTCTGGGATCACGTGCTGGAAGAGACCAAACCTGCTCTCCCAAAAAAGGGATCTGAGCCCTGCAGTGGGACGTACATTATTATTTATGTTTGTATGTTAGTTACTATACTAGCATTTCTGACAAGTCAATAATAAATTTAAAGAGTGATTTAGAATACCCATCATACCTTTTAACTTATTAAAACGGGTCGAATTCTCAAAAGAAAAACTGTTGTTCCACACACTTTCGAGTTCGATCAACTGCCGGAGTCTAAAGCTGACATTCACAGTCGAGTTGCAGCTCGAACTTGCACTCTTATGTGTCAAAATGAGACTAAATCGTTCTCCGCTCCAAATTAATAATGATTATCGAGTTTTTACTTCGAGACAGTGAATTATACGCTCGACGGAGTACAAGACTGTGAATGTCAGCCTATTACACAGAACAGCTGATTTTAGTTTTTGATTTCTATCCAAGTTGCTAAAGAAGTTCATAGGTATGGTGATCTAATTCTCTAAATTGATTTATTACCGCCTTGTCAGTAGCATTCTGCACTTATTTAAGTTTTTTCGTCACAGTCTTTCAGATGGAAAACGTAATATTTAATTCGCTTGTGAAGGTTCCTTTAGAGGTAAACTACGGAGGATCATACTAAAATTCTTACAAGAACCGAAAAAATGGATTTCTTGCAAAAATATTAAAGGATAACTTAAATTTATAAATAACGATAGCTGACACGGCGCACTTCATTTCACCCAACAATAAAAGTTAACACAATATTATGACTTATATCCTGTACTATTCCAAATTTTCAAAATTAAAATATTATGTAAAATATTCTATAGTCTATGTTCATCAGGGATAACCATAGTATTCGATTGGTTAAAGATTTTTTTAATCGGGCCCTAAGCTTCGGAGCTCATTCGAATAAAAAAAAAAAACAATCAAATCTCTCAAATAGTCTTATAGTATTATTATTAATATACAGAAAATTCAAATTAAAACTTGACATACGTTCCTTTAGACGTACGAACGTACCTCTGCGGCGGATGACTGTGTTCACCACTAAAATCGAGCAACGTTGTTTGGTCGACAGAAGTGTAGACTGTTGCTTTGCAGTTCATTGATAGATTCTTGGAGCAGGTCCAGCTGATCATTTTTTTTGAAGTAGTCCGACGACGGAAGGTATGCTCGTTGTGGTATAGTAGTACTGTTCCGTTTGAGAGCGTAATGAACTGGGCTAAAATAAAGCTTCATTTAAAGTTTATTGTTCTAGTTCGCGCGTTTGATTTCTTTTTTGTTATCCAGCCAGTACGGCTCGCGGGCCGTATACTAGCCATTTCCAAATTCAAAAAGTGTGCCTAAAAATTGTATGGAAAATCATTTTAAGGCGACCTGAAGGGGATTAAAAATTACTTAGGCCCCGCTATGAGTCTCTCCTATAGACAACAATAACTTTAGGCACATTTAAAGGGGACTAAAGTAGTCTTATAAAAATAACTTTTAATATTAAGTACAGAAAATTAAAACAAACATGATATCTACTTAAATAAAAATTAAGTATATTATAATTAATTTAAGTCATATAAAAATTGAAGAATTTAAGCCTACGATTTTATGAAAACACTATTTTATATCGTTTTTATTATGGTTAAATTTCGATTGTGCTTACGATAAATAAATTAACATATTCTTACATGTTTTTATTTTATATAGATTAATAAAAAAAGACAAATTAAAGACAGGAAATATCAACACTTAACATAGCTTCCATTAGAAGTTTTAACATAATTCGGCGGCGGATGATTGTGTTCGCCAATAAATTCGAGAAACACCTTTCTGTCCAAAGTTGTGTAAACAGTGGCTTTGCATTTCAAGCCGAGATTCTTAGAGCAGAGCCAGCTGATCTTTTTTTTTGAAGTCTTGCGACGGCGAAAGGTATGTTTCTCATGGTATAAAAGAATAGTTCCTTTCGCGACCGTGATGAAATGTACTAAAACAGAGATGAATGAATGAATGAATGATATTTTTATTGTACTTACCTACAAAAAACACAAATACCAAAAACTTAAAAATCTGTCATTTGTCAAAAGGATACTTTATCGCTTTAAGCTATTTATTCCAGATGATCTATTCTTTTTTATATACAACAACAACATAAACAAAAAAATTACCTACTCAACTCACTAATATTAAAAGACTATCTGATACGGCAACTTTGTACCGCCTCGCGTTCTGAATTTATGGGATAATCTATTTATAGCCTATGACACCCGGGGACAGTAGCTTTCCAAACTGAATTAAATTTTCATATCGGTCCTTTTAAAACCTCAGCTGTATTTAAGTTATTACTAATGAATTTCCAGAAATAAACAAGATAAGATATTTTATAAATAAAACACACTCATAATAAACACACTATTTATTGTTTTACACGGACTTGTCTTGAGTTTAAGTTTAATAACTTTAACAAAGCAAACAACACAATTTTACGGTCGATAGCACTTCAGCCCTATTTTTGTACAAGCCGCCTTCATACGCATTAAACCCATCTTAGAATTGGTAGGTTTTCTGTCCATTGTACTTATTATTAACAAATCACATATAAAACGAACCGACATGTTTTGTATTGTTATAAAAAAAGTTTTGTATCTTTTTACAAATAAAGTGTTTTTAAATAAACGCAAAATGAGAAACACTGTTCAGAATTATTCAGTAGAATCCATTGCATTTTAAAAGGAGGGTCACTCAACTCGTATATGTTTTTATCTAATGGAGTAAAAAACCTATTTTTTGCGTGCGTGAAGCGATCGCGATAGCAATCGCATTATTATTTACCATATTGCCTAACTACGCAAACGGCACTGAAAAAAAAAATTAAGAAGTTCCGTGACTGAAAAACATAAGTATATTTTATACTTAGATTATAGATTTTCTGTTTTTCTGTTTAATTGAGTTTTTTTGTTTCTTGAAAAACGAATTGTTGTGTCTGAGCATTACGTAATAGAAACACGTTGTAGTTATTTCTTAGTAACCATAACACAAAGAGCTCGCCAGGTGTTTTTTCATTAGGTAGTCAAGTTTCTTAACTAAAAACGATCGAATCGTTATTTTCTTGTTAGCCACTTACTTCGTTAAGCATTGCCACTTTAACAAAGGTAAATTCCGTTGCACGCCCAAAGAAAACACCAATGGTCCGTTTAGTCTACATTTGACAGATTCTGCTTTTGACACCATGGTTTAGTATGGACAGATTCTACATACGACAGATTCTACTTATGACAGATTCTACGTATGGCAGATTTTACTTATGACATATTCTACTTTTGACAGATTCTACATATGACGGATTCTGTTTTTGACAGATTTGCCCCCCATTTAAAAAATAACTACTTTAGTTGTTTAACATTTCTCTTAACTACTGTCATGTGATATTAAGATCAATGTTGTTTAATGGAACAATTATTTAAGTTCTTTATAAGTAAGGAAGCTTAAAAATTTTGAAAATTCTGGAATCGAAGTCGCTGACAAGAAAATAACGAGTCGATCGATTTTAGTTACGAAAATTGACCCCCAGCGCTCTCTCTCTCTTATGTAAACAGTTCCACATTAAGGTTTTTTTTTTTTTGAGATCTTCCATTTCTTCGATGCATATGTTAGCGTATGAGTTAATCTAGGGTCTCAGATACCTCTATTTCAATTTGAATAATTAAGAAAAAGACATACAAACGCACACACATCTTTCAGCTTCGCTACACTATAAAATTATTCTACTAATCAGCGTATCCTCTTCAGCATTGCCTGAATCAGATAGCTTCTTATACTGTCCTGACGGAGTGACGTAATACTGCGGCGGAGGATGGGCGTGTTTCCCTGTGACGCTCACTATAGACTTCTCGTCGAGGCTGGTGCACACCACCATCTTGCAGTTATTGGTCTGACTCTTCGAACAGTACCAGGCCACATGCTTTTTGGTCTTCCGGTTTCTCCAGAAAGTGTATCCTTCGAAGCGGAGTAGGAGCTTGCCGTTCGTCAATGTTATGAATTGAGCTGTAACATTGGACGTGTTTAGTTTAAGAAAGCTAGATTATAAAGGTCAATATTAATTTTAATTACAGTGGTTAAATTAAGAGGTGTTTTGTTTAAACATAATCGATAGGATATAAGTCCCTTAGTCACTGCAGACCAACCAAGAGACATTATATCCTATCGGACGAACATAATAAAAAACGCTTTATTTATTATTTATTTTATATTAGTGGGAAAGTAGTTTTACTCATAACTTTAAAATAATTTTACAACATTTACAGTATTAAATCTAATCAATCCTAAAGTTGTTGACCGATTTGCTGCCATAGAAACTACAAAATCAAAGGACAAAATAATGCAGTCAAACACTTTTAAAATTAAAAAAATTGAGTAAATTAAATTTTGATATATTTACTTTATTTGTTACATACATCACATAGTATTAGGTACATATAATAGACAAAGATATCACCTTTATACACTTAACACAAATTTTGAAATGTTTTATCATTCCTATATTCATTGATATAATAGATCTCATGTTTTTAAAAATTTAATTCCATATTAAAAAAAAAATTTATACATATATATTTTTAAACATCAGAGCCTAATGTACTTTCCTCCAGCAGTAGCATGTAAGTTTGGCGGTGGGTGGTTGTGTTCTCTTTTTTTATTTATCACACAACGACCATCTAAAGTGGTGTTTACAATCATCTTGCAGGTCGTGGCATCACGTTTGGAGCAAATCCACAAAATGTGCTTCTTTGATGTATTTTGTTTCCTGAAGGTGTATCCGTCGTGTAGAAGCAAGACGTTGCCATTCATGAGAGTAATTAACGTCGCCCGATTGGCTGCAATCAATTACCAACATAAAAAAAAAATTGTAGGTTTTCTGTCCACTGTACTTAATTTTTTTGCGTGCGTGCAAGGCGATCGCAATATTTTCCTAGAAATCTCCCATTTCTTCGATGCATATGAAAGCCAATGTTTTAATCCAGGGTCTCAGATCAACAACCACTGCCGCACACCATGTGGTGGACTCTATAATATCTAACATAGATAGTAAATATAAAACGGCAGGTTTATTTTGCGACCTCACAAAAGCATTTGATGTTGCAGCACGATCTTCTCCTTAAAAAGCTACGGGCATATGGCGTGAAAAGTAAGGCATCCCAACTTATAGAATCATTCCTTTGCAATCGCAAACAGAGAGTAGAAGTCGTCACTGACGGGTGAAGGTTAAGGTCAAATACTGGAAATGTTACAATAGGAATTCCACAAGGGTCCTCTCTTGGAAATACCCTATTTCTGGTCTTTGTCAATGATATTGAACAGGCCGTTACTGATGTAACAGTTGCTTTGTTTGCAGATGCCACAACGGTTATAATGAGTGCTCCTTCGTACGAAGAATTAAATGATAAGATCAATAAAACATTTACACAACTGGATAAATGGTATTCAACAAATGGGTTAATCCTTAATCCTTCAAAATCTAATCTTATTATCTTTAGCAATAGAGTTACACGACCACCGCCACCATGCCTGATTAGCCCTGTCCCTCTAGCCCAAACGTGCAAGTTCCTAGGTCTCACACTGGACTCTAATTTAAATTGGAAACAACATGTTGATATACTGTGCGATAAATTAGGAAGTGCCGCATATGCGCTGCGAAAATTAAAACCGCTCGTTTCCAGTTCAGTGCTTAGGCAAGCTTACTTTGCGCACTTTCATTCCATATTGTCTTACGGTGTCATATTATGGGGTGATTCGACAGACTCAAATCGTACATTTATAATGCAAAAACGCGCCATTAGAACTTTAGAGGGTATTCCTAGTCGAGAATCATGTAGATCGCTTTTTAAAAAGTATCGAGTAATGACCCTTTACTCAGTATATCTTTACGAGATCATTACTTATGTCAGAAAAAATATAGGTACATTCCGACGACGTGAGTGCGGCGGGCGGGCGCTGCGGGGAGCGGGGAGCCTGGCTGCAGTGCCTCGTCGCACGGTGTTTGCTACACACAACCCGCGCGTCATCGGGCCACACTATTATGAGCCTGCCTACTGAGCTGAAGGAGGAAATCAATGACGAAGCGTTTTGTCGCCGACTGAAAAAACTTTTGTTGGAACATGAATATTATTGTATAGATGACTTTTTAAACTATAAATTTGTTTGACATTGGATATTATTTGTGTAATTTGAGTATTCGACAGTTACAATATGTAATTCAAGTAAATTGAAATTATTATTTAGTATTTGACATTTTATATACAATTATACATTTAAAAATTTGACATTGTTTACATAGTACTTAAATAATTAAGTAACTACTTATTATTTTTTATATAATTTTTGTACAATATTTTGACGATCACATTATACTTTGACATTTTATTATACAACTTTGTATGTAATATGAATATGATAGTGTGAAATAAATGAATCTAATCTAATCTAATCAGATCCCTCTATCTAAAATTTAATAATTAACAAACAGATATATACAAACGCACACAATCTTTCAGCTTTATATTATAATATTAGTGTACACCATTACACTATAAAATGATTCTACTGATAACCGTATCCTCTTCAGCAAGTCTTCAGCATTGCCTGAATCAGATAGCTTCTTATACTGTCCTGTGGAGTGAAGTAATACTGCGGCGGAGGATGGGCGTGATTCCCTGCGACGCTCACTATAGACTTCTCGTCCAGACTGGTGAACACCACCATCTTGCAGTTATTGGTCTCACTCTTCGAACAGTACCAGACCACATGCTTCTCGGTCTTCCGGTTTCTCCAGAAAGTATAACCTTCGAAGCGGAGTAGGAGCTTGCCGTTCGTCAATGTTATGAATTGAGCTGTAACATTGGACGTGTTTAGTTTTAGAAAGGTGATTGTAGAGGTCAATATTAATTTTAATTACAGTGGTTAAATTAAGAGGTGTTTTGTTTAAACATAATCGATAGGATATAAGTTCCTTTTTCACTGCAGACCAACCAAGAGACTTTATATCCTATCGGACGAACATAATGAAAAACGCTTTATTTATAATTAATTTTATATTAGTGGAAAAGTAGTGTTACTCATAACTTTAAAATAATTTTACAGTTACAATAAATTTTTTTAGATAAGGGTCCACCTGAAGAATAAAGATTGAATTATTAGAAATAATAATGTTATCTATAGCGCTTAAGTCTATCACTATAAGTAATAATCGGACATGCTCCAGATCTCTTATGCAACCAAATGTGCTGCTTGGGATAAATTAATAAAAAATTCAAATTATAGACAGGAAATATCAACTCTTTAACATAGCTTCCATTAGAAGTTTTAACATAATTCGGCGGCGGATGATTGTGTTCACCAATAAATTCGAGAAACACCTTTCTGTCCAAAGTTGTGTAAACAGTGGCTTTGCAATTCAAGACGAGATTCTTAGAGCAGAGCCAGCTGATCTTTTTTTTTGAAGTCTTGCGACGGCGAAAGGTATGTTTCTCATGGTATAAAAGAATAGTTCCTTTCGCGACCGTGATGAAATGTACTAAAACAGAGATGAATGAATGAATGATATTTTTATTGTACTTACCTACAAAAAACACAAATACCAAAAACTTAAAAATCTGTCATTGGTCAAAAGGAGACTTTATCGCTTTAAGCTATTTATTCCAGATGATCTATTCTTTTTTATATACAAAAACAAAAAAATTACTTACTCAACTCACTATTATTAAAAGACTAGCTGATACAGCGAAATTTGTACCGCCTCGCGTTCTGAATTTATGGGATAATCTCTCTATAGCCTATGACACCCGGGGATAGTAGCTTTCCAAACTGAATTAAATTTTCATATCGGTCCTTTCAAAACCTCAGCTGTATTTAAGTTATTACTAATGAATTTCCAGAAATAAACAAGATAAGATATTTTATAAATAAAACACACTCATAATAAACACACTATTTATTGTTTTACACGGACTTGTCTTGAGTTTAAGTTTAATAACTTTAACAAAGACAAACAACACAAATGTACGGTCGATAGCCCTTCAGCACTATTTTTGTACAAGTCGTATTCAGGCCTTCATTAAGGTGGGAAAAATTGGTAGGTTTATTTATTTATTCATTCATAAGTACACAAACAGCTATGCAGATATTGCACAATAGACAGTAGAATAATATTTTTATACTACTTATTATACTAACATTGTTAAATTATTAATCTAGTAAAAAAAAAACAAAAATAAGACGGTTACAGTATACAAAAGATACTTTTTAAGTATTTCTTTTTTCTGTCCACTGTACTTATTATTAGGAAATCACATCTAATACGAACCGACATGTTTTGTATTTTATTTTTTAAATAAACGTAAAACGAGAAACACTTTATTGAGAATCATCCAGTAGAATCCATTGCATTTAAAAAAAAGGAAACCTAACTACTCAAATATTTTTTTCTATAAAGGAGTGAGACTTATTTTTTTGCGTGCGTGCAAGGCGATCGCAATATTTACCTAGAAATCTCCCATTTCTTCGATGCATATGAAAGCCAATGTTTTAATCCAGGGTCTCAGATCAACAACCACTGCCGCACACCATGTGGTGGACTCTATAATATCTAACATAGATAGTAAATATAAAACGGCAGGTTTATTTTGCGACCTCACAAAAGCATTTGATGTTGTCCAGCACGATCTTCTCCTTAAAAAGCTACGGGCATATGGCGTGAAAAGTAAGGCATCCCAACTTATAGAATCATTCCTTTGGAATCGCAAACAGACAGTAGAAGTCGTCACTGACGGGTGAAGGTTAAGGTCAAATACTGGAAATGTTACAATAGGAATTCCACAAGGGTCCTCTCTTGGAAATACCCTACTTCTGGTCTTTGTCAATGATATTGAACAGGCCGTTACTGATGGAACAGTTGCTTTGTTTGCAGATGCCACAACGGTTATAATGAGTGCTCCTTCGTACGAAGAATTAAATTATAAGATCAATAAAACATTTACACAACTGGATAAATGGTATTCAACAAATGGGTTAATCCTTAATCCTTCAAAATCTAATCTTATTATCTTTAGCACTAGAGTTACACGACCACCGCCACCATGCCTGATTAGCCCTGTCCCTCTAGCCCAAACGTGCAAGTTCCTAGGTCTCACACTGGACTCTAATTTAAATTGGAAACAACATGTTGATATACTGTGCGATAAATTAGGAAGTGCCGCATATGCGCTGCGAAAATTAAAACCGCTCGTTTCCAGTTCAGTGCTTAGGCAAGCTTACTTTGCGCACTTTCATTCCATATTGTCTTACGGTGTCATATTATGGGGTGATTCGACAGACTCAAATCGTGCATTTATAATGCAAAAACGCGCCATTAGAACTTTAGAGGGTATACCTAGTCGAGAATCATGTAGATCGCTTTTTAAAAAGTATCGAGTAATGACCCTTTACTCAGTATATCTTTACGAGATCTTTACTTATGTCAGAAAAAATATAGGTACATTCCGACGACGTGAGTGCGGCGGGCGGGCGCTGCGGGGAGCGGGGAGCCTGGCTGCAGTGCCTCGTCGCATGGTGTTTGCTACACACAACCCGCGCGTTATCGGGCCACACTATTATGAGCATCTGCCTAGTGAGCTGAAGGAGGAAATCAATGACGAAGCGTTTTGTCGCCGACTGAAAAAACTTTTGTTGGAACATGAATATTATTGTATAGATGACTTTTTAAACTATAAATTTGTTTGACATTGGATATTATTTGTGTAATTTGAGTATTCGACAGTTACAATATGTAATTCAAGTAAATTGAAATTATTATTTAGTATTTGACATTTTATATACAATTATACTTACATTTAAAAATTTGACATTGTTTACATAGTACTTAAATAATTAAGTAACTACTTATTATTTTTTATATAATTTTTGTACAATATTTTGACGATCACATTATACTTTGACATTTTATTATACAACTTTGTATGTAATATGAATATGATAGTGTGAAATAAATGAATCTAATCTAATCTAATCAGATCCCTCTATCTAAAATTTAATAATAATCAAACAGATATATACAAACGCACACAATCTTTCAGCTTTATATTATAATATTAGTGTACACCGTTACACTATAAAATTATTCTACTAATAAGCGTATCCTCTTCAGCAAGTCTTCAGCATTGCCTGAATCAGATAGCTTCTTATACTGTCCTGTGGAGTGAAGTAATACTGCGGCGGAGGATGGGCGTGATTCCCTGCGACGCTCACTATAGACTCCTCGTCCAGACTGGTGAACACCACCATCTTGCAGTTATTGGTCTCACTCTTCGAACAGTACCAGACCACATGCTTCTCGGTCTTCCGGTTTCTCCAGAAAGTATAACCTTCGAAGCGGAGTAGGAGCTTGCCGTTCGTCAATGTTATGAATTGAGCTGTAATGTTGGACGTGTTTGGTTTTAGAAAGCTAGATTATAAAGGTCAATATTAATTTTAATTACCGTGGTTAAATTAAGAGGTGTTTTGTTTAAACATAATCGATAGGATATAAGTTCCTTTTTCACTGCAGACCAACCAAGAGACTTTATATCCTATCGGACGAACATAATAAAAAACGCTTTATTTATTATTAATTTTATATTTGTGGGAAAGTAGTGTTACTCATTACTTTAAAATAATTTTACATTTATGTCTGACTTAAGTATGAAATCTAATCAATCCTAAAGGTGTTGACTGATTTGCCGCCATAGAAACTACAAAATCAGAGCACAACATAATTTGAAAATAAAAACGTACATTAAATTTTGATATATTTACCATCCGGACAGAGGTAAAACTTTTGAGGAGCGTGGTTGTGTTCACCCGTCTCTTTTGTAACTAACCTGTTATCTAGTGTAGTCTGTACACACGCTTTACAATTTGTCTTCGAACAAGTCCATTGGTTATAATGCTTCAAACTATTGCGTTTTCTATATGCGTGGTGTTTGTAAGTTAGGAGTGTACAGTTGGTAAGGTGCACGAATTGAACTGAAACATTTTAAGCCATGAAATAAATTAAAATACAATTCCTACAGTAACCTGTTTCGTACTTTTTTTTGTGAGATTTTTTTTATAGCTACATGTTTAGACTTTAAAATAACAATATCATACTGATTGAGATTATTTTATTAGCATGAAAAATTTGTAGTTAGTTTTACAGACTAGGTCTTAATCTGAAACATGAAATCAATATATATAAAACTCTTCCGTTACTGAATGACTGACTAACTGACTGACAGACAACGCAGAGCCTAAACTACTGGGCGTAGACAGCTAAAAATTGGCACGTGGGTTCCTTGGGGAGTGTAGGTGAGCACTAAGAAGGGATTTCCCGGAATTCCCACCGGGACGGGAAAAAACGGGAATTTTGTGTTTATGAGAAATCTGCGCGGGAAAAACCGCGGGGCAGCCTCTAGTTTAAGATAAAAATTAAGCATTGGAATGCGTTATATGATACTTCATATAACGAAATCGATATGGAGACAAAACATACAATAGAAAGACTGCGTTCCGCTACCTACCAAAAACGCTTTCCATCAGAATATGTAGGCAGATCTGACTACACCAATAAAAAAAACAAATGCAAATAATTATCTGAATAGGTAATTACGAGACGAGGGACCTAGCCAAGAATGAAACTCTAGTACCTCTATAATTACAGGTAGGTTTATTCAAGTAGATAAAGGCAGAGGTAGAATATTTGGTCAAAATTTTACATTGGAATGTATTTTGATACTAAACAATACAATCAATATTAAAATAACAAAAACACTGTCTTATAACATATTAACCTTATTCACTCTACCCAATTCGTAATATACCTACAACAAATACAGGTGTACAAAAAAAAGTAGGCAGCATTCAGATTGGTCTAATTCAATTCAAATAAATAACCTTATTGTAGTAAAAAACACATGAGGACTTCTAGTTCTGCATAAAAACAACTGTATAGATTTAAATCAAACTAGCATGTTATTCTTACTTCTCTTACCTAGAGCATAACAATATTGAGCTCTTTTTACATAAATCATTCTGTGATTCGTCCAAGCAAGAAGTTAAACTAACCGTCAACCACATCTTCCAAATGATTACTGGATTCATAGATATGTCTTAGTATTTCATATACTTCCCATCTGGGGTGACCTTGTATTTCTGGGGCGGATGGTTGTGCTGGCCCGTCACGCTGACAATCTGCCGGCTGTCAAGGCTCGTGTGGAGGGCAGCATTGCACTTCAAAGATTTGTTCTTTGAGCAAAGCCATCGGCAGTGCTTCTTGGACGTCTTGTGTTTACGATAGGTGTTCTCATTGTACAGAAGGGCAATTTTTTCGTTTGTGAAAGTGATGAACTTTGCTAGAAAATGCAATTTTGTTTGTAAAAATTATGTTAAGCGATGTGTGTGTCAAAATAATGACGAAAACAATTAAAGGATAATATGATAACAAACTTTGATAACAAAAAAAAACAGAGACTTATTCGGAAACATGAAAAAAAAACAGAAACTAAAACACATTTGGGGGCAGTGGTGGTAGTATGATGGAAAATTTGTCGTTTATATCTGTCACTTTTATCGATCATCTTCATACATTTTCCCGCATTCAAATGTCAAAAGCGATTATAGTGACAGAAAGATTCGACAATGGTCCGCAGGCAGAAGCAAACAAATTACCCAACCGGCTATAACCCAACTTTCTCGCCACATCTTCCTAATGATATCTTATATATGTACCAACCAATTGCAAATTTTTGGATGTCAAAAACAATAACGATGCTTAAAAAATATTGCTTTATATATTTTCAAATATTAAACCCTTATAAACTTTCCTCCAGCCGTAACATGTAAGTTCGGCGGTGGGTGGTTGTGTTCTCTTTTCTTATTTATCACAGAAAGACCATCTAAAGTAGTGTGCACAATCATCTTTTTTGTTGTTAGCAGCAGTGGTTTAAGTTTTAAGGAGTTAAAGCAATTTATAATAAAGAAAACTTAGAAAGTAAAAATAATAGGAAGTTTTATTCTTGGGTGAACAACATGTCTCCATAGTTTTATAAAAGTCACATTTTTAAATAGACACTGACACAGACAGGCTAAAGTTAAAACATAAAGAAAAACACTAAAGAGTATGATAATATACTCTAACACTCTCCCTTTTTAACTTGTCCCATTGCCGTGCAAAGACTGTGGAAGGTCGTTCGAGGTAGAGCTTTAGTTAGGATGTCTGCCACTTGAAAGGCTGTTCCAATTCTTACAACATCAATGGCACCTTCAGTAACTAACTCTCTTACATAGAAGTGTCGAATTCTAATGTGTTTGGTTCTCTTGTGAAATTCAGGATTATGAGCAAGTCGAACAGCTGCCTCATTATCCACCATTAGTATTGGCACTTCTGTAAATTTTGTAAGGTCTGTAAAAATCCTTGTTAGCCAAACTAGCTCGCGGCCTGCTTCACTTGCTGCGACTATCTCTGCTTCCGTAGTTGAGATTGCTACAGATGCCTGTCTTTGGCTTAACCAGGACACAGCTCCTCCAGCGTATCGGCAAATCACGCCTGTTGTAGAACGTCCTGTGGTTGTGTCTCCGCCGTGATCAGCGTCACTGAATCCTTCTAGTTTATTACTGCCACTAGCTTTGTAGAGGATTCCATGGGAGGTAGTGCCCTTGATGTAGCGCATGATACGCTTTACCATCAACCAATCTTGTTTAGATGGGTTTTCTAGCTTTCGGGACACAACACCTACTGCGTATGCAATATCTGGTCTCGTTGCAACCATCAGGTAAGCGAGAGACCCAACTGCTTCTCTGTATGGAAAATTTTGGTCATCTTCTGTCCCAATTTCAAGAATTTCAGTAGGTTCTTTTATTATTGGAGTTGAGATTGGATTACAATTTTCCATGTGAAATCTTTCAAGCAACTTGTTTGCGTATGATTCTTGATTTACAAATATTGAACCATCTGTAAGTCGTTTGAGCTCAAGGCCCAGATAAAACGAGGGTGGTTTCGTTGTTATCTTTATTTTCTTGCTTAAGTCTTTAAGAAAATCATTAATTATTTGAGCATTTTTTGCTGCTACTAGTCCGTCATCAACATAAAGCGTAATAAGGACTTTGTCACCATTGGCCAAATTCTTCAGATAGAGGCAGGAGTCACCTTCGCATTGTCTGAATCCAAGGTCTGTCAGAATTTCGGAAAAACAAGAATTCCAACATCGAGGTGCTTGTTTTAGGCCGTATAGACTTCGATTGAGACGGCAGACTCTATTAGTGCCATCATTGAAACCATCTGGCTGTCGAACATAAATCTCTTCTGTCAGTTTTCCGTTTAAGAAGGCAGTAGTCACATCAAATTGAACTAACTCTAGCTTCTCTATTGCAGCTATGCTGAGTAGGGAACGGACTGTCGCAAGTCTTGCAACCGGGCTAAAAGTTTCATTATAGTCGATACCTTTTCTTTGTTTAAAGCCTTTTACGACTAATCTTGCTTTATACTTCTCAATGCTACCGTCAGGGTTTATCTTTGTTTTGAATACCCATTTGCATGGTAAGGCTTTCTTGTTTGGGGGAAGATTTTCTACTTTCCAAACATCATGCTCTAACAAAGAATCCCACTCCTTTTGCATTGCATCTTGCCATTTTGCTCTATTGGAGCTTTCTACAGCTTCCTTGTACGTGGTTGGTGTTGTGATTGTCATCACATAGTCTTTAAACCATGCAGGTGGCTTGGTCGGTCTAGTTCTTAGTTGACGAAGTGGAGGTTCAGATCTTTCAATTACATGTTCTGATTCAATTTGATCAGGTACTCCTATATCAAACCACTCTTCAACAATATCTTCATCTATTACCTCTGGTACAGGTTGGTCTATAGCTTCTGTTACGTCTTGGTCTGTGACCTCAGGTTCAGGTTGGTCTATAGCCTCTGTTTCGTCTTGATCTATGACCTCAGCTCCATCATTCAATTCAGTATCAGTTCCAGCTTGGTCTATGACTTTAGCTCCATTGTTCAATTCAATATCAATTCCGGCTTGGTCAATGACATCAGCTCCATCGTTTAATTCAATATCAAACTCGTTCTCCCCGCCTGATTGAACAGGTCTTGGAACCTCTAGTTCCGTTATAGGATTCTCATTGAATATAACGTCTCTTGATCTGACTAGTTTATTTCCGCACCAAATGCGATAACCATCGGGGTCATATCCGATAAGGATACCTTTAATAGCTTTTTTATCGAGTTTCTTTCGCGTTTGTTTGGGAATATGTACATAACAGGTGCTTCCTATGATGCGAAGGTTTTTAATAGAAGGCTTGATGCCATGCCATACTTCGTAGGGAGTTTTGTCCTTGCATCTAGTAGGAGCTGTTCTGTTTAAAATATAAACCGCAGTATTGATTAGTTCCGCCCAAAGAGCTTGCGGTATCGGTTCATGAGCGTACATCATAGCTCTTGCGGTCTCTACTAAGGTTCTATTTTCTCTTTCGCTGCAGCCATTTTGTTCAGGTGTATATGGCATTGTGAGTCGTTGTGTGATGCCTTTTGAGTTAAGTATCTCTCTGACTTCTGCATTGTCAAACTCTTTGCCATTGTCACTGAGCAACGTTTGAACGACATATCCAGCTGCTTGGGCTTCAGCTAGGAAAATCTTGAGCTTAGATGCGACTTCTGACTTTTGTCTCATGAAGTAGACGAATCTGTATGCGGAAAAATCATCTTTAAATAAAACAAAATATTTATATCTGCTCATTGAATCTAGGAACGGTCCACAAACATCAGTAGAAATCAGGGTTCCTGGTTTATTTGCTCTTTCTCGTGTTCCGAATTTAAACCTGTGCATCTTGCCATTAATACATCCTTGACAGAGTTCTTGGTCAATCTTTAGGTCAATTCCTAATTCTCGCTTAACAAAAGCTTTTACATGTCTTTTGTTTTGGTGTCCCAGTCTCTCATGATACAGTTGTATCTGGTTTTGTGACGTTGTAACATTTACCTCTATTGGGTTCTCAGAAACAACATTATGTACTAAAAGTTTGTATAAGCCACCATTCTTTACTCTCTTACCAATGAGTAGTGTTCTTTCTTGATAATTGAGTGAACACGTCGTCGTATTTGAGGTGAATGTCGTACCTGGTAGGTGCCCAGCCAGCAAATCATGTCGTAAAAAAGTCAGCAGCACGTTTCTCTTTCAGCTATTGGTCGTAAGAAGGATCTTTAAAAAGTCGTGTAAATGCTCTGTGCACGTTCTCTCAACGCGATTTGGGCGCACTTCTCTCAGCTTTAGGTGCAGTAAATATCGTAAGATTATCGTATGAGTAGCCATTTAGTCGAATAAATATCGAGTAATCGCAACTAGAATGCTACTTAGTACCATAATGGCCATCAGAATGCCATTATTCGACACATCTGCTTTTTCCAAGTCGGTAGAACCGCTTTTATTCGACTAATTTATAGTTATAAAGCAATTTGGTTGCAATCACTCGACTTTTTCATCGTGTAACTGCACCCAAGCAGCACTTATAGCCTTTTTATTTTATACGTGTAATTTATGTACGTTGAAGTGTCAAACCTAATAAATATAAGTATATTTTGCCATCGTATTAACCATGACGTTTTTAAGCCATCAAGCCAAATGATGACAGGTAATTAGTTACCTGTTAAAGTTAGGTCGTAGGGTCTTACTTTCATATGCGGAATAAAATTTTCCGTCTATATACCTAGCATTGTAGTTAATATTTCAATGGGCCCCAAGATTTCTATGTAAATAATGAATAACAAATAATGTTAATTTAACATTTAAAATAAATTCGCCATCAAAAGCAAATAATAGCAACTCATTTATCATCACACAGCATTCTCTCAGCTGTTAGTCGAAAGATTGAAATGAGATTTCCATCTTACGACTTCTAGGGACGCCATTACAGATAGTTTAGGGTTCCTTAGTGCAAAATCTACTATCTACTTCTACTACCTACTATCTATCTACCAATATATAAAAAGGAATCGTGGTTTGTTAGTCTTGCAAAAACTCAAGAACTGCTGGGCCGATTTAGCTTTTAGTCTTGAAATGTTTGTAGTAGTCCAGAGAAGGTTGAAAAGGTGAGAAAATTTGGAAAAATTGAGGAAAAGTTAGTAAAAAACAACATATACTTATAATTTCCAATACTAAGTTTTCCGTTACTGTTGTATCCATTTTTAATCAAAATGATTGATTGATTTGACGTTGTTTTTAAATTCTTTAATTCTGGGCGGGCAAAATAACAAAGTACATACAGCCAAGTTTTTAGCGGGTAAATAATGTTATAATAATCGTGCTAACTTATATCTAGGGCGATCCGGAGTTTGCCGGGTCAGCTACTTAGTATAAAGTAATTATTTTACCATCAATAAATTTAATATACCGTCAACTTTGCTAAATTTTTGCATATTTTGAAACATTTTTAAATTTTGGAAAAAAAGAAAAAAAAAAACCACATTGAATAGTTAAGTTACATTGAATTTGGTTTGCGTAAGTTTATAGAATACAATGTTTTAGGTAAAATTCGCTTTTTTTTTATAGGTGACAATGTAAAATGGTAGTCTACTTGGATATAGATAAATTCATAAAAAAAGAGGACTTAAAGAAGCTTAAGGAAGCAAAATGGCCTTGGAAGAAAACATATTTTTTTATAATGCTTAAATGTTACTCATGTAATTTTGTAATTAAAAATGGATCAAAACCACGTCATTTTATATTATCTGAGAAGAGAATAAAATTATTACTGCGCGCGCACCTCATTTTTGTGGTGTCCGAATTGTTCAGAATATTCATTTTATTATCACTATCCAAGCGACGAATGTCATTATTGCAAGTAGGATCACTTAATACAAAACAAAATTGTAAGTACTTACTTAAGTATCTCTATATTATAAAAAAATAATAATAATAGTTTAGTCAAATTCTTTGAGTACCTACCAACTAACTTATAAAATTATAAAAACAAACACAATAAGTATAAGATAAACACCCATGACTTAGAAAAACATACTGGCAAATTCAATAAATTGCAAACGGTGGTACATCACAGAATACCTAATAGTACCTAATAGTAGTAGTAATTATTATACGCTACGGAACCCTCACGCCTATCAATTAAACGCTCTTCACTCGTGGTTATAGCCAATGAAGATCTTGACTGTTTCAATCGTGTATACATCTTATTTACTTTATGTCGGAATTCTCCACTTCTTTTAATCCTTTTCCATCGATTATAATCCATTTTGCGAATAAAAAAAGCAAATTACGTTGTTTATTTTGGTATCATGTAACAAAATGGCAGATAGTGCTGTAAAAGATTTCAAAAAGCATTTATACCACTATATCGATGTAAAATGGCTTTCAAATAACCTTTAGAGACCGAAAAGGCTGTAAAAGAATAATTTGAAAGCTTTTACTCAACCTAATTAGTTAAGTCGAATAAAAGCATTCCATAGAGTTATCATACGACATAAAGTGCTGTTAAAGTAACTAAGATGCTGTTTTATCGTATGAACCGCGTTTACTCCACAATTATGCTGTTAAAATTAAATGTCGATAGATTGTGCTATAATAGCTAGTTTGACGACAAATTAGCAATTCAGTTGCTTTTAAAGAGCTGTCTTACGACTTATTGTTGTATAATGGCGATCAAGAGATACATTTATACAACAATCGAGTAAATGCGATATGATTTCATCGTATAAACGTTTACTAGACATGTTTATAGAGCCAAAAAGCTTTGAATGCAAAATAATCCAGATAGCCGCTTTTATACAGCTTTTTAACATTTTAGGATCGTTTATACAAGTGTCTTACGATCTATAGTCGAAAGAGTAAATCTTATACGACCTTCGTTGCTAGTTGGGTGGTCATGAGCTGCTAGGGTTGAGAATAGGTTTTTCTGTAGATGTGGGACACAGAGTACATCTTTGAGAGTGACAGTTTCAATTTTTCCATTTATATTTGCATCCAAAAGTATAGTTCCTTTTCCGACAACAGGAACTCGTTGGCCATTTGCCATAGTGACAGTGCAATTGTCTGCAGTAAGATCGAATGTTTGAAAAATATCACTTCTTAGTGTAATATGACATGTGGCACCATTATCTACATACCAGTTCTGTCTATCGTTCATATCTTGGGGGGATGTAAAGAACGCACTTAATATAATATTGTGTGCCTTCTCTTTGGCATCGACAGCTTGAGGCTTCGGGGGACGTCCATCTCTTTTCCAAATGTAACATTGTTTTATGAGATGTCCTTGGTTCAAGCAATATTTGCAATATTTTATTTTTCTTTTTTCTGATTGAGAATTTTTGCTAGTCTCGGGTCTGACAGCAAGGGCTTCTGCTTTGCTTTCGCCATTTTTGGCTGCGAGTGCTCTTTCATACGCACACAGATGACTGGTCAAGTTTTCTACATTTCGCTCATTTTTGGGAATGAGAAGCCAGCTACTTTTGAATCCGAAGTATTCTTCTCCAAGAGTATTAAGTATTTTACAGATCAGAAGTAATTCAGGGAGCTCCTGTCTGTTGTCTTTTGATAACTCTTGGTTCAATTCTGCCCAAATATTCTTCAGCTTTGACAGGTGCGTAGACACATCGTCTTCCGTTACCTTTTGATAACTGAAGAAGCTCATGCACAGATTATATGATCGATCTTCGGATGTTCCATCGTAAAGCCGGTGTAGCTCTTGCCATACTTCACGAGCAGTGTTATACCTCATAACTTTTCTTAAGATTTCTTCATTCATGTTAGTAGTCATGATGAGAAGGGCGCTACTGTCTGTTTTGGCATATGCAGCCACATCAGCAGCATTGTCACCTTCTCCTCCAACGACTGCTACTGGTTTTTGCCATCTTCCTTCGACAATATCAATTGCTCGAGGAACACTCCTTAATAGAATGGAAACTTTATACTTCCAGGTAGGCCAGTTGGTCTTACCTTCAAGATTGCCAATATTTAACTTCGAAGTTATATTTTGTGCAGAATCCATTTTTCTATTTGTTCTGGTACCATAACCTTTTGTTGTTAGCAGCAGTGGTTTAAGTTTTAAGGAGTTAAAGCAATTTATAATAAAGAAAACTTAGAAAGTAAAAATAATAGGAAGTTTAATTCTTGGGTGAACAACATGTCTCCATAGTTTTATAAAAGTCACATTTTTAAATAGACACTGACACAGACAGGCTAAAGTTAAAACATAAAGAAAAACACTAAAGAGTATGATAATATACTCTAACAATCTTGCTCGTCATCGCAGTATGTTTGGAGCAAAGCCAGCTAATGTGCTTCTTTAATGTATGATGTTTTTTGAAGGTGTGATTGTCATATAGAAGCACGACGTTGCCATTGGTGAGAGTGATTAGCGTCGCTCGGTTATCTGCAATCGATTACCAATATTTAAAAGTTTCAGTAAATAATCTATATATATAAAACTCCTCCGTTACTGACTGACATACAACGCAAAGCCGAAACTACTCGGCGTAGCGGGCTGAAATTTTGCACGTGGTTTCCTTGGGGAGTGTAGGGGAGCACTAAGGAATAAATTCCCGAAATTACCATGAAAACGGGAAAAACGGGATTTTGATGTTTGTGAGAAATCTGCGCGAGTGAAACCGCGGGGCTGCCTCTTGTATTATATAAATATGGCCGTATATTAGGCTGCAAAGAAACCCACATCTACTCCAATGAGTTGCGTAAGAGAACACTTAATATAGACAAGGGTCCACCTGTAGAATAAAGATTGAATTATCAGAAATCTTGAGAAAAACAAACCGTCCACAATTTGTTACATACATCACAAAGCATAAGGTCTTGAAAAGACAAAGATAGCAACCTTTATACCCGCCAAGTACACTTAACACAAATGTTAAAATGTTTTTCATTCCTATATTCATTGATATAACAGATCCCCTGTTTTTAAAAAATAAATTCCATAGTACAAAAAAAAAAAAAAAATTATATTTTTAAACATCAGAGCCTAATGTACTTTCCTCCAGCAGTAGCGTGTAAGTTCGGCGGTGGGTGGTTGTGTTCTCTTTTTTTATTTATCACACAACGACCATCTAAAGAAGTATTTACAATCATCTTGCAGGTTGTGGCATCACGTTTGGAGCAAATCCACAAAATGTGCTTCTTGGATGTATTTTGTTTCCTGAAGGTGTATCCGTCGTGTAGAAGCAAGACGTTGCCATTCATGAGAGTAATTAACGTCGCCCGATTGGCTGCAATCAATTACCAACATAAAAAAAAAATTGTAGGTTTTCTGTCCACTGTACTTATTATTAGGAAATCACATCTAAAACGAACCGACATGTTTTGTATTTTATTAAAAAATATTACTTTTTTTTAGATAAACGTAAAACGAGAAACACTTTATTCAGAATCATCCAGTTGAATCCATTGCATTTAAAAAAAAGGAAACCTAACTACTCAAATATTTCTTTCTATAACGGAGTGAGACCTATTTTTTTGCGTGCGTGGAAGGTGATCGCAATATTTACCTAGAAATCTCTCATTTCTTCGATGCATATGAAAGCCAATGTTTTAAAGCAGGGTCTCAGATCCCTCTATCTTAATTTAATAATTAACAAACAGATATATACAAACGCACACACAATCTTTCAGCTTTTGTAATAATATTAGTGTACACCGTTACACTATAAAATTATTCTACTAATAATCGTATCCTCTTCAGCAAGTCTTCAGCATTGCCTGAATCAGATAGCTTCTAATACTGTCCTGTGGAGTGAAGTAATACTGCGGCGGAGGATGGGCGTGATTCCCTGCGACGCTCACTATAGACTTCTCGTCCAGACTGGTGAACACCACCATCTTGCAGTTATTGGTCTCACTCTTCGAACAGTACCAGGCCACATGCTTCTCGGTCTTCCGGTTTCTCCAGAAAGTATAACCTTCGAAGCGGAGTAGGAGCTTGCCGTTCGTCAATGTTATGAATTGAGCTGTAATGTTGGACGTGTTTAGTTTTAGAAAGCTAGATTTTAAAGGTCAATATTAATTTTAATTACAGTGGTTAAATTAAGAGGTGTTTTGTTTAAACATAATCGATAGGATATAAGTCCCTTTTTCACTGCAGACCAACCAAGAGACATTATATCCTATCGGACGAACATAATAAAAAACGCTTTATTTATTAATTTTATATTAGTGGGAAAGTAGTTTTACTCATAACTTTAAAATAATTTTACATTTATGTCTGACTTAAGTATGAAATCTAATCAATCCTAAAGGTGTTGACTGATTTGCCGCCATAGAAACTACAAAATCAGAGCACAACATAATTTGAAAATAAAAACGTACATTAAATTTTGATATATTTACCATCCGGACAGAGGTAAAACTTTTGAGGAGCGTGGTTGTGTTCACCCGTCTCTTTTGTAACTAACCTGTTATCTAGTGTAGTCTGTACACACGCTTTACAATTTGTCTTCGAACAAGTCCATTGGTTATAATGCTTCAAACTATTGCGTTTTCTATATGCGTGGTGTTTGTAAGTTAGGAGTGTACAGTTGGTAAGGTGCACGAATTGAACGTCAACATTTTAAGCCATGAAATAAATTAAAATACAATTCCTTCAGTAACCTGTTTCGTATTTTTTTTTTTGTGAGAATTTTTTTATAGCTTACATGTTTAGACTTTAAAATAACAATATACTGATTGAGATTATTTTATTAGCATGAAAAAATTGTAGTTAGTTTTACAGACTAGGTCTTTATCTGAAACATGAAATTTAAGATAAAAATAAAGCATTGGAATGCGTTATATGATACTTCATATAACGAAATCGATATGGAGACAAAACATACAATAGAAAGACTGCCTTCCGCTACCTACCAAAAACGCTTTCCATCAGAATATGTAGGCAGATCTGACTACACCAATAAAAAAAACAAATGCAAATAATTATCTGAATAGGTAATTACGAGATGAGGGACCTAGCCAAGAATGAAACTCTAGTACCTCTATAATTACAGGTAGGTAGAATCAAGTAGATAAAGGCAGAGGTAGAATATTTGGTCAAAATTTTATATTGGAATGTATTTTGATACTAAACAATACAATCAATATTAAAATAACAAAAACACTGTCTTATAACATATTAACCTTATCACTCTACCCAATTCGTAATATGTACCTACTACAAATACAGTTGTACAAAAAAAAGTAGGCAGCATTCAGATTGGTCTAATTCAATTCAAATAAATAACCCTATTGTAGTAAAAACACACGAGGACTTCTAGTTCTGTATAAAAACAACTGTATAGATTTAAATTAAACTAGCATGTTATTCTTACTTCGCTTACCTAGAGCATAACAATATGGAGCTCTTTTTACATAAATCATTCTGTGATTCGTCCAAGCAAGAAGATAAACTAACCGTCAACCACATCTTCCAAATGATTACTGGATTCATAGATATGTCTTAGTATTTCATATACTTCCCATCTGGGGTGACCTTGTATTTCTGGGGCGGATGGTTGTGCTGGCCCGTCACGCTGACAATCTGCCGGCTGTCAAGGCTCGTGTGGAGGGCAGCATTGCACTTCAAAGATTTGTTCTTTGAGCAAAGCCATCGGCAGTGCTTCTTGGACGTCTTGTTTTTGCGATAGGTGTTCTCATTGTATAGAAGGGCAATTCCGTTTGTGAAAGTGATGAACTTTGCTAGAAAATGCAATTTTGTTTGTAAAAATTATGTTAAGCGATGTGTGTGTCAAAATAATGACGAAAACAATTAAAGGATAATATGATAATAAACTTTGATAACAAAAAAACGGAGACTTATTCGGAAACATGAAAAAAACAGAAACTAAAACACATTTGAGGGCAGTGGTGGTAGGTATGATGGAAAATTTGTCGTTTATATCTGTCACTTTTATCGATCATCTTCATACATTTTCCCGCATTCAAATGTCAAAAGCGATTAAAGTGACAGAAAGATTCGACAATGGTCCGCAGGCAGAAGCAAACAAATTACCCAACCGGCTATAACCCAACTTTCTCGCCACATCTTCCTAATGATATCTTATATATGTACCAACCAATTGCAAATTTTTGGATGTCAAAAACAATAACGATGCTTAAAAAATATTGCTTTATATATTTTCAAATATTAAACCCTTATAAACTTTCCTCCAGCCGTAACATGTAAGTTCGGCGGTGGGTGGTTGTGTTCTCTTTTCTTATTTATCACAGAAAGACCATCTAAAGTAGTGTGCACAATCATCTTGCACGTCATCGCAGTATGTTTGGAGCAAAGCCAGCTAATGTGCTTCTTTAATGTATGATGTTTTTTGAAGGTGTGATTGTCATATAGAAGCACGACGTTGCCATTGGTGAGAGTGATTAGCGTCGCTCGGTTATCTGCAATCGATTACCAATATTTAAAAGTTTCAGTAAATAATCTATATATATAAAACTCCTCCGTTACTGACTGACATACAACGCAAAGCCGAAACTACTCGGCGTAGCGGGCTGAAATTTTGCACGTGGTTTCCTTGGGGAGTGTAGGGGAGCACTAAGGAATAAATTCCCGAAATTACCATGAAAACGGGAAAAACGGGATTTTGATGTTTGTGAGAAATCTGCGCGAGTGAAACCGCGGGGCTGCCTCTTGTATTATATAAATATGGCCGTATATTAGGCTGCAAAGAAACCCACATCTACTCCAATGAGTTGCGTAAGAGAACACTTAATATAGACAAGGGTCCACCTGTAGAATAAAGATTGAATTATCAGAAATCTTGAGAAAAACAAACCGTCCACAATTTGTTACATACATCACAAAGCATAAGGTCTTAAAAAGACAAAGATAGCAACCTTTATACCCGCCAAGTACACTTAACACAAATGTTAAAATGTTTTTCATTCCTATATTCATTGATATAACAGATCCCCTGTTTTTAAAAAATAAATTCCATAGTACAAAAAAAAAAAAAAATTATATTTTTAAACATCAGAGCCTAATGTACTTTCCTCCAGCAGTAGCGTGTAAGTTCGGCGGTGGGTGGTTGTGTTCTCTTTTTTTATTTATCACACAACGACCATCTAAAGAAGTATTTACAATCATCTTGCAGGTTGTGGCATCACGTTTGGAGCAAATCCACAAAATGTGCTTCTTGGATGTATTTTGTTTCCTGAAGGTGTAGCCGTCGTGTAGAAGCAAGACGTTGCCATTCATGAGAGTAATTAACGTCGCCCGATTGGCTGCAATCAATTAAGAAAATTAAAAAAAAAATGGTAGGTTTTCTGTCCACTGTACTTATTATTAGGAAATCACATCTAAAACGAACCGACATGTTTTATATTTTATAAAAAAATATATCTTTTTTTTTTCAATAAACGTAAAACGACAAAAACACTTTATTCAGAATCATCCAGTAGAATCCATTGCATTTAAAAAAAAGGAAACCTAACTACTCAAATATTTATTTCTATAACGGAGTGAGACCTATTTTTTTGCGTGCGTGGAAGGTGATCGCAATATTTACCTAGAAATCTCTCATTTCTTCGATGCATATGAAAGCCAATGTTTTAAAGCAGGGTCTCAGATCCCTCTATCTAAAATTTAATAATTAACAAACAGATATATACAAACGCACACACAATCTTTCAGCTTTTGTAATAATATTAGTGTACACCGTTACACTATAAAATTATTCTACTAATAATCGTATCCTCTTCAGCAAGTCTTCAGCATTGCCTGAATCAGATAGCTTCTAATACTGTCCTGTGGAGTGAAGTAATACTGCGGCGGAGGATGGGCGTGCTTCCCTGCGACGCTCACTATAGACTTCTCGTCCAGACTAGTGAGCACCACCATCTTGCAGTTATTGGTCTCACTCTTCGAACAGTACCAGGCCACATGATTCTCGGTCTTCCGGTTTCTCCAGAAGGTATAACCTTCGAAGCGGAGTAGGAGCTTGCCGTTCGTCAATGTTATGAATTGAGCTGTAACATTGGACGTGTTTAGTTTTAGAAAGCTAGATTGTAGAGGTCGATATTAATTTTTATTACAGTGGTTAAATTAAGAGGTGTTTTGTTTAAACATAATCGATAGGATATAAGTCCCTTTTTCACTGCAGACCAACCAAGAGACATTATATCCTATCGGACGAACATAATAAAAAACGCTTTATTTATTATTTATTTTATATTAGTGGGAAAGTAGTTTTACTCATTACTTTAAAACAATTTTACAGTTAAAATATTTTTTTTTAGATAAGGGTCCACCTGAAGAATAAAGATTGAATTATCAGAAATCTTGAGACAAACAAACCGTACACAATTTGTTTGAATTTATTGAATAATGGATGAGAGGATCTAACCACCTTCCACATGTCCTATCGATTTGAAATTTGGTACCGTGTTACTTCAATGATATTAAAAGCATATGGTAACGCAACCATGATCTTTTCAAGATGATAAGCTCTAGTTCTAGTTAAGTTGATGAGGGTTCTGACTAGGTCGGGGGTTTTTAAATTTTTAAATTTGAGTTATTAAAAATACAGGAATGCTTGCTTTAGTAAAATTGTTTAGCTCCAGTACTTTCCCTTTAGGTGGCATAACAAAATTGTACCCTGTATATGTATGTATAAAGGACACTAAGAATAAAAATGGAATTATTAGACAATACATACTTTTTTATTTTTTTACTTTTTTACAATTTGTTACAGAAATCACAAACCCCTTCCTTGAAAAAAAAATGCCATAGTAAAAAAACTTAATTTATTTTGACATACTTTCCTCCAGCAGTAGCATGCAAGTACGGCGGTGGGTGGTTGTGTTCTCTTTTTATATCCATGACAAAATGACCGTCTAAGGTGGTGTTTACAATCATCTTGCAAGCCATGGTGTCGCGTTTGGAGCAAGTCCAGCTAATGTGCTTCTTTAATGTATTTTTTTTCTTAAAGGTGTATCTGTCGTGTAGAAGCAAGACGTTTCCATTAATGAGAGTAATTAACGTCGCTCTGTTGGCTGCAATGCATTATTAACTTTTAAAATAATTAAAGTACGAAATATAATATTAATATGGCCGTGTATTGGTGGCATAGAATACCAAAATACCACATCTTCTTCCATGGGTGTTGTAAAAGGACACTTCATAATAAAAGGACTACCCGTAGAATAAAAATGAAATTATCAGAAATCTTGAGACAAACAAACCATAGGGTACAAAATTTGTTACACATATCTCAAAGAATTGGCAACCGACGGCACTACATGGACCTTTATCCCACCGCACGCGCCATATTTCGGAGGGTTGTGGCAGCCAGGTGTTCGAATGGCTAAATCTCATTTCAAGAGAGTAATAGGAGAGTCAACTCTGACATTCGAAGAGCTGTCCACAATCTTGACACAAATCGATGGTCTTTCATAGACCTTTATACACGCAATGTATACGTTAACCACACATAAAAATGGTATTCATTCCTATACCCATTGAGCAAGGCAATAGATCTACTGGTTGTAAAAAATAAATTGCATAATAAAAAAATAACTTCACATATTTTTAAATATCAAATCTTAACATACTTTCCTCCCGCAGTAGCGCGCAAGTTCGGCGGTGGGTGGTTGTGTTCTCGTTTTGTACCTATCACAAAATTACCGTCTAAAGTGATTAACACACACATCTTGCAGGCCATGGTACCGAGTTTGGAGCAAATCCAGCTTATGTACTTCTTTGATGTATTGTGTTTCTTGAAGGTGTAACCGTCGTGTAGAAGCAAGACGTTGCCATTGATGAGGGTAATTAAAGTTGCTCGGTTGGCTGCTATTCAGTCATAAATAACGTTATATTATTGTGGCTCAATGTTGGCACCTCATATCTCTCATCTCATCCCTTGGGTTTCGTAAAAGAAAACTATAGAAAGAATTTCCAGTACCATAAAATGGAGTTATCAATATCAAAATGGAAGTCCCAATACTCATGGGATTAAAATAATGACATGATGAAGAGCTGCCTAACATGGATATGGTTTTTAAGTAAAAATAACAAAACGATTTTAAACTTAGGTTTATTTAAAAAAATAATTTTTATAAGTTACACATGATAAAATTAAATCTTAATCTTGACAACACAAAACCAACACACCATACCAATCGATAAGTTTCGTTTCATCATGACATGAGTGATACAAAATCGTTAAAAATAATGTATCTACAGCTTTATTTAAATCAACCCCTGATATACTTGCTAGAACAATAGCATGCATGATCGGCAGTGAAAGGTGAATCGCTCCTTGCTTGCCGCAAAATTACCGTCAAATCTGATAATACAATTTTCATGCAGTTTATGGGCTTATAGGACCCAAAGGACTTATCAGCACCTGATATATCTCCCATTAGAAGTGGCAAGCAACCTTTGCGGCAGGTGGTTGTGGTCTCCTCTGTTTTGGATTACATTAAAACCGTTTAAGCAAGTAACGATGCTCTTCTTGCATTTCTTAGCTTGTTTGGAACAAAGCCAGGTTAAATGCTTATGAGACTTATGACTTTTCCAGAAGGTGTACCCTTCGTATAGAAGCACCACTTTGCCATTTATAAGAGTTATTATCTTGGCATTGGCTAAAAAAACAATATAAAACTTATTAATAAAAATGTTCATGATAGTTAACCATTGATCGGAGTAGCTTGATTGACCAAAGTCAAAGTCTAAAATGATTTATTCAATATAGGATACCAAGATATAACTTTTTGAATGTCAATTAGACTATCTATCTAATTGGTATCGATACCTTAGATAGATAGTCTAATATCCTATACTGCGAGAGTGCCCACCAAATGGCTCATTGATTTTTCGCACTCGCACGGTGTCGTACAGTGGCGGTCTAGACCGGCGTAACAGATTTGTTTATGGTATCGTGTGCCCTAGACTGTATTACCAAAGAACAAGAGTAATTTTGCAATACAGAAAAACCGAAAGTGTTACGCCGTCTTAGACCGCCACTGTATATGGACATGACTTTTTCCGAAAAGTTCCGGTTTTTATAAATATCTAAATTATTCAGTAGTTATGGTATAAGATAATAAATAAATATAAAAAATCGGTAAGTACATATTTTTTTTATTTTATTTATATTTGAATATTAAAGTGACTTATATAGTTTCTTCATCAATCAATACATAGTTTAAAACAAAGTCGCTTCCCGCGTCTGTCCATATGTTATGCTTATATCTTTAAAACTATGCAACGGATTTTGATGCGGTTTTTTTTAAGATAGAGATAGAGCAAGGTTTGTTGTATGCATGTTACATGCAAAACATGTAAAAGGTAAGGCGGTACGAAGTTAGCCGGGTCGACTAGTAATTAAATAAAATACTTTACAGAATAACTGCACGTCAAGCAACGGTGACATCGTGTACAAAGTGCAGGCTAAGATTGCGTCGTCCGCGCGGCAGTCTCCAAAAAAAATTTGGTCTCTTTTTTTTGCGCATTATTCTTTTTTTTCTAGCATTCTGTAGTACTATTAGCAATCACCGCGCCGCGACGAGGCTTTAAAGGCAACAAATTCTACAATTTGACAAATTTACCGTCCTTTGTAACATGCAACTTTTGAGCAGGATGGTTATGTTCACCTCTGAAGTCGACAACTGACTTCCGATCGAGAGTTGTATAAACTGATGCTTTACAGAGTTTGGAATTGTTTCTTGAGCATAGCCAGCTAATGTGTTTTTGTGTCTTCGTGTGCTTTCGGAATGTATTATTATCGTATAGAAGCAAAACCTTCCCGTTGACGAGGGTGATAAACGTAGCTGAAATTATACAATGTTTTATTAAGGCTTAGGCCTTCTTTATTTGAACGCCGATTTCGCGCGACCCTAGCGCTCAATGTTACGCGGCCGAGTTGCGAACATTTCTTGGCGCATATTTAAATCTGATTTTTCGCGCGAATTAACTTGGGTGTATCGTTACTATGATTTATGGGTTTATTGAATTGTGATTACGAAATAATATGATTTATCGATGTTATATAATTTTTTTACTGCCTAATAGGTTTTATTTTAGTACAAATTGTTTATTGTTGAGTACTTAAACATACTTTATTAGAAACATTAAAAAAATTGTTTAGAACTTTAACTATCTAACTAAATATCTAACCTACTTATATTTACTAAATAAAAGGTAAAGTATGTTTATTTTAACTAATGAAGTCGGTTAAAAAAGATCGTCGGTCAGAGTTCAACACTGCAAAAATACAAAAAGTTGGTTATGACTTTTTGATTACATTAAAAGTAAAAATTAAAGACGCATTTCAATATTATATTTTTTTTTGTATATTTTTAATTAATTACAACTGGTATAAGATAGAAAACAATTATCGCCACAAATAAAAAATTGACGATTTTACTTGATTTTTAGGCTTTGAGAGTGATTTTAATATATTCAGCTTTTAGGTTTTTTTTTATTTGTTAAAGGACTGAATTTCTCAACATAGGTATATATATTTCATTTAAGTAAATACTCACACGTAAATAAATTATTAATTTAAAATTTTAACTACAATAAATTATAATAACAATATCCCCTAAATTACAAAAGATTTAAAATTTATCATGATGACATGACGACTCCACTCGTCTACTCCAGTTTTACATTATAAACTGCAGTATGCCTCATAAAGGTGTGATAAATTATTATCAGCGGGGGGATGGAAGATTCTGATTTCTGTAAAAAACAAATATGAATTAATGAGGGGTTTTCATTTTGTCATTAAAAAGCAAAAATAAGTCTCATAATATGCCCGTAGATTGCGTTGTCTAAAGTAATAGACATAGGATAGCAATTAAAATCAATTCAAATTAACTTAAAAAGTTTAAAACAAAAATAACTATCTGACTGACGCGTGACGAGTTTAAATTTTATTTTTTTCTTTTAATGATTGATTTCAACTTGACCTATTGACTTTTGCAAAGCGCCATACCATAGCGGTGTAGTAAAACTTGTTTTTTTATATGTCAAATTGAAAACCACTCATTAAATTACCCACGAAATTTATTTGTGTTATGTGCAGGTAGCACTAGCAATAAATACGCTAAAAAAACTGTTACACAAACCTAAAACTATTTCATATAATATATGGTAAAGAATAGAAATTATCGATACTTTCTATTCTTTACCATAGAAAGTATCGATACTTTCTATTCTTTACCATATATTATATGAAATAGTTTTAGGTTTTGTAACAGTTTTTTTTAGCGTATTTATTGCTAGTGCTACCTGCACATAAATCATAATGAGTAGTATCAAAACAAATGTATCAATTCTTCAATGTATCTATCGTGTACTTCTCTGAGGTCCTATAGTACTTACTTTTCTTACGTTTGGTAGGCACACAAATTTAAAACAATAATTGGAAAAGTTGTTAAAAAAAAATCAAGAAACAAAAGTATCGATACCCCGAAGCACTTTTCTTAGGGCCAGTTCTTACTTAGGCTAGGCACACAAGTTTAATACAATAAAAGAAAGTTCTTCAAAAAATAAAACAAGTTGGCTTTCCTTTAACGATGGAAAATAGCCGGAAGCCGTGTAAGTGTCCGTTAAACTTATTTTTTTTTGTAAAATTTTACGTTTGGCAAAAAAATTAATCGTGGGCAGCTGTGTTTGAAGTTTGTCAAACAATCTTATATGAAAACGTGTTTGTCAAACTAATTTGATCGTTTGCAGAACCTTTATTGTCGCTAGTTTTTTATGGGAATTCATTTCAGTTCATTCGATATGATGCCATACCTGCCAAAATGTATGTACTCATTGATTAAAAGTATCGTAAGCACAGTATTGAGTACAAAGTAAGGATAGGAATGGAAATGTACTCGATACCGCAAAGTATCGATACTTTTTACGTGTCCCTAAGTACTGGTTGTATGTTTATCTTTATACCTGTCATTATTATGTTAGAAGATAGCTGAATATTTGAAAAGGAGATATGGAACTTGCATCTGAAAACTCGTTGCTAATAATTAATATAAAAGAATTACTTGCAATAATTTACTGTTTGTGATAAAAATAAATGTAATTACGTAGGTATGACATTAAGAGTCTCGCAATTAATGCTAACGAGTGACAATATGATACTTTTTCTTTTTAAAGGCACACGGCTCAATAAACTGACACATACATACACTGAGAACTGCCTATTTTCAAAGTTTGTTTAAACACTTAAACCCGGTCCTGAATGTAGCAAATACTACTCTGAAAACGGCATCAAAATTGGTTCAGCCAAACGTGAAAGAATCGCGGACAAACATACATAGTACATACACACATACAGATCAAACTGAGTACCTAAGTCGGTTAAAAATATTAAAATACATATTTCAATATAACGAACATTTATTGTTCGAATTAATTTTAAATAGGTACATTATATTATTCAAAAATTTAGGTATATTAAACCTTTTAATAAAACGAACGTCTGTCTGCCACATTGATTGATTTTCTTTAGACTTCTTTGACTATGAAAAATGTTTCCCGCCAAAAAGGTTTGTTGTTGTAATAAAAAAAAATTAGATAAAAAAAAGACTATAGATAGAGTTTGATGGTCAAAATAACAGACCATCTTCAATACATGGTATAAAATAAAGTTGCTTCCCGCATCTGTCCAAGAGGAAGGTTTATAATGTATAATACACGCATAACATTGTAATAGGTTAGGCGGTACGAAGTTCGCCGAGTCAACTAGTTTATATTTAAAAATCAATCGTGGTTTGTTTATCTCGCTTAAACTTGAGAACGACTTAGAACATTTAGCTGATTTGAGTTTTAAAATGTTTGTCGTAGTTCACATACGGTTCAAAAGGTGAGAAAAGATAGAAAAAATGGAGGGGTTGAAAGAAAAATAAAAATTTAATTTTCCCATATAAACTGTTTTATGTATTTTCCTGTCTAAGATTTAACGTTGTTGTTATTTAATTTGCCCATTCCTGGCCGAGAAAGTAACATGATCCATACAGAAGAATCTTCAGTAGGTATAGATAATAATAATCGTGTAAATTAATATTTTAAGTTGGTTATTTTAATAAAAATACCTTTGTAGCGGCGGCGTCTTATTTATTTTATTTATTAGACAAACCAACAGTACATAGAACATTCTTTGCAGCATAGAAAGACGTTCATTTCCTTTTACCTATTCTCGCATTTTCTATAAATAGAATAAAAAGTTACTTTCCGAGCTTAACTTTAATCTTACTGGGTTGTTTTTTTAACACAACTGGCAAGCAGTTATTTATATAATTTTATAATAAAATAAATAACATTGATATTTAGAACTCTGTTAAATCCACCTCTAATTTTTTTAAAGAAAGTAACTTTTTATAAATTTTTAGGTTCATCATTTTCAAATAAATTGAAGTTCAATATATTATTTTTATAAAAATGTGCAAAAACCTTTTTCGAGGTGTTGAATTTCGAGCAACGATAAAGGATCGCGTATGTCAGGTCGGGCTTGCATATTGCATAATAAGTTATTATTATTATAGTTTATAGTACCTTACACCTAAATTTGTTCTTGTTTGAGAGATATCCCCTAAAAGTTGTTTTTCATACGAAACCCTTATGCAACCAAATATTGCCTACCTACGTCCATACCTATTGTAGTTTCATTGTGTAAAGTAGGTAGCGAAAAAATTAATTACTATATAGGTATAAGATAGAGTAATAGAAGCACTACGTTTTTATTTTTCCTGATAGGTACATACACACTGTGACGTGTGGGTAATCCTACTAAGGTCAATGACCCCTACATATCAAATCGTAAAATAAATAAAAATAGTGAAAAGTTTATTGCTTTGCATTTAAAAAAGAAAGATATAGAAAACAACCCAATATAAAAATATATTTTTAAGAGCTGTACTACCTATGTAGATATCGTTTTTAAACTGAGTGAAAATAAGTGCTTTCTTTTTCCCCTCAGAATATAAATTTGTAGGGATACTTATTTGATATTAAAAAATCACAGAAACTTACGTCTACTATTGCTCGAATTTATTAATATAATAATAATAAAATGTACTTACTTTTTCCAAACTAAAAAAGAATTCTCATTCACTGCGCAAACTTCGCGCAAACAATAATAAATAGTCTTGTAATAGCGCGCCAAAGCACGACTGACGTACGCTCCGCCTCAAGACCGGAGGCGTACTGATGGCGCCCGTTTCTGCTTATCGAATCGGCCGCTCGGCCGTTGGATCCCTCCATACAATTTAGTATGGAGAATTTCCGCCGAAATTTTAGTAAAGTTTTAGCAATTAAAACCAGATGAAAATGGACATGTATATTTTTGTAATTACAATATAAAAGTAGAACAGACTTTCTAGTTTATGATACAATTTTTGTTTTGCTTCAACTTACTTTTAAACTAGTAAACAATCGTTAACAGCAAAAGCTGTTTTTGCAGTTTTTGATGAACTTTACGATTTTTTTATAAGAAAACCCTTTAGTTTTTTTTATTTAAAAACCTACTATATTGTAGTTCAGTCTTTTGAGAAGCTACGAAAAAAAAATTGCTTTCTGTCTTATTTTAAAGTGTTATTAAAGTCGTATATACAAACACTCCTCTCGCCGTTTTCCCAATTTTAGCCCCTTAACAATATGCAATCCAAGTATTCCTTATCAATTAATCCTGTTATTCATAAAAAGTTAAAGAGCATTTTGGTTATTTGACGTATGTCAATTTAAGCTGGATGTCACGTATTTCCCATACAACAAACCAGAGAAGTAGACCTCCAGTAAAGCTTCTTAAAATGTACTGTATCTTTATGAATAAGACGGTAAGAATGGAATACTGTATGATAGTTCCCTCCGCCCTTCGTAAATAAAAACAATGTTTTATGTAACTAGAATTGCAAAAGAATAATTATCGTGACAACAGGTAAATGTGAAAAAAAGTGAGGTGTAATGTAAGAATTCATTGATATTAAATTAAACATAAATGCTGCTTTGGCTTTAAAAAGGGTTTAACCACAAAACTTACCAAGTGACTAAGATATACAATTTTGATAAAAGCATAAATACACCTTTGTCGTGCTTACTACTGCATACCCTGCCGATGGATAAAGTTACAGGCATCAAATTCTACAATTTGACAAATTTACCGTCATTTGTAACGACAAACCTTTGAGCAGGATGGTTATGTTTACCTCTGAAGTCGAGCACTGACTTCCGATTGAGAGTGGTATAAATTTTCATTTCATTTCATTCATTTCATTTCATTTACATTGTTTGGATGAATTCGTGGAGCAAAGCCAGCTAATGTGTTTTTGCGTTGTCTTGTGCTTTCGGAATGTATGATTTTCGTATTGAAGCAAAACCTTTCCGTTGACAAGTTGACAAACGTAGCTGCAATTATCCAATGCTTTATTAAAACTCAGCAATGCAAGTATTTCTTACTGATGAAGAATATTTACTCTGAAATTTGAATAAAAATACGAAAAAAACTAATGAAGTATCTATAATACTTTATTAATGCATTTAATTTCTCAATATCAATTTGACAAATTTACCGTCATTTGTAACATGCAACTTTTGAGCGGGATGGTTATGTTCACCTCTAAAGTAAAGAATTGACTTTTGATCTAGAGTAGTAAAAGCTGCAGCATAACACCGTTTGGATAAATTCCTGGAGCAGAGCCATCTAATGTGTTTTTGCATCTTCACGTGCTTTCGGAATGTATGATTTTCGTATAGAAGTAAAACCTTTCCGTTGACAAGAGTAATGAACTGGGCTGTAAATTCACAATACTGTTTTATTACCGCGTTAAAATGAATTTGCCTTACCAATAGAGATTATTATTAACTTTGAGATTTTTATAAAAGCTTAGAAAAAAAATTACATATACTTACTTAGGTAGGTATATCGTTTTACCAATGCATTGATTTATTTTTAGCGAGGGATTATTACCCTTCGACGTGTGTCCTTACTTGTCTCTCCACTTTTTCGTTGATAGATGTTTTTTTTTAACTAAAATTATTTCAAATTTGCGCGATAAAAGGGGGGTAAGTTGCATAGCGAAATAAACAATAAAAAAATTGATTTTTCTGCCTTTATTAGTGCATGTAGAGATGTGATCGTTAGAAAGCTGCATTGATTTTCGAATGCTGTCATTCTGTTTAGTTAGTTAAGCTACTTAACCCTTAAACCCCAGGTAAACGTGTTAAAATTAAAATGCAAAAGTGTATGTGATCAACAAAGGGACTCAGGTATATAAATGTTACTTATATTTGTTCAGACGAATTGCATTCAGTCAGTTGGGAAAAAAAAAAGAAAAAAAATATTCTTACAAAATCTGAAAGTTTTGTCACCTTGGTCGTGCCAACCCTGCCGATAGATAAAATTACAGGCATTTTATTCTAGAATTTGACAAATTTACCGTCATTTGTAAATTGAAAATTTTGACTAGGATGGTTATGTTCGCCTTTGACGAAGATAACTGACTTTTGATCAAGAGTGGTATAAACTAATGCTCTGCACATCTTGGACAAATTCCTGGAGCAAAGCCAGCTAATGTGTTTTTGCGTCGTCGTGTACTTTCGGAATGTATAATTTTCGTATAGAAGCAAAACCTTTCCGTTGACAAGGGTGACGAATGTAGCTGAAATTTCCAATGATTTACTAACACATCAATGCAATACAGAAAACGAGAAAAAAAAAACTTTTTATTATTTTACTAATTTGCTTTAAATGTTACTTACCAGATAATTGGTGGACTACGACTACATACCTATGTAAATCCTGTATACTGATTTTATTTAACCAAAATGTTTTTTTTTTATTTTGTTTATCAAAGCAGCAGCAGTACACGAAATCCTCAACAGAATTATATAATGTGCTGGATTTAAGGTAGATCGTTTCAGTTTGTCACCAAATTTATTTTATGTTCTGTGACATTTTTTGAATACTTATTTTATTAGCTTGATGCATTTGAATTGCGTACGCAACTAGAACTTTGTAACACGACGTATTGACTATCAATATATATAAAACTCTTCCGTTACTGACTGACTGACTGACTCACAACGCAGAGCCAAAACTACTGGGCGTAGCGGGCTAAAATTTTGCACGTGGGTTCCTTGGGGAGTGTAGGTGAGCACTAAGAAAGGATTTCCCGAAATTCTCATGGGAACGGGAAAAACGGGATTTTGGCGTTTATGAGTAATCTGCGCGGGTGAAACCGCGGGGCAGCCTGTAGTTATGATATTATATCATTATTAAATAATAATGTAAGGGTAAGATTGTACATACGAATAATCAAGAATACAAGTACCTATGGACTTTACGAAATATTGTCATCAATTAAAATCTCTATTCTTCAGATATAAAACGCAATAATATGTGAAATAATGTTTTATTTACTCGAAATGAATCGAAACTAACACAAAATCGAAAATCAGCAATAAATTATAAAAACCCAAATATTTTTTTAATTCGGGCCAATTTGAGACGTCGGGTGCCTTAAGAGCCAGTTTACCGCGATGCTAGCGCCATTCTCAGAAAAAAAATCTTCTAAACTAAGGCAAATATCAAAAATGTGGTACACTATGACACTAGATAATCTTGCTTAGTGTTTTTTTAATAGTCCTCACTTAAAAGAACAAAATTATAACACAGATTGTTGCGTAAAGTGGCCACTTTTAGCAACAATTTGTAGCTTTCTTTGGTCTTTAACCTAAGAGCTATACAACAGTGCCCTAAAAATACTAGGCTACATTATCTACTGTGTCATACTGTGCCACATTTTTGATATTTGCCTTAGTTTAGAAGATATTAATTTTTTTCGCGAATGGCGCTAGCATCGCTGTAAACTGGCTCTTAAAGAGTGTAATTCTAAGACGTCTCATAATAAATCAACATTAAAATTTTGTATATTTACCATACATGGACATAATCAATTCTGGGGGAGGATGATTATGAGAGTTCAAGAACCTGATGAACTTCAAATCGTTTAAAGTCGTACGGACTTTAGCCTTGCACAGATTACTTTTTGTTTTAGAGCAAAGCCAGGTGATGTGATTCTTTGTGACATGTTTTTTCATAAAAGTATTTTTTCTGTAGAGAAGCAGCTTCGGGCCAGAAACCAGAGTGATGAGTGTGACTAAAAAAAATTATAGTTGACTAGTTAATTATTGTTAACTGTGGGGGAGACTTGATGTTTTATGGATGCGATGATCATATGGGAAAAAATAAAAAAACGCATGCGCTAAGCCGGCCTCCACTATTATGGACAAATTGTAAAAAATAAATAAGGAACAATAAACGCATTTGTATTGAATTATATTAGCTCTCTATTAATATTAAAGTACATATAAATTAAATTAATTAATTAACGCAGCCAGCCTGCCAGGCACCGTACATTCCGGTGGCAGCGATTTGGAGGCCATTTTTTATTTGTAAATATTTCTTTGTTTAGTTTTTTTAAGGTAATATTTAATAACATAATATCATGTACGTATTTAATAAACTAAAATTAAATTTAAATGTCCTAAATAAAAGGGCATTAATCAATCACATAACTTTCGCACATGATTCTGTGTGTGTAAGATCGATTTTTAAGACAATACCCTCTTTTGTCATGTGAACATGGGCCTTGCAGGATTTACTAGAGCATGACCATCTGGAGCCACCATACCTTATGCTGCCACTTCTATAGAAACTGCAATTATTGACCATCAGTAGTTGGGTTCCAGTTTTCAATGTTATAAACATGAACTTGTCTAGAAATTACAAAATTAAATCGGATTAGACATTTTTTTATTGTGCTCAAAATGGAAGGTTGGTAAAAAAATAAAATTCGATGACAATGACAGCATGAGAAAACCATTTCTGCTTTTCTAAGGGCATTTACAGTGACGTATTTAAGTCCATACAGAGTAAGCAAAAATAATCACATCCAGTGATCACATTCACCGGCATAAGTGTTCCGGAATAAAATTGTATGCCGTATATTATATACCTATATCATACATTTTTGTTTGAATCTCTTAACATACCATGATACCACCAATCTTTCATCTAAAGTTACCGACAATTTTGTAGTACATCATAGGAAGGAGCCAGAAATTATTTAGAGTTTTTAATATTGTGATAATTTTTTATTGAAAACTATAATGACGAACTAAGCTTACTACAACATTAAAACAAAGCTTTTATCACAGTGCAAAGATACAGTTCAAATATTAAAGAGCTAATAATTTAAACATTATGTATTGTACATACACAACGCCTGCTTCCCATGGTAATAGGCTGAGACAAAAACAAACTACTTGCTAGAATCCTTACATACTTCTAACAATTCATCGGTGCTTAAACATATGAAACTTATTACTAGAGGTAATCCACTTCACAAAAGTGGCGCCTCGCTCGATAAAATAAGCCGAAAAGAATTTATAAAACAAAGTAATTTTTAAGTAAGTAATTTTGTCTTATAATGTTATGGTTTTTATCGAGAGAGACGCAAACAGGGGTTAACGGGGTAAGCGTTAAAATATAATTAAAAAGCTACCTTTAAGTATTTCTAAAACTTATTGCCTTGTTGCTTTAAACCCTATTCGGTTTTCTCTAATAATAATGAAATGACACTATACGATACAGAATAACATAGTTTTAATTCCAAACGAATTCTAGACCATCGTATTAATTATCTTTTAGAAATGTTAAACCACAAACAAAAGAAGCTGTTTGAAAGAGTTCACCAAAAGTAAAGGCTATCAACATTAGACAAATTCTACCAGAATGGAATTGCTTCAATTGTGCAATCACTGTGTATTGATTATTTGATATGCATTTTAAAAGTAATTTATAATAATATTATGTTTTTTTTTTTTTTGTGGTTTGTCTAGAATAACACTACTAGGGTAGGCATTTTAAAACTTATTTCCTATAAGCACTTATAATAATAAGAAATTTAAAAATTTCTAGGATTGACTAGAATAACAATAATAATAATAACATAACACATCACACTCAGAGCCCCTAACTAGGTAGAACCTGTATCTAGGGTGCCCGAAACACACACAGAGACGAACATCATACCCAGACCGGAAACAAACATCGATATTCATCATATCAATATTCGCCCCGCCCGGGAATCGAACCCGGACAATAGTACAAACAATTGTAACAATTGTTGTTTGTTCGAACAATAGTAGGGTACTTCAAAAAAATGATCATATTTCATGCAAATAATATTTAAAGCCTGTCCGAAACAATTTGCACTTAATATCACAATACCTTTTAAGCCACGAGATGACTTCTCTTTTTATAGATAAGTTGTATACTTAATATAGTGTTAGTGCTACTAAAAAGTATAAGATAACATGCATGATGTAAAAGAAAATATAAATTTACAAAAAAATACTTTGATCTAGACTACTATTCTATACAAGTAAAAAAAATAAAAAAAGTAATACTTACCTAACAAAATCCAATTAAATTTCAAATAAGTTTTTATTTTTATTTTGATTTGTTATATCTAAGTAGTTGTGATCATCAGTACATTCTGCGTCAAACAAAAAAATAACTTAAACACTTTCCCAAACACAGGTCGAAATCTATGTGACTCATTTAAAGATTACACACTGATTCAGCTCTATTCAGCGTGTGCCCATAGAAAACAACGATTTTGTATGGGCAAACGCTGCGTTTCAGTGTCACAATTACCGTCCTTCAGACGAATTGCTTTCAGTCAGTTAGGAAAAAAAAACATCAACACTCGCAAACAACATTACCCTCAATCAAACTTAACTTCAGCTACATCAAACCAAAATAACTTCTTTAAAAGTTACAGCTCAAACCATACAATATCTTTATAACAATTTCTGATCGGCCATAGAAACGAATGCACTATGAGTGTGCTCCATATTGCTCCTCACAATATTCATGTCGTCCGAGAGGTGGATGAAAGCCTTGCACCGGTGCCATCGGTTCTTGGTGCAGCCCCAACGGAACCCCGTTTTCGTCCTGCTCTGTTTATAGTAGGAGAAGTTGTTGTATATGAGCCTCTCTTTCCCGCGCTGCGTCATAAATATGTTCACTGAAATGTTAGTTTGTTAGTGCCACCACCACCTTATTACTATTTTATTTAAGATCATTAACTGTCAAGCGTTATAACAAAAAAAAAATGACAGTGTCAAATTTTCTTGGTCCTAAATTGCCGAGCACAAACATGCGAGAAACGGTTTTTCCGTAGTTTAAAACAGGGTTTTAATCGAAAGGAAAGAAATGACACGATCTGTCCTCAAAGTTAGGCATCAAGACATTCGCAGTCAGTGTTTGGAGGCTACTCTACTTGGTCGACTATGATACTCGGACAAGCAGTTCCCGAGTACTGAATATCCTGGCTCGAGCCGTCTCACTCTCGACTCCGTCATGCATGTAGCGAAGTCGAACCTCGACATGTTGGAGCGAAGAACGATTTAAAATTTCTATTTGACACTTTGGAGATTGCGATTTCGAGCTGCGACACAACTGTGAATATCAGCCTTAGTTTAAATTGTTAACCTTGGATGTATTCAACGCGCCTAGCTAGCAGGTTCAAAGTTTCTTTAATGTTTGTGCTAAGCCGTTCCTTCTCACGGCATTGTCGCTCTCGTGCTTGTCAAGCCCTTTAAATCGATTGTGTTCCATGATTTATGCATGCATGTACATTTTAGGAATTAGTTTATTAGTAAAAGTAGATAAGTTGGTTTCTATTGGTTTACCGCAGAATGCATAATATTACACTACAAAACAATCACTTAGCAAAATATCTGACTCAATTTATTTTATGAAAAATTAAGGTTGCATAAAAAGGCACGGCACAGGCGCCACATCGACTTAAACAAAAGTGGCGACGATACCAAATAGAATAATAGTAATTCCGCGCTTGCCTTGCGTTCTGCCTGCGAAGCCACTTCTTTATATAGTTCGCTTCTGACGCACGGGGGTTTTCTATTGATTACCTTACCTATTGGTACCTAATCTTCATTCCGTTCATCCAACCGCGGTCCATCAAACCACATGAACTCACTCATAGCTTTGTTCCAACAATGCAGAGTGCCCAGGTCTGGGATTCTTCTACAAATTAATCATTAACTTGACGAAATTGGGTAAAG
Organism: Euspilapteryx auroguttella; assembly: GCA_951802225.1. Taxonomy (NCBI): domain Eukaryota; kingdom Metazoa; phylum Arthropoda; class Insecta; order Lepidoptera; family Gracillariidae; genus Euspilapteryx; species Euspilapteryx auroguttella. Next base: position 2,262,321 of record OX637649.1, on the reverse strand, counting down.
ACCCAAATTATGCTCTAAGCTGAGAAAAGCTGTGCAATGGTTACTCATGAGGGTCACATTCATGATTAATTGATCCCCTGGTATTTCAAGGTTACTAACGTTCCTCGTTAATTCAGAAAAATATGCTTTATTTAAAATGTCATGTGAAAAAGAGGAAGTCAAAAAGTCCATGACTTGTATGTAATGACAAAAGAAATAACAAAAGAAAATTATCTATTTCATTTTTGGACATTAATTAAAACAACGACCTCATCATTAATTTTACATTATTTATTTAAGTATCAACATTGGAATTTTTATTATCATTTAAATTTACAGGGTAAACAATTTATTTAAGTAAATTAAAACAAAATATCATCGAATAATGAAAGTCAAATAAAATCACACTGCAAACAAAGTTAACAATATAAATTTGAAACAAAATCAATGCGGTCCTAAGTAATTAAAAAGTATCTACTTACTATATTTATTTATTTTTGTGATCTTTCTTATCAAATCAGTTTAACTATTAAATGTGTCACACACAACGAACAGACTTCGAAAAATACTTTTATTTCCAATTTATTTTTGTGATAAAAATTGGTCATCTGGTTTTCGAAACCAATGCATATTAAAAAAAAGGAAATCATATAAACCTAGAATTTTTCGAAACCAATGCATATTTAAAAAAAAGGGAAACGTATAAACCTATATACACCAATGCTTAAACGATTGACATCAAAATCATCGTGATTTGCTAAGATTTAGGTATTGAAAAACTTTTTCCCCCGAAACGCACATTTCATCAAAAATTTGCTCTCTCTATATCGCACGGCGGCGGTTTCACCTCACTGGGTTGCAGCATGATTTTTTCTAAATATTCTTTAGTTTCTATAACAATCCTCTTAAAACTTATTTTTCTTTTTTGATCTTTTCGCATTAGATTTCCTCCATGAACGACGTAGCCTCTCTCTAAATTCCACATTATCTTTTTTCTTCATATAATTTTCTTTAACTTTTCGCAAATGTGCCTGCCGGATTTGTTCGTACTTTTCGGGATTTTCTCTTTTTAGTTTTTCTCTGTATGCTTTTTGCTTTTCGGCATTTGATTTCAGGCGCTTGCCTTAAAAAAAATCTCTTTATGAAATAAGTGGATGTAGGTAAATAATGTTTTTTTTTTTGAAAGGTATGAAAAAAATATGTAGATCCGTTTCGTAGGTATAAGTTTTAGTTTAGTTTTTGTATGCGCTTTAGTATTGTATAGAATATTGTCTGTTAATAAAAAATGCTTAAGATTCATAATTGTATTTTTATATCTATTTTTTTTAAACAGGAAGGTAACATTAAAAAAAAAAACATCGAATGACGAACTAAAATCACAAGGAACGCAATAAAACAAAACAATAAAGGTCATCAAGCTAGTTCAGACACTCGTACTTACATTTTAACTTATTAGTATTGTGATGTTAATATGACAATTTGTTAACAGTCTTACAATTTTTTTAAAAGAGATCAAAAACTCTATGTTAATTGACAGTCAGCATTCGGCATTTTACATAACATACTTAATCTTACGACTTTTATTCCTCGAAGGGTTAGGCAGAGGCACCAGCTCAAGAGCCGGACATTCGGCATTTAAATAAGACAATTAATATTCTTAAAAAGTCGCAATTCTTGACGATCGTTAGCTTAGCGTAAGATGCCGGCATAATAAAATATACATACCTTCATTATTCTTACTAAATTAAATTTAAAAAAAATTATAACTAGACAATTACGATCACACTTTCACTATTATTATGCAATTCTTCATAGTTCGGCCAAGAAGGATCTTCCGTTTTCACTGAAATTATCCGTTTCTTTTGCTTCAATTTATTTTTCTTTATCTTTGGAGCCTTGCCTTTCCTCACTGGTTTCGCCTTTGATATCTCAGTTATGAGAGAATTGACAGTTTTAATAGGTATATAGTCTGGAGTAAGATCATCATATGTAGGGGGATGATTATGCGTCAGATCTGCTCTGAGCACTTCCATATTCTTGTTGATAATGAGATGGGCCTTGCAATGTTTGGCGTAGGATCTGCATGACCAGCGGATGGCGTCTAATCGAGCCCACAGGTGTTTGTAATACATGTAGTCATTCAGACGAAAGTTCACTCTTCCGTTAGGGCGGACGAAGAACTCACCTGGTGCAATAAGGTCACGCCGTTCTAGGAGTGAAGCGAAAGAACGAATTAAAAAACGTTTAGGTCACATGAAGATAAAAAGAGAAAAAACAATCAAGTGGAGGACATGGTACTTCCTGATTGATATTAGTTTTTAGTTCATTATTATATTTAAACTAAAAACTAAACCTCTGGCACCAAACTCATTCCTTATAGGAGTCCGAGGAGGAATCAGAGGACCTATTACTTATACTGTGTGCAACAAAATTAAAAAAAATCAAGTTATTTTTGAATGCTGCTTTATCATGATTCCTAAAAAGGTGTGTACGGTGCGATAAATTAAAAGGTAACTTCAGGGAACCAGTCATCTAAAAATATTTGAAAAACTTATACCACTATTATTGATATAGGTTACAAAACTAATATTTCAATGAAATAAAATAGGCAGTAAATAATTTCATAAGAAATTTACTGAGATCTTCAGTTAAACTATGTTATTGGTTTGTTGATACAACATTTTTACTTAATTAAAGAAACTTTTGAGTTATTAGTATGAGACATTTCTGAACTTAAAAATATTATTAGTCAATTACTTAAGTAATTAAGATTTAACATAAAATATTTAACTAAAACCGTACAATGCTATACTAAAAAATAATGATTTGCGTCCAAATATACATAGATAGAAAAACCTTACATAAAAAGTTGAAAAGTCAAAAATTTTATACAATTCATAAAACAATACTAAAAATTATCCATGGATTTACATTGATCTTGTATACAAAAGTACTACTTACAAGCAAATCAACAACAAATTTACTAAAAACTATAAGATGCAGTATTTATTTTTTCTGCTCCACTTGCTCTATTTTTACTCTCTGTTACATAAAGAATTTTATATAATCTTTCAGTGCCTACCTTACAAGTAACAACTCATCCTACACATTGAATTCATACCTCTTAATGGAATTAATTCTTTTCACGTACATTTATTACGTCACTAAAGGAATACATCGATAAATTAAGTTTATGGTAATGCAATTAGATTTTGCTATTTATAGTTTGCTGAAGAGCAGTTGGCAAGAAAATGTTTTTTATACAAAAAAAATTGAACAAATAAATAAAAAAAAATTGCATTTCTTAATATGCACGAGGAAGTAAAAAATATTATTTGCGCTTGAAAATATCAAATAATTTTATGTTATACGACTTTACAACGCAATCATTTTGTTTTTTCTTTATTTTTTTATTTTTTTTATTTTTTTTAGTATATTTATGTATGTGTGTCACAGTTCTACCGTGAATAAATAATTTATATTTTTCTTTCTATTTATTCAATAGACTCCACAGAATAATGAAACCCTATAACAAAAGCAAAAGTAGCTAGAGAAAGGTACATTATTTCTATGCGATCAGACCTATTTTTAATTCTAACACCACCGAAATATTGCATATTAAAAAAAAAAATCCTAAAACCCGGCCCTGCCTTGGATGCTATCAATCTTCATGGAAAGTCCTGAGTGAACTGGCTCATCGTCTGATGAGGAAGGACCGCCATCCTGCTCCTAAAACAATGGAAAATGAGAAATAACCTTCTATATTATAGAAAATATCCTATACAAGCACGTTTGGTTGAAGCACCATTGTCAAAAACAAGGGTCCGGATCATTAATGATTCTTGGGGTCCTTCCCAAAATCGCCGGGATGGCCATTGGTGGGTTATGGCTGACATTCACAAGTCGCAGCTCAAACACGCATTCCGAAGTGTCAAAAGTAAACTTTAAATCCTTTTCCACTCCAAATTTATAACAAAGTCGAGTTTCGACTTTAATACAATGAAGCATACGCTCAACCACAGTATAATAAATAGAACTACATACAGTATGGGCACTCCCTGCCTCCCTTAGCAAGTGCGGCTTCACCGCTCTCGGTTACCTCTAGGTTACCGCTTACAAATGAAGCAGCGTCGCATGTCTTATCTCACTCACACAAGCACGATACGCGTGCACGTACACGAGTTTCGGCAGTGAGCGAAGCTACGCGCTTTTTTCTATGAAGTGTCCAAGGTGTGGCTCGACTGAGTAAAAAACGACTCGAGACAGGATAATCACTAATCACTCTTCAGGAATGACTTATCCAAGTATCTTACTCGACCAAGTAGCCTCCAAACACTGACTGTGAATGTCAGCCCTAGTGGGTGCAAGCTTACTCGCTCCTCCGAGCGATGGGAAATGCGTTATACTCCTCGTTACGGAAAAAGGGCACGGCACGAAGCGGCTCCGGTACATAACCTTAGACTATTACGAATCAGTTTACAAGCCAGTATAAACAAAACACATTAGTTCTACTTACATTGAGATTCTTCGCAAACTTCCTCCGAATCTTTTCAAGGAAGTAATTGGAAGGCGGATGGGTGTGCTCAGTGAAAGCCCTGACGACCATCCTTTCAGCTACATGCAGGAATCCCCGGCAAGACCTGGATCCCATCTGTGTGCAGCTCCAACGGAAGCCATCCCTGAGATGTTTGTGCTGATAGTACGTGTATCCATTCAGCATGAGTAAGTTTTTTCCGGTTCGAGATTTCACCAGGAGTACTGTGGATGGAGGTGGCTTGTCAGTATTTGGGAGAGGGGAAGAAAAGAGTGAGAAGTAACTATTGTCTTTTGAATTACGATTACCTTTGAATCGGTTGGGTACCAGGTTTGAAGGAATCCCTAACTAGGTGGAACCTGCGCTTAGGCTGGCCGAACCACCATTGAAAACACAATGAAGTTCATTTAATTATGATTAATTATGACAGTAAAACAAAAAAGAAGTCGTGAAGATTTTGACGGGTATAGTATTAATTACCTGAAAAAACTATACCTTATTTTTATAAATTTATGTTTTTTTATATAATAAAATAAATAAAAAGTGCGTTAGGTACAATAACATCATTTTTAATTAATGTTGATGAGTTAATTAAACTAATTTTAGTGAGATATTTTACAAATAAGGGGATTTTAACATTTCTACAAAAATATAAAAGGAGACAAATATTAAAAAAATACAACTTTTGTGATGAATTTTAAATTTGGCACATTATTAAACTTTGATCGATAAATGGAAGATCAGACCATTGAACTATTATATCAGACATAGACTAGTAAGTTAAGTACATACCTCTAGCATGAGAGTCTAAGGACTATACATCCGTCCAAGTAGATAATAAACTAAGAACATGATACATTCTTTACAACATACGAAAACAATATTCTAAAGTGCCACTGCCGATAAATAAAAAACATAACTTCGGAAACTAGGCAAGATGAATCGTTCTAATAAGAATGTTTAAGAGCCAGTTTACAGCGATGCTAGCGCCATTCTAGAATTTTTTTAATATCTTATTAGTTTAGAAGTTTTTTTTTTTTTTCGAGAATGGCGATAGCATCGCTGTAAACTGGCTCTTTAGCACTTCATGGTATGGTGTCAAAGAATCTTAAAAAATTGTGGTATTCGAAAACTTGTCATGCATTAAAGTTTAAAACTTAGGAATAAGGTTTCCCTACCTCACTGCTTAGGACGAACTTAAGGAGGATCCAAAAACATGTTAAATCCAATTTTTCTTAGGGATCTTACGTTTTTTTTTATCGAAAGTGGTTTTGTTGGCACTTTCAAAACTAAATCTAAATATTCAGACAGAACTTATAGCGCCATCTGTTAAGTAAACAGCGCAACTAACACAGTGGATAACTTACTCTAACGCCACTAGGTGGAGTATAAATTATAGTAACATTAACTAAAACTAGAACAAAGGTGCCTACATACTACTCTCTACAAAAAATATTAAAATAGAAACAATCACAGCGCAAGAAAATAACGTAAATCAACTAAAAATGAGCAAGGAAAGTATGAAATATAAATGACTGAGCGAGCTACCAGCTATACAAAAGTTTAAAGCTTTTAATAAATTTATATTCTTATAAAAATTAATTAATGCATCTAACAGAATATTTCATATTTTATGCTGAGCTGACAAACAATAAATGACATTACAACTCATAGTTGCAATGTTTACTTATTAATTTTCTCAAAAAAAAAACGAAATAAGAAATTTTACAGATTGACAAAACATTCATGCTAAGTTCTAAGGTAATAATAATTTATATTCATTAAATAGTATACAAAAAAAAAATGCTGCACTATATTCCCTTAAACTTAAACCTTCTATTGTCTTACTAATATAACTTACTTGGAACTTGTTCAAAATGCATTTAAATAAATATCACACTAGAACATATTGACAATAAAACTTGATGGATTACTACTTTTGCTTTGCTACAAATCCTAAAATTTAATTATAAACATTTATACTTCATTACAAATAAAGCAAATACCATGCTAAGTAAGAACAATATCAATATTGTTTGTCAATTCTAATGACTAAAGCTCTCAATGGAGATAATTTTAGGATATGTTTTAGGGACTGGCACAGATCAATCATTAAAATTGTACTTCGTATAGTTGTCTGCATGATTGTGCTGTCCCTTATGTCTTATGAAACGGCCTTCATTTGTTGTTTGGATGCAGCTAGAGCATCCAAGACGCTTCCTGTCTTTGCATGTCCAATTGATAGTGTTCTGATAACGGTTGTTGATCCAGTATTTGTTGTCTTTGTAGATGAGTACCATGCTACCAGTGCGATGTGATGGAAGGTAGAAAAGTCCTGAAATTGTTGTTGAATCAAGTTATAGTGGCTGTTGCAATGGCAACACAGATTACATTTGCTATTTAACAATACAATTTACCAGTGAAATCTCACCTTATAATTAGTTAAATCTGTATCATACCAACAAATTAAATGGGAATGGTATAAATAAATTAATACAATAATATTTTATTAAATTCAATTTGTTGAAGTATTTTTGTATATAATTTATTTTAATTTTTAATACTTTTATTAGATTTAAATCTAATTTCATGATCTGTTCCACTACAACTAGGATAAATTACAATCTAGTCACATAATAAAAATAACTTTAGATAACATGATTTTGTTTTTATAGAAAAAAAATCACAAAATACCATGTAGAAATATGTACAAATAATTAACTTTCAGTTTTTTTCTTTTATAAATCTACCATCTTCACATAGACGGAGACGAGGTGGTTTGTGAATGTGCATCCCACGGAAAATGGAAATGTAGTCTTGTCCATCTGGCCCCACATACGTAATAACATCAGCGCGGCATCCGCAGTTGTCTCTGGATGAACAGTACCACTGCTTCTTGCCATACGCTTGATGGTTCTTCATGTAGAATGTAAAACCATTGAGTAGCAAAAGCCTTGTTCCAGTCCTCCCAGGGATATACTGCGCTAGCACTGAATAAAACAACCCATTAAAACACAACCTTATTACCATAAAACTAAGAATAGAAAAACAAGGGTAGAAGTTTGGGAGATAAAACCAGAAATGTTGACTTCTTGAAATGGTAAACTTAAAATCAATATTACTGGTTTCAATAAAAATGCACAACATTTTAAAACATATTTAATCCGTTTTTAAATAAGGAAAAGGATGGGACAGGTTGTGAAATAAATAAAACACAAAACAGTTTTTTATTGATATTAAAAAATTTAAGTACAATTAACATTTCCAAGTGTTTTGTTAGATTTTTATTGCATCCTACAATAACAAACCCTATAAAAAATCCCTATGAAATTGCGAAGAAATTAAAAAGGTAAGGGTAAGAGCACTCAAATCAACTAGATCTTTGGAAAGCTGGCTTGAGTAGTACAAATTGTTTGTTTGTTTACAACCACCAATGGTAGATTTTTATAAGAGGAAAAAGCCAGAATATTGATAGAATATAGATCGAAGATTTGAGGTACCCTTAGTATAATAAACTTACAAGCTACTACTCACCGACCCGATGTCTGCAAAGCTGTGTGAAGGGTAGTCGCGAAGATTCAGTACCAACTCTTAACTAACCTCTTCATCACATAATTTTTATCACTTAAACACTCGGGCATGCAAGGAACTTTGATTCACATGATGACAAACGCTTCATTTTACATTTTAACAATCTTATGAGAGAAATAGGGGAAATAACACTGGAAAATAACATGATATTGAAAACTAAAGTTTCAGCGCGATTTTTAAAGAGATTTCGGATCCTTTTTCAGAAAGGACTTTTAACGCGGCTCGCGAATAACTCAATCTCGATATAGCACTGAACATTTTAATGAATAAACACTGTAAACGCAGTTAAATAACATAAAAATCGAATAAGCATCGAGAGAGTTATTATTATGACATTTTGCGTTTTTCTTTGATTGTATTCTTCGCCAATTCTGGCTCTGGGCAGGCAAAGGAATTTATGCCATACATCCAAGTGTTAGTGTAGTTTTTTCATATATTTTTTATAGGGGAATCGCTATTTTTAACCTGTGTGGTCGTGATTATTGTAAAATAATATATTTTTTTGGTCTTAAAATACCAACATAAATTGTAAGGTGTAAAAAATCAAATTATAAAATAGTAAGTATACTTAAGTAGTTTTAGTTGGTTGCATATTATATTATTCTTTTTTAATAGGAACAAAGAATATTTACAATACATTACATAAAATTTACAGTAACAAAAATAAAAATAATATAAAACCTATCTACAAATAAAATATTTCGTTCAGATCGCCGCCACTGGTCGGAACCGTGCCCCGCAGGCTGGCTGCGAAGTAAGTAGTTAGTTACATATGTATCAGGAATCAGGATCAATGAAAAAGCAAAACCTATGTTATTAAGTACCTAATTCTAGTCGTTGGGGCCCAAAAGTTATGGATTGGCGACCGCGAACGGGAATACCCAGAGTAGGCAACCCCCCAAAAGGTGGTCACACGGGGAAAGCCTACGGGCTTTGAGTATCAATTACATATAACGGCTATTATTATTATTATTCTGAGCCTACGGGAGTACACTGGATGAGGGTCGCTCAAGACCGGAGGTCTCTCTCCTGAGGAGGAAGGTCGGTGAGGAAATTTATAGAGAAGGCCTATGTCCAGCGGTGGACGGTGGACGTTTTTTGGCTGAGATGATGATGATGAAATAAGTAAGTTTAGGTAAAGCTATCTACTGTACTGTTTCCTAGGATTGCCTGCTTTGTCATTTTTATGAATTTATTTATTTGTGAAAAACATATTATTAAGTACAGCTTTTTAACAAAAATATTAAACTAAAACAGTTTTTTAACACTATGTATTATAAACACAGTTTTTTTTATCCTGAACTACCTATATATTTGTTGTTGTTTTTGTATGAAATTCTGTATTATGGCCTAGTAAAATTATAATACACTTGAATGCTTTTATTTCAATGAGCTAAAAGGAATAAAATAAACTTTTCACTAAGAACCTTAATTTATTTGATTGATAAGCTTCTCACTCAGAATAAGGACAAGCATAGAAGTAGTCCTAAAATAAAAAGTCACATCATGTACAGCTTTTTAAGAAAAATATTAAACTAAAACAGTTTTTTTAATACTATGTATTTATAATATAGTGTTAAAAAAAAAACTGTGTTTATATCACAGTTTTTTTTATCCCGAACTACCTATATTTGTTGTTGTTTTTGTATGAAATTCTGTATTATGGCCTAATCAATATATATAAAACTCTTCCGTTACTGACTGACTGACTGACTGACTGACAGACAACGCAGAGCCGAAACTACTGGGCGTAGCGGGCTGAAATTTTGCATGCGGGTTCCTTGGGGAGTGTAGGTGAGCACTAAGAAGGGATTTCCCGAAATTCCCACGGGAACGGGAAAAAACGGTTTTTGTGTTTATGAGAAATCTGCGCGGGAAAAACCGCGGGGCAGCCTCTAGTAAAATTATAATACACTTGAATGCTTTTATTTCAATGAGCTAAAAGGAATAAAATAAACTTTTGACTAAGAACTTCAATTTATTTGATTGATAAGCTTCTCATGAAGCTTCTCACAAGATACTTAGCATAATTTTTTTTTTTTCATAATTTTATTATGTCTATGATTCCACCACATACATATTAAATTTTAATTGAATTGAAATTTTCAACACAACAAAGCAAGATTCACGAAATATTGCACACGTGCACAGAACATTCAGAAAGTTACACAGCCGAAAGCTTTCAGCCTATGTTCCTTGACCATTGTATTTTTTTTCAAAAGGGTGTGCTCGATTTGAGGAGTAATTTTGCCTAAAAACTAGTAGCGCCATCTGCATTGTAATACTTGAAGCACAAAAGACAAAATTTCGCCTAGTTTTTAAGATTCTAGCTTTGCAAGTTGAGCATAAAGTCGCATAAACATTTCGCTAGATGTCACTGCTTATTTCTAGTTTAGTCAGTTTTGTTTTTTAAAAATATAATAAAAACAAATAAGTCTATGCGCACTAAGTAAGTTTGTAAATTACTTACTTGCCTAGCGGTTTTTTGTTGGCCGAGGGTTTAATCGGTCAGAGGATCAGTAGGCCTAAGTATGAGTTTGACCACGGTTACGTTACGCCCGCCCTGTTCCATGGTTACGCGTTGTGAGTTCGCATTTTAGTATGGAAACCGTTCCAGCGCCTCTGGTGGGGAGTAGCAAAAGTAGTAAGGACCAGAATAGAGTTACATCATGAGTACCTACATATGAGACGGAATTAGTCCAACTAATAAAGACTACAGTATACTGATTCTCAGGTTCTAAAACAAACTAGAATTAGAAGATATTTTAAAAGTGCACTGCAGGAAAGACGGAAACAAAATATTTCTTTGCATTATGAATGATTCTAAAACTTTTTGTCGCCTAACTTTGTAAAGCTTCTAACTAGAACTTCTAAGTAAAAGCACTAAACAGCCATTTCCGGGTAAAAGAAGTCACTATAAAAGTTCAAAAGACGTTAGCCGCGGGGGAAATCCCGCCCTGTCGTACGCCGAGAATGCAATTTCGGATATTGCATCCCCTTACGGATCAAATTTAGACATTTTTGGTACCTATTTACCCTTTGCAAGATTTTACCGGTACATCTGGTACACCTGTACATATATTATTAGTTAAAATCTTTTTAGATCAGCGAATAAAGATCAGCAAAATAAATATTTGAAGAAACTCGAAGCGTTAAGTCAAAAAAAGTCAAAAATGATTCAGTCAAAGATACAAGATATACTTTCAATTAGTGGAAAGTCAATTAAACTATCTACCTAATTGGTATTGTTTGTTACCTTATGTGGTAAAGTATCCTATACTGCGAGAGGCGAGGTAGTTCAGAGTGCCTACCAATTGGCTCATGCAAACAATTTTTGCCTTGCCTGATGACAATGGTCGCCTGGAGACGCCCCCAAACGAGCCCTCCTCTGTCAAACGATTCTACTCCCTATCGCAACGATTTTATATAGCTTAGAGAAGAGAACCAGCCTACTTTGCCACCAAACCTCTCTCTTTATTCCCTTTGCTCATCCGTGGAGTCTGAGGTCGTCAAAGACGTCTCCATCGCTGTCGATCTTGAGCCAGGTCCGGCAGTTCCTCCCATTAGCAGCCCATCTGTCGAGCTTCGGCTAGTGACAGACCGCTTCCAATTGTGTTGGTCGGCCTGGCCTCCTCAAGCCACCTGCGGGATGCCGATTTAGGGCTTGTCTGGGAATGCGGTCCGGTCATCTGCCCTCGGAAGATGCTTCCGATCGCTATTTTCTGTCTCTAATCTTCTCAGCAATAACTTTTCTCTAATCTGTGGCAATTATTGCCTGGCGGTCTAGGTCGCCGTAACTTTTCTGGTTTTTCTGTATTGCAAAATAGCTCTTGTTTTTTGGCAATACAGTCTAAGGCTGACGAAACCATAGACAAATCTGTTACGGCCTCCTAGACCGCCACTGTTCCACCTTACCTACCTACCTAAAGTTATTAGGTAGCGTAATGATGATTTTAATTTTTAATTTAAGTTGCAAAGCTTAAGTACTTAATTACCTATAGCTGTAATGTAGGTATAAACCGGGCATTTTAATATTAGCCGAGCTTTTTAACAATAAGGAAGTACTTAGATTTTATAAAAATTATAAAAGTACTAGTCGACCAGGCGAACTTCGTACCGCCTAACCATTATTATCTTGTTCATGTTTCATACTTATAAACTTTTCTCTTGAATAACTTTATCTATTAAAAAAAACGCATCAAAATCCGTTACAAACTTAATTTTAAAGATTTAGGCATAGGACTTTATTTTATACGAGCTTTCCCGGCTTACTTCGTTACGCCATAGAATTTAAGATAAGTAGTACAGTCACGGACTAGGAGGCCGTAACAGATTTGTCTATGGTTTCGTCAGCCCTAGACTGTATTACCAAAGAAGAAGAGCTATTTTGCGGGTGTGCATCTTTACCATCCAAGTTTTACACGGCCAAGTTTTGTACAGCAGGGTCGTTCGTGTCATTCACTAAAAACTTGGCTGGTAAAAGCCCTGTCGTGCAAAACCTTTACGGCAAAAACTTCCTGTACGTCCGAGAAGTTTTTCACGACACAGTCTTTCGTGTTACCACTAAAAACTTGGACGGTAAAAACTTGTCGTACAAAACCTTCCGGACATAACAAAGACAATTTCTATGCGTATAGACCCTATTTGAAATACATCGTTTTGGTTGGTCGGCACTAAATTTATATTGACCAATCAGGAAGAAGAAATAATTTACACAAATCAGAATTAAATTTTCAATGAGAACAAAAGATTATTGTCAATCAGTCTCAGTCAATCAACCAAACAGAAAGAAGATAAACACTACCGATTTAAGAGAGCCCACTCTAGCAATATTTAAGTGTTATTTAAAAAAGGAGCGAAAATAAGTTTTAGCATCGTTATATTGGCACCGTTGACTATTGTATTTATTAAACGACTTCAAAAAAGGAGGTTATCAGTTTGACCTGTATGTATGTATATTTGTCCGCGATTATCTCGCGTTTGGCTGAACCGATTTTAATGCGGTTTTCAGATATGTATTCGTTACATTTAGGAGAAGGTTTTTGTACCTATTTAAACGACTTCGAAAAAGAGAAGTTCTCAGTTTATGTATGTTTCTCTTTGTAAAAAAGAAATTATTGTTAATTATTTTAACATTTGATGAATAAAATTAAAAATAAATAAATATAGTTATGTTGTTTTAAATTAATGAAACCTGTAATCATTTATACACTACTAATTTGTGCCAGCGGGACATTTCCATACAAATATGTATACATTACTAAGGAACGTTTCTAGCGTAGCGAATATCACGGCCGGATAAATGATCACTGGATGCAATTATTTTGCTATTTCTGTATGGAATAAAAACTTCACTGTACGTTTATAATTATTCGTTTCGTTTTCGTGTAGTATTTCATTTCAGTTTACCATTTTGAACTAAATAAAACAATTAAATTATTTTAATGCACTTGTTATTATACATTTTAGTATGCTTGCATAAAAGAATAAGAGAAAAGGAATATTCATATTCATATTAATTTATTAGTGCTTTCTTAAGGTACATAAACAGATAAGGTACATAATAAGAAGAAGAATATAAAAATATAACTTAAAATATGAAAATTAAAAAAAAAAAATTAAAGGAAAACGACACAGTTTCTCATACTGAAAGCCTCATGTTCGCGACAACTACGGCTTATCTATATACCGGTTGTTCTGACAAGGTGGTAATAAATCAAAGGAGGGCTTTAGCTCACCATTACTAACAACTTTCCCAAAGCAACATAAGTCGAAATCTCAAAAAAAAATAACAGCTGTTCCATACATTGATCAGCTGGCGGGGTCAATGTACGGGACAGCTGATTTTTGTTTTGAGATATCGATCCATGTTGCTTTGGGAAAGTTGTTAAGTATGGTGAGCTAAATCCTTCCTTTGATTTATAACCGCTTTGTCAGAAACACCCGGTATATTGTAAATCAATTATTACATAGTATAAAATAAAGTCGTTTCCCGCGTCTGTCGCTATGTATGCTTATATCCTTAAAAGTATGCAACGGATTTTGATGAGGTTTTTTTTATTAGATAGAGGAATTCAAGAGGAAGGTTTATAAGTTTATTACATGCACAAGCTAGTAATAGGTTAGGCGGTACGAAGTTGGCCATGTCGACTAGCAGATTATAACTTTAGCCTTCAAAAGTATAAATAAAGAGCATTAAATAGATAAGTAAGATAGTTTATAAAATGGTGGTTTTTAAAAAAAAAAAGGTTCAAGGTAACCGGTTGGTTGGTAAAGGTTTTGGAAATACTAGAAGGTACATAAACCTTATAGGAAACCTATATAATAGATACTTAAATGCTTAATATAATAATATAATAAACGAGCTTTCCCGGCTTACTTCGTTACGCCATAGAATATAAGAGACTACAAAAGACTTGGCTCTATAGACTATGTTATTTTGACTGCTCAGAATGGCTGAATAAAAAACAAACAATAACAACAAACCACCTGTCAAAATAAAATATGTAAACAACGGAAAAAATATTGCACCTTGGGTTATATTATTTAAGTTTAGGTAAGGATCCTTAATTTTTTTGAAAATATAATATAGCCTATGACACTCGCGGTTAATGTAGCTTCCTACCAGTGAAAGAATTTTTCAAATCGGTTCAGTATTTCCGGAGCCTATTCGTTACAAACAAACAAACAAACACACAAACAAATCTTTCCTCTTTATAATATTGGTATATTCGTTACAAACAAACAAACAAACAAATCTTTCCTCTTTATAATATTGGTATAGATTGAATATTTAGATTTTGGAAATAAGATAGTTAGAATCAGTCTAAATAACAACATTAGAAAGATGGCCACCTGAATCGCGTGGGATGACATACCTGTCTCTATACAGTATTCGGGCTGATCTGTCCGTTATCTGTGGCAAACCAAGTTAAGTCTTATGTAAATAATATAGTAAAATAATAATAGCAAAAACGGTGGGTCTATATCCAGCGGGAACATAATGTATTTTGTAAATATTTTTTATACTAAAACTAGAGGCTGCCACGCGGTATCACCCGCGCAGGCTTCTCATAAACACATAAATTCTGTTTTTTTTTTCCGTTCCCATGGGAATTTTGTGAAATAATTTCTTAGTACTGCCATACACTATCCGAGAAACCCACGTGCAAAATTTCAGTCCGCTACGCCCAGTAGTTTCGGCTCTACGTTGTCTGTCAGTCAGTCAGTAACCGAAGAGTTTTATATAAATTGATTGATGTACCTTATAATTTGTTCTAAATAAATAATAAAGATATCATTTGTTCAATGTTATTTGCTGAAATATTTGTAGTTTATAGAAACCTATAGGCAGTGGAAAACTTTTTTATCCGAATACGAATCTTTTTAAAACCTAGTTTAATAATTAGTGCTATACAAGCTATACACACAATTTACAAAACAAATACAAAATCCATTTAAATATTAACCTATTAACGTAAGCTTTGTTAGTTTGAAAAATCTGTTCCCAGAGGGAATCAATTTTATTTTAATACGAATCGTTTTGAAAACTTTCTAAATATACATTAAATTAGTGCTATGCAAATTATGCACTTGACTACGTACATTACTATGAAATTTAAATATTAAGGTGTCAGTGGTGCCAAAACAGCGATACTAAAAAAAAATTCGCTCCCCCGGATATAAAAAACATATCCCACCCTAACTATCTCATAAAACGGTTAGTGCTTATCTTCTCTGTGAACAAAATGTAAACAAACAAACAATGTCTGATCCTCAGACTCTGAAGGGAACGCAGAACAACGTTGGAAACCAAGAAAAATGTATTTCTTTTATTCTCTTCCCAACCACCTGAACACAATTAGTAGGTACTGCCCTGGATCGTTCAAGCAGTTACCTCTCTTCTCTAAGAAAAAAAGATCGATCCATCGCGAGCTGAAAGCCACAGAACATATATACTCTGCCGAGCTGAAAGCGCGCCCTGAAGATGGATACGGGTTTTGATCTCTTTACGAGTCAAGGTAATACCTAATGTTTCGTTAATTAGTATGGAATGCCAATATTTTCGCAAGCTTTAATTGCTCATAGATAGTGACTTCATTTCTACAATAATAACGTAGTAAAGAACGCCCAAACGCAAACTAACATCACATTTGTACAGTTAAACTAGTTGTTTTAATCTGATCTACAAGTAATTTTTTACTATTTTCAGTTTCCTGTACGATGATGTTCTCCAACTTTTAAGGTGATGGTTATCAGTCAAACATTGAAGAATTTGATGAAGAGGATGAGGAAATGCATCCTTAGTTTCTTGGAAAACATGTAGTGAAAAACATTCCACTGAATAAGATCCACTGACTCTAGAGGATTTTTCATACCAGCCTTGTATGATTTTGGTTTTACCAGATACATTAATCTCCAAGCTAGATATGTATTGATTGTGAAGTAGGGTATGTTCCTAATATTTTCTATTGTTTATGACAATGAAAGAATATCTGATTGTATTTTGTTGCTAGATGTAAGATTTTATAGAATTCAAATGTTCTTATTCTGTCCATAACATCTGTTTTTTGCATATAAAATTATAATATTTGGCATTACAGTGATGTTGTTTGTAATTGATTGTCATTTTCAGGATTATTGTTTTAACGTTGGTTCTGAAGCCACGTGTTTTGTAAGCGGGCTTTAAAACAATAATAATCCAATAAACTTATTAATAACCGTACAACGTTGCCGGGCTTTATGCCCACCCTTTTAATCTAATTTGTGAACTTGACATTGGCAAAATACTCCACTGAAGTGGAGTCAAGTCCATTACATTAAAATAATAATAATAAATGTCATTTTCAGCTCAGTTGGAAGAGATTTGAACTGAGACGTGGAAACACTGGGTTTGATCCCCGCAGGGCAAACATTGTTATGATGAAATAGATTTTAGTTTCCCGGTCTAGGTCGCTGTACCAGGGTGTTCTAAAACTCGTAAGTACCTGCCTACAATAAAATTGTTTATTTTGTTCTTTTCTATCATTCTAAATTTTAGTATTGTTTCCACATAATTCGATTCAAACAGCAAATAATGGCATAAAATAGGTAAGTAATAAGTACGATAGACAGATTCTTTCCTAGCTCATAATGTATCATTGATTCAGTGAGAAGTACTTATTGTAAAGTATATGGGGCCGAGAACCATATCTTCTGAATCACGGAACTGATGATTAGCAACAAGCCTTAAAGATTCTAGCATTCCTCAGGGGATCAAACTCACACCACGGGATTAGGTCATTATGACAAACATAAACTTATTTTACAAACATAATTATGGCTTTAAAAGTACAGTAACCATTAACAATAATAAACAAAAATCTTAATTATTCATATTAATTTCAGGTTTGCCGAACCCGGAGAGACAACCAGACAGATTCCGCACATGGTTGTATAGTATTTTTAACCGACTTCAAAAAAGGAGGTTATTAGTTTGACCTGTATGTATGTATGTTTGTCCGCGATTATCTCGCGTTTGGCTGAACCGATTTTGATGCGGTTTTCGGATAAGTATTTGTTACATTCAGGAGAAGGTTTTAGTACCTATTTGAACCGACTTCGACAAAGAGGAAGTGCTCAGTTGATGTATGTGTCAGTGTATATTAAAGGCGGGTTCCATTTTTGTAAAAAATAAATTATAGTGGTGATATTTTGGCACTAGACAACTAAAAAATATTCAAATACAGAAAAGTTTGCCATTCTTACTTTGAATCGCAATACAACAAACCTCAAGCAAACATGAAAACATGGTGTAGGCACACGAATATAATTTTAAAAGGTAAACCCTGTGATTATATAGATGATTTTCAAAAAATTGCAAATGATTATTATAAAAAAAGAAGAAAATAATAAATATTGTTAATTAAATATAGAATTTTCATTTTAAATTAAGTTTAAAATACATTTATTGAAATTATTGTAAGATAATAAGCATGCAAACATCTAATGTTGAGATTAATCTGTAAAGCGAGATAGTAGTAAAATGTAAACTTGGCTGTCAGCTTGTGCAATTAATCTCAACCTAAAAAGGATGTCTACATGAAAAAAATACCTACATAGGTACCAACTAGCTAGGTGCGGTAGGTGCCTATCTAAAGGATATAATATGTTGTATGACGTGGTTTGGAGAATTACCGCTTGGGGCGCTGACGTCTAAAATGCAGACTCGCATAATCTATTTGTATGTATTCAATATTATCATTAAGGGTAGGGATCCAAATAAGTTCTAAAATAATTTGCTCTACATATTTTTATTTATTTATATTATTTACAAGTTGTTTTTCCTAATTTATTTAATGTAATTTTATTTATTAAGTTAAGTCCTGTCACCTACCAGTAATTTTTCTGAAGATCCATTCACAACAATAAAACACAAAGTGCCACATCATCACTGCACTATAATGAAGGTGGAGGCAATACAGAAATCAATGAATGAGTTGAGTTCCATGTGCAGCAGTTCTCTTCAGCTCTTCCAGAGCAAGTTGCAGCAGGCGTCAGCAACCCCAAATACATCTTTAGTTGCCAGAGTTTACCGTATTCCGCACCTTTGTTCTCTCTGCAATATCGACACTGCAAAGGCAAATTGATTTGCTTGTTCGACAGCTGGATCAGCAGGAGACCCAGCGACGACACAAGATGCTGTTCATACATGGCGTGCCTGAAGAGAAGGATGAGGACCCTTTAGCTGTGCTGACAACCATTCTCGAAGGCAAGTTGCAGTTGCCCGTTGCGGCTGGAGATTTGAAGCGGTGTCACAGGCTTGGTACGTCAAAAAGCCGGCCCCTGGTAGTAAAATTTTCCAGCACGACGTCTTCATGGCGGCTAGGCAGCGACATGGCGTAAAGAACGCCTGGACACGCAACGGCGTAGTGTTCGTATTAGCAGCGGACGGCTCTCGCCATAGCGTAGTCAATCTGGCTGAACTCGACGCGATTCCAGCTCCAGCTGCCCCAGCGGCGGATGATACTGCTGCTGCTCCATCGACAACAGCAAAGACCCAAGCCACTAAGCAGGGCGTGAAGGTGAAGCCGCAGAGACCTCGGCAAAAACGGCCTACGTAATTTTTCAATTGTTTTGTGCAACTGTGTTCTTAGATACCTAATGTATTTTCATTTTTCATTAATTATTTGCCTCCCGTCTTTTTTCTTGTTTTCGTTTTTTCGTTACGTTTGTTTGATTGATTGGAAGTTAGGTTTCATGTTTCATGGTTTCACCACGTTTCACTGAACTGCTCAGTCACAGTTCAATCCCGAGGTTCAATCAATCAATCGAATATTACCGTTTCGTTCCACTTCCACTCTGAGGTTCCACTGTTCCACTCTATGCATTTTCTCATGATTTTCTCTAAGGCAAATTTTTTAAAACCTAAAACCTCAGAATAATAATAATACAAGAACAAGCCTATTACAAGTCAATTACTCAGTGCGCAGCGTAGACAGATGAGCTATACATAATGCACCTATAGAGATATGTGTATGACAGCTAGGGATATAAAGAAGCGATTACATTTCTCCTGAATCAGTATCTGAATTAGCAACCTAATTAGCTTCCTTTTTAGGAAACTATTTAGGCAGCGTAGTTTGCTATCTCACCTTTTCTTAGTCAGTCGCGATCGAAGCACAGTGTTGCCACCTTAGTGGATTTTCCACTAAATCTGGTGGTTTGGTTGGATTGGAACCCCCATTTAGTGGCAATTTTTTTTTTGCATTTATTGGCTAGTGGTTTTTAAAGCGGATTATGAGAATTATCTTAAAATAAAATAAAAACTACTATTTAGCTATATTTTTACTTTCAAAATAAAAACCTTTATATTTTTTAATTTTTTTCGAGGGGGTTAATTTTCATTAAATCTATATATATAAAACTATTCTGTTACTGACTGACTGACAGACTGACAGACAACGCAGAGCCGAAACTACTGGGCGTAGAAAGCTGAAAATTGGCACGTGGGTTCCTTGGGGATTGTAGGTGAGCACTAAGGGATTTCCCGAAATTCCCACGGGAACGGGAATTTGTGTTTTTGAGAAATCTGCGCGGGAAAAACCGCGGGGCAGCCTCTAGTTTTTAATAAAGTTTAAAGTGATTCTCGAAATTAAAAAACCATCTCCAATATTGTAATATATCGTTTTTGAAAGACAGAGTTGCCGATTTTTGTGTATATACAAGGGACTTGATTTTTTTGCCTTCGAACCTTTAAACACAAATCAGTAGGTCTCTCTTCCAAAAACGTTGTATTACAATGTTGAAAACGGTTTTTTTTCTTACGCGAAGTAATTTAAAATTTATTAAAAACGAATTCTTTCGTCATAATTTCATAATAAATAAAAAACGCAAAAAAAATTGAATTTTGCACCATACCGAGAGTTACCACCTTAATCATCAATATATATAAAACTCTTCCGTTACTGACTGACTGACTGACTGACTGACTGACTGACAGACAACGCAGAGCCGAAACTACTGGGCGTAGAGAGCTGAAATTTTGCATGTAGGTTCCTTTGGGAGTGTAGGTGAGCACTAAGAAGGGATTTCCCGAAATTCCCACGGGAACGGGAAAAACAGGAATTTTGTGTTTATGAGAAATCTGCGCGGGAAAAACCGTGGGGCAGCCTCTAGTCAAAATATATAAAACTCTTCCGTTACTGACTGACTGACTGACTGACTGACTGACTGACTGACTGACTGACAGACAACGCAGAGCCGAAACTACTGGGCGTAGAAAGCTGAAAATTGGCACGTGGGTTCCTTAAGGAGTGTAGGTGAGCACTAAGAAGGGATTTCCCAAAATTCCCACGGGAATGGGAAAAAACAGGATTTTTGTGTTTATGAGAAATCTGCGCGGGAAAAACCGCGGGGCAGCCTCTAGTGTTTTATAATCTTAGTGAGAATTTTAGCGGTTTTTAGAGAGGGACATCTTATTGTAAGTGGTGTTCTGGTGGTTTGAGGAGTGATGGGTTACTCAGTAATTTAAAATGAGGATTGAGAAAATGAGGTCCTCATTTTGAGGTGAGGCATTTCAACCCAAAATCAGGACCAAACCTTCCCGCAGTGGGACTAATCTTACAAGCTATTTACATAAGTTTTTTTTTTGCCTTCTATAGACATGCACAAGTATATAATAATGCAGCATAATAATTATAATAATAATAATTTTATTAACTATAAAACACAGTTTTATGATCTTAATTATAAATTACAAATTGATATTTTGCAGGTAGATTTAGATATGCAAAGGTTATGTTTAAATAGAAAAGAGAATAATTTTTAATTAGTTTTAGTTTAAATTGTGATTGCAATACCTATGTTACCCAATACCTACATAATTGAAATTAAAAATAATTTTGAATTCATGGGCTAAGTAGCACTGCCTGTCGTGGAACTTGCTTGAGCGTACTGTGCCTATTTATAAATTTGCCTATATTGACTCATTGTAAAATGACATAGGATTTTTCTAAATACGAAACATACTAATTTATGGATATATATTTAATAATTTAATAGTTGATATATTTAATAATTCTAGGAGTACATTTAAGACGGAAATTCTAAAATTATTGTCAGAATCAAAGTAAAAATACCTACGTAAATAATTATTTTTATATATTTTTTGTAACAACTTATATTTAATTTTTGTTTGCATGCTTTAGCTTAAGTCAATTTAATGCATGTTATCCTTAAGGCTAGTCTTTTAATGAATAGTTAAGTTACCCTTAAAACATTATATTATATTAGTGAGAATGGTAAGGATATAGAGACACGACAATAATTTAACTAAATCATCTAATTATTAATTTGTTTCTAATATCTGTTTTTTCTCCGAATAAACATAATAAACATAATGATAGAGTTCCTGCGCTCGTCAACACCCTAAAACATCTTACCACAACGGGTTTTGTTAATGGAAATGCTTAAACCCTTGCCATAAGCCCAGATTTCCCGTCAGTTTATCTTTATTTTCAAGGTTTGTTTATTATTGTTATGCTCTCGAATCACAATACACTTCTACGACACACACAAGGAACTTCCATCATTCAAATGCTCAAGATTTTGGTTTATTTTTCATTTTGGAATAGTGAGACGCCTCACTCCTCACGAGCCGTTATACGAGTTTTATACGAGGTACACAGGTGTCCTCACTCACATCACTGTAACGAGCCCCCTCAAATGAGGGAGTAACTCATCACTAGAGGAACCTTATCTGGCGGATTGCTATTTCATCCGTTGGCAACACTGGAGCTAGGACGTCTTTGTTCTAAGTCGGTGGCTAAATCGGAAGCTAGCTCCTTTTTTACTTTATTACTTTTGCCAGAATAATTAAAAAATACGAAAAAAAAATTGAATTTCGCACCATACTGAGAGTTACAATCTTATGCTATTGAGATGAAATTTTGTTCAAAATTTTGTTTATTGTTGATGAAAGATTTTTCTTCGCCAGTACCTACTGATAGTTTAGCTCTCTCTTCTTCCGCATAGGTATGTAAAAAAGTTTAAAAGAATTCGCGTTTGTAAAAGACCAAGCCCCTACATTTTAATATATTATCGTTTTTGAAAGACAGAGTTACCGATTTAACCGAAATTCCGAAACGCTACCGCGTATGCGCCCGCTAAATCTCTGGCAATCGTAGTTTGCGGCGCCTACAAGACAGGTTTACACCTAGTGTAAGGTCGCTGGTACTTATTTATACGATCACTGTTAAAACGTTAAAACTACCCCACTTTAATTTCTAAAGTTTATTTTTAAGTCGTATGTAAAATTTTTTGTATGTAGGTAATAATTATATTTTAGCAGTGTTTATAAGCATTATTTGGTTAACGAAATAAACATTTTTCATTTTTTTTTTCACTTTAATTTTTAAGCAAAATAAGGAGCGGTTTCGGTTTTTCATACAAACTTTAACACTCTGTATCATGGCTTACAGGACTAATTAACGCAGTTTTGATATCATATTTCATGTTGTTATATAAAAAGGACCTTATTTCGGAAATTACAAGTCTCTAGTGTAATTAGTTTAGATTTTAGCAAAAATAATATTTCACCCTGTATAAGAACTAAAATATAAAAAACTAAAACCATTTATGATGTTTGTAATACAATGACAATATACAGTGTGAATTTTAACTCTCTAAACCCAGCAGTTTAGGAGTTTCATTCAAACTGTTACACCCTGTATACGGCGTCCCGGTTAAGTTATCCCAAAATCCCGTCTTAGTGGGTGCCTACGTCACGTAAGGAAGCTACTGTCCAAATTTCATCTTTCTATTTTCAGCGGTTTCGGCTGGGCGATGATGAGTGAGTGAGTAGATCAGTGGTATTTGGATTGTATATACAGAGTGTCCAGGGAAGTTATAACATAATTTTAAGGGTGTATTCTATGATCAATTTCATCGATGAAAACACCCCATATGGGGGGTCGCAGTCTCACCCCCCCACCCCTCAGTATGATGTTTTTTTTTTTGCAAAAGTCGACCCCTACTTTTAAATTCACAGTTAAAGATCTAAGGCTCACATTACCTTCATTAAGGTCTTTATCGAAGGCTAAGTAGTTAGGCTACCTAAGTTACTAACAAAATAACCAAGTGTTGCTTTTACTTTTTTTTAAGATGATAAACAAAAAAAAAATTGTTTGTGCATTTAGCCTTACATACTAACAAAAGAATTAAATATTGACTTTATTTTTTAATAAAAGTGGGTTAAACTGAAATCTTAAATTAAAAGGTAAAAGCGAAGGGTCTTTTTGGTAGTTGATAATTTCTGAAGAAATAGACGTAGAGAAATAATACTAATACCAATTTAGAGAACAACTCAAAAGCTAACAATAAAATACAAAAAAAAAAAAGTATCTGCATTTTTTTGTGAAAAGTTTGAAAAACCGTAAAAATGCACAAAAAATATATATTTTTTTTTGTTTATCATCTTTAAAAAAAAAAAGTAAAAGCAACACTTGCACCCGAGGGCTGCACGGGTTATATGACCAAACCAGTTTAGATGGGCAGTAAGTACCTTGAAACCATTTAAATCTAGCGGAGAAGATTGTATCAAGCCTGTACTACTGGCATAGACATACTTCTTCAGAAAGGCATAGACATACTTCTGCCCTATTTAATAAAACTCTTCAGAACAAGCTATGCCTGGGGTTATATCCCCAACAACTGGAGAAAAGTTACTGTCCTCTTTATACCTAAAGCTGGAAGAACGGACTACGCACTTCCTAAAGCATTTAGACCAATAAGCATGACCTCTTTTGTTCTTAAAACATTGGAGAAGGTTTTGGACAAGTATATTCGTAACGGAGCGCTAGCGAAACACAATATACATCATACCCAACATGCCTACCAAAGCGGGAAATCAACGGAAACTGCACTAATGAATCTTGTTGACAAAGCTGAAAGAGCAATTGAGGATAAACAAATAGCACTGTGCGCATTCTTGGACATAGAGGGGGCCTTCGACAACACGCCCACTGAGACGCTAATGAGGGGGCTAACTGTATAAGGCGTGGACCTCACTACTGTCCGGTGGGTGAGGGAAATGCTCACAAATCGTGACGCCAAGTTATCACTGCACGGTACCACTATAGCTGTTCGAACCACACGGGGGGTGTCCGCAAGGGGGGGTTCTCTTACCCTTGCTGTGGAACCTTGCGGTGGACGAACTACTCTATAAAATGGCAGACCTTCGCATTGACACCCAAGGTTATGCAGATGACCTTGTCGTGACCATAAGAGGGTTCTGTCAAACCACTTTATCCAGTCTTATGCAGAGGGCGCTTGATCTGATAAGTGGGCGGTGCAGGGACAACAATCTGTCGATAAACGCTGATAAGACCGTAATAGTACCATTCACCAAAAAACGACTACTCGGCAACCTTGTGATGCCGACTTTAAACGGCAAACAAATTAATATGTCCTCGGAGGTCAAGTACCTGGGAGTAACCATAGACCAGAAACTAACGTGGAATACTCATATTAAAAATATCATCAATAAGGCCAAAATGGCCTTAGGCATTAGCTGTCGACTGTCTGGGAATTGCTGGGGACTTAACCCTAAAATATCCATGTGGCTATACACCGCCATTGTGAGGCCGATCATTACATACGCCTCTATGGTCTGGTTTAAAAAAGCCAAACAGAAGACAACCATAGACACATTTAGTAGTTTACAAAGAATGGCTTGTCTGGTGGCGTCAGCAGCCATGTCCACCACACCTGGAGCAGCACTGGATGCACTGCTTAACCTGCCGCCTCTACATGTGCATGTGCGCTTGGAGGCGAGGGCTAGCATGTGCAGACTTGTCGCCCAGGGAGGAATAAGCTGTATCTCTCAGTCACTGAGGACTTTCCTGGACTCACTGCTCAGAGAGCCGGTTCTGGCCATGGTTTCTGATTCCATGATTCCGACATGTACATTTGTAAAGTACTTCTCTATAGATATTCCCTCCAGAGAAGATTGGCTTCACAACCGACTGATCTGGGAGGACAGCTGTAGTAAATGGTACACGGATGGCTCAAAATCCGGAAACGACGTAGGCTGCGGAGTCTATGGAGAGCGCTCACACTTTGCCAAAAGTGTTAATTTGGGAAAACATGCCTCCATCTTCCAAGCAGAGGTTTATGCCATCATTGAATGTGCCGAAACCATCTTGCTACAAAACTACGGTAACACTACTATCTACATAAATACAGATAGTCAAGCAGCTCTTTTAGCACTAAGCTCGTACACATGTACCTCAAAGCTAGTGCAGAACTGCATCAACTCACTAAATACTCTGGGTGCAAATAACAGAGTATTTATTCGCTGGGTTCCAGTTCCAGGACACGCAGGGATCGAAGGTAATGAAAAAGCCGACGAACTTGCTAGAGCAGAAGCACAAGGAACCTTTGTCGGGCCTGAGCCCTTCTGTGGAATACCTAAAAGCCTCGCTTGCCTTCATCTTAGGAACCAATGTAATAAAGAATCCCTAAACCTATGGGCCCTTACCAAAGGTTTAAATCACTTCAAAGCAACCATAAAACCTTTCAACAGCAAAGCTGCCAGGGAGGCTTTGGCGCAAAATAGGAACAACTTACGTACTCTGGTGCGAGCACTCACGGGACACTACAAGTTGAACAAGCATATGTTCAACTTAAAGTTGAAAGACACAAAAATGTGCAGACTCTGCCT
This sequence comes from Euspilapteryx auroguttella, assembly GCA_951802225.1. Taxonomy (NCBI): domain Eukaryota; kingdom Metazoa; phylum Arthropoda; class Insecta; order Lepidoptera; family Gracillariidae; genus Euspilapteryx; species Euspilapteryx auroguttella. Next base: position 2,236,015 of record OX637649.1, on the reverse strand, counting down.
AAATGCAGATGAAACTGCGATGCATATTTTGTGTGAGTGTGGTCCCCTAATACAAAAACGGTCAATCCATCTCGGAAAACATTTGTTGCAGCCGGATGAGATAAAATCTCTCAGTTTCTAGGACATACTGTTGTTCCTGAAAGCAACAGGCCTTGATGCTAAACTATAAAATATAATAGTGGCGATCACAATAGATCTGCAAAGGTCGCAGTGATACTGGGCTGTTAAAGCCCTGCATAGCCACCAATCAAATAAAAAAAAAAAAAAAACTTGGTTATTTTGTTAGTAACTTAGGTAAGCTAACTACTTAGCCTTCGATCAAGACCTTAATGAAGGTTCTGAGAGCCTTAGATCTTTAACTGTGAATTTAAAAGTAGGCGGGGTCGACTTTTGCAAAAAAAAAATTAAAAACATCATACTGAGGGGGGGAAGAGGCTGCGACCCCCCATATGGGGTGTTTTCATCGATGAAATTGATCATAGAATACACCCTTAAAATTATGTTATAACTTCCCCGGACACACTGTATATATTTACTATAAATATTTATTATATTACCTTATTTATCTTTATAGTATTGTATATTTAAATGATATCGGATGACAAAAGTGATGATGACGAATATTATTCTCTTTGCGACTCAAGTGAATAGTTGAATAGCACGTTGAACGATAGTTTCAATAGTATTCCCTCCCTTGGCGACACCCTCATCAATTCTCGGTTCTCATATGTACCGAACAACTTCAATGTGGTTTAAATGAACGCACTGAGCATTCCGGCCCACTTTCCCGACATGCTAGCTACGTTTGACGGGAAGAACATCCATGCCATCATCGTTTCAGAAACCTGGCTAAAACCATGTCTTCCTTCTTCGTTATTCACATTACCAGATTTCCAACTGATTGGAAACGATCGCACAGGTAGCGTCGGCGGCGGTGTTGCTATCTATCTGAGAACGAATATTCAATTTTTCCATCATCTCGAGTTCAACACAGCCTCCGCCGTCGAATGCTGGTGAGCATCTCTTCGTGGAGGTTCTCCTGTCGAACGTCAAGGTATTGTTGGGTGCCTTCTATAGTCCATCCTGCTCTAATAATTACTTCGCCTCATTTGAGAGTCTCATAATAATTTAATCCCTTCCTACAGTAATTCTATTATAATGGGTGCTTTTAAATACATGTTTGTTAAAAAATTACTCCCGATCTAATTCAGTAAAATCAATTGTCAATTCTTGAAATATGTATAGCCTACCACTGGATGCGACGCATCATTTTACAAACTGTGTCCCGTCTCTTCTTGATCTTATGCTACTATCTTCTCCCCACCATGTTGGTTTTCATGGGCAGTGCCCGGCTGACGCTTTCTCTTACCACGATATGGTTTTCATATCGTACGAACTCCGATCTCCGAAATCAAAAGCCAAAATTCTTTTTCAACGCAATTTTCGTGGCATGGACAGGGAACGTTTTCTAGAAGATGCACGACAAGTGGACTGGATTGTGATCGGAAACGCGGCAGACGTTGACAAGCAAATCTCCTTGTTCAATTCTCTTCTCACTAAACTTTGCGACGTTCACGCTCCCATTCGAGCCATCAAGGTAAAGCACCTTCCTGTGGTTAAAGTAAGAATTAAAGTCGCTCTTGGTTCGCAAGGCTCGTGCCAAGACCAAACTAAGATCTGACCCATCCGATGCAGACAAAGACAAGTATAAGTCTCTACGAAATCGCTGCAATAAGATGTGTAGGGACGCCCCAAGGCATCATATCCACAACTCAATTGAAAAAGGTGACCCAGCGAAAGTCTGGAAATTTCTTAGGACTTTAGGAGTTGGAAGTTCTCACCAAAACTCACTTCCTAATGATTTAAACGTTATCAAATTAAACAAACACTTTTCCTCGTCTTCAAAATTTGATGGTCCTTTGAAAACGCAAACGTTAAATCATATTTCCTTACTTCCGACTCCTGACTTTGCTCCTTTTTCATTCCTTCAGTTTACTGATGAGTCTGTTAAGAGGAGCATTGTCCAAATTACTTCAAATGCTATTGGCAGTGACGACGTGTCCGTCTCTGTGGAAAAATGCATCAGTCACTCCGTTGCCCAAAATAAATAAACCATCTTTACTGACAGACGACAGACCAATTTCGATTCTTCATTTCCTTTCAAAAGTTCTCGAACGCCTTGTTTATAACCAGCTTAGCTTTTTTCTTTCTAGTCATAACCTTCTTAACCCTTTTCAATCTGGATTTCGACTTGGTCACAGCACTGTGACAGCACTTACGAAAATTACAGACGATATCCGATGGGGCATGGACAGTGGTCAGGTTACGGACTTTAGCAATGCTTTTAATTCAGTCGATTTTGACATTCTCCAAGCTTTGTCAGGCTCACTCAATATTTCTTCTGACGTCATCAACTGGTTCAGGTCCTATCTGCAGGATTTGGATTTCAAAATGATTGTCATTTTCGTAATCAGCGCTTTAAAAACCTATTAAACGACACCCATATTGATTTTTCACGAAAAAATTATGTCTGACAACTTTAATTTCAAAATGATTGTCATTTTTGTTCTCAGCGCCACAAAAACCTAAAACACGATACCCATAACGATTTTTCAAAAAATTATGCCCGCCATCTTGGATTTCAAAATGATTGTAAATTTCGTTATCAGCGCCCCCGAAAACCTATTAAACGACACCCATATCGATTTAAAAAAAAAATTATGTCCGCCATCTTGGATTTCAAAATGATTGTCATTTTTGTTATCAGTTCCCCAAAAACTTATTAAACGACACCCATATCGATTTTTCACGAAAAAATTTTGTCCACCATCTTGAATTTCAAAATGATTGTCATTTTCGTTATCAGTGCCCCCAAAAACCTATTAAACGACACCCATATCGATTTTTCACGAAAAAATTTTGTCCACCATCTTGGAATTCAAAATGATTGTCATTTTCGTTATCAGCACCCCCAAAAACCTATTAAACGACACCTATATCGATTTTTCACGCAAAAATGTATGTCCGCCAACTTGGATTTCAAAATGATTGTCATTTTCGTTATCAGCGCCCTCAAAAACCTATTAAACGACACCTATATCGATTTTTCACGCAATAATTTTGTCCACCATCTTGGATTTCAAAATGATTGTCATTTTCGTTATCAGCGCCCCCAAAACCTACTAAACGACACCCATATTGATTTTTCACGAAAAAAATATGTCTGACAACTTTAATTTCAAAATAATTGTCATTTTCGTTATCAGCACCCCCAAAAACCTATTAAACGACACGCATATCGATTTAAAAAAAAAAAAATAACTGACCGCCATCTTGGATTTTAAAATGATTGTCATTTTCGTTATTAGGGCCCCAAAAACCTATCAAACGGCATCCATAATTTGATTTTTCACGAAAAATTTTTGTCCGCCATCTTGGATTTCAAAATGATTGTCATTTTCGTTATCAGCGAACCTGAAAACCTATTAAACGACACCCATATCGATTTTTCACGAAATAATTTTGTCCACCATCTTGAATTTCAAAATGATTGTTTTTTTTCGTTATCCCCCAAAAACCTATCATACGACACCCATATTGATTATTCACGAAAAAAGTTTGTCCGCCATCTTGGATTTCGAATTCGAAATGATTGTCATTTTCGTTATCAGCACCCCAAAAACCTATCAATAAGCACCCATATTGATTTTTCACGAAAAATTTTTGTCCGCCATCTTGGATTTCAAAATGATTGTCATTTTCGTTATCAGCGACCCTAAAAACGTATTAAACGACACCCATATCGATTTTTCACGAAAAAATTTTACCGCCATCTTGGATTTCAAAATTATTGTCATTTTCGTTATCAGCGCCCCCAAAATCCTAATAAACGACACCCATATCGATATTTCACGAAAAAATTTTGTCCACCATCTTGGATTTCAAAATTATTGTCATTTTCGTTATCAGCACCCCCAAAAACCTATTAAACGACACCCATATCGATATTTTAAAACAAAAATTGTCCGCCATCTTGAATTTCAAAATAATTGTCATTTTCGTTATCAGCGCCCTCAAAAACCTATTAAACGACACCTATATCGATATTTCAAAAAAAAGTGTGCCATCTTGAATTTCAAAATGATTTCATTTTCGTTATCAGCGACCCCAAAAACCTATCAAACGACACCCATATTGATTTTTCACGAAAAAAATTTGTCCGCCATCTTGGATTTCAAAATGATTGTCATTTTCGTTATCAGCTCCCCCAAAAACCTATTAAACGACACCCATATTGATTTTTCACGAAAAAATTTTGTCCGCCATCTTGGATTTCAAAATGATTGTCATTTTCGTTATCAGCGACCCCAAAAACCTATTTAACGACACCCACATCGATTTTTCAAAAAAAAACTGACCGCCATCTTGGATTTTAAAATGATTGTCATTTTCGTTATCAGCACCCCAAAAACCTATCAAACGAAAATCATATTGATTTTTCTGGCCTGAAAAGCGACAGAATGGCTACCAAAAGACGCGAAGAGGCACCGTGGTCGCCCGAAAAAGAGATGGAGCGATGAGCTGAGAGCAGTAGACAAAAACTGGTGGCAGACCGCGCAAGAATATTGAGTGGAAGAAGGGGAGAGAGGCCTTTGCCCAGCAGTGGGACAGTACAGGCTCGTAATAATAGGGGCACCAGTCAGGTTACCTGGGGCACCAGTCAGGTTACCTCCACGTGGTGTGCCCTGGGCGCCAGACAGTGACATTAATTAGTTTCCCGCCTAAATGTCATTGTCTGGTGGCGGAAAACCTGGCAAGCCGAGAGGCAAGCCGAAAGGCAACCGAACAGTGGCGGTATAACCACCCCGGGGGCAGCCACATGTCCCGGAGGGGCTAAAATCTCCTCCGAAAGAGTGCGTGTGCGAAACCATGCTTTCTCAGGTTGTTGCAGGCGAAAATATTTTTGAGGAAGCACAATGGTGTTTGACAAAGAATTATTACCCCAGGAGGGTACCAACTCCTTAGGAGCTGGAGAATCCCTCCCAGGTTTGCTTGCAGACCTGGCAGCCTCACGTACTCTGGGGGAGGCAATCGATCACCAGCGGGAGGTTAACCCGCCAACTCCGTCAGTTATAGACAGGAAAAAATATAACCTTAGACCGCGTCCTGGAATACGTAGGGACGCAGTAACACCTATTACCAGCAGTGGTAGTGAGCAGATCATCATACACTTGGACCAAGAGCAACAGAACAAGCAGTTAAACAATCCTTCTTCGCCTGGCTCTAATTATAGTCTTTTTACATCTCCATCATCATCACCTCAGAAGTTCCCATCTTCTCCTTCAAATATTTCCACGCCACCATCGTCAATAAGGGGTAGTTCACCAGTAGATGTTGTGCAGAAGGCAAAAGCCAAACCACCTGCACCCACTATTGGAAAGGGGCGTGCGCGACAAAGATGGAGTACCGAAATGAATGAATTCATCTGGCGCACATATTTGACTATAACTAAAAATGAATCGGACACATCCACTTCATATTTAGGTTTACTACACCAAATGTTTGTAGAACAATTTCCGACCGTAAAAGCTTCAAGACAAAGAATAGGGGACCAAAAGAGAGCAATTGTGAACAATAATTTAATAGGACAAAATAGGCTAGACGAAATAAGAGAACAAGTCACTACACAACTAAACAATTTTCACAAAACGAATAAAGACCATATTTCACTATACAATTGTACAAATAATGGAAATTCACAACAACGTATGAGATGGACAAAAGACATGAATGAAAGAATTATGAGATGGTACTACGAAATTACTGAAGCAGAAACTAACCTTACAGCCTATAGACCTACATTGCACAAACAATTTTTAGAACACTACCCACACTTAGGACACATAACAGAACAGCGCGTAGCAGACCAAAGAAGGGTAATCGTAGCAAATAAATATATTACAGACGAACGATTGCAAGAAATTAAAACAGATGTTCTGCGAATGAAAAGTATAAACTCAGAGTCGGGACACGACATGACTTTACAAACCGTACTACAAAACGAAAACGAAAATCTGCCTATGTCCAACATAGATAATGAATGCAATATTTCACAATCATACAACCCGTTACTATTTACACCAACACAATCACAACCCGAGACACCAACAGCACATATCAATCAACAGAGAATAATAACATTAGATGAAGATTTCATAAAACAAACATTTATGAGTGCCCTAGAACAATTTCATGACACTAATCCTACAGACAGGCCCTACATACCGAAACAGAAAACATCACGTAAATTTGCGGCAATAGTAGACTTTGTTGACAAACATATTTTAAAGGATATACTGAATAGTGAAATGGATTTTATCACTATGCAAACCATGTTATATAGTGCAGCATATGCAGCAGCATTATGCAATGGAGCTAAAATAGCGCAGGATAATAGAAATAAAACCAAAGGAAAATCTAACAAACCAGCATGGCAAAAACGACTAGAGAGCAAAATAGAAAAACTAAGATTTGAAATAGGAAGATTAACTGAGTACATAAACGGAAATAGAAACGCAAAAATACTAAAAACAGTGGAAGAAATACAGATAAAATACCTAACACATGCAAAATTTGAAAACGTAAATACAGAACCAGAACAGTTTTTAGACACTCTTAAGCAAAAGTTAAATGTTGCCAGTAGTAGGCTTAAACGTTATGTTGCATGCTCAGAACGAAAATCACAAAATACACAATTTAAAAACAACGAAAAAATATTCTACAGGACACTTAGCAACAATAAAACATGCCATATAGATGAAACACCTTCACCAAGAGAATTGCAGGACTATTGGGCTGATATTTGGCAGAAACCAGAATATCATAATAAAGATGCTGAATGGATAAAAAACGTTTTAGGTACACAAGAGCTAACAGAGATGACATTCGAAGCAATCCCGCTAGATGTATTTATTAGAGTTCTTAAACGCGCACAAAACTGGAAATCTCCTGGTACAGACCGTATGCATAATTATTGGTACAAAAAGTTCACATCCGCTCACCCATTTCTTTACAATCACATCAATTTTTTTATAGCCAACCCTGAAACAATACCTGAATTCTTAACCCAGGGAATTACTTTTATGCTGCCGAAAGATAGTGACACAAAAAACCCAGCAAAATACCGACCAATAACTTGCTTACAAACCTTTTATAAAATCATGACAGGCTGCTTAAATGAATTAGTTTATTCGCATATAGAGAATCAAAACGTTTTTGCTGAACAACAAAAAGGGAGCCGTAAAAATAGCCAAGGCTGCAAGGAACAACTGATCGTTGATTCGGTAGTCATGAAGCATGCCTTGGCTAAAAAGAAAGATATACACACTATGTTCATTGACTATCGTAAAGCGTTCGATTCAGTTCCGCATAGTTGGCTTTTAGAAGTACTAAATATTTACAAAATTCACCCCAAAATAATAAACATTTTAAACACGGTAATGAACAAATGGTCAACAAAATTACAGCTTACACAAGAAGGCAAAGTTATTACTACTGACTTTATTCAAATAAAGCGCGGAATATTTCAAGGGGACTCTTTTAGTCCCTTATGGTTCTGCCTAGCTCTTAATCCATTATCTACTCTTCTTAACGAACACAAACTTGGATACAAACTGACAGACAATAATACACAATACCCACTATCACACCTTCTTTATATGGACGATATAAAGCTGTATGGGGCCACTAAAGATGAGCTACTCCAGCTGGCAGATCTAACAGAATCCTTTTCCCTCGATATCAAAATGCAATTCGGAGTGGATAAATGCAAAATTCAATCGGTCAGCAAAGGTAAAACAGAAAATAACAGCTATACACTTCTCGATGGACAAGTAATAGAATCACTGCAGGAAAACATGCCATATAAATATTTAGGATTCTACCAGACACGACAAATACATCAGCAACAGGCAAAAAATAATCTAATAAAACAGTTTAAGGCAAGACTTAATGCATTAATGCGGTCTCAACTTAATTCACGTAATTTAATAAAAGCAATAAATACTTACGCCATACCTATACTTACTTATTCCTTTGGAATTTTAAATTGGTCAGTTACTGATTTACAAAAAATGCAACGGATAATTAACACGCTTCTGACTAAGCATCGCAAACACCACCCAAAATCATGCACACAGAGACTAACTCTACCACGGGGAGAAGCAGGGAGAGGATTAATTGATATCCTCAACTTACATAACAGACAGATAACTACACTTAGAAAATTCTTTCACACTAAATCAGAAACTACAGAACTACACAAGCTTACAACCGAAAACGACAATAAATACACACCACTGAACTTGAAAGATAGGACGCCACAGAGATCTGAAATCATTAAAAGCACAGCACAAAAGACTACGGAATGGGCACAAAAGGCGCTTCACGGTAGACATCTATCAGACCTGAACCTACCATATGTCGACAAAAATGCGTCGAACGCGTGGTTGAGGCGAGGAGAGATGTTCCCCGAGACTGAGGGCTTTATGCTAGCTATCCAGGACCAGATGATAGCAACCCGAAACTTTCAAAAATATATAATTAAAGATACCCGACTACAAACTGATCGATGCAGACATTGCAATAGGGCTTCTGAGACTATACAGCATATAACTGGAGCTTGCAGTTCCATAGTTCAGACTGATTACAAGCACAGACATGATCAAGTTGCCTCAATTATTCACCAACATTTAGCATACAATAGTAAATTAATAGAACAAAAACTCCCATATTACAAATACAATCCGGAAACAGTGTTAGAAAATAAACAATTTAAGATATACTGGGATCGAACTTTAATGACTGATAAAACCATCCACTTCAATAGACCAGACATCACAGTCCACGATAAAATTAATAAATCCGCCTTCCTCATTGACATTGCCATCCCGAATACCCACAACATACAGAAGACCATCTCGGAAAAAATATGCAAATATAACGACTTAAAAGAAGAATTAAAAAGAATGTGGAAACTTCAGTCGGTTACAATAGTCCCAATAGTTATATCCACAACCGGTGTTATCCCAAAGCTACTACACACATCACTTAAACAACTTAACCTACCAGAAAAAACTTACCTCACCATACAAAAAGCAGTCATACTAAATACTTGTAGAATAGTCAGAAAGTTCTTGCAAACAGAAGATAACGCACTTATCCGACTTACACCTGCGGCTATCTCAACCACACACGCTCCCCACACATAACCTCATTATTCACCTACATCATCTGCCTGATATTCATTTGGCTCCGGCCCGTGAATATCAGTTATTCTACCGGCGTAAAAACCGAGGTTTTCGAACAAATATATACATAATAATAATAATAATAAGTCTACACATACAAAGTGGCGCCCCCATTATTTTCTAGTTATCTGTGCCAAGCTGTATGTAATGTATGTAGGTACCTACCTATTGGTTTAAAATCAAAATAGTAATATTATGAATCTTAAGGTTTCATAAATTGCTTCCTTTGCCTGCAAAAAAAAAGTAAACTGACCATAGACACGTAAGCCTAATAATTTTGTAAATGAAAACAAAGCTAGACAATATGATTGATGTGCCGAGCGTTGTGATTGGTCCAAATATAATCCAATTTGTGACGGAAGGGACACCAACGACACCTCTGTACAGCCGGGTATGAACGACACGTACGTGAAAAACTTGGATGTGCAAAACTTGTCGTACAAAACTCTGTCGTACAAAACTTGGGTGGTAACGACACCTTCGTGCAAGTTTTGTACGGCCTGTTCATGCGCGTCAATGTTTTTGCCATCCAAGTTTTACGTAGCCATGTACACAAAAAACTTGGATGTGCAAAACTTGGCTGTGCAAAACCCGCACTCTATTTTGCAATACAGAAAAACCGGAAGTGTTACGCCGATCGTGTCCGCCACTGTACAAAAGACTTGGCTCTATAGACTATGTTCTTTTGACTGCCCAGAATGGCCGAATAAATAACAAACAACAACAACAAACCACCTCTCAAAATATGTAAACAACGGAAAAAATATTGCACCTCGGGTTACATTATTTGAGTTTAGGTAAGGATCCCTAATTAAAAAAAAAATCTAATAATAGCCTATGACACTCGGGGTTAATGTAGCTTCCTACCAGTGAAATAATTTTTCAAATCGGTTCAGTATTTCCGGAGCCTATTCGTTACAAAAAACAAATCTTTCCTCTTTATAATATTGGTATAGATGGTATAGACTATGTATTAAAGAAAATAGGTTTATCAAGGTGGTTTAAGTCTCTAGCGGCGGTTTCCTTACTCTGAGGTTTAAGTACCCATTACCTACCCTTTTAATTTCCTGACATTTATAAATTTTCAAAAGAATATTTCTTGTAAATTTAAATTACATTTATTTTCAAAGGCCTTTGTGATCAGATTCAGATGCAGTCAGGATCAGACTTGATCCCAAAGATTAACAAAATAAAAGGGATACGTATAATTTTAAGGGCGGATATTAACTTTTATTAATTACTAGTCGACCCTGCGAACTTATACCGCCCAACCTTTGACTATGTTGTGTATTAATTATACTTACAAACCTTTCTCTTGAATCTATCTTTTAAAAAAACCGCATCAAAATCCGTTGCATATTTTTAAAGATTTAAGCATATTATTATAATATATAAAGTTTGGATACTAGCCCGTTTAAATTTGTTTTGGCTTCTGGCTCGTTGGCAGTGATGTGGACTATCACGCGTGTGCATCGAGTTCGATTCCCGGGGAGTAACGAACCCAATATGGCATGCAAGCACGTAATTTTTTTATGGGTCTAGCGGGATTCTTTTGCCCTACGGATACACCTACCTTTTCCTTAATTCATTGGAACTGGCACAAATCGAGTACGCTCACTGACCACAAATGGACTGCTTTATGCAAGAAAGATGTCTGCAGCCTTTGTTAAACTTAATCACTCAATGTGGATAGGCTTATGCAAATTGTGAACTGGACTATACGGAATTGTTTAATTTAGTTGAAGTATTAGTGAAATACTCTTGTGGTTTCTGACATGATGGTAATAAATCAAAGGAGGCATTTAGCTAACCATACCTAAAACTTTCCTAAAGCAACATAGCTCAAAATCTCTAAACAAAAATCAGCTGTCCCGTAAATTCACCCCGTCAGCTGATCAAAAACCAAATAATTATTTATAATGGAAGCTTTTTTTTTACCCAAAACACATAACCTTCCTCTTGAATCACTTTATCCTATAAAAAAACCGCATCAAAATCCGTTGCATAATTTTAAAGATTTAAGCATACATGGGGGGACAGACGCGGGAACGCGACTTTATTTTTTACTATGTATATTGAATAAAGCTATAGTAGTAATTAAACTTCTCTCTGTTATAGCTAGGTTTAGCTTTGTTAAGCTGGATAGATAAAACCTAAAAAAAAAACTGTTCAATAAGTTAATAAAAAAAAAGTTAAACCATGACTAAGTAGGTTCGTTAAATAAGTAAACGAAACTGACAGAGATACTTTGGCGTCGGTTTATTTACTTCTAAGAACGTGATACCTACTATTTGCCATCCTGAACTCGTAAAACCAGCAAAATTGTACGGGGGAGACCATTCACAGCATCTTCCTACGCCGCGTAATCGATATAGTAATGCGGGGGTTGAATTTATGCTTCCTTTGAGAGCTCTTGGCTTGCAACCTGTAAATTTCATTTTATATTTCGCGAGAAATTCGGGTTAAAACAGAGTAGTGATATAATGATACTGAAGAGAGAGCATCTTCCTTGTTCTGTGTACTGAATACTGAATTAATATAGTTTTAAATAAAACGGCGTTGTCAAAGAAAAAACTAAAATAATGCCTGTTTGTAAATCAGTAAAGAACAAGAAAACACTCTTGCTACTTTTTTAACATCGAACGAAAAATCACGTTTTTCAAAATTTATCATATTAATTTCCTAAAATTTATTTTATTTTTATACGGGACCCTATGTAAAAATAATCACTACATCAAAAAATAAATTCTGAATTCAAATTCACCCAAAAGTAATTGCCTTATGTCTGGTCGTCTCTACAATCAATGGAGCATTTAACATTTGATTGCCATTTTCAATGATCCTGTGATCAGCCTGTGATAGCAACTAGAAGTTTATGATGGCATTTGGGCATCGGATTATTTGTTAATCAGCTGCCATTTTGATTCTGACTGGTTGTGTTCGATCAAACAGACGACGTGGCAAAAGGTTTTATTATCCCTTGTTCTTCGTACATAACCGAATACTTTATTCATTGAATGCATGAACTTAGAAAGGCTTATGATTGAACGTTCATCAAACATACATAGGGTAAAACGTCCTATTACCGCGGTAGTCAAAATCACGTCCTATTACGGCTCTATTTTATATTTTGTAATTTATGATTCGTTGTGACTATTTCTGGTAAAGGTGACTACATAGTGTCCAAGGGAAACTAACACGTAACTTATTTCCTAGCACTCTTACGTTTAAAATCATAAAAAGTAACTTAAATTAATAATTTTGTACATCGCCAGCTAAGTGGGAGGCTGTTTCATACAAACGCTAACAGACTCGCGTTAAAACATTGAATTTTCAGACTTCATTTTTTGCGAAAACTAACACTTTAAGATTATGTTACTGTATATGAATACTTTTTACATTCAAGTATTCTTAGTTAATCAAGTTGATTTCTGATTAAAATCAAATAAAATAAGTAAATATGAGTAAATAAAAGTGCGCCGTGATAGGAATGTCGTTTTAGGGTATTTCTATTACGGTGGTAGCATCTGTAATTGGCAAAACACAGTGTCGGGAAATTTCAATTTTAGTGCTGTTTTAAATATAGTTATGATAAATTCAACATTTAGGTGTAATTTTCATTAGTTTTTAAGTTTAAAAATCAATTTCGGAGGTATATTTTTTTTACTAGAATCCGTGATTTTGACGCGAAAAGTTGACTGTAAAATGAACGTTTGTTAGAAACCTGTAAAAACTAACGTGGGCGTTTTAACGAAGAAAAATAGTATAATTAAACTATTACAAACCATTAAATAGTTTCAGAGTGTAGTCAGAGTATTTATTTTTACAATTAATAACTCACATTACCAAAATATCTTAATTTTATATGTCTGAATCAGGATATAAAAGTCAATACATTTTTTAGTACAAAACGTATTAGGCTGTAAGGAATCCTAACACAGTTTATGGATATTACAGAACTAATAATTTTAGTAAATTATTCATATTCGTCATAAAAATGTTCGCTCCGCCGGGAGTCGAACCTAGATGCACACGCATCCCAGTCCACAACACTGCCAACTGAGCTACGAAGCAGACAAATATCCTTTTATTACTAAAAACAATTTCAAAAGTTTTTTCCGACTTACTATAGGTACTTATGTGATAAAGGATTTATAATAAAAGCAAATTCGTATTATATCATCAATACATAGTATAAAATAAAGTCGCTTCCCGCGTCTGTCCCTATGTATGCTTAAATCTTTAAAACTACATAACGGATTTTGATGCGTTTTTTTTTTTCAATAGATAAAGTGATACAAGAGGATGGTTTATAAGTATAATACATGCTTAAAATAATAATAGGTTAGGCGTTACGAAGTTCGCCGGGTCGACTAGTTCTTTTAAAAATGACGTAAGGTTTTAATAATTCTTAATTAAGTAGCTCAAGGTGCTAAGGTATTCTTAATGAAAATATCCAACTACCTATCTACCAATACAAAGTATAAAATGAAGTCGCTTCCCGCGTCTGTCCCTGCTTATATGCTTAAATCTTTAAAACTACGCAATGTATTTTGATGCGGGTTTTTTTTAATATATAGAGTGATTAAAGAGGAAGGTTTATAAATATAATACATGCACTAAATTCTTAAAGGTTAGGCGGTATGAAGATCGCCGGGTCGACTAGTTCTCTATAAAATAATTAATAATGTTCATTTAGTGGTGACCGCGCACCGGAAAACGCAGAGTATGCAAACCCTCTAAACGGTGGTTAAACGACCTGGTGAACTTTACGGTAGTACACTGGGTGGGGGTCACTCAAGACCGGTCGTTGTGTCAAATTATAGTGGTGGAGACCTATGTCTAGCAGTGGACGTCTTTCGGCTGAAATGATGATATATATCCTACTGTATCTGTATCTCAATTGGCAGTGATGAAAAATGTGACGCGGGAGCACTGGGTTCGATTCCCGACTGAGGGAGCGAACATTGCTATAATAAATAATAATGTTTGTTTTTAGGTTGGTTGGTTGATTTTTTCGTCGCTGAATGTGTTTTTGGCACCCTAGATACAGTTGCTTCCTAGTTAGGGGCTCTTGTGATTCGTTATCATTATTATATACAAGTTGACCTGGCGAACTTCATACCGCCTAACCTATTACTATATTGTGCATGTATTTTACCTAAAAACCTTTCTCTTGAATCACTGTATCTATTAAAAAAAAACGCATCAAAATCCGTTGAATAATTAAGGATTTAAGCATACATAGGGACAGACGCGGGAAGCGACTTTATTGCATACTATGTATTGATATTAAAAGAAATCGTGGTAAGTTTGTCTCGCTTAAACTCAAAAACGTCTGGGCCGATTGGCCGATTGAGATAATTTAGTTTTAATTTATCTCGGTACAATGCTTGGCATCATTCCTTTTGACTTTTTTTTATCTCGTGGAACATATAAAAATACTTTTTCGGGAGTTGTTTTTATAGTATTCGTACAGTGGCGAACACGATCGGCGTAACACTTCCGGTTTTTCTGTATTGCAAAATAGCTCTTGTTCTTTGGTAATACAGTCTAGGGTTGACGAAACCATAGACATATCTGTTACGGCCTCCTAGTCCGCCACTGGTACATAATGCTACCAAACAAAAGTCATTACATATTCGATATTCTCGAAAATATTTTTTGAGTATAAAAAATTCTACTGCTAACGCCCTGCAGTACCAGGCCGAAGACACAGACAGGACTGAGGTATCCCCTGCCTGTCGTAAGAGGCTACTAAGAGGAGACCCCGGTGTCGTTGGGTGCACGAGGCGGGTGCCTCGTGTAGTCATATAATGGCCCTGAGGACGGCGGAACGCGGGTGTACCTTTTTCGCCGTTGAGCGTTGGGAAAGCTACCACGCTCCGGGGGGACAACCATCATGTCCACCGAGGAGAGGCTATACAGCCAATGCTGGTGGGGGGGCCGCGAGAATTCCACAGGCTCACCCGGGACTCTCCTGCTATCAGCCGAGAAGGACACCGGCGGGTTTTTAGTGGGTGCGAACCCCACATAACCCTGCTGCTCCCTCCGAGGCTGCAGGGTACTCGTTAGGTTAAGAGCGAGGTGAGTTTCCCCGTCTAAAAAAAAAAGGTACCTACTGCTACCTACTAATGATTGTACTACAATGAACAAAACTTGTTACATATTGCTAGAGTAGAGAGCTAGGTTCGTCCCATGATCGCTCGGGTTTTTTCGGGAGCTGTCGGCATGTGTTCGGTACAGTATTGAAAAGTTTAACTTTTCAATAACTTATTGAAAAAAAAAAATATTTGGTATAAAACTTGTTTAATGATCTTTAATTTATATGTATATAAAAAAAAAACTATTCAAAAAGGCCAATTAAATAAAACTATACAGCTTCTAAACAGTAACCTATTTCCTAGTTTCAAATCAATATCAATCAATACTTAAACAACCTACCCATGCTTAAATCTTTAAATATATGCAACGGATTTTTATGCAGTAATTTTAATAGATGGCAGTATGAAGTTCGCTGGTTCTACTAGTAGTCTATACCTATAGAGTACGGTTTTTTACCACCCAAGTTTTGCACAGTCAGGTTTTTCATGTACATGGATAAAACTTGGATGGAAAAACATGTACTCGCATGAACAAACAGGCCGTAGGTACAAAACATTCACGAAGGTGTCATTACCGCCTAAGTTTTGCACGACCGAGTTTTGTACGACAAGTTTTGTACGCGGGTGTATTACGAACCCAGTACAGAGGTGTTTTTGGTGTCTGAAGTCAAGAATATGGATTATATTTGGACCAAACACAACGCTCAGCACATCAATGATATTGTCTAGCTTGGTTTTCATTTACAAAAATATTAGGCTTACGGGTCAGTTACCTTTTTGTTTGCAGGCAAAGGAAGAAGTTTAAATATTTAAAATGGTGTTACCATAAATTTATAAAACTTTTTTATCATCAATATATATAAAACTCTTCCGTTACTGACTGACTGACTGACTGACTGACTGACTGACTGACTGACTGACTGACTGACTGACTGACTGACTGACTGACTGACTGACTGACAGACAACGCAGAGCCTAAACTACTAGGCGTAGAAAGCTAAAAATTGGCACGTGAGTTCCTTGTTTTGTGTTTATGAGAAATCTGCGCGGGAAAAACCGCGGGGCAGCCTCTAGTTTTTAATATTTCGATTCTAAGCTAGCTCATCAACCTATATTGTGTACTTCCATTCTTATTTAACATAGTAGTCACGTTTGCATCGTGGTTTTTTTGAATGTAAGTAAGAAAGGAATCTTTGTTCTGTCGGGTTGAGAGTGCGCCGTCCCTTAAACTATCACCAATATTGACAAAAAAAATCGTCTCTTATAATAGTTACCTACGATTTATATGTATTTTGACGATTAAATTTTTAATTTTATCGTCTACTTACAATAAACTCTTTGCAGAGTGGAAATAGTTTTTACGGAAATAAAGAAAATGTCGTTAGCGTATTTTGTACTACAAAACAAAGAGTAGATGTGTTTTTAACAGACTTAAAAAAAAGTTATGATTTTCACCTGTACGTGTGTAAATTTTGAGTTTGGCTAAACCAATTTCATTTTCATAATAATACTTGTTACTGTCTAGTAAAGGTTTTAATGTTTTAACCGACATGACAAAAGAGAAAGTTCTCAATGTATGTTTGTTCACGATTATCTCACGTTTGGCTGGACCGAGTTGGATGCGATTTCCAGAAAAAATATTTTTTACATTAAAGAGAAGGTTTTATTTTAACCGAATTCGAAAAAGAGGAAGTACGCAGTTTATGTATATGTCAGTTAGTTACAGGCGGGTGTTAGGGTGCCCTCTGTCGGATCGATAGGACTAGTAAGAATACTACTAATCTGCCGCATACAGGATATACATGCGCCCAGCATTAGGTGCACGTAGGACCTAAAAAATAGCCATTTGTGCGCTTTTTCTCCCTCAACCTTGACCCATTGTAGGTGGCGCGGGTGTTGGCAGCGGGGCCGTAAAGGTTATGAAGTGAGCCAGTTAAAACCTACTTACAGAACTACTTGCTCATAATAAATATTAAATCTACATAATACCGTCTATTTTTAATAGGTTCAATATACTAAAAAACTCTTCCGTGACTGACAGACAACGCAGAGCCGAAACTACTAGGCATACTGGGCTGAAATTTTGCACATGGGTTCCTTGGGGAGTGTATGGGGAGCACTAAGGAATGATTTCTCGAAATTCCCATGGGAACGGGATAAAACGGGATTTTAGCGTTTAAGAGAAATCTGCGCGGAGGATACCGCGAGGCAGCCTCTAGTAGGTTCATAATTATTAACAGTGATTCTATTTTATTTTTTACCTCTAAATATTCGATTTCATACATTATGCAAGGCATTTGCCTATCTATTAAATAGGTTTGCTATAATGTTTATGTACCTTTGAGTATTTCCGAAACATTTACTAACCAACCAGTTTACATGGTATTATTATGGTATTTTATTTTTTTAAATAACCATCATTTTATGAACTATGTTACGTTATTCAGCGCTCTACAGAGGTCTTTATTATTTTAAAAGCTTAATTATAATCTATTTAGAATTTTTATACATAGGCCGTGGTTGTTGTTTACTCCAAGCTTTCAGTTATAAGAAACTTCGTATCTTATAATTTGATTGTTTATAATTTTAATGTTTCCCAGTTAAATATTATAGTTATATTTCTCTATCCTTTTCATTTTTCGCTTCCTCTTCTTCGTTTATATATGCATCGGAATAACTTTATTGTGTTATTAACTTCAAAAGTTTAAACTAAAATTAAATACCACTGCTATTTATCGATAAATATTGAAATTCTATTCGAATACGTGCAGCGATGTATTTTATTCCATACATAAATAGCCAAATAATCGCATCCAGTGATCAAAATTACCGGTTTATTAGCTACTTTCATAACGATTGCATGTAATGTATGGAAACGATTGTATGTAATGTGTGGAAATGTCTCGCATGAATAAATAGTTAAAGATGTGTACCAACACATCTTTACCAGTGTACTATTTTAGCTAGTGGATATATTGAAAAGCAGACGTGAGTGGTATTTGTGTGCAACTTTTTTTTATTCGGGAATTTATTCCTTAGTATTCCCTTCCAGTACACACCCCAAGGAACCCACGTGCAAAATTTCAACCCACTACGACCAGTAGTTTCGGATCTGCGTTGTCAGTCAGTCAGTAACGAAAGAGTTTTATATACACGGTTACTATTTTATCGTGAAGGATAATTTAACGCCCGGTAGGCATAGTTATACAGGACTGAAAAACATAATTAAATGAACCGTGCTCACTTGAGTGAGGTACTTAGATTTTTTTTTGTAAAAAAAAATTAAAACGTTGTGTAGCATCAGAACATTGACCAACGGTGGCTCAGCTGGTGCCAGACGAGTCAGGGGGTGGAAGGCAATGCGCAGGGGGGTGAACAAGGAGGCCATTGGCCTTAAATAAGTCTTATTTTTATTTTTTGAAATTTGTAACAAAAAAATCAAAAGTAAAAAAAAAAGTATTTATAATTTATTCGAGTCATATATCATGCAAAGACCTCAAAGTTTACGCCACGATAAAAAAATGACCGTCTTTATTGATTTTTAAATGACCGCAAATCGTATTTATTTCATATGCTTATGAGTTGAACCTGATAGTTTTTCTTTTTTTCTAATGTCTAGGTATAATTGTCTTCTTTCTGTAAATATGTCTAGTTTTTAAGTTTATTTTGTATGCCTGAAAAGGCTTAACTCAGCGAACCTATCATATGAATGTATTATTTAATATAATTTTACCTGTGTTGTACAAATAAATAAATTTATTTTTATTATTGTTATTGGTGCCGACCAACCAAAACGATGTATTTTAAATTGCATCTATACGACACGGTTTTTACTATCCAAGTTTTTAGTGGTACACAAAAGACTGCTTCGTGAAAAATTTATCGGACGTACAGGAAGTTTTTGCTGTACAGGTTTTGCACGACATGGTTTTTACCAGCTGACTGACACGAAAAACCCTATCGTACAAAACATGGATGGTTACGGTTCACACCCTATCTATATCTATAACAAATAGTACAGATTGATTGTTTGTTTGTATGTTTGTGAGTATGTTTGTTTGTATGTTTATTTGCTTGCTTGTTTGCATCGTATAGGCTCCGAAATAACTAAACTGATTTGAAATATTATTTCACTGTTGGGAAGCTACACCCGGCGAACTTCGTACCGCCTAACCAATTTCTATGTAGTGCATATATTAAACCTATAAACTTTCATCTTGAGTCACTCTATCTATTAAAAAACCGCATCAAAATTCGTTGCATAGTTTTAAAGATATAAGCATATATGTATAGCGACAGACAGACGCGGAAAGCGACTTTGTTTTATACTATGTATTGATTAATGGCGTAACGAAGTTCGCCGAGACAGCTTGAACATAAAATAAGTTTTTGAACTGATTTTTAACCCCCGACGAAAAAATCAGAGGGGTGTTATAATTTTAACGTGTTTATCTGTCTGTATATCGGTCTGTCTGTGGCATCGTAGAGCCCAAATCGATGAACCGATTTCGGTTTGTTTTTTTTTTAACCCTCGAACTAAAAATTCAGAGAGGGGTGTTATAATTTTAACGTGTGTATCTGTCTGTCTGTCTGTTTATCTGTCTGTGGCATCGTAGAGCCCAAACGGCTGAACCGATTTTCGTTGTTTTTTTTTGTATCATAGATAATTTTAGGCCGATAGTTCTAAGCCATGTCTGATGAAGATCTGATCAGCGGTTTGAATATGATCAGCTCTTGAATAATGGATGAGAGGATCTAACTAGCTTCCTTATGTCCGATCGAGTTGAAATTTGGTACCATGTTACATCTATGATATTGAAAGTATATGTTAAGGTAACCATGACCTGATCTGCCGTTTGAAGATGATCAGCTCTTGAATAATGGATGATAGGATCTAACTAGCTTCCATGTCCGATCGATTTGAAGTTTGGTACCATGTTACATCTATGATATAGAAAGTATATGGTAAGGTAACCATTACCTGATCAGCCATTTGAAGATGATCAGCTCTTGAATAATGGATGAGAGGATCTAACTAGCTTCTTTATGTCCGATCGAGTTGAAATTTGGTATGATGTTACATCTAAGAAATAGAAAGTATATGGTAAGGTAACCATTACCTGATCAGCCGTTTGAACATGATCAACTCTTGAATAATGGATGAGAGGATCTAACTAGTTTCCTCAATCATGTCCGATCGAGTTGAAATTTGGTGCCATGTTACATCTATGATATTGAAAGTATATTTTAAGGTAACCATGACCTGGTCTGCCGTTTAAAGATGATCAGCTCTTGAATAATGGATAAGAGGATCTAATTACCTTCCATTTGTCTTATCAATTAAAAATTTCTTACAGTGTTACTAATGATATTGAAAGTATATTATGTTAAGGTAACCATGATATTTTTAAGATGATTAGCTCTAGTTCTAGTTAGGTTGATGAGGGGTCTGACTGGGTCGGGGGTTTTTAAATGTTTAAATTTGAGCTATATTAGGTATTTGTTTCATGAATAATAACAGCCCGTATGTTCTTAGCCATGTCTCATGAAGATCTGATCAGCGGTTTGAAGATCATCAGCTCTTTTCTAGGTAATGAGGGGATCTAACTAGCTTCCTTATCCGATCGATTTAAAATGTTGTACCATGTTACATCAATTATATTGAAAGTATAGGGTAAGGTAACCATGACTATATAATATACTAGAGGCTGGCCCGCGGTTTTACTCGCGCAGATTTCGCATAAACAAAAAAATCCCGTTTTTTCCGTTCCCATAGGAATTTCGGGAAATCCTTTCTTAGTGCTCACTTACGCTCCCTAAGGAACCTACATGCAAAATTTCAGCCCGCTACGCCCAGTAGTTTTGGCTCTGCGTTGTCTGTCAGTCAGTCAGTCAGTCAGTAACGGAAGAGTTTTATATATATTGACTAGAGGCTGTCCCGCGGTTTCACCCGCGCAGATTTCACATAAACACAAAAATCCCGTTTTTTCCCGTTCCCGTAGGAATTTCGGGAAATCCCTTCTTAGTGCTCACCTACACTCCCCAAGGAACCCACGTGCCAAATTTCAGCTTTCTACGCCCAGTAGTTTCGGCTCTGCGTTGTCTGTCAGTCAGTCAGTCAGTCAGTCAGTCAGTCAGTCAGTAACGGAAGAGTTTTATATATATTGATTGATAAGCCGTTTCAAGATGATCAGCTCTTAAATAGTAGATGAGAGGATTTAACTACCTTCACATATCATATCGATATTAAAATTGGTACAGTGTTACTTCAATGATATAAAGATTATATGGTAAAATAACCATAACCTGATCAGCCATTTGAAGTTGATCAGCTCTTAAATAGTGGATGAGGGCATCAAACTACCTTTCATTTCATAGGTAGTTAGACGCCCATAGGCGTATCATTATACTGAAAGTACGACTGCTCCGTGGCTCAATTGGCATGGCAGTGATGTGGACTGAGTAAGCGTGTGCACCAGGGTTCGATTCCCAGGTGGGACGAATATTGATGTTTATTTTCGGTCTGGGTGCAAAGTTCGTCTTTGTGTATGTTTCGGGTACCCTAGATACAGGTTCTTCCTAGTTAGGGGCTCTGAGTGTATATTTATACTGAGTGTACATGTGTGATGTGTCGTGTGTGTGATATGGTAAGGTAACCATGAAGATCCTCTTGAAGATGATCAGCTATCGTTCTAGTTTAGTTCAGTAGTTCAGTTAAGAGTCTAGTTTAGATGACTGACTCGGTCGGTGGATCTAGAAATTTTTAATTTTGTTATTGCAAGTATCTTTATCTACACTAAACTATTGTTTTAGAGAACAAATATCATTCATTAATTATTTATGACTGGTTTGTATTTTGTTCTATTCATTCCATAACCCTTGTAGTGTCCGTTCACTCAGACTACCTCTGTCAGGTAGTCTACTATATATTATGACTAGTCGACCCAGCGAACTTCGAACCTCCTAACCTTTAACTTTCTTGTGAACGTATTATACTTATAAACATTCCTCTTAAATCACTCTACGATTAAAAAAAAAACGCATCAAAATCCGTTTCATAGTTTCAAAAATATAAGCATACATAGGGAAAGACGCGAGAAGCGACTTTGTTTTATACTATGTATTGATTGATGATGAATTGTGGTTCGTTAATCTCGCTAAAACTCGAGAACGGCCGGGCTGATTAAGGTGATTTTGGTTTTGAAATGTTTGTTGTTAGCCCAGGGAAGGTTTAAAAAGTGAGGAAATATAGAAAGATGGAGAGGAAGTTAGTAAAAATAACAATTTATTTTTACCATAGAAACTGTTCTTTTTTTCGTTTCCATTGTTGTTTTTCATTAGTCATTTTTGACAGGCAAAGAAACATAGTCCATACATTGAAGTTTTTAGTGGGTAGCAAGTTAATAATGGTGTAAACGGTGTAAACTTATAATCTAACAGTATTAATCATAGAGATACAGTAGATTTTAAGCCTTACTGGAGGTCTACTTCTCTGGTTTGTTGTATGGTAAATACGTGACACCCGGGTAAGGCTATACGGAGTTTGCCGGGTCAGCGAGTGGTTTATAAAAATAATTGTTTAATTATGTTTAAGAATCAATACATAGTATAAAATAAAGTCGCTTCCCGCGTCTTTCCCTATGTATGCTTATATCTTTAAAACTATGCAACGGATTTTGATGCGGTTTTCTTTAATAGATAGAGTGATTCAAGAGGAAGGTTTATTTACATTTAGAATACATGCACTAAATAGTAATAGGTTAGGCGGTACGAAGTTCGCCGGGTCGACTAGTTATTTAATAAATTAAAGTCCAATAACGGCAGGTCAGGGTAACTGATTGAGCTTTTTTTTAAATAGTTAATATTAATTCTATATCTTTATCTCACTGATATTATACAGAAAAAAGTTTGTGAGTGTATATGTTTGTTGCTTCTTCACGTCTAAACGGCTGAACCGATTGCAATGAAAATTGATATGTAGTTAGCTGACACCCTAGATTACTACATAGCCTACTTTTCACTGAGGTAGTAAACAGTGGGTAACACTGCTGTGACAGCAAGTAAATAATACTGCTCCTTAGCTCAGTTTGCAGTGTGCACCTTGGTTCAATTCCCGGCGGGGCAAACATTGTTATGATGAATATCGATGTTTGTTTCCGGTCTGGGTGTAATGTTTGTCTCTGTATATGTTTCCATCATCCTAGATACGGTTTTTCCTAGTTAGGGGCTCTGAGTATGATGCCTTAATAATAATAATAATCAATATCTTTAACATTATACATAGTATAAAACAAAGTCGCTTCCCGCGTCTGGCCCTATGTATGCTCAAATCTTTTAAACTATGCAACGGATAGAGTGCTTCAAAAGGAAGGTTAATATGTATAATTCATGTACAACATAGTGATACATAAGGCGGTACAAAGTTTGCCAGGTCGACTAGTAATATAATAAAATGCATCACACTCCAAGTTCCTAACTAGGAAGAACCTGTATCCATGCAGAGTAATAGTAATAATAATAACACATCACACTCAAAGCCCCTAACTAGGAAGAACCTGTATCTAGGGTGCCCGAAACACACACAGAGACGAACATCACAGCCAGACCGGAAACAAACATCGATATTCATCATATCAATATTCGCCCTGCCCGGGAATCGAACCCGGGTGCACACGCTTACTCAGTCCACATCACTGCCAACTCAGCCACGGAGCAGTCAACAACCATCAGAGTAACCTTAACACTTACAAATACCTATAATACACTCAGAACTCAACCATTGCATAACATTAAATGATGTATCATCCTATGGTATTATCCCATACTCCGTAATACGCGGTGCTTACCGCCGTAATAGGCTGCAACTTTTTTCATGCCGCCGTAATAGGAATTCCGAATTGTCGGAAATAATAATTATTTAAAATTAATATCTACTCTAAATTACATAAATAGATAACAGAAATAGAAAATAGTATTATTATGAGTGTCAAAAAAAAATTCAATCATCTACTGAAATATTTAGAAATGCTTAATTTCTTACCCTACTTTAAAATGTTGTCAAAACGCGCCGTAATAGGGCATGTTACCCTAATTTAAATTAAAATAAAGGATACATTATCTCAGGATATTATATATTTATAAAGTTAACATGATATTTAATTATTACGCTTTATATATTTGTATGCTTTGTATCTTTGTAGGTATCTATCTTTGCATTGATCGAGGGAGTTGGAGAGGGACCACTTCACAGAGGTTTTTTTTTATATAAAGGGAGAATGTCGAATTTTTTTACTCTAAACATTGGAGTAAATATAGTTTTCTTTTTTAATTATCTAAATGGGCTCTATGAGAGTAAAGTCGGTAGAATACTTTTCGTTCATAATAGCATAAAGTCAGTATCTACCTACAAAACAAAAAAACGCTAGATGAATAAGGTCCCCCGTAATAAGGCCACATAAAGCCTTTAACGGGGTCAGTACAATGGTGTTTCGATTTAAAATCAGATTCTGCAAAATTGACGTTTTCAATTAAATAAACAAGCCGTTGAGCCGTTTAATTGTTATTCTTGTAATGACCTATTTTCAACTGGTATTCATTCTGGCACAGAAAAGCGGGGATGTTTTTGATAATGTTGTTTTGATTTTCGGAATAACGTTTTTGTGAGCTCTTGAATTTCAAGTCGGCAAGGATGGAATAAGGATGGAATATACTCTTACTGCTATCATTAGTAAATCTAACAGCGAGCTAGCTAACTAAAATAAAAACCTAATTTTTGATTTGTCAATAAAAAGATTTCGCTTAATCACACAATCATTATTATCACCATTATCTCAGCCAAAAGACGTCCACTGCTGCTGGACATAGGCCTTTTTTTTACTCATAACAAGTACCCTGCAGCCCCGGGGGGCGCCGGGGAGTTAAGTGGGGTTCGCACCTACTAAAACCCCGCCGGTGTTCATCTCAGCTGTTGATCTTTAACTTCAACTCAGCGACGCTGGACATAGGCCTAGCCACAGATCGCCATAATGAACGGTCTTAAGCGATAGCGTGCGACCCTCATCCAGTATACTCCCGCAAACTTCACCAGGTCGTATGGTCACCTTGTGGAAGGCCTGATGGCTACTGAGCGCCTTAAGGTGCGCGGTCGCCACTCAAAGCTTTTCGACCCCAGCGACCATTTGTTTTGCGAGCTATGTGCCGGGCTATTGTCACTTTAAGTTTTGCAAACGTCATATGTCTCACTAAACCAACACAGAAAATTGAGCTACTAAATAACTGAATTGT
This sequence comes from Euspilapteryx auroguttella, assembly GCA_951802225.1. Classification (NCBI taxonomy): domain Eukaryota; kingdom Metazoa; phylum Arthropoda; class Insecta; order Lepidoptera; family Gracillariidae; genus Euspilapteryx; species Euspilapteryx auroguttella. Next base: position 2,210,319 of record OX637649.1, on the reverse strand, counting down.
TGCTGAATATTTAAGTTTTTTAAATAACAGGAATCTTTTTGTCTATCAACGATTACTCTACTATTGTAGCAGCGTGGTATTATCAAATTTAAATGTATTTCAGCAGGTCATGCTTATTGATCCACCATAATTCACGGGCCTTTTCATCAAAAGCTCACTTGTCAACGTAACACATAGCGCTCCATTCAACTGACCACTTTTAGATTAATGATCGTGTTTCGCTTTTTATTGCTGACGTTTTTTGTTGTGTTGCCTTTTGCCTTGTTTTTTATCCCGGGACCCTTTAAATTCGGGATACTTTGGTATAGTTATTTATCAAATTGTGGTACAGCGCAAACTGTAGGGTAGGTATTAAACGGCAAAATTTTACAAAAATAAACTAATTTAAGTTAATTATTAAAATATATTTACACATATTTACAGTAACAATAAAAAAAAAATTCAAAAAAAAAACAAGGACGAAGAAAACTGAAATATAGAAAAAAAGGTTTTAAAATTTATTTTTTATAAAAATTAAGGGACATAAAAATATTTCCTAATAAGTTAGCGTTTTTAATAGAAAGTAAGGTCAAAAGTAACAAAATCGATGGGTCGGATAAAAATACCTTTTAGGTAGGTAATAAAAGTCGTGAAGCACCCCAATGCAAATTTCCAAGAGAGACGCGGCCTACTTTACCGAAAATGTCTCATCGTCGTACGGATTTTTACGACCACCTGTCTTGTCTTCTTCGAAAATGAATTGTACTTACCTTATTCTTTTTAAGTTTTACCTTATGTATGCAATTTATTAAACCCTTTATAAAATAAAACGAACACATAATATGTAAGAGTAAACGGTTCCGCTTTATTCTAATTACTATATTGCTATGTTCTACGATTTAGAACAAAGCAATATGAAGACTTCCTTGCGTATGATCTAGCTAGATGTATCTTTCTCCTGGTGAAAGTCTATGAACGAGGAATATTTAAGTAGAATATATCTAAGTGTTCATAATTAAGTTAATTCCTTAGATTAACTGAAGCGAAACTATGCCAATCCTCTTCTCGTAAATGAGTAACTTGGGATCCGAATCAAATTTTCATTTTCGTTAAATTTTTATTAAAAAAATTATTTTTTTTGCTACAAGTTCACAACGAAATTATTTTTTGTTTGCCACATCTGTTGCGTCGGTTGATTCTCCAATAGTTTTTCGCGTTGCAAAGCTATCCTGAACAAATAGAGCGGAATGGAAAACGAGTAGTCTGCCGGCTCTGCGGACAAATTGTTTTGGAACATTCCTATAGAAAATAAACTCTCAAAACGAAAACGAAAACAGCATAGGATCCGATAGATACAAAAAAAAAACTGAGCGTGAACGAACATTTTAATCAGTGTTCGAACTACATAGTAACACACCTAGTGCTAACATATTATAATGGCGTCTTGCAGAAATACGAGCAAAATAAAACTAGATAAACGGTATATTGTATGACATGTTAAGAGGCATAGCACATCTAAAGTAGCGCCACCCGCGAAAAAAATAAAAAAATTCCAAACTAAGGTAAATATAAAAAAAATTGGTAGGTATCATTTTTTTTTCGCAAGTGGCGCTGTGCTATGCTTAAGGTTATCTCGTTTTTTACAAGAGAACACCCAAAGAACCGGAAGCAGCGGCAGCGCCCTTCGTTGAAAAAATTGAAGAGCCATATTGTGATTTCCGACGCGCCTGCCTAGTGTGGCGATTATGGCAAATCGCCCCAGATACTTTCGTCCTTGTGTGTGGGGGAGGCCTATGGGGTATACCCTGCCTGTCGTAAGAGGCGACTAAAAGGGGTCTTTGGGGCCGTGGGTGTGAAGGGCGGGGGCCCGACACACTCATCAAACGGCCCCAAGATGGGCGGCGGCACAGCTTGTGGCACTGTGCCGCCGCAGCAACAAAGGCGAGCCGGGGAGGGAACAATATGCCCTCCCCGTGTACGAAGCTGATATCAGTTGAGCGTGGGAGGAACCTCGGACGCCAGTAATGCGTGGTTCCCGGGGTCCTTCCCAAAAGCGCCAAGACGGCCGCCGGGGGGTTTTAGTGGGTGCGAGCCCCACATACCCCCGACGCTCCCCCGAGCGTCGGGAAATGCGTTAGGCATTTCCCCCCGTTACAAAAAAAAAAAAAAAGGCCTATGTCCAACAGTAGACATCTCTTGGCTGAGATGATTATGTTATGTACTATCGAAGCAGAAAATGTTAAAATATTGTACGTACATCTAGCGACAAGACAATTTGCTATGTTTCGCCGCAATCAGTGCTTGTTCCCACTAGCCAATAACTCAATCCTGCGAGCAAATAGAGGGGTTACTCTTATAAACTGCTTTAAATTTATACCTACAAGAATTATTTTAAATTATTTTGGAAAATTTTATAACTATTGATTAGTATTTAATGGAAGTATAAAAAATACTAGTGGGCGCCACATGGCTTAGCTGGCGCATTACCCCTTGAAACATCAAATTTCCAATTTTCTCACGGGAATTTCTTAAAAAAGTAGCATAATATGTCCTTTCTCAGGCTCTAGACTATATATATATAAAATTTAATTCAAATTTGTTCAGTAGTTTTTTCGTAAAGGCGAGACAGACATACAGACAGACAGATAGACAATTCTAAAGTAAGGATAGATAAAAAATTTATATGATATGAATCGATATTTTATGGCCTTATCCAAACGATGCCTGTACGATGTGGAGTTTTTGTACAAAATACCTAATTCTAGCTCGTAGCCGAGATATCTACGAGAGCTACGCACAGTGGCGGTCTAGGTCGGCGTAACACTTTCAGTTTTTCTGTATTGAAAAATAGATCTTATTTTGTGGTAATACAGTCTAGGGCGCATGATACCATCGACAAATCTGTCACGCCGTCCTAGACCGATAAACGTTTAAGTTTAACGACGTTAAATATCTACCGGGTGTTTCTGACAAGGCGGTCATAAATCAAAGGAGGGCTTCTGCTCACCGTAACTAACAACTTTTCCAAATCAACATGGGTCGAAATCTCAAAAAAAATAACAGCTGTTCCATACATTGGTTCGATCAGCTGGCGGGGTCAATGTACGGGACGGCTGATTTTTGTTTTGAGATTTCGATCCATGTTGCTTTGGGAAAGTTGTTAGGTATGGTGAGCTGAATCCTTTCTTTGATTTATTACCGCCTTGTCAGAAACACCCGGTACAATTCTTAATTGTAGCGCCGATCAGGGTCCACAACGTTACCCCGATGTATGGTGGAATCAATAAATATGATATAGGTATTGAATGTTAGGTACAGAGTGGCGGTCTAGGGGGCCGTAACAGATTTGTCTATGGCTTCGTCAGCCTAGACTGTATTGCTAAAGAACAAGAGCTATTTTGCAATACAGAAAAACCGGAAGTGTACGGGAAACTAGACCACCACTTGACTGTACTTTGATTAAATAATAAAAGACTGTAAGTAACCAGAGTGTACCCCGTGTTGTAATTGAAACCGCATTGCATTGATTAGTAGAACAATATCTGCCAACAGGCCCCGGGCTGCATTCAGGGCGACATGCTCATCCCATGCCTCACTCTAGACAATGGTATAGGAAATTAGCTGCTGAAATATGGCTTAAAGTAGGTACACTGAGAACGAAACGATTTGAAAATGGCGGCCGTTGTATAGGCTGTATCAATATATATAAAACTCTTCCGTTACTGACTGACTGACTGACTGACTGACTGACTGACTGACTGACTGACAGACAACGCAGATCCGAAACTACTGGGCGTAGAAAGCTGAAAATTGGCACGTGGGTTCCTTGAGGAGTGTAGGTGAGCACTAAGAAGGGATTTCCCGAAATTCCCACGGGAACGGGAAAAAACGGGAATTTTGTGTTTATGAGAAATCTGCGCGGGAAAAACCGCGGGGCAGCCTCTAGTCTCTTCTAATTTCTTGCTTGCCTCATGCCGCGAGATAGCTAGCATGCGTGTGTCCGCCATTTTCAAATAATTTCTTTATGTACGCAGGGTACGCAGGTTCTACATGTATTCCGGAATTTAATCCTTAGTGCTCCCCTATACTCCCCAAGGAACCTACGTGCAAAATTTCAGCCCGCTAGGCCCAGTAGTTTTAGCTCTGCGTTGTCTGTCAGTAGTCAGTCAGTAACGGAAGAGTTTTTATATTTATTGATTAAAATTAACAAATAACAATTTATGGGTTTTTTATTTTTTACGGGACTGAGTTTCGGATGTTGCTAAGTATCTATTATTGAATTTGTGGTTATGGTAAAAATCATTACTGATTTGCGCGCCGAACTCGACAGGCGTATAATAAGCGTGTGTAGTGTAATAAAACCTAGATTTGTTTTAAAACCACGTAAGAAGATATTTCATGTCGATAGCTATATTTTATGAGCTTCAGTGGCATTTAAGATCAGCTTCAGACTTAAGATATAAATTTTTCAGATGCGTTTAAGATCAGCTTTAGACTTAAGATATAAATTTTCAGGTTTAATCCGATTTTCTTCAAAGTTTTAAACTGAAAATTTATCGCTATGAAATATTCGATCTGAAGATGATTATAGTTAGAAAGTTCTTAATAATAGCTATTTTAAAGTCGGTCAGTATGTCTACTACATAGTTCTGGAAGCCAGTTTCATAATAAGTGTGCGAGTTTACTGACGGACAAAACACAAAGTGGACGAATTAATGCATCAATAAAACCAAAACTTGTAAGTAAGTATTTTTCTGTCACGATAAAAAAAGTATGTATAAATTTATTTACAATTATTTTATCTTGTTATTTTTGTGTTTATAAAAAGAAAGAGATTTATTACCAGTTACAAAAACTAAAAGCTCGGAACTTTATACCTATATTTTACTAATTTTAGTTTCTTTACCTAGAGATCCTTTCATAACAAAATCCCTCCAAGCTTCCGGAAAGAACTGCGCAAATAACAAATTAAATAAAGCTTGTTAGAGACACTATTGCATTAGAGAAATGTTTTGCTCAAGGTGCTACATTTCAGCTTTAAGCGTGTCTGAGCTGTGTTTTACCTCATTAGCGCTTAAAGTTGTTATAAAAACCCCTTTTTCAAATTGTTTTCATTGAAAATCTATATCATTACGCTTCGTACAAAAATCCTTTATTGCAATGAATTATTTTAAAAACATACCAGTCCATGTCACCTTGTGTTGGAATTTTATTTTTATTCGGTTAATAATCAATATATATAAAATTCTTCCGTTACTGACTGACTGACTGACAGACAACGCAGAGCCGAAACTACTGAGCGTAGCGGGCTGAAATTTTGCATGTAGGTTCCTTAGGGAGTGTTGGTGAGCACTAAGAAAGGATTTTCCAAAATTCCCATGGGAACGGGAGAAAATAGGATTTTTGTGTTTAAGAAAAATCTGCGCGAGTGATACCGCGGGGCAGCTTCTAGTTTATTAATAAAAGTAAACCTACAATACAATCGAGTGTATTTTTTTGTAAATTAAACTGATTGTAATATATTCGAATTTATAAAAAAATGTTCAATAATAACGACATTTATAATCTGACGCAAATAAGTTGCCTTAATTTGTATAATTCCCAAGAGCTTGAATTATACAGTTCTAAAGGAAAAGTAAGAATCATTTTGTTATGGTATATGGTAGTTACAGTGGCGGTCTAGGAGGCCGTAGCAGATTTGTCTATGGTTTCGTCAGCCCTAGACTGTATTACCAAAGAATAAGAGCTATTTTGCAATACGGAAAAACCGGAAGTGCTACGGCGACTTAGACCGCCACTGAACCATTGCATATCAACCTATTTATTTTAAATGCGTAAGTTTGTGTATATGGAGGTTTCCACTTTCAGAGTAAAACAACTAATCGAAATATGATTAAAATTCAGACATAAGAATAGCACATCCTATAATTTATATTGGTATAAATTCGCCTGATCGCCGGTGTTTGTTTATTAAATAAACAAAATTAAAGTATAATAATGCCAGTTAAACCGTTTCAGCCTTCCTCCTTCAACATTTAATCAATCACGGTTTCAACCAGAAACTTTAAATTAAGTATTTAATTACTTGAGAAAGGATTACACTTTTTATATCTGAAAAATAACTATGACTCGTAACATCTGTCTCTGTTTATTTCATAATATCAAAAAGTGATAGGTGCTTCTTAAAGATTAGTGATTGGATGTAAATGGGTAAAATATATAACCTTTTACTCGTAACCTTTTGTCTCTTTTATTGTCATACTAACAAACAGTAATAGGTGCTTCTAAGATTAGTGTGATATGACAAGGTTGTAAATGGGTAACAGATACCTTTGTCTCTTAGTTGTTTCCGAGTACTAAATGTTCAGCCTCAAAAGTTGCGAGGTTTAAATGATACGTAAACAGAAACGGTAAGGGAGAAATTGTGAACCATTTGTCAGTCCGACACGGCACTGGGAATTTTAGGATGAGCTCATTTTTATAGAATTACTGTTTTCCAGGCTGGCGTAATTAGATTTGGCGCTTGACAAGTTTTTCTTTTAAGAATATCTCAACTCAAGTGGAACTGGGCTGGTCACGTCTGCCGCTCGGACCCGGACCGGTGGGCGAGAATCGCAACCGAGTGGGTTCCTAGTGGCAGACGCAAACGTGAAAGACCAAGAAGGAGATGGCGGGACGAGCTCGACACTCACCTGGCAGGAGGTGGCACAAGATCGGAAAGCTTGACGAAATGGGGGTAGGCCTTTGGCCAGCAGTGGGACATTAACTGGGCTAAATAATAAAAGAAGAATATTCTTTGTAGGTAGGTACACCCATTTACCTACGTGCACATTTCAACGTACGAGTAAAACGATTACGAAAGGGCTTTATAAAACGTCGACATAGACAAAATTGCTTGGATTTTGTTTCGACAGCTGCGTTTTCAGAGCGAGGAGAAGATTTAAGAATGTACTTTGTTTGTGCCATGACAAAACAAACGAAGTCGTCTGCAGAGCGTGCAAGAATAATTTGAATGTGTTTCGTTTTAAAACTAAAAACAATTGATAAAGTACATAGGTATATAGTACCTGATTTTGTCGCAACGTGACTTTTTTTGACTGAATTGCTGTGAATCTTATCAAATGGCGTAATTCACCTTTGCTGACTTGCATTAGCTTTAGTAAAAGATTTAAGAATGTACTTTGTTTGTGCCTGGGTCATGATAAAACAAAGGAAGACGTCTTAATCTTTCGAGCGAGCAAATAGAATATCACCGTCGTCCTCTACCTAATATTGAAATTTCACGCTCCCAACAACTTAATTAGCACACGAAAATCATATATAACCGTTACATTAGCTGAGATTTAACGGATATTCTGTATACACATTTTTTTTTAATAATACGTATAACTCAGTCTATATTTTTTTGTATCTTGGGTTTGCTATGCTAATTCTGCGTCTACAAGCTTTCAGTATAAAAATGCACTATTCTCTAGAAACATAATATACTAAAATAAGACAGAAAAGCTTTTAGTCTCTGAAAATTAGTTGAAAATGCAAGCCCCACGCCACGCAAGTAAATAACTTTTACAAGGAAACTGTAAGTAAAGGAAAGCTGCAAAACTTAAGTTAATTAATAAGAAAACTTGCTGTAACTTTTCTCCCAAGACTGTTTGATACTTACTGCTCAAGAAGCACCCAGACTGATACCTACTTTTTGTCTAAAATACTACTACAAGTTTGATCAGGGTAAGATAAATTGCTTTAAGAAATTAATAATATTTCAACACAAAATTAGGAAATACGGTTCAATTAGGGAAATCTCCTGCAGAAATGCAATCACAAAACACCAGTATAAACAGACATAAACGGCATTTTCTTTACTTATAAGCGAAACTGCAGCTCTGTGAAAAGCACACCTAGTGTTTATATTATGTTCAAAACCACAATTGTATTTCTAGAAAAAGGTTCCATCTCCCTCCGGACTTTTCAAGGGCAAAGATCGCTGTACTATTCGAGAGGTCATCTCATCTTAGGATATCAATTGAAGCTTTGTTTTCTAAGTGTATTGTAACCATTGTTTTTTTAACTGCCCGTTATGGGGCGTTGCTCTTTACCCAGTGCTTAACTTATTTAAATTTTACTAAAATAACACTTTTTTTTTCGAAATCAAACATCTTGAAGGTTTATAAAGGTTGAAATTCACTCTTGTTTACAAAATTAATTAATTCCTTTTTTACAAAAGAGGAACCCGCCTTCAATAAACTGACAAATACATCATCAACTTCCTCTTTTTCGAAGTCGGTTAAAATATGTACTAAACCCTTTTTCTGAATGTAACAAATACTTATCTGAAAACCACATCGAAATCGGTTCAGCCAAACGCGAGATAATCGCGGACAAATATACATACTTTTTGTAATTATTTTGAGGTTGAAAACATTCATAATAATAGTAAGTTATTCACCATCGTCGGTGTGGGGCATTGGAGCCAGCCAGTGTGAAATATTGCTTACATCTTATCAATAATGGTGCATTGAAGCGGCAGCGGCTCAGTTGTAAAAGATAGGCATTTTAATATTATTTTAATCTATTGTTGCGTACAAACATTTTTATCGGACTTATTTAATACATTGTGCGTAAAGTGCACCAGGCTAGGATCGATTTCAAGCCGATTCGCAGCATTTATTTTTAAAACTTTAATGAATATATATGTTCTATATTTATTTCTCAAAATGTTTTTCAATTACAGTTGTGTTTTAGTTTATTATTTATCCCTATCAATTAATCACTAAAACTCTGATTTAATAAATTAGAAATCATATAGTATGTAACTATGACTAGGACATTATTATTATTAGTGCATATTACAAGTTTATGCAGTACTTCTGTTTATCTACTTAATTTTTATGAATTGAATATTTTTATGAATTGTTAAATAGAGACTTTTATCTAGATTTGTCCATTAAACACAAAATATAACCTTATTTTTTAAACCCCAGCACAACTTTATTCCGACCACACACCCGTCTAAAGTCCAAAGATGGAGCGGTGTCGTAAAGCAAGCTGAATGGTCGGTAGCGTAGCGGGTGCTTTGCCCAGTTCTGAAAATCTGGAATAATATTCTACAAAATAATGCTGGCTGGTTCACAAAACAAAAAAATATTAAAAAAACATAATTGTGGTACCTACTCAATTTGTTCAAGATTTAGTGGTGGTCTTTAAAATTTGGTGCTAAATATGCTTAAGAAAGGTTTAGCATATACATATCTGGCGAGGTGTAGCGATAATACAACGGATAAAAATCTAAGCAAGTCTTAACCTCTATGACACAAGTTTAAGGACAAATCGCGTGCCGTATTATGGCTTTTAATAAATTTCAAATGAGAACTCATTTCAACCATATGGCATAGAATTTACAGATTAGTTGAAGTTATAATCCTCTCGGTGTATATTCGTCTCGTTATATTCGTCGCCTCGTCAGATATGCAGTAGAAACTTTGTTAATGTAACTCTTCGGCGAAATATGTGGATGCACGGTACAATGTTACTACATTGAAATATTTAGAAATATGCGCATATTACAACGCTTCACCCGACAGGGGCGGGTCGTCAAAATTATGTGTATGAATAAGGTAACGTTATATTTTACAATCCTTTTAAAATTAAGGCAACAAAATATGTAGTATTTCTCATACAAACTTTGTAAATTTATGTCAATGTTATGTTCTATGTGTATCTTTTGTCAAGTTATTGGTTTTCGCAAGTGTAAGTAAAGCTTTACAGAGTTGCAGTTTCGGTGCTGTATAGTTGAAAACACGTTCACTTTGAAAATTAGCTTCGTTCAGTTTTATTTAATGTCGTTACATTGCAGAGAGAAGTTTTCTTTTATCCTGTATGTAGAGGTTACTGTTAAAGGTAAAACTACATATCTCAAATCTCTTTAGTTTTCGTTTTAGTCATATCTTTACTAATATTGTAAATTGTGAAAGCAACTCTGCAGTATGTTACGTTTTTATGACTAAACTAGGCACGGTTTTTGATGTGGTTGTTTTTAATAGAAAGTCTATCTATTAAAAACCACCACATCAAAATCAGTGGTATAGTTTTTAAGATATTTAAGCATAAAATACCGACAGTCTGCGGGAAGCGACTTTGCTTTATACTTACTATGTATTGATATACTAATATTGTAAATGTGGAAGTAACTCTGCCTGCCTATGTTACGTTTTTATGACTAAAGTACTTACTTTTTTTTTAATTTATTGTTTAATTCACAAATAACATACACATAGAACTATTCTTACTTAGCAAGACTAATAGCGTGTAATTGATTACTCTAAGTATAATTAAGATTTATCGTTTATTTTCGTTAGAATAATACTTCTTCATAAAATTCTTGCTAGAATTGTTTAGGTAAGCAGCGATAAAGGGCTCAAGTAATTCTAGCTATAACTTAACTGAGACTAATCTTGCTATTGCCAACTTTTCTCGAAATTCAACATTTCCAAAAATTCCAACTGAGGCCTAAGATTTATGTGATAAATTCTTACCCTTATGAAACTTTACGCCTCCGCTTTGCTTTAGTTTTACTGAACTGTCCTTTTCTTTCGAAAGAAAAGATTTTATTTTTGGCTCTGGTTTGAACCGAGTTTATTATCATTATATATATACTCGGTCGGATAATAAACTCGGTTCAAACCTCTGGCAAAAGACTGGTCATAGGCCTTCCGCACATAATATGCGATATTATCGCAATACCGACCGTTTTTGTGCGACCCTTAATATCCAAATAATAATAATAGACGCAGAATAGAAAACCACCACCCCATCTCCTCCCGTGGATGTTGTAAAAGATGATTCTTGGAAATTCCGAATTATATAACATATCATTCGGAAATTCCTATGGTATGCCGTTGCATATCATTCGGAAATTCGCTATGATACATTGTATCATAGCGAACCCCCCGACTATGTTCAATCTTATCGTAATCTGTGGCGAAGGCCTATGAACAGCAGTGGACGTCTTTTCTCTTCTCGATTGGCAACCACAAATCGGAAGACGCAGAGTAGACCTTCCATAAGGTGATCAGACGACCTGGTGAAGGCTGCGGGAATACACTGGATGAAGGTCGCTCATCGATCCACGATCGACCAGGGTCGGTCATTGTAGCTTTCTGTAGGGGAGGCCTATGTCGAGCAGTGGATGTCTTTTGACAGAAATAATAATGATGTCGAGAAGAAGAAGATGAAAAATTATAAAATAATCATTGTTTTCGAGCACCTACCCTGAATAAACTCAAAAAATGTCTCGTATCTTGGAAAATAAGGCTGTCGTAGCAGTAAGTAAACTCTATCTCACGAGTTTCCCGAGACGGCAAACAATTTGTAAGTATTCCATCACAGCTTGATACAGAATCTTATCTCAATCCTATTTTCTGGAAGCGAGCTTTCTAAGTCAAACATGAATCAACGGAACACCACAAAGCTCTGCAACTAAAAGCACTGGTTAAGCCATCGAGAAATACCGCAGGTTCTGATCTAAGTCTAACACCCGAGCCTGAGTGGGGATTCAACCAATCAAGTTTTGAGATGAGCTATTACTTTGTTCTTTGTTTGAATTTCGTATGGGTATTTACTTGAAAGCTCTTGTAATAGTTGATTATTTAATGAAGATTAGAAAACCCTTTTGTCAATTCAAACTTGCGACCAATTCAACTCCTTAATTTTATTAAGAAAAAGAGACAATATATGTATAGTCATAATATGTCAATGGTCACCATTGCCGAACTACACGTGGTCTTATTTTGGTTATACTGATAAAAAAATTATACCTCTATTACCTATTATATTACTACTTTTGGTACCTTGTAGGTACACATCAATGCCACACATTTCAATCTTTTCACCTCGCGACTTATTGTGCTCTTGTCAGAACGAGGTCAGGGCGTCGGAAATTGCGAATGTCACATTCTGTTCTGTGTGTAAGTAAGTGAGAAACAGGTTCCCAATCTTTGTAATTATCAATTAATATTAATTTAAAAGTTAAACTAAAATTGAATTTTCTTCAGCAATGGATGTCTCTTGGCTGATATGATGATCGTCAATATATTATTAACGATCTTCAAAAAAGAAAGGTTATCAGTTTGACCTATAAGTATGTTTGTATGTATGTATGTTTGTCCGCGATTATCTCTAGTTTGGCTGAACCAATTTTGATGCGGTTTTAATATAAGTATGTTACATTCAGGAGAAGGTTTTAGTACCTATTTTAACCGACTTCGAAAAAGAGGAAGTGCCCAGTTAATGTAGTGTCTGTTTATTGAAGGCGGTGAAATTATGTAAGTTTAGGAAATTTGCTTAAAAAAAATATGCAATTATGCGCGGAACTTCATTATCATGTCAGCTGCTTGCGCATAATAGCCTACTAATTTCAATTTCAGCCACCCGTCAAATGATGAGGACCTGATTATGGATGCTGCCGAAATGATCGTCATACTATGCAAATTTTCCCGATTTTCCATAGAAATATGTTCCTGGTACTTAGTAAATATAATAATATGTTATGTGTTATATACTAAAATGAGGGTAAATACATTCCCTTGCCGATACTTATAACTATTTTCGTGTCACTTACTTGTTTACTTCAATATAATTTTTCCTTTTACAAAAATAACGTTTTTCTTTTGTTTGTTTCCCGCCAGTTACATTTTCACACACTGATTTCACGAAATTTATAGCCACATACCACACTACACAACAATATATCGTAGGCTTGCAAGGTAAGGTTTCTATAATTAGTTTAGTTATTATCACAGAAACCCTATTTACTTCACAATAAATAATTATTTACGCGATCACCAAAAAAATGGCGGCCATCGACTTCGCTAGTCGCAAACTGCCGTGCCGGCCGGTACAGGTACAGTTAGCAAAAGAATTTGTATTATCATTATACAATATATTATAAATTACTTTTATAAACAATATTTTTTCAAAGTAAGGATTATGCTCGGATTATGGTACCTTTTTTATTTCTTATAATTATAATTAATTTTTTATTTGTATAATGTAATGGGTTCATATTAAATTTGATTATCAAATAAATAGGAACTCCTTTAGTAAAGAGAATTTGATGTTATTACGTTTATTCATTATATTCAAATAAATAGATTATATATATAGATGGATTCATGTATCTTTTTCTACTTTATATTATTTGCGTAACCAACCTTTTATTACTTGCATATTTTTTAAATAGGTACGTATTCAATATGACAGGGCTGCGAGTAAAATAGAAACGGTTTTTATATGTTTATAAACGCCACGAAGAAAACAAAAACGCTTACACTTAATTATGTATGTATAAGCGTTTTTGTTTTCTTCTCAGCCTTTTTGTATAAGTATATATAAAAATAAGAAAGATTAGAAGTTTAAGTATTTTCTTTTTTAATTATGCCGCGATGCAAAACGGAAATATAAATAAATAAATATACACATAATATAGATCGGCTATGGCCTTATTTAAAAAAGTTAAGCATTTGTTCAGTTCATAAATATTATCTATGCTTGTCATGTGTAAAATGAAATAGCAAGAAAGGATAAAACATGTATGTTACTAAGCAAGTGTTTTACTTTTTACCCGACTGAAAGAGGGTTAGGTAGGTACGTTTTATAAAGGCTTTGTCAATTAGACGGCGCTATAGTCGCGCTCTTTTATATCACTCACGCTCCTTTACGTTGCGTAGTGATACAAAGAGCGCGACGCTCTGGCGCCGCGTAGGGCTGGCGCTCTAGCGCCGTCTGTTTGACAAAGCCTTTAGTGGTAGTGGCTAACTACAGGCTTATTTTATCAATGCTTTCGTAGCCTTGCGGTAAACAAAAGCGCACGACCGTGTATTTATTATGTTATACTTCATATCTTGTAGAAAATACTTACCCTTACAATTACCTCATCCCGGGAGATACCAGCCTACCCGGACCGGAACACAAATGCCGAAACCACCTAATACCATTTTTACCAAATCCAACTAATACCGATTTTACCAGGGTAACAAATATGTGTACATGTTGTAGTAGGATTTGATGGTTGGGGTTTTTGCAAAAAAAAAGGGGATTTTGAGAAAACCTGGATAATTTGATATAAGCATTGCTTTTTTTTTCAATCATCCTGACAAAAAGCAGTTTTTTTTTTTGCAAAGAGCCTAGTATAATTGAAAAATTTGGTGGCTAGATTATTTCTGGCTAGTTAACTCGTATTCTGATTGGTTCGTTAAAATACCTTTGACGCTACAGAGAACCAATCACAATAAGAGTTGCACGGTAAGCAATATAATCTAGCCAATCAGAGTTAAGAAAGGTATCAAATTTTTCAATTATACTAGGTTTTTTGCAAAATAACTGCTTTTTGTCAGTATGATTGGAAAAGGAGTGATGGTTATATCAAATTATCAGGGTTTTCGCAAAATCCCTAGTTTTTTTTGCAAAAAACCTAATTATCAGATCTTCCTACGTCATACACAAGCGTCGCAAATAAAACAAACATTTCGTAAACAATGTTTATATTATTAAAAAAAAATATATATACGCAAAAAAGTCAAAAATCAACATGTATTTATAACAGAACACTGAAGATACTAGGTAGACAGCTGTAGTGTAGTATAGTCTAACAGTACTTCATCATAAGGAACAGCTTTGACACTTTCTAGCGACTGATATCTAAACATGCTCCAGATGCTCGTCACCCTCTTCCTGGTCCACGTCCATCTCCTCCGTTTGCTCCAAAGGTGCGACGCTATAAATAAAGATATTAGAAATTAATACATATAAAATTTGAAATTAAAGGCATACAATTGTCAACAATAGAAGTCAATCGGCTGTCATGATGATGAATGTCATACTTTTTCATAAGAAAATGTTTCTATAATGTACATAATTCAAAATAATAAAAATCTTTCAACTTACTGGATGGACTGCTGAGGCTTCTGAGCTGTGCGCACCGAAACCCCGGGGTCCCCCACGTACATTGAACCTCCCAGGGTCCGATGCACCCACTCCGCTTGCATTGCTGGTACTGGTGGTCTAAAGAAAAAAATATATATATATTCGACTGATAAACCAGTGCTTCAAAAGAAAACAACCAGTATAACTGCTACATAAAAATGTATGTTTATAGGTTATGAGCAAAAAAATTTCTCATACAAAACAAAAAAATACAATTACAGTTTTCTCAAAAATTATACACTATAGAGAAAAAGGTATAGGCACTAAAAAAGTATGTTTATAGGTCCCCTACATAAATATATAAAAAAACATCCGTTACGAAACAAAAAATTTTGTCCATACAAAAGAAATAAAAAATAATATTATGGTTTATACAAATTCACGAAGCTAGTCTAATTATGTATTATTCATGCCATACATTGATTTTTTCATGTTAGTATAGCAAAATATATATTCATTTTACGTTTACTTTTTTGCCAACTGTACATTTTCGTAATTTTGTACCAAAACAAAACATAAACGGTTTTTTTACGAAAATTGTTGTGTTTCAAGCTAAACTGACTGAATGTATCGGTTTCTTACTGAATTTAGCACAAACTTATCTATTTCTAATAAGAATCTGATTGAATTTCTGTTACGATAACAAAAACAAAGCAGCAATGACGGGCATGAATTGTTGCATCATAAAAAGTCTCATCGTCTTTTTACTAATAAATTTTACTCTAATGCTAAAAACTACATACTGTACGTGTAGCCTACTCAATTACCTGTAATTTGAGGTATAATACATGTGATAAACACTTACCGTTTATAAAATACAGAAATATTTCTCTTAGAATCACAGGTCAAAGTTCACTCAATAAATACCGTAATGGCCGCCTGTGACAGAGCGCGTGGATAGATTTCAACTTTTATTTTTTTTCACCTTGTAATTTGCACTTTAGTCTGGTCAAAATATTCTAACTTGTCTATTACAATACTCTGATTGGTTGGATATTTTTGTCAGGGGCACCAACAGCGAAATCAGTCGCACAAAAAAAAGTATTGCCAACCTAAAAGTCTACGCACAGGGTGTGTGCGTAGGACATTTGCCGTACCAAATTCCTACGCACAGGGTATGTGCGCACGACATTTCGGGGGTTAAATGGTGCCCACAAGGACGTCGCAGAGTCGGCCGCCCGAAGCAGACCTGGCCGCACGAACGGTAGAAAAAGAGGCTCCTACACTCGGGGACCGTCTCGTGCACCGTGGGGCAAGATGGAGGAGGTTGCCAAAGGCAGGCGCAAGTGGCGAGCTTTACTGGGAGCCCTACGTCCCTGGTGAGGGTTAAGAGGACATTATCATCAATCCTAATTTAATTGTTCAGCAGCTCAACCGAAAGCAGCACTGACCACACTGATAATGATGTGGTCCACCACGAAGTAACCGTCGATGGCGACACCTTATCAGCTCCTGGCGTGTCTTCGGATATGCCTCGCAAAGCCGAACTTGCATCTTGAACTTGCGGCCGCATACTTACCACTACATAATGACAGGACCGTCATCCAGTGAACCTGTGGTCTATTAAGTTATATCAGACAAAATTTATATTTCCATAGCAACGGGATTAGAATCTACACAATGTTGTAAAATATTGTGTGACTAGCTTGAAATAATGTTTAAACCCAAACTTTCGAAGCTGAGGCTTGAGTTGAAATTTATCGCTGAAATTAATGTAATTTTGTATAATTACAACTTCTGGTTAACGTCCGCGTATTATTTTGTTAACAAAAAAAGTTCTTGTATAAGTTTCGTCATCGTTAACCGGTTAGTATTCTATAGACAGAAACGAATCAATGACCCCTCTCCATTTTTCGTAAAATAGCTAATATTTTTCACTACATATTTTTTATGATAAAACAAATTTGCTTCCCGCTGTCTTTGTTTAAGTTGTATGCTTATATCTTTAAAACTACGCAACGGATTTTGATGCAGTTTTTTTAATAGATAGAAAGAATCAAGAGAAAGGTTTATATGTATAATACACGCTGAACATAATATGAACGAAGTTTGCCGGGTCGATCAGTGATTTATAATTTGTATGCGAACACATGGCAAACATGTGTGAACCAGGTTTTTATAACCGCATGTAAGTAGTCCGTCACTTCAAAGACGAAGTTATCAGAGAAGCCTGCCAGATAATGACTGAAACCAAAATTTATCGCCGCCATTTTAGTTTAAGCAGAGTTCACATCGTAATTTAGCAAACTTATAGTTGCCGCTCGTTGCCGCAACTTGACGCCGCTAAATAATTTACTGAATTAAAGTTTTTTAACAGCAAATTTACGACGATCAAACGAGTGTTTGTTAAAAGTTTTATATTTAAAACAAAAACTGTGAGTAGTGTTGTAAAGTCAGTTTAATGTGGAAAGTATCTTAGTTAACGTTCTAAGAACGCCTTTTGAACGGACTTCAAGAAAGGAGGAACACAGAATTATCTTAAAACAAAGCTTTTTGTATTATTATTAATATAATACATACTTTCCTAGAGTACGTACGATAGTTAGATAAATTTCTTTATTTTGCGACTCCTCCCTGTTTTTTTTTAACAAATGTAAGTAAGTACAAAACAAACCCGCAACATTGCAAAATGTCCCAGAGACATCGTCTGCTGCCGTGTATCCAGTCATCTTCCGACTCGTCCCTTTTTATATAGAAACTGCAATGTTTTCGCCACAAGATTGTTTTGGAAATTCTTTTGCTCTAAAGTTTTCCCTTGAGAGGACGAGATGAGAAAACTTTGAAACTTTACAAATAAATGGATTGACGAACGAACCCGATCTCGTAAAGGCCATGTTCGGAGGGACCCGCCTTACCATTGAGGACGTTATAATCTACAAACTCATAGGCTGACATTCACAGTCGAGTTGTAGCTTGAACTCGCACTCTAAAGTGTCAAAATGTAACTTAATATAATATCTTTCCCGAGACCCGCCTTCAACAAACTGTCACATACATAAACTGAGAACTTTCTCTTTTTCGAAGTCGGTTAAAATAGGTACTAAAATCTTCTCCTGAATGTAACAAATACATTTCTGAAAACCGCCTCAAAATCGGTTCAGCCAAACGCGAAATAATCGCGGACAAACATACATACAGGTCAAACGGATAACCTTTTTTGAAGTCGGTTACCTATCGTTCTCCGCTCCAAATTTATAACATAGTCGAGTTCCGACTTCGAGACAGTGAACTATACGCTCGACGGAGTATACGGGAACGACTTGTCCGAGTATCTTACTCGACTGAGTAGCCTCTAAACACTTAGCGTGTTTCCTCAAGAGGCGATATCGGCCGCGCGATAGGCGTACGACAGCCAATAAGGTAGACTTCGTCGATGTACGAGCGATTTCTATTGGCAGTCGAGCCCCTATCGTGCGACCGATATCGTTTCTTGAGGAGACACGCTGAGTGTGTATGTCAGCCATAGACTCAAGCGACGTCTTCAAAGTTTGTTGCGTTGTGGAAGTAGGTATTAAATAAAAACTGCAACCAACCAAATAAGTGATTTTCTACGGAGCTGTTATTTAAAAAACGATTTGTCGACTCCAACAAGTAAATTTTTGTTTCTTTCCCCTCGTAAAGCGAGAATTAACACCACATGTACATTATCAAACTGCTTGAAGTTTGTGGGAAGGCGGCAGCCATTATTTTTGCATTAAGAAAATTCTGAAGGGATACTCTTTCCTCAATATAAAATATGTGAAAATTAAATTAATATTTCTTGTTCTTTAAAATTTATCTGTAGGCTTCAAAAAGCCATTGGATTACAGCCGTAGATTTCTTAGATATTTTAAAATGATCCGATCCGTTGACTATGTAAAAAGACAACGGATATGTAGTTAAAGTACTGATATACCTACTAATTCTTGTTATAATTATTCTTTACTTGACTATTTTGGCGCAATAATAAAAAAAAAATAACCAAACCATGAACCATGTAAAAAACAATTTAATTAAATGTTCATATTATGTAAATTGTAGCTTGGTTTTGTATTGTATTAAGTTGGCACAAAAATAATAGCTAGAGTTATCGTAGTTCCCATCTTTGCATGTAAAGCTCTTTTAAATGTCTTGGAAATCCGCTCTCAAACGTTTCCAGACAAAGAACCATCGAGTATGAAAGATCTAGGGTCTCTATGAAATCATGAATTAATGAGGGTTGGGTTTTTTATCGATGTTTTACAAGAGAATCGTTTTTTTGGCAATGACTCTGTTAATAATACTTTATTGTAAGAGGTACCTATAGTATATTATTGTACAGTGGCGGTCTAGGACGGCGTTACACTTCCGGTTTTTCTGTATTGCAAAAGAGCTCTTGTTCTTTGGTAATAGTGTCTAGGGTGCATGCGACCAAATCTGTTACGCCGTCCTAGACCGCCACTGTACTATGAAGATACCAATACTGTTTTCGACAATATAAAATAATTCTATTTGTATTCAAAGACGGTGACCTCTATCATCACAATAGAGGGGTGTTCTTATTATCATTTAATGGTAAATTATCATCCAAGACTTTTTACATAAAATTATAGGACGGCTAATATATAGTTAGATATCTAGTGACGATCTATAAGGTATAAGCTGTATAAGGACGACCGCATTTTATTGGCTTTGGATTTTTCTACCTTTTGAAGGTTTATCCAATAAGGATTTTGGAATGGAATTCCAGCGTTATACTAACTATAATCTATACTAACCTAATATCATAAAGAGGAAAGTTTTGTTTGTTTGAATCAAATTTGCTCGAAAACTTCTGGAACGATTTGATAAATTATGTCTATTTAATTATTTAAATGTAATTATTATAGGTTTTTTTTGGGTTAGTTAAGTGCGATGTTCACCGTGTCTGCTCATCTAAATACCGAATAAGTACGTATGTATTAGGTACGTACCTAAATTAAATGTATCTCAGTCAGTCAGTACTGTTTATGAACAACCTAGTTTCAGTATAGCTGCACTATCGCATATTAAAGTTAGAAGCATTAGTTTTCCGTCGCTGCATCGAGTTGGCGTCTGCGGCTAAAATCCGGGATTTCCAGTATAATTCCGGGATTACCAGCGTCCGTTGCCACCAGTTTTTGTATAAGGATTTATGTGGTTTTTTTTTGTATGAGATTTAATTTTTTGTATTTTAAACTAACTTCTTTGTTTGTATGTTACTTTAATAACATTAACTAATTTTATAACAGCTAAAACTGATATTTCAGCTTAATATATAATCCTCCAAATTTAACAAAATTACTACTTGAAACATTAACATTGAATTCATAATTTAAACTTTTGCACATCCGAATTCATAATAAAATTCAGTTATTGTTAAAATCGTTACTTTGTTATGCTGTGCTGATTGCAAAATGGAAACAATATTCGTGAAAATGCAATTGTCTATTTTGGCACCGATTTAATATGGGCTGAATCACTAAATAATGTGTGAATTGCTGTTATACTGCTGATAGGTCTTATACAGTCTGTTGTGGTTAGGTTTACCTTCATCCAATAAATTTTCTAAAGTACATTAGTTCATCTAACAGTAAATCAAACAAGTATTTCTTGTTAAGTAGAGATGAATTGTTAAAAAAATAACTGTTCTTATGATTGACTGATATTAGGATAAATCTAATAGTAAGTCTGTCTGTTTTTCTGATATTTTGTTACAAATAAGCTTGAAATGGCTCGAGACTGGATGGACAGATTTAAATAAAATTTCTGTATTTAATTATTTTTTATTCAAACTTTCTTAGAATATGAAATTATCATCTCCATGCTGAAATCCAAATTCAAAACATGAACACTCCTCGTTTCGTTTTACGTAACGAACATTCGTTTGGCAACGAAACGAAAAATTCAGTTCAAATATTACTTTCGACAGTTATGAATAGTTTCACGGCGCCCGCGATAAGGAAACGTTAACGTTAGCAAACAAATTTTTGAAGAAAATACATTTATTTTTTAAAAAAATATACAAATTACAAATAATTTTGTCATTTCTTCATAATGACTGAATTCTTTTAAAAATAAATTATTACGTTTTATTATTTTAGAGCGAATTTCAAGGAAGCATGTTTTAAAATATACGGTACGTATCGCAAAATATTTTGTAAACATTGTCTCATTATTGTTTCAAATAAAATATTGGACATTGTTTTTGTAAAAGTAAAATGATCAGAAAAAGTGTAAGTATTCTTGTTAAGTTTTATTTTAATTTGGAACGCCATCTTTTCTTCAACACCACTAATTATAAAAAGTAATTTTTTTTATGACCACATTAAAACCACCGAACTTAAAATATTAAATTTAACTTTTAAGTAACTAAAGGTAAATCTTCTTCTTTACAGCCTAAAATCCGTCCAATGCTGGACGTAGGCCTCCCCCTCAGGATGCCATAAAGGCCACAGATTTTAGGGAGGAGAGTTTTCCATAATCGTCACACTTATCAGGCTGCTTGTCGATGGCAGTATTGCTCTTCAAGTTTTTCATTGAATAACTTTGCTGTTTGTTCTTCGTATGTTCTTAAAGTCACCTTTTACGAAAATATATTTTGTTAAGTAATATCTTATTTTTACCTATCTATACCAATATTATAAAGAGGAAAGATTTGTTTGTTTGTTTATTTATTTGTTTGTAACGAATAGGCTCCGGAAATACTGAACCGATTTGAAAAATTCTTTCACTGGTAGGAAGCTACATTAACCCCGAGTGTCATCGGCTATATTAGATTTTCAAAAAAATTAGCCTTACCTAAACTCAAATAATGTAACCAAAGGTGCAATATTTTTTCCGTTGTTTACATATTTTGACAGATGGTTTGTTGTTGTTGTTGGTTTTTTATTCGACCATTCTGGGCAGTCAAAAGAGCATAGTCTATAGAGCCAAGTCTTTTGTAGTATCTTATATTCTATGGCGTAACGAAGTAAGCCGGGAAAGCTCGTAATCAATAAATGAATTATGAAATATGAATTATGAGATGGGGTGGTAGTATTCTATGCCGCCACCACACGGCGAAATTTTAATATTCATGTTTTATTGTTAATTGTACATGAGTTAAACCAGACAGGGCAGTTTCTTTTGTTTATAACCAGTAAGAATAACATACTTATTTCAAGTATGTCGATCGCACATGCACTGCACACTTTGAATCGTTTCAGTTCAAGCTGCAGTACAACCAGTAACAGTAAAATGAAGTGCGATTTTTTAACCGTGATTTATATCTTAAAAATCATTGTTTCATCAAAAGCGAGTAGTGAAATGACAGAAAAAGCGAATATTGTAGATGAGCCTCGTATATTTGAATATGACAGGGACATATTAAAAATAAAAGAAATATGCCCACATTTCAAACATGGAGTTAAAGTAGGTGATAATTTATTAGGGTCATGGTATACGGTATATCACCATGATATGCCCTTTGCAGTGTCATGTTTTAAAATGGTTATCGAGAAATTGGATGAGCGTGTAAGTACCTAGAATACGAGCTTAGCTTAACAGCCATATAGCACAGCTAAAGTAGCGCCACCCGAGAAAAAAATAAATATCTTCTAATCTGAGGCAAATATTAAAAATGTGAAACAGTATTCCCCTGGATAATGCAGCCTGGTATTTTTAGGGCACTGTTGTATAGCTTTTAGGTTAAAGATCAAAGAAAGTTACTGATTGTTGCCAAAAGTGGCCGTTTGTTGTAGTATTTTTAGGGCAATGTTGTATAGCTTTTAGGTTAAAGATCAAAGAAAGTTACTGATTGTTGCCAAAAGTGGCCGTTTTTAGCAACAATCAGTAGCTTTCTGTGGTCTTTAACCTAAAAGCTATACAACAGTGCCCTAAAAATACTAGGCTGCATTATCCAGGGGAATACTGTTTCACATTTTTGATATTTGCCTTTGTTTAGAAGATATTTATTTTTTTCTCGGGTGGCGCTATTTTACCTGTGCTATGCCTCTTAATTTATTAAGCCGGGAAAGTAAACTAGTTGCAATAAGTATATTAATTAGTGTGTGGCATTGTACAATAATGTGTGCAGTAAAAAATACTCTGCTTTTTTATAAAAACTTAACTTTCTTCTTTGGTCCAATGGATCATCCATTGGACAAGAATAGAACTTGAGCCATTATGTATTCTCTACCTATTGTGTCGTAACGTGGCAATACATGTATTGTATAATGTCCTATAATTTGTATTAAAAAAAGGAAAAAGAATTACGATTTATCGCATAGTAGTCATGTGAACACCGCCATTTAAATATACAAACTACCTACAACATCAAAACTGGTTTACATTGGTCACGTAGATACAATCGAAACATGCCCTTAGGCTGACATTCACAGTTAGTGCTTGGATTCTACTCCCTTGAGTTTTGAACTCGTACAAGTCATTCTCGAGTGCAGGTTATCCTACCTCGAGCCGTCTTATACTCCGTCGAGTGTATGCTTCTCTGTCTTGAAGTCCGAACTGTAGACCTATTGCGGTTCTCAATGGTCATGAAAATGAAAGTAAATTTGAAATTTTATATCCAGTCTGGATATCAATCTTTCGAATATTGATGAACTTCAATCTACATTTTCATGGCTGACCGAACTATTTGACTATTTTGACGTTTTATGGCATTGCCGTTGTTTTCGAATGAAAATGGGGATTAAAATAAAGACGATTCATGGATGTCAACTGTCAAACGATACAAGCAACTCACTTGCTCCCCCTGTATCGATATTGTTAATTAGTTCGTTTTGGATTAAATTTTGTTAACCTTGAGAAATCTTTTTTGAATGTGTGATTGGGTGAAATAATTAAAATAAAAGCGACTGTAGTTTCATCATTCAATCGTTCTTTTGTTCATAACCAATAGTGATAATCTAATAATTTATCGTTTTTCAACCGCAATACAAATGATATCCATCAACTGAAATGTCAATTTTTATTTAACTATTTTCATTCTCGTAATCCGTTTCATTACCATTAAGAACCACAATAGGCCTAGGACTGTGTATATATCAATTTGGAGCGGAGAAAAATTTAATGTTAGGTAGATTTTGTCACTTCGGAGTGCTATACGTACTCCGACTCGACTGTACTTTAGTGTTATAGAAAAAAACGATAGAAAAGAGTAATTATCTAATTGTCTTTACAGGAAATAGAAGAACTAAGGGTCTTTTACGGTGACTTTAACGAGACTGTAATTTGGTACGATTGCCTTTATGAGTTCACGTACAATAAGAAGGATAAATCACAAAGGCATTTCCTACAAACAACGCCTGAGGACCTAGGTGTCTTCTATAACGTTGTCTTGGACATAAATGAAAATGGTAAACGAATACTTCAGTTAATCTTCCCCTTTGACTCAACTAAGTACATTGCTGTACCGGTGGTCAGCATGAAGTTCTATACTATCCTCCGAAAATGATGAGTGAGATGTAACCGCATCAAAATCGGTTCAGCCAAACTTGAGATAATTGTGGACATACATACATTCAGGTCAAACTGATAACTACCTTTTTTGAAGTCGGTTAAAAAATATATTTTTTTGTATCGCAGGTACAGCAACGTTACACCGCGATGTATCTCAGTGGAGAGTCATCGGTAATCTTCTTCTCATGAGGGAGTGTTCTTCCGGAGGCCTTACAGTTTTCGCGAAGACCAGGACCAGTTTGTCTGGTCTTGTAAAGGCCCTTTTGGTCTTTGGTGACCAGTTTGTTAACGGGAGACTACTGTGTGAACATGAGCGTTTTTGAAAGTTACATTTTTCTGTTTTGAAATATGTATTTGTAAAATATTCATGATGAATCTTTACTTGGCCGTGATATAAAAACATAAAGTTAAGAACTCGAAATCTAGTTCTTCAAAAATCCTTTGCCCTTACATCTATGTCACTTTTCTTCTATCCTATTCAGTTATATCAAAAATTTTTTTTTACGAAAACTTTTTGCAAATTGTTATTATTGGTAACATAAAATAATTTTATCTAATAAACTAGTACAGTAGCGGTCTAGGATGGCGGCGTAACCATTCCGGTTTCCTGAATTGAAAAATAGTTCTTGTTTTTTGGTATTACAGTCTAGGGCACACGAGACCATAGACAAAACTGTTAACACTTTCCGGGACACTCCGCCTGTCGACGTAATCTTGGTTGCGTGTAAATTGACAGTACGGCTCTGGGCGGTCGACTTCAGGTGCTCCTAGCGGACAGACCGTCGACAGCCGTTTTAGTTTCATACAGTTAGTATGAAGCACGTGATCAGGTGTCGTATCGCGCACATCTCTGTTTTAATAGGTGTCATAACAAACACTACAGGGCATTTTGTTGTTTTCATATACGCTACGATATCAACATGATGTGACAGACCGCCTGCAGCCGTAAAAACGTCATACAAAAATATAGCAATTAGAATTTGGTGTCACAACACGATCAGCTTAGTTGGTTTGGTGTGGTCGGAATGTGTTAAGTCGTGCTAGACTGCCACTGTCCGAGTAGTTTTTTTCCTCGTTTTTGTAAAGGAAAATTGTTTCTTATGGATGACTTGTCATATTATTTTGTACAACATAATTATCTGCAAAATAATTGCTTCCTCATCTAATGCAAGAAAAGAATGAAAGATGATAAAAAATATTTTGGGAACAGATTAAGATAATTAACTGCGGATGGGCGATATTTATTCTTTGTTTGCCTTTATCGGGAATATAACCAAGTAGCTATGAAGCTCTATAAACGAAAAGAATTGCAAGGAAAACGGTGCCGACTTGGTGCGGAGTATGTTCCATTTATTTGCAGTGTAAAACTAGTGTTTGTCTCACTCAGATGAGGTTGCCGATTGCAGTGAACAGCAAACAATAAAATAAATGCGGGCTTTAGGAAATCATGCTGGGTTTGAATGAATGGAAGAACATTAATGTACTTCAATACATTAAACAGTGATATTATAATTCAAAAGTGGATTTATTTATAGAAATATAACTTTACGTATAGATCTTTCATTTTGTAGCGTTTGGTGCTACAATCCAAGTTCCTGCTACGGCGTAGTTCGTTATTGTACTACGGAGCGTAGAAGAATATGAGCTATCATCGCGTAGCGTAGTGTTTCCCGCTTTAAAACTCAAGACTATCTTAGTAATATTAGTAAGTAACTAGAGGCTGCCCCGCGGTATTTCCCGCGCAGATTTCTCATAAACACAAAAATCCCGTTTTTTCCCGTTCCCGTGGGAATTTCGGGAAATCCTTTCTTAGTGCTCACCTACACTCCCCAAGGAACCTACATGCCAAATTTCAGCTTTGTACGCCCAGGAGTTTCGGCTCTGCGTTGTCTGTCAGTCAGTCAGTCAGTCAGTCAGTCAGTCAGTCAGTCAGTCAGTCAGTCAGTCAGTAACGAAAGAGTTTTATATATATTGATTAATATGTTTCTATTGTAATAATATCTTTTACTACTTGTTACTGTAATGTTCGTCTCTGTATGTATTTCGGGCACCCTAGATACAGGTTCTTCCTAGTTAGTGTGATGCGTTTTTATTATTATTACTTATTATTATGTAATTCTGTATATTAAATGTTATTAAAAATAATCGTCCCTGGGTCTAATTAAGAAAGTACAAAATGAGAGCTCACCCACATAATTTACCGACGCCCCCTTTCAGGTCTCATTTGTGTCAAGTGAAGTAATGCACCGCACGCTGGAGCTTTTGGGAAGGCTTTGCAAAAAAGGAAAATATATTAAAATGTACGAAAAGCTCTGCTCTGCTACATTAGGTAGTACTTTGCGCTTTTTGTTTACGGTATTTTAGTATGTTTGCTAGAATAAATAATAGTTGAAGTCGTGTCACGTTCACGGTTCATAGGCCTACCCCACAGATCACCATACCACGTTAAAAAAAAACTTGTCTGCATACCTTGTGGGGGGGTTTGCCTACTCAGCGTTTTACGTTGCACGTTTTCTCTTAAACTTACGATTAAACTCTATTCTATTACTCTATTACGATTTGGTCAAAAATTGCGAGTCTCGTAACTTTGATCCTGTAAGAATAGTAGAATGAAGATACTATAAAAATTTCGAGAAGTTAGTTTAAGAGACTAGAGGTCCAGCATAACCATTTGAGTTTTAAAAGTGAAACAAATATCTCAAAAGGACCCCTTTTTATTGTCTGACTTTTATTTAGGTATTCTGCGGAAAAAAGGTTAAATAAAATACCTTAACATTTTTATAAGCAGCGTAATCTGATTGATGATCTGCTCATGTAGTCAGCTCATGGATATTTCATATCAATTTACGAGGTTTTATCGGATTTTTTATGAGTGGACGCTGGGATAAAATTAGTTTCGCCTTTCACGTTATAGGGTTTGAAAGGTTGACGTATTATTTTTAGGGTTCTGTAACCAATGCTTGTAACGTTTTACATAAAAAACGTATGTACTACACTCAGAGCCGCTAGAACCAGTTCGACTTTGTGCTAAATAATTTATTTAAATAAGCAATTGTATTATACAAAAAATAGAATCCACTGCAAGTTTCGTCCCTATAAAACAAACATAATAAAAATCAGCTCAATCTTCGTCCAAATAAAATTACTCTAAAAATGACCACCACCCAGAGCACCTACCTCGAAGGCACTTTGTACTTATGTGTTTTGACAATAAGAATGTAACTTACAAAACATATTAAACATATTATAAGAAAACCTCCAGAAAAAATAACTTTTTTACTTTTTAAAAACTGTATAACTGAACCGTATGAGTAGCATGTTCAGCAGATGCTTCCTTTTCCATTTTTCTTAAATAATTGAAAAAGTTTGTTGAAATGCGAAGTATTATTACTTTCTTGTCATGTCGTGCGCTTAACAAAGTAATAAAAGTTTTATGTTTACTTGCTGTATTTTTTGTGCCTGACTTCATAAAAATATTTTTTTTTTACAATCTTTAATAATACTTGAAATATAACTACAATATTTTATTTTAGAGGAAGTACTTTTGAACTTAGACTTTTAATGTCTTTCTATCTATATGTTTCGGTAACCATAGATACAGGTTTTAGCTAGATAAGGGCTCTGAGTTTGATTTTTGTTTAATAAAATTAAATTTCGAAACGTGCAGCGAAGGATGGTGAAATTCATATGTTTCTTAGAAACAAAAGGGGGAATTAATCAAAAGCTTCTTAAAAAAAAAGATTTAAGTACTGCTTGTATAACAAATCATAGAATCCATTCTTTTTAGTTTTCTGCAACTTCTTCTCGCACACAAACTTAATTAAGACCTAACCTGAAACTAATTAGGAAAGCTATAAAATGTCCCGAAGCCCTTCTCGTCTCACCTTGGCCACAGCATGACTAGCATAGAAATATGTTATTTCAACTAAACATTTTTAAGAAACTGAAAAAGTCGGGATGACAAGGGATCCGATTTTATTGGGAAAACCACGGAATTGGACTTAAATTGAGAGCTAAATTTAGATTGTATTGCAAAGTTCACTACTATCAGTTTAAAAATCAGCTATAGCCTTTTATAAATCTATGACTATGGAAACTAAAAAAAATACAAACTTTAAAGCGGCCACATTTCGTAAAATAAATTTAAATGAATAAAATTTATTTTAGATAAAAAAATATGAATATGAAAACTGAAAAATTTTATGAACTCAAAAGACATAACGTTTTAATAATAAAAAAGCAAATCGAGAAAAGTTTTATTCCTTCAAAGCGTTGTGATAATAGACAATAGTTTATCACAATGTCACTTTATAGTAAGTTGTGCTAGGTCTGCAGCCTCTCATAATTGGAGGGCTTCATTCCGCTCATGTGCGAAACAATAACTTTTTATTTGTGCCGCCTGTTATTAATGAAAACTTTGTTGGAACCGAATATTGAGCCGAGGCTTGTTCGTGATTACTTTCTCTCTGTCTGTACCATTCTACTTTATTGATGCCGTCATAAACAATACGTAAATGCCTTGTTGATTGATTGATTAAGTCATCACCTCAATAACGCTTTCGCTGAAGGTTTGCGTTGACCTCATCCATCGTTTTCTTATCAACTTTGTACCTTTTTTTTTTTTAGGCGGGGAAACTCCTAACGAGTACCCTGCGATCCCGGGGGGAGTCGCAGGGTTATGTGGGGTTCGCACCCACTAAAACCCCGCTGGTGTCCATCTCGGCTGTTGGCAAGGGGGTCACGGGTGATCTTTCGATCGTTATGTTCACCTCCGCGACATCAACTTTGTACCAGGTTATGTATGACTGCGTCTGCCCGATTTTATCTACATATTTTTATTTTAAAATACATTTCATTTATGAGTAGTTTTTTATTTTTCGATATTAAGACAAAGGTTTTTGCTGTTCTAAAAAATAGTTAGAAAAACTTTTCTGAACATATTATTCACCTTTGCGAATGACATTAAATACCTTCATTGTTTTTAAAAAAAAATATTGATAAGTATTATAGCGTCTTTGAAAGAAAACGTAGGACTGTCTCTTTGTCTCTTTTTTGCTTTTTATAAAAAATCGGTACATATCCTTTTTCTTATTTTGCCGGTTATTACGAATTTAAATGAAGTTAACCTTAATTTTGCCCGTCAGTTTACGGGTAGCCTCTAAGAAGATTAAACAAGATATAATGTATGTATCTACTGTACTGAAAAAGTACTGGCAACTTTATTATGAAAACTTGAATGTAAATACTTACCAACAAATGTAACAGCAGCAATTTTGTGGACGAAGTTATTTCAAAAAGTAATAAAAGAAACGAATACTAACTCTATTATAGTCTTAACGATTCCTTTGTGGTAAACAAGCAAAGCGTGAAGTGTTGTAGTGAGGGGCAGAGGGTTGCCAGTGTTGCCACAAAAACGCGAATTAACAACAACTGCCGACCCAGTTTATGAGTGGCGTTTAGGACTGTGACAGACGGTGCCTTCTGTTGTTTTTTGTTACTTTGGGGAACAATTAGTGACGAATTGAATTGAAAGGTTAGCTGTTAAATTTATACGTCCAAAAGCGGAGACTAATAGTTTTTTTTAAAGAAATAACAAAGGTTTATTTTTCTGTTCTACAATTTTGTGTTATTTTATCACGGATACTTTATCTAAGCTGTCTTATACAAATATTTATTTCATTACAATCTGTATTCTTTAATATTTAATTAAAAATTTGTATAGGTATAAGATAAAGAAACGAGGTGTTTGTTTTAATATTTTTGCTATGTGACAAAGTGACAGACAGACACTTGCAGGGTGGTATTCTGGTAACTATGACACCACAACTGAACTGGACG
Source organism: Euspilapteryx auroguttella (assembly GCA_951802225.1). Taxonomy (NCBI): domain Eukaryota; kingdom Metazoa; phylum Arthropoda; class Insecta; order Lepidoptera; family Gracillariidae; genus Euspilapteryx; species Euspilapteryx auroguttella. The sequence continues at coordinate 2,180,088 of OX637649.1, read as the reverse complement.
TGAATCATACGATAGATATAAAATAAATTGAAAGAAAATACACAGGCATTTTTTTTTCTAACAGTGGATAGAAAACTAATAACATTTTACTCAATCATTTTGCAAGTAAAAAATAATAGGATTAACGTGAAGTAAATACCTGAAGGCTGATCGCTCGCTGATAGTAATTGGTTTGCGATCGGCGCTGCACTTCGCTCTAATGACCGATAGCTTTTTGTGCTAGCTTTCAAGAAAAGCTGTCGACGCTTTTGAAAGCACACTTGATGCGCTACGATTAATTATATTTAGTTTCAAACTAGGGTAAGTATCTATCAAAAACAATGATTGCTGTTCGTTTGTCTCGCTAAAACTGGAGTGCGGCTTGTCCGATTCGTAGTTTTTTTTATGAACTAATAAGCTACCTGGCGAACTTCATATCGGCTAATTTAATACTTCGCTGTGCATGTATTTAACATATTATAAACCGTCCTCCTCAATCACTATACCTATTAAATAAACGCAACATAAATATATATTTTGAGCGGAGGTTCATTTTATACTGACGAGGAGTTGCGCGGCTAAACATGCCTTCGGAAGCCCGCAAGCGATGGATATGTCGTAGGAAGATTTGATAATTAGTTTTTTTGCAAAAAAAACTAGGGATTTTGCGAAAACCCGGATAATTTGATATAAGGATTGTTTTTGTCTAATCATCCTGACAAAAAGTAGTTTTTTTCGCAAAAAAAACCTAGTATAATTGAAAAATTTGATTCTTTCTTAACTCTGATTGGCTAGATTATATTGCTTGCTGTCTAACTCTTATTCTGATTGGTTATCTGTAGCTTCAAAGGTATTTTAACGAACCAATCAGAATAAGAGTGACCTAGCCAGCAATAATCTAGCCAATCAGAGTTAAGAAAGGTTTCAAATTTTGCAAAAAACCTAATTATCAAATCTTACTACGACAGATACAACATCCATTGTCTGAAAATACTCAATTGTATGTACTGCCACTGGTGATAAAACCTCGGACCGGGAGACCCAGGTATTCCTGGCCATGAAAATAGCTTATCTATCGCAAATATATACTTCAAAGTCAAAGTCAAATTTAATTAAACATTTTAATGGCAAAGCTTCAACTATTCTAAAAAAAAATTGCATTACGAATTTACCGTTATTTTTATTCTTTGATTTTAATATTTATTTTATTTTATTTTTTTAATGAATAAGGAATTTCAATGTCAAATAGACTCTGTGTCCGTTTCTGATTATAGATTATGTGATGTAGAAGAGTGTGTAAATGCGCTTCAAAAACCTAATGGCTGCCTTAATATCCTAACGCAAAATATCCGTAGTATTGGCAGAAACTTTGATAATCTCTTAATCTTGTTAAAGCGAGTTGATATTGAGTTCGACGTCATTGCACTTACAGAATGCTGGCTTTCTTGTAATCCGGTATTACCTTTACTTGATGGTTATAAGCATTATAGGACAAACAATAATTTACTTCAAAACGACGGCGTAGTGCTATATGTAAAGGACAAACTGAATTGTTTAGTAGAGGAACCTAATATTGTAGATGCAAATGGTTTGGTTATCAAAATTGAAAGTAAAATAGCTTTTCTATGTATTTATCGTTCACCGTCTTATTATAACCTTGGGGCATATAAAGATTCACTTAATAATGTTCTCTCTGAACTATCTTCATTTAAAACTATGAGTATTTTGGGCGATATAAATATTGACATTTCTGCTGGAACGAAGGATAAAAATGCACATGACTATCTTGATCTTTGCGCGTTTCACGGTCTTCTACCTGCCCACGATCTTCCCACTCGTATGAACGTTTCGTGCCTGGATCATGTTATGCTCAAGTCTATATACCCTGCTAACACTCTAGTACTCAACTCTTCAGTGACGGATCATCAAGCAGTTCTTCTTAATTTGAATTTCAAGTCTAATCAAAATATTGTTTCTAATTTTCACACTAAAATCGATAAGAACAGTCTTTATCGAGACATAGAGAGTCTCGACTTTGATGCAATTTTAGAAATGCCGGATCCAAATGCAGCTACGCACTTTCTTCTTAATTCTATAAACTCGGCTGTTGGCCGTAATACCCACACAATAAAACTATCTCGTCGTAAAAAGTTAATCAGGCCATGGTTAACTCAAGGAATATTACGTTGTATCCGTAACAGAGATAACCTTCATAAAAAGATGAAAATGGATCCTACTAACGAAACGAACAAACTTATATACAATAGGTACAGAAACTTTTGTAACAAGTTAATAAAAAAACTTAAATTTCAGTATGAAAGGAATGAAATCAATAATGCTGGTAACAATAATAAAAAATTATGGGAAGCCATAAATAAAGTTACAAACAACTCTAAAATAAATAAAGCCCCTTTTCAGCTATTGAAATCATCTACAGATTTGGAATCTATAAATAGTATTAATGATTATTTTATAAATGTGGGCAAGGAACTCGCTGATGATCCGTTGCCAACTAACACAACTTCTTCTAACAATATTAATATCCCACAGCCAACATCTAATATCCAAATTGCGCCTTCTAGTACTAACATTAACTCAATGGTTATTCTAAACACAGATGAAGCTGAAGTAGAGTCGTTAATTATGAATTTAAAACAAGTTTCATCAGCTGGATGGGACAGCATAACTAACGCATTACTGAAGGACTTTAAGCATCGCCTGACCAAACCGTTGACTCACATATTTAATAGGTGCCTTGAATTGGGAGTCTTTCCTACAGCGCTAAAGAAATCTGTCATACACCCGATTCATAAAACTGGAGCCAAAGATCTTATTAATAACTATAGACCTATTTCTATACTTCCTGCAATTTCTAAGCTTTTGGAGAGACTGATTTATAATAGACTTGTTAGCTATTTGAGACGAAACTCGATAATATCTCCTGCTCAATTTGGTTTTACAGCCGGTAAATCTACGGAAGATGCGGTTCTTGAACTTACAAGATATGTCGCTAAAAATCTTGACAAGGGCAATAAAGTTTTGGGTATTTTTGTTGACCTCGCCAAAGCTTTCGACACCGTTTCCATCCCTACACTGATCAATAAACTGGAGGCTATCGGTATAAGGGGCATTCAACTAAAACTCTTTCAGGACTACCTATCTGGTCGTTGCCAGTGTGTCAAAATAGGAAATCTTACCAGCTGTGATCTACATATAACCAGGGGTGTACCCCAAGGCAGTATACTGGGTCCTGTTCTTTTTCTTCTTTATATTAATGATTTGCTAAATCTGAGCTCCCCTATTAGTAAAATTATCTCATACGCAGACGACACAGTTCTGCTTTTCTCGGAGAAAACCTGGGATGATGTATTCAGGGTCGCACAAGAGGGCTTCAACGATGTCTCAAAATGGTTACGTAATAACTTCTTAACACTGAACAAAGATAAAACAAAATATATAACTTTCTCGATTACTAGTACTACGCAACCAACATCCAGCTACAATCTATTCGCACATACTTGCACAAATAGCTGTGAGTGTCCTTCACTATCTAGAGTAAAATCTATTAAATATCTGGGAATTTTACTTGACAATCATCTTAAGTTCGACCTACACATAAATCTTTTAGCTAGTAGAATCCGGAAGTTAATCTACACCTTTAGGAATTTAAGGCATGTCACTAAACCTAGGCTAATGAAACAGATTTATCTGGCGCTCTGCCAATCGCTTATCAGCTATTGTATTACTTCGTGGGGTGGGGCCGGTAAAACTGTCAACCTGATTGTAGAAAGAGCTCAAAGAGCTGTTCTCAAAGTGAGCACCTTTAAAAACATACTGTTCCCCACGTACGAACTCTATCAGTCGTGTGAAGTGCTCAGACAGCTCTTTGTTCTTCAAACCATCCTTAAACAGCATAAGGAACCGCCTGATCGTGAAAATGCTGCAGACTCCAGGAGATGTGATAGAGTTTTCAATTTGAAACAATATAAGCATATGTTCATGAACAGATTCTTTTGCTTTTTGGGTCCTTACTTATACAATAAAATCAATGCCAAGCTTAATATTAGCACAAAATCTAAATATGAATGTAAGTTAGCTGTCACAAAGTGGTTAAATACCTTAAACTACGATGAAACTGAGATTGTTTTCAAAATTATACCCTAATACATAAATTCAATTAAATATTTCATTTAGCATATGAATTTCATTTTAATTTTCTATCGTGTTGTTCCCTTAAAGCTTTTTTACCTATCTTTATTTTAATTTTTTTATAATTATGTTTTATAATTTTTTTTGTTTGTTGAACAATAGCATGTTTGTTCAACAATCATTTTTCCAATTTTATAATTTAATTTAACTTAGTTTAATTTTAATTTTATTTCTGTGAATTAAAATGTTAAAATGTTAACTATTCTGGTGGAAAGCCTGCCGGAGTCTGAGATACAGGTTATTCAATAACTTAGTTCAGACGCGGTAAGTTTTCATTGTTTGTATTTCATAATTTTACTTATGTATGTAAGTGTCTTTTTTTCTGAATAAATTATTATTATTATTATTATGTTTCTCAATACTCTTCGGTATCACGGGATGGAGCCCGGTCCTTTGAGAGGCGTGCGAGGGGACGAATCCAACTTGTAGAGGCCATTTCGAGAGTTTTGCTATATTTTATATGGATCACCAACCAGGCAACGCCACTAAATGCACAAATAGATCATGCACCCAGAGGCGGCACCCAGAAGGTGATAGGAACTATTGTAAAATGGATGACAAGAAATGGTTTATGGGGGTGAACTGTTTAATGGACCGGTTAACTGGTGCTATGGAGTAAAATACCGGTACGCCTGCCTTTAATGCAACATTTCACAAATTATCATGGCAGGCGGTGACTCGCTGTCCACTGGGTGGGCTTCCACTAAGTCGCCGATCTGTTGGCGACGGGTCGCAACACTGGTCGTGGACAGCTAAGGTTGTCGAGAGGTGAGACTGCGGGCAGCATAAGATGCACCCGGCGTTATGACATTTTACACTTCCAACCTGGAGCATAGGCTTCGCTCTTGCTACTCCACTCTGGCCGGCTGGTGAAGGCAAGCTCATATTATTCAAGCGCATGGCTTTTTAGCTCTGATAATAAGGTGCAACTTAACTTATAGCTAAGATTAAGTACATAATTTCCGTCTCTATGATAACAATCTGCAGCAGAGCTGCTATGCTAGCACAAAATTACGTCTCCAAGCCAAATTAAGTTATCGGAATTACGTGCACTCTTGTGCTCTCTAATATTAAATTTCTCCTCCACATAAATAATTAAAAATGCACAATTTCAACGCTGTTTACATATTTCTAAGTATTTCTGTGTCTAAAGACGGTTACTGCTGGACATAGGCCTCAGTTTTTTTTTTTGAGGCGGGGAAACTCCTAAGGAGTACTTGCGACCCCGGGGGGAGCCGCCGGGTTAAGTGGGGTTCGCACCCACTAAATCCCCGGTGTCCACCTCGGCTGTTGGCAAGGGGGTCACGGGAGATCTATTCGAGCTGGTTCATAGGACACAGGCTTCCCTGCCAGATAGCCATAATGACCGGCAGTGTGCTACCCTCATCCATTATACTCCTGCAACCTTCACCAGGTCTAGCGGCCGTGTTGGGAGTGTGCTTACTCTGCGTCTTCCGGTGCGCCATCACCAATCGAAAACTTTTTGACCCCAGCGATCTGTTCTATTAGCTATGTGCCCTGTCCTTTGCTAATTAAATTTTGTAGTTCTTCGGACTATGCTATGTCGGATGACTTTGGTTCTTTTTGCGGATCTACTATTTATACAATTATTTTATACACAGTTTAACTTATTAAGCTTCCTTCTCTTGTCTAAAATGCAAATTTCAAGAGAAAAATCAATAACCACGCTTAAATTATGTAGCCTAAAGTATTGAGAGAAGAAAGTGTAAGTATAAGGCCTAGCGGACATTTAGAGAGGCGAAATGACAATAATGAGAGGAAAACAATGTCAAAAAATGAAAAAGGACTCTAAAATCTATGGCACAGGGTATAAAACAAGTTTTCAATTTAATATTATTCTATTACCTTACAAAACGGCACGCGATTTCTCTTCCCCCTGACAAGTTAAAAGCACAAAAACTCATTATTGTTGCATTATTATGATATGTCAATTGTAAAATTCCGCGTTTTTGCAATTCTCTGTACAAAAAATTAAAATCCATGGAAATACTTTTAAGGATCTCTATTGTATGGTATTTACATTATAAAAAGCTCTAGTTCTAGTACAATGGTGACTGTCAAAATAAGGGAATACATCCTTATAAATTGTTTTCTTTCGGTATCTTAGCGCCTCAACAATGTGCGCTGGGGTAATGTCTGTATTAATATTTCACGAAATGAATTCCCGTTACCCAAAAGTTTCCCAACCTGAGTTTACACAGGATGTTTGCCTAACAACCTCGAAGTGAAACTTCGACATGCATTCTGGTACATACGTACACTGCACGCTGAGCCATTTTCCAATGCGATAAATATTTATATATTTTGTTATATGATAGACATATAAATAGGAAGCCGCAAACGTGGTCGACCGCGGACGACGTGGCGGCGCTCAGTCGACCTATAGGCAGCGTATATAGGCTGTGACAGTCGGCATGATCTCGAAACTGTGACCAAAGACCGAGAATAATGGAAAACGCTTCATAAAGCCCTATGTCCCTGATGAGGGACTTAAAGGACATAATGATGATGATGATGATTTGTTAGCCTTAGAATTTTCTAATTTGTTTTTTAATTTCTTCGCACAATTTCATAAAAGTCTATTTCAACGTAGAAAACACAATTATGGTAAGTTACTATCAGTTTTTGATGTGATAGTCAAATGTTATCAAATCAGTTTTTTTGAATAAGTAGTCGATCTGCCTGATGTTTTTAAACAAATATTGTCAATATGAGAGTTTTTAAGATAATATTGTATCTGTTATTCAATATTAGTTAAAGAGCATTCATGTTATTTGATGTATCTAGATTTCGACTGAATGTCACGTATTTACCATACAACAAACCAAAGAAGTAACCTACTGTATCTTTATGAATGATACGGTATGTTCCTAAAGTGTTCAATCAATGAAAGATTTAGTTTCCAAAGGCCATAAGACCCGTATCATCTGAGAAAGGGGTTCCAATGTCAACTTAAATCTCGTAAATTGGTGCGGTTGTCACGCGCCGGAGTCCTAAGTGATTGAAGACCTCTGATATTATAGTGGCGTGGCTTTAGGTTCACTGAGAGATTAGCTTTGCGTTTGTTTATGTTAGTACATATATCATACATTTCTAGTGTGCGCCTTGCGGCTTCGCCGGCTCATTTTCCCTTATAACCTTAATAAATTAGCTGTTGCCGTGAGATTTTCAGGATGAAAAGTAGCTCATGACCTTTTCAGACTCATGACTAAATTTTAATTAAATAGGCTCAGAAGTTGCAGCGAGATGGTGTGGTGGTATAAGTGCAGCTAAGTACCACACGGCCACGAATCTGCTTACCAGTTTATGATAATTAACCTCTAATTCCTAAAATAAACCTTCAGGACAGAAAGAGTACACGACTGTGTACATGAGCTATGTGAAGGCCTTAGTTAAAAAATCAATACTGATATCTTTTACACTTACTAAGCGCATTTTATTGATCGGTCGCGACAATGTAATCAGCATTTTTATACTTTCCAAAGGTAAGAAGTTCTTTTGAATATTTCTACATTTTCTCGAAGGAGATTTCACTTCATTTAGTTGGCACGCCTTGTGGCATAGAGATAAGAATGTGCGCAAGAAGAAAATAAATAAAATTTTCTTGCTCATTGCTGTGTTGTGCTGGTTTGACCATATTAACACAGCAATGAGCAGTTTATCTTAAAATTTGTGCATTTCCAAAAATAATCCGAAAGTTCTAAAACACGTGTCAAAAGCGGTTCGAAAGATGTACAAACTAAACAAACTACTTACTAGGTACCTATTTTTGTAAAACAATAGTTTTAATATACTGGTATTATGAAGTAAAGTTGTAGAGTTATTCGACTTATATAACCGACTTTTGTTCAACCGTTTTATATCATTATTGTATATCTGTTGTAGACTATCTATGTATGAAAAAAAATATTTTTATTAGAATAATTATTATTATATAAATAAAGCTTAATAAAAAATATTAAGTGTTTTCTATCTGCTCTACCCTCAAAAAAACTCGTGAATAAATTCTTATTTTGATTGCGCGTCGTCGGGGCGGTTCAATAAAGAGATGTTTTCGCTTCTTACTAAAAAAAAGGATTATTTTCTTCTGGCAAAACAATTTTTTTACACAATTAGTCGTTTAATATCTTTTAACAGAACGTGGTAGTTTTTGAGGACTTTGCACTCTCCTCTACACTCAAGGGATTTAGTTGGATGATGATTCTAATATAGCTAAAATTTTCGAGTCGGTCGTCAACTCGCAAGCTTAGGACTCGCAATTGTTTGCGAGTTGTCACCTTCTTATTTAATTCTTTTTTTTGTCGTCAACTAGCTAAAATTATAGCCAAACTTAGCATCTAAATTTTGTACACAATATTCCCTCTAATTAACCTTTTATACCTACTCAAAAATAAAAAAAATTGTGCGTCCTTTATAATGAACGAGCTTTTCCGGCAAACAAACAAACAAACAAATCATCCCTCTTTATACTTAATATTGGTATAGATTGGCTTTTAAAAACTTAGGTCTTAAGATTTTTTAAATTACTATAATATCTAAAGCAAGTGTTCCAAAAAAAACACAGCACTCAATCATAAGACTCCTGTGGGATTAAAAAATAATTTTCATAAAAATGTAATTTACTCAGGAAAGGCACAGTTTTGTTAAACACTGTTATAGTAGGTATTCGTCTTGATGCCTTAAAGTGCTAGGGTGGGTGGGGGTGTGCTTATTTTAATCATCTCAGTTAAAAGACGCCCATCAGTGGGCATAAGGCGGCCCCACAAATCGCCATAAGGACCAAAATTGTGGTGCGCTTTAGCCATAATCGCCACTTGGCGATCACAGTATGTCTCTTTCAGTTTTTCAACGAAAGACGCTGTTGACCGATCCTTGTGTAATTTCCAGTCGCTCTTTACCAACACCCATGTAAGGAAACGGGGAAATTATGATGATGATTATGTCCTCTTATCCCTCATCAGGGACATAGGGGCTCTCAGTAAAGCTCGCCACTGGTTCCTGTCTTGGGCAACCTCCTTCATCTCGCCCTACGCTCCTTGTGGTTATATGAAAATGGTTAACTTTATTCAGAACAAATCTAACAACGTAAATCATGTAACATGAGTCGTTCAAGAGCCTTTATCGAGCGTGTTTGCATGTAAGCAAGTAATCTCGATGAAGTATTTATAAAACGATCTAATCTATGGAACGGAAATCTCTTTTGAATATTTGATTTATCTTCCAACTCGATTGATACACATACATTATGAAAGACCTTTTTATTCAGTGAGCGTACCTGAAATAAGCATCAAAATGGGTGACCTCAAATTTTAAACGTAGAAGGAATACAATATTATCTTAATCATACAAAATGAATTTAACTTGAGCAGTTTAGTATGGAAAGAGTGCAAATTTTGAAATTTGCATTTGAAAAGAATTCAAATTTGGAGCACGGTTAGTTATTTTGCATGGCTTTACATACCTAAATTCGTTTCGTATTTTTTTACTACCAACCTTTAAACTTAAAATGGTGCCAGGTTTTTGCTACGTTTTTTTACTAACCAAACATTGCTCATTGTTTTTTTTTTGGCTTTGTCGGGAATTTTATTTTGTGATAGAATTTTTAATGAGAAGTAGAGTTTTACATTGACGAGCACTTTGAATCGCTCTTACAAACACCAAAAAACACAGCTTAACCACAAAAAATGTGATTTCTGTTTTTTTTTATTTATTTTCTAGCATTTTACAAACCCTAAGGAACCCTCAATAGATACTCCACTACTTTCCCATTCTGAGGGTTTGAGGTTTGATTCCCACTGGCGGCACAAACAAATGTTTTTTTTTTTCTAGTTGACGCTTAATTCTGCGTCACTACAGCTTCTTATCAGTCGGGTAATAAATTAAGAAGCGAAGATGTTTCTGGTCAGCCAGCGCTGCTTTTGCATTTATCCCATTCACACAACGTAGCGTAGACCATAATATTTTCCGAATTATGTATTTGACGATAAGAGTTCTAATTGATCAAAAGTGGAACGTTCTCTCAAAACTTCAGCTAAAATAAAATAGTTATCTAGAATAGGAATTTTAGACGTGGACTATAATAGAAGCCAGACCTTATTAGGACAACCTACCTTAATCAAAATTATAGTTTTTTTGACCTTGACTTCCAAAAAAATTAAATAAAAAAATGGTTCGCCATGCAGTATGTTGCAATTTAGTTTGCTACATGCTACATAGTTGTTGAACTGGCTTATCGAAAGTTTCCGAATGCGTCGTGAATAAATGATGATATCAATTTAAGTTTGTTTTCGCGAGCCAACTGGAAAACGCAATTTGGCAAAAAAATAAACAAAATGGCTGCAAAATGGCAACAATGTTGACGAAAGTGTAAATTACTTTGTTATTGAAAAAATTACATTATACTTCTATATATATAATACACATAGTATAAAATAATGTCGCTTCCTGCATCTGTCCCTATGTATGCTTATATCTGTCAAGCTATGCAACGGATTTTAATGCGTTTTTTTGCAATAGACAGAGTGATTCAAGAGAGGTTTAGAGATGGTTTAGAGGTATACATGCACATGATAGTAAAAGGTAAGGTAGTACGAAGTTCGCCGGGTCGACTATTTACCTATAATTTGTAGTTTTATTATTTGAAAGCAATTTTAAATGTTTAATTCATATTGGGTACTTATCAATCTTAAAGATTATGCAAGTCAGCATTATTTTATTTTACCCCTATGAATGAAGAAACCGTAAGTTATTGAAGGTATTCACGTTTTTGTCGCTAGGGCCGGGTCGACTGGGACAAATCACTTCGCATTAAGTCAACCTTTTTCTCTTTGTGCATCCATGGGAAAACATTACTCTCCTTTATCTTCGTAGGATGACATTTACATACGATTTGCTTTATTGGAAACATATATTTTTTTGTGTGTCGTAACGACGAAACCTTGGTCGAAAAACGATAAATTGGTCTTTTTGATTCTACCTAGTTCAGGACTCTAGTATGTGATACGTTATTATAAACTAGTGGGAATTCTTTCGTCGAGCTACCATAACTATGATCTGCAAACACTGCAAAACAAAATAAAAACCTATCCTTTTTTGGTCTCGTTTACAGCGATTGAAGATAATGTAGCCTAGTATTTTTAGGGCACTTCTGTACAGCTTTTAGGTTGAAGACCAAAGAAAGCTACAAAGTTTTGCTAAAAGTGGCCACTTTTGTCAACAATCTATGTTTTTTTTGTTCTTTTTACTTAGGACTACTTTGCTGTGCTCAAAAAATACTACACTACATTACTAATGCCATACAGTGCCACATTTTTGATATTTGCCTTAGTTTAGATGATATTAATTTTTTTCGCGAATGGCGCTAGCATCGCTGTAAACTGGCTCTTAAATCGTCTATGTATAGGTAACTCAATTGCTGTTCGGTTGTCTCGCTTATATTCTAGAACGGCTGGGCCGATTTAGCTAAATTTGATTTTGAAATATTTGTCGTAGTCCAGGGAAGGTTTAAACGGTGCGAATATTATTAAAAAGTTACTTTTTCACGCGGATGAAGTCGTGGGCGGAACTAGTTAAACAACTTTTAAGTGTTACTTATACTTACAAGAAGAAACGCTTACAATTACAGTATCCGAACCCACCTCCGCCTCTCAGGACAATAGCAATCTTGGCATAAGTGCAACGTCACACTCTGTACTAACAGCACTAAAGGAAGCAGGGCTCGGAGATGAATAGCTCCCACACAGCAGTGGGTGCGATTCTGATTTAAATTAACAGTTTATTAGGAGTGTAATAAAATATCTATAAAAAGAAAATAAAATTGTTGTTCGTTTGTGTCGTAAAAATCGATAACGGTTGGTTCGATTTGGCTAATTTTGTTTTGAAAATGTTTGTCGTAGTCCAGGGAAGTTTAAACGTTGAGAAAATATGGGAAAGTTTCTATTCCATGCGGTAGTAGGTAGTAGTTTTTTTTTATTTTTGTACCTCTGTTTTATGCAGAAACTATTGAAGTAACAGTATGGCAATTTAGCAAACATCCTAATACCCGCTACATCAAGAAAAACATTCCGACATTCCCAAAGAAATAAAAAAAAAACCTTTAGTGCTCAAGAGCGGTAGTTTTGGCGTTCTGTGGGGAGGCCTATGTCCAGCAGTGGACGTATTTCGGCTGAAATTATGAATGATGAATGTCTTGTAGAAAGCAGAATCAGAGCCTGAGCGTCGGTCCCCGGCGATTTGTCACAGATATTGTGTGGTTTCTTCATTACGACCGTACTAGCCAAGCTGCCTCGCTCGCTCTCCCAGTGCCCGATACATTTGTGTTTTCAAAATTAATTAAATTACTAAATAGAAATAGGTATTATAAACAAAATGCTTGAATTTCGCCGTTGGTCCCAGTCCCAGTATTAATCTTGTAACTCCAGATGGCTCGAAAATGTTCAATGATCAGCACAATGGAATGAATGATTTGATTTTACACTGTTATCGTATGAAACCTAGGATAGGATAAAAAAAAAAGTTTCAGGGGAGAGTAAAAAGATTCTTAATGTTATGAAAAAAAAAAAAACTTTTAATGATTGTATCTTACTTGCAATAAAGATTATTCTATTCTATCCTCAACAAGGTTTAATGCAATTTAGGAGTTTTAACATATTATGTACCTTTATTAATGTGTATGTATTAACAAAAAACAGATATAAAATCTAGAACATTCTCTATAAGTCTAAACACGTGTAAAGGATTAAACACTAAAGCCAATAATGGAAAAAGATATTAGTGTACACCAATATTTCGAAGAAAACAAATATTGTGTCGATAAATTTCGCTGGGCGGTCGTGACCGCACTTACAAGATCACTTTATTTTTATTTGAGGATTACAGTTAGTACTTCAGGATTTATACTTTATAAACTATTTCAAAGAGATTGGGTTTTGTTTTTGGCCAAGATGGGCTATATTGACCCCGTCAGCTAATCGAAAAAAAAAAAAATGCTGTTTTTTTTTGAGATATCCATGTTACCTCGGGAAAGTTGTTCGGTATGGTGAACTGAATTACCTTTTTTATTTATTACCGACTTGTCAGAAACACCCAGTCAGTCCACAATTTTAATATAGGTTCACTGGTCACCAGGTGGCTGAATCATCCACCCATTCTTTTGGTGAAATCACACTTCTGTTTGCTTAACGTAAACTAAGTACAAACTTAAAATATTCATATTTCCTCCGGCAGCTTGCCACAACGGTCTCATTTTTCAAACAGTATCAAATTCAAACTGTCATGAATAATATTTTTCTTAGGGTAGCTGTTGCGAGAGTAACTTTTTCTTTTTGCATCAAATAAAAAAGTTTTGAACAGGGAAAATTATTTTCTAACGGTCGAGTGTCGTGAACATTTAAAAATATTAAATAAATTGAGTAGGTAAGTAAAAATAAGTAGATAAGTAAAACATGCTGGCAGCGATGCAACCCTCAACACAAATAAATAATACAAATTAAACTAAAGGAGGAAGTTTCACTTCTAAATTGCGTCTTAGCACCTCTACCTCTAAGTAGTTTAGACTTTAAGAAAATTTCAATCCATAAAAAAAAAACAAATTGATATCCATAAAAAAAAAAAAATGAGACCATCTTTAAAGGGTTCAAAAAAAAAACAAATACCAAACCAATTGGGTAATTACCTACTTTACGAATAAACTTTATCAAACAGCTCTGATTGAGCAAAAACCCAAAGATTCCGCTTCCGATATCCGAACAACTTTGATTAAGTTTAACTTCAGTTTCTGTTCAGTTGCTATACAAAAAGGCTAATTAAAATTTTCATGCTTCTATTTGTTTTGAAATTTTTACTCCTGAAAAGGCAAGCAATATTTTTCTGTTATCAATATTTAGATAACATAGTCAGTAATCAAACATCCCAACAAGTAATTAATCTCATTATCTAACGTTATCCACTACTGAACATAGGCCGTTTCATGTTAATGCCACTTCAGGGTAGGTTCCCGCGTTTCCAGCTGCTTCACTCCACAGCTTTCCCGCCACTTTGACATTGTCATTTGACCATTAGCCTGGTGGACTGCCAAATGGATTTAAACTACTTCTCCACACTAGCTAGAAGTACAAAATAAATATATATATTTTTTTTCAATACGAGACGTACTCTTTTAAATTATTGAGGTCTTCTTTGCTTTGGTATGCAGAATTTCTTTGCTTTACGCTGTACGGAAAATGCCAGAATTTTGAGTATTTCATACGAAACAGCCCCATCTGGTGATAATCGTTGCGTTAATCAAAACTCTTAACGAAAACAACCTTTTTAGAAAACTTGGTACAGTGATAAGAAATCTCATTAAAAGTTAGGATTTGCTGCAATTAGCGCGGAAATTCACATTTTTGTATGAAAGTTGTTTTAATACTACTCAGAGTCATAGAATTCGACTAAAAGGAATTTCTAGGTTTTGAGATACTTTAATATTGTTAGACCCATGATTTTGACAGCTATAAAAAATTCTTACTGTAAAATGTGCAAGCATTTTCATTTATTAAAAACTAGTGGGTGCCCCGCGGCTTTGCCAGCGCATATTCCTTGAAACTAGCTTATGTCCTTTCTCAGGCTTTAAACTATCCATATACCAAATTTCATTTAATTCGTAGTAGTTTTCTCGTGAAAGCCGGACAGACAGAGTTACTTTCGCATTTAAAATATTATACATTAACGAGCTTTCCCGGCTTACTTCGTTACGCCATAGAATATAAGATACTACCAAAGACTTGGCTCTATAGACTATGTTCTTTCGACTGCCCAGAATGCGCGAATAAAAAACAAACAACAACAACAAACCACCAGTCAAAATATGTAAACAACCGAAAAATATTGCACCTTGGGTTATATTATTTGAGTTTAAGTAAGGATCCCTATTTTTTTTTTTTCAAATCTAATATAGCCTCAGGGATAGTGTAGCTTCCTACCAGTGAAAGAATTTTTCAAATTGGTTCAGTATTTCCGGAGCCTATTCGTTACAAACAAACAAACAAACAAACAAACAAATCTTTCCTCTTTATAATATTGGTATAGATAACGGTGAGCTACACAAAAGCCGATCTTTCATTATAGAGTCCCATCAGTATACATTTTTCATACGCCTTTTCACGATATGTCCATTAAAGCTTCGCATCAGTAGAAATACGCTTTTTCAAGATATATTATTTCAGGAGAGTTTGTTGCGAATTGAGCTCAGTTGTTTACTTTTGCGCTCGCTGTGGCTTCATCCTGCTGATTGCAGCGCACTGATTATTTACACAGAATAAAATAAATAATAAAGGGACAGAATAACAGAACAGTAATTTTATTTACTACCTAAAGTTGCAATGGGCGATATTTCAAGATAGTTTAATAAAAAAAACTTCGGAACTGCCATCTAAGCGTGTTTCCTTCAAGAGGCGATATTGATCGCGCGATGGGCTCGACAGCCAATAGAAATCGCTCGTACATCCACGAAGCATTGCCTGATTGGCTGTCCAACCCATATCGCACGACCGATATCGCCTCTTGAGGAAACACGCTTAGTGTAAACCTACTTAAATAGTTTGTAGATGGTTTAGGTACCTGTTACTCCCACTGTAATCCAAGCCTCGTAGAAGTAATTGATACACAATATCCACTTTAGTTTTAGTCTTTAATAGAATAACTATAATTTACAAGTTTTATAATAAGTTCTTATTACTATGCAAATGAATAAAAGGAATGCACTCGCGGAAATAGGTAAGTAGGTCACGGAACTAGGCGTCATGTGTCGTCTGCCGGGAGGTGTGATCGACTGGCGGCGCCCGCGCAGTTAATTAGCCGGCCGGTGCCCAAAGGTTCTACTATTGAGCACGTGGTCGGTCGATGCGTCGATGCATTCAATTGCAGTGGAGCGTTAGCAGATTAATATTAATTAGATAAATATTTTTGTGATACAAATTTTATGTATACTTATTTTATTAGTTTAAATTGTTAAATGTTATGTTTGTTTGTGTTTGTTAATTAGTGTTATATATTAATGTAAATATTTATAATTATATAAATGTAAATATATATAATAGTTAGTTAAATACGCCACACTGCTCCCTTCCAGAGACCGTCCTAGGACGGGCGATAGTAGTTTGGAAATCGCACTATGCGTCCTGATCGAGTCTTGGTCTCTTTCTTTGGTTCGGGGCTCTCATCTTTTTTAGTCGTATTTATAGGTATAGTCTTGTCTACGGGGGTATGTACTTCTGTGTTTTTATCAGCATTGACATATGCTGGCTTTATTCTATCAATCGAGACAGTCTGTGTTTTACCATTTATGCGTAGTTTGTATACTTTCTCTCCCCTCTCCAGAACTTCGTGGGGGCCAGTGTACGCTGGTTGAAGTGGTCTTTTTACGGCATCATCTCGAAGGTATACATGTGTCGCGGTAGCCAAGTCTTTAAATACGAAGACATTCTTGTTTCCGTGTCGTGAGGCTGGTGTCGGCCGAATTTTGCTTATACAAGAGCGTAGCCTTGCAATAAAGTCTGTCATGTCAGAAGTGGTATTTGTTGAGTCTTGAAAGAAATCTCCAGGCAATCTTAGGGTCTCTCCATACATTAACTCTGCGGATGAAGCATTTAGGTCTTCTTTGTATGCAGTTCTCATGCCAAGAAGGACTAGTGGTAGTGTTTCTGTCCAACTTTGATTATCGTGACAAACGATGGCGGCCTTTAGCTGTCTGTGCATTCTTTCGACCATCCCATTACATGCCGGGTGATAAGATGTCGTTCTTCGGTGTTGGAAGCCGGTTAGTTTTGCAAGACATTTAAATAGATCCGATTCGAATTGACGTCCTCTGTCTGTCACTATTTCTGTAGGGCATCCGTATCTGGAAATCCAGCCTGAGATTAGGGCCTTGGCTACAGTTTCTGCTGTAATATCCTGTATAGGTATTGCCTCAGGCCATCGCGTAAACCTGTCAACTGCGGTGAGGCAATATTTGTAACCATTGGATTGCGGGAGTGGGCCTATAAGGTCAATATGGACGAATTGCAGTCTAGCTCGTGGCAACTTGAATGAGTTCAGCGGGGCTGTAACGTGCCGTGTTATCTTTGCACGTTGGCAAGCATGACATGCTTTTGACCACTCTCTGCAATCTTTGTTAATGCCTGGCCAAACGAAGCGCTGGGCTACTAGTTTTGCGGTAGCGTTAGCGCCAGGGTGGCTTAGCGAGTGCAGATGTCTGAAAACTTGTTGTCGCCATGGTTTTGTGACAAATGGCCTTGGTGTTCCCGTCTTGGTGTCGCATATAAGCGAAATGCCGGTTCCTGGAACAGTTACTTTGTGTAATTGAAGAGAGCTTCCGTTAATTTGAGTGTCACTTAGTTCCTCGTCTGTCTCCTGCGATTTGGCCAAAACGTTTAGGTCTATTGGCTGGGCGATTTCTTCTATTCGGGATAGAGTGTCCGCTACCACATTATCCTTTCCAGAGATGTGTTGAATATCTGTGGTAAACTGGGCTATGAAATCTAAATGCCGGAACTGTCTGGGTGAACATTTGTCTTTACGGTGTGAAAGGCGAAGCATATGGGCTTATGATCTGTAAAAATCGTGAAGTGCCTGGCTTCGAGCATATGGCGGAAATATTTTATTGATTCATAGATTGCTAATAGCTCTCTGTCATAAGGAGAATATTTCTGCTGTGATGGGCTCAGCTTGCGAGAGAAAAAGGCTAGAGGTTGCCATGTGTCATCTATCTGCTGTTGCAATGCTGCTCCCATTGCGGTATCTGAGGCGTCTGTCACAAGTGCTAGTTTTGCGTCCAGGTCGGGGTGAGCAAGAAGGGTTGCGTTTCTAAGGCTGGTTTTGCATTGGTCGAACGCAATCATTGCATCTCCTGTTATATTGACCGGATGTGAGCCTTTAACTGAGCCTGTTAGTAAGGCATTCAGTGGTGCTTGTATCTGTGCTGCGCCTGGTATGAACCGTCTGTAAAAATTTACCATGCCCAGAAATCTTCGGAGTTCTTTGACGTTTCTGGGGGTGGGGAAGTCTTGAATGGCCTGAACTTTTGTTTCCAGGGGTTTGACGCCTTCAGCTGACACTTTGTATCCGAGAAACGTTATTTCTTTGACGCCGAATACACATTTCGAAGTATTTATAACCATTCCGTACTTTTGGAGTCTGTGAAAAATTTGGCGTAGGTGCTGCTGGTGTGATGACTCATCGCTCGAAAAAATTAGGAAGTCATCTAAATAACAGTATACGAAGTCTAGCCCTCTAGTGATCTCGTCCACAAATCTTTGAAATGTTTGTCCCGCGTTTCTGAGGCCAAAGGTCATGTAAGGGAATTCAAACATTCCAAACGGGGTTGTGATGGAGGTTTTGGCGATATCGTCTGGATTAACAGGAATCTGGTTATAAGCCTTCACCAGGTCGATACTTGAGAAGGTCGTACATCCAGAAATATTCTGTGAGAAGTCATGTATATGCCGGATCGGGTATCTATCAGGGATGGTTCGAGCATTCAGCATTCGGTAATCCCCGCATGGCCTCCATCCGTTGTCTTTTTTAGGTGCCAGGTGCAGTGGGGAGGACCAGGGGCTTTCCGATGGTCTTGCTGTACCATTCTTCAGCATAGCTTCGAACTCTTCTTTCGCTATTTTCAGTTTGTCTGGTGCTAGGCGTCTCGGAGTGCAGCTCACGGGCGGTCCTGGTGTTGTCCGGATATGATGGACAGTACTGTGACTAGGAGCTCGCTGTGTGCCTGCTGGACGCGTTATTGCAGGGTACTCGCGAAGGAGATCCAGGTAAGTTGATTCACCAATCATAGTCTTGACTGAAGAAATTGTGTCTGGCGAAGGAACTGGAGTGGCCGTCACTGACAATGAGGTAGTGTTGTCTATGAGGCGGCGGTTGCGGCAGTCGACTAAAAGATTGTAGTAAGAGAGGAAGTCGATGCCGATGATAGCTTTGCTGACGTCTGCTACGATGAAACGCCAAGAGAACTCGCGTCGTAGACCTAAGTTCAGGTTCAGGTGAGCGAAACCGTAAGTGGCTATTGTACTTCCGTTGGCAGCGTAGAGTTCGTAAGTTGTTCGAGGTCGTCGTTGCTTCAGTGATGTGCGTGGGAAAACGCAGAGATCGCTACCAGTGTCGACCAATAGTTGCATTTTCGTTTTGCTGTCAGTTACAAACAAGCGACCAGTTGAACTGCGGCAATCGTCTGTCGCCATTAACGACTGCCCTGTAAGTTTTCCGAATTGTAGTCGCATGGTTTTAGGCATCTTCTGGCTTTATCACCGTATCTATAATGATAGTAGCAATTCGGAAATTTTCGGTGGCTAGATTCCGAACGTGTATTGTCGTTGCTGTCGGTACGTGGTCCGCGACGGTTATGGCGAGATCGGGAGCGAGATCTACCTTGCTGATTTAAGGTAAGTGATTTGACTTGGCGGGTGAGCTCGTTGATTTGTTTTGCCATTCTATCAATAACAGAACCAGGTCCGAATTCTGCAGCTGCCACTTGTGGTGTTGACGGTACCAAATCGTGAATTTTATCGGCTAAGTCGGCGAGTGACTGTAGTGGCGCCTGAGGCTGTGATGCAATTACCGTTTGGAGGTTGGTTGAGAGACGGCTCATCCATATGGTTTGGATGAAATCGGCTGGGACGGTGGGTCCTGCCAGATGTTGCAGGTGTCTTAAAAATTGAGACGGTCGTCTGTCACCTAACTCTTCATGCATGAGTAATTGCTTTACTTCTTTCTCTCTGGACGCCGAAAGACGCTTTATGAGCTCGGTTTTTAATTTTTCATATTTACCTACCACGGGCGGTGAAGTAATTATATCCTTGACTTCGGCTGCGTAGCGATGTTCAAGTTGAGAAGTGACGTAGCAATATTTAGTATTGTCATCTTTAATTCCGGACAAATAAAAATTATTCTCTATTTGTGCAAACCATACCGCTGGTTCCTCGGGCCAAAATGGCGGCAACCGTACGCCGACGCGGTAAACATCTCCCGCGAATGGATTGGTTTCTGATGGTGCCTGGCCGGGTTGTTGGCTAGTAACGGGTGCTTCCTTGTCAGGCATAATAATAAATTGGCTTACTTGCGTGTAAATCTCCAGGGGTCACCAGTGTAGATGGTTTAGGTACCTGTTACTCCCACTGTAATCCAAGCCTCGTAGAAGTAATTGATACACAATATCCACTTTAGTTTTAGTCTTTAATAGAATAACTATAATTTACAAGTTTTATAATAAGTTCTTATTACTATGCAAATGAATAAAAGGAATGCACTCGCGGAAATAGGTAAGTAGGTCACGGAACTAGGCGTCATGTGTCGTCTGCCGGGAGGTGTGATCGACTGGCGGCGCCCGCGCAGTTAATTAGCCGGCCGGTGCCCAAAGGTTCTACTATTGAGCACGTGGTCGGTCGATGCGTCGATGCATTCAATTGCAGTGGAGCGTTAGCAGATTAATATTAATTAGATAAATATTTTTGTGATACAAATTTTATGTATACTTATTTTATTAGTTTAAATTGTTAAATGTTATGTTTGTTTGTGTTTGTTAATTAGTGTTATATATTAATGTAAATATTTATAATTATATAAATGTAAATATATATAATAGTTAGTTAAATACGCCACAAGTTATTTATTATTATTATTGTTTGCCTCTATTTTCCTACTGCTGGGCAAAGGCCTCCCTCCCCCTCGTCCATTTCTCTCGCTCTTGCGCGGTCTGCCTCCAGTTCTTATCCAGCGCACCCAGCTCTTGGCTCCATTTTTTTCGGGCGACCACGGCGTCTCTTCGCATCTCTTGGTACCTATTCTGTGGCCATTGTACAAATAGTACCTACCAATAATAGTATAATAGTCTTTGATTGAAGTTCCGTATCCAACTAAGATACAATAATATGAAGAAAATTGACGAACAGACATACTTGCATGCCGGCTAATGAGAAAGATTAAAAAGTTTATGTAAAGACGAAAATACCCCATTGAAACAGAAATTATAGACACCTAACATTGTTCCCACCATTACCCATGCAATACTCTAAGTAAAATACAGCGCTCATTAAAAATTACCTCAATTGTCTCTAAAATCTGGATATTTCTTTAACTTCAATGTACTGAGGGACCAAGGGGACGCACCAGCATCACATAACACCACACCACAGCTCGAACATTAAAATCACTTCATCATTTCAGCCGTAGGACGTCCACTGCTGGACATAGGCCTCCCTCAAGGCTCTCCATCTGTACCGATCGCAGGTGGCCTGCATCCAGCGTACTAAAATTACTTACAACTTTTAAAATAACTGAAAAACGAAAACATGACGGGCTACTAAATTTTAGTTTTAATGCTATTAGGTACAACTTCCGGGAAAATTGCTCAAAAGAAAATACGTTTTTAAGCAGTATTGCCGCATGGCCGGGCACGGCAACGGCTACTACCTACATCTCTATAAATTTCCTTTGAAAACCATTTTGAATTAAAGTTCGTTCGTTTAAGGTAAACTATTAAAATATTATTTGAGTATTATTGTTCGTAGATTGAGCATGTCAATAGAATCTATGAGTGTGTATACAACATTTTCGTGTCTATACAATTTGAGAAATGACCACGTATCATCAATATCAATACATAGTATAAAATATAGTCGCTTCCCGTGTCTGTCCCTATGTATGCTTAAATCTTTAAAACTACTAAACGGATTTTGATGCGGTTTTTTTTAATAGATAGAGTGATTATAGAGGAAGGCTTAGAAGTATATTACATCTACAAAATTCTTATAGGTTAGGCGGTACGAAGTTCGCCGGGTCGACTAGTTCATTAATATGTTAAAGAACAAAGAAAGATATACCTACAATAATGTTGAAACCTGTTTTTACACCATTATGTTCCACATTGTAAGTACCTATAACAATGTGAAGCATTTTGTGTAAAAACACGTGGTTGCGGTTTGGAGAGAGAAGCAACATGTATATAATAGCATCTGCACTTTTCCCTACGCAAAATGGATATAGTAGGAATGCCACGAGGACGCCACAGATCCAGCAGTAACCTCAAAACTAGCCTAAACAATTTAATTACATTTTTAACCGACTTCAAAAAAGGAGGTTATCAGTTTGACCTGTATGTATGTTTGTTTGTATATTTGTCCGCGATTATCTCGTGTTTGGCTGAACCGATTTTGATGCGGTTTTCAGATAAGTATTCGTTACATTCAGGAGAAGGTTTTAGTTGATATTTTTACCGACTTCGTAAAAGAGGAAAAGCTCAGTTGATGTATGTGTAAAAATAAATTATTTTTTTACAACAACAAGAAGAAGAAGAACTTTAAATTAATAGAAAATCTAATTTTCATAGTAGTCCTCCCACAAAGCGTATGCGTCTTAAAATATTCCACTCCGCGCACCACGAACAAAGAAGCCCCGGCGCGACATGGTCGCACAGTTTTATTGCCCTTACAGCTTTAGGGCTTAAAACTGCGCACACTCTTGCTACCTTTTAAAGCCACACAAGCTTCATAAGGTGATTCTGTAGTGCGCTGATCGATGGGACCAGCTAAACTGGTCCTAAAAGTCTGAAACCGCAAAAAAAATTAACAAACAGTAGCTTTGCAAACTGCTTACTTTGTAGACTACATTTTCATTGATGACCGAACTTTTTGGCGTTTATGGTATTGCTATTGATTTCGAATGAAAATGGGGATTGAAATAAAGTCGATTCATGGATATCAACTGTCAAACGATACGCTTTTATTAATTACCATAGCGATATTGATCATTCGGGTTGTAACCGCAAAACCATTGATCAATCAACTGAAATGTCAATTTGATTAAACAAATTTCATCTCGTTACCGATACAAATTAAGAGGGAAATTAAAAGTTAGGTAACCTCAGTTTCCATAGCAACAAGCTCAATATTTACGTGTGGCCGTCTTCAGTTGCCCTCGTGTGAGCTGGCATGCACTATAACAGGTCGACACATGGACACTTCGTTCGTAATGTATTATTTTAGTTTAGTTAGTCACTTGTAGTTTTAAACTTTGGCAGAAAGGAAGTGTCGAATAAATTAATCATGAATATTAGATGACAAAGAGAGCATTTAAACATTGCTGCTTTTCTTAAGGCAAGTACTATTGTGGTTCTTAAAAAGCAGCAATGGTTTTCGATGCCTAAAATTTCGTCAAATTTTCAGTGACTTAACGCAGAAGTATTTTTCTTTGGTTACTAAAATAAAGCATTTCTACCAAAGAAAATAATAGGTCTCTTGTTATGTTTTAATTCAATTTCTTGTGTTACCCTTCAATAACTTTCCACTATAAAGAAAAGTACTACGACCTTGGCTTAAGTTAATAGTACGCAATGTTCACAAAACTTTTACCAACTGATTGTTATCCGTTTTATGAATTTTATAAACGAAACCCACGGAACGGACTAAAAAACAGTAAAATTCAGATTATAGAGCTATATTATCTAAAACAATTCCTGGTGATTCTAAACGAAAATTATAAAATTAGCAATTTAAAAACGAAAATATGCATCAGGTACAAAAAGTATTATAT
Source organism: Euspilapteryx auroguttella (assembly GCA_951802225.1). NCBI lineage: Eukaryota > Metazoa > Arthropoda > Insecta > Lepidoptera > Gracillariidae > Euspilapteryx > Euspilapteryx auroguttella. The sequence goes on along the minus strand of OX637649.1, from coordinate 2,156,310 downwards.
ACGAGCTTTCCAGGCTTACTTCGTTACGCCATATAATATAAGATACTACAAAAGACTTGGCTCTATAGACTATGTTCTTTTGACTGCCCAGAATGGCCGAATAAAAAACCAACAACAACAACAAACCACCTGTCAAAATATGTAAACAACGGAAAAAATATTGCACCTTGGGTTATATTATTTGAGTTTAGGTAAGGATCCATAATTTTTTTGAAAATCTAATATAGCCTATGACACTCGGGGTTAATGTAGGTTTCTACCAGTGAAAGAATTTTTCAAATCGGTTCAGTATTTCCGGAGCCTATTCGTTACAAACAAACAAACAAACAAATCTTTTCTTTTTATAATATTGGTATAAATTATTTATTATCTAGACTTTTGTTTGTTACAAGACAGAGTATGATTCAAAACAATATACACTGGCGTAGAGAAAAAACTACTGAATTTTTTATTGCGATTTGAATACCTTTTAGAGCCAACGTTTAGTTTTAATTTTCATTATTCATTCCGTTTCTTGTATGAGCCGTTATTTTCTTTTATAATGCGTAAGTAACGTTAAAATAATAAAATTTTCGTTTCCTTCCGGTCCTTTGCGTGCTGCGTCGTCGTTCGTTTTTCTTAAAACGTCCCTTTGTTCCATGCCTGTATACATGAATAAAGTATTTTTATCTTTTTCTACGTATCATCATAATCTCAGCCGAAATATGACCGCTGCTGGACATAGGCCTCCCCTACATATTGCTTTAATGACTGGGGATCAAGTTTCTTAAATAAAAACGATCGACTGCAAAACGGCGTGCAAAAGAAATTGCCTTTGTTAAAGCGGCAATTGTTAACTGATTCGCTAACCCGACACAATTACGAGTCGATTGTTTTTAGTTAGGGATCTTGACCCCCAGGTCTTCAACGATACTTATCCAGTGCGATCACGCAACAGTCATCTCGTCGTCTGTCCTTTTGGATGCCTGTCTACTTTGCATCTCTTGATCAGCGGTAGCAATTCGAGAAATTGTCAACCTCAGCGACTATCTGTTCTTTGAGCTGCGTGGTTGGGCAAAGCTCATGCCTTCACATTTCTTATGTTTTGCAATTATTTGGGCTATGTCGATGAACTTGGTTCCTCTGCTAATCAATTCTGATTTGATTACGCAGGGAAATTAATTTAAATATAAATAACTTAATTTATAAAAATAGATGCAATTGGTATAAATTTTCAGTGCATAACAGTAAAACACAAATCAGACGCAATTTGTACTAACAAATCCATATTGTATTGTAAAACGGAAGTGCATTCAATAATGTAGAATAATATAGGTATTGTATTTTCTCAAGTAGAGAATGTAGATTAGAATTCCTTAGCCCGGGGCTTGACTGAAACTAGACTGCAGCGGAAACTAAATTAATTCTTGGGATTTCATTCGGATTATACTGAATCAAAGTCGATGTAGCTTTGTAATTGAGGTGTAGGTAGGTACCTACTGAACTGCAGTACAACTTTTAACTTAAAGAAAGTATAAATCCATGAAAAATTACTTTTTTTCTTAAGTGTTTTTCTTCATCATCCTAACTTTAACGACATCTACTGCTGGTTTTTTTTAAAATCCATGTATCATCAAAGGGTTGAAAACAATTTCAACCTTAAAAGGGATGCCACCTTGCTCTAAAAAAATGACAACTGTACACGGAAATTGTGGTATAGAGTAAATGAATTTGTTGAAAAATTATAATTTGAAATTATTTGCACCAAGCGGTGTCGTGTGATCGAAATTTTGTAAATTATGATTTTTAAGACCCATCACGTCCACGCGCTTTTAGAAAAATATAAAAAAATTCAATACGCCTTAATCTTTAAAACAAAATTAGAAATTTATTTTTACAGCTTACACTCCATTTTTTATTTTGTGCGAGCCTTGTTCACTGTGGTATTGGTAGGCAAATTGCTTTGGCCTGGCTCTTGCAAGGGATTTCACATTTTGCACAATCATCCCTACATTAGAGACGTGTTTTACACACTTTCTAACACATGTGTGTTTTTGTATGCATGTGTGCTTGCATGTGAAATACTGCGAATACACATACCTAAGGTATACCGTATAACAATACTTTTCAATTAAGCAGGTAGCTATATAGGTAGTATGTATGTATAGGTAGAAGCTCATTCATTTGTGTATTTTGTGGTACCTCAGTTATGCGTTTTACGTTTACCCATTAATTTTGAAAAGGGTGACATTTGCATGATTTGCCTCATTCATATATAGGTATATTCATCTATAGGTAAGTACATGTTATGTTTGTAAATTTATTGCACTCTTGAAATAACAATATAAATTTTAAGGTAAAGCGTCCTATTACAGCGGTAGTCAAGGACGAAGGCCTTGTTTCTTTTGTAATTAATAATTATTTATTTATATGTTTGTGTTTTACCGTAATACCGACATAGGACATCCATACTTTTTTATTATAAATGCGAAAGTAACCCTGTCTGTCCGTATGTCTGTCTCGCTTTCATGCCAAAACGACTGGCCCGATTGAAATAAAATTTTGTACCAGATATTTTAGAGCCTAAGAAAGGTGATAGGGTACTTTTAATATCCTGAAAATCCCACGGGAACGGAAAACTGGAAATTTTCTTTTTCAAGAGAAATTAAATTGCGTTGGGAAAGCAGCGGGGCCCACACTAGTTTTACCATATATGTATAAGGATCTAAAAAGTGGCGATTGCCTTAACCCACAATCCACAATTTTTGTCCAAGTCTTTTCGGCTGAGAAGAACAAGTACGTAGCCTTAAGTACGTAGCCGTTGCGTAAGCCTTTTCATGTCCCCAGTAAATCCTCTATTCCAATAAAATCAGTGATCACTAGATGTACTTGGAATATTCAATTGTGTAAGATGTTCTTTCAGTGAATGAATTCTGGAATCTCCCAACGATACATCGTTCTGAGCTCCTTTTGAGTCGTACACCTATTGTTGTGTACTGCATTGAATTGCATTCTAAGAAAATGTATCTTACGTTCTAGCATACAGAGGGTATTTCTGACGAGGTGGAAATAAATTGAAGGAGTGATCTTGTTCACCATAGCTAACAACTTTCCGAAAGAAACATGGTTCTAAATCTCAAAAAAAAAAAAACCTGATGTCCTATATAAGCCGCGCAGTTATAGAACAGATTTGAAAATGGCGGCCGAACGCATTGCTATCTCACGTATATTAGTGTGAGAGAAGAGTTAAGAAGAGAGACAGCCCATACAACGGCCGCCATTTTGAGATTTGATCTTTATCTGCGCAGGCTATATACATTGGTTCGATCAGCTAATTTTAATTGAACTTTTTAGGGTGCATTCACGTACAACGCTGGTAATAAGCGCTTGTAAGCGAAAAATGTATAGAAAATACCGGCGCTGCCATAGACGCTTGTCCAGCGCGAATGTCCGCGCAGCTAAAAAGCTAAAATTTCTATTACAGTTTTCGACCCAGCGCCAACAAGCGCTTGTTACCAACTATGTACGTAAATGCACCCGGGAATACAGGGCAATCTACCTACTGGCATATTTTCTGACTGAAAACACGTTAAATAAAGTAAATAATAGATTTATAGAAGTCTACAATTTACCGCAAAATGACAGGCACACGGTCCAAAACGTACAAATCACCAACTTTTATTGTAAGATGTAAAACATTTCTTGCTACCCAAATCTATAAAGGAATATTGGAAAGGAAATGAAATCTGTCGTGCCGAAGATTTGTCGTGAATGGGTCGCGCCGTGCGTGTGCCGCGGCTCTCAAACTTTACAAATTTACCTTAGACAACTAAATAATATAACAATAATTACGCATCAAACTCTGAGCCTCTAACTAGGAAGAACCAGTATCTTGGATGCTCGAAATATATACAGAGAGGAACATTACACCCTGACCGGAAAAAAAAAATATTGATAGCATAACAATGTTCGCCCCGCCGGGAATCGAACCCAGGTGCACACGCATCTCAGTCCACATCACTGCTAACTGAGCTACGGAGCAGTCAATATACAACACAATTATCGTCAACGAGTGGGCGCCCCGCGGCTTCGCCAGCGCATTTTCCCTTGAAACATCAAATTCACAATTTTCCCGTGGGAATTTCAGGATAAAGAGTAGCATATGTCCTTTCTCAGACTCTAAACTATCCACATACCAAATTTCATTCAAGTCGGTTCAGTAGTTTTCTCAGGAAAGCGAGACAGACAGACAGAGTTACTTTCGCATTTATAATAATAATTATTATTATTAATATTATAAGTATGGAGTATGGATGGCACAGTCAAGAGGCATGACTCCACCACAGATCGCCATATGGATATGTTGGAACATGTTGGAGGTCACAATTTCCACGCTTCGCAAACGGATTGGCCTGGACACTGCTTGCTACTCGTCCTTCGAGTTTTGCCATAGCTTTTACGACTCCCATTGAAGGAGATGGGCACCACCCCATCCCCACCCCCAGTTTTTAGCCTGAAATCTATACCAATATTATAAAGAGGAAAGATTTGTTTGTTTGTTTGTAAAGAATAGGCTCCGTAAATACTGAAACAATTTGAAAAATTATTTTACTGCTAGGAAGCTACATTAACCCCGAGTGTCATAGGCTATATTAGATTTTCAAAAAAATTAGGTATCCTTACCTAAACTCAAATAATGTAACCCAAGGTGCAATATTTTTTCCGTTGTTAACATATTTTGACAGGTCGTTTGTTGTTGTTGTTGGTTTTATATTCGGCCATTCTGGGCAGTCAAAAGAACATAGTATATAGAGCCAAGTTTTTTGTAGTATCTTATATTATATGGCGTAACGAAGTAAGCCGGGAAAGCTCGTAAAAAATAAAATGAGTAGGCAGTGGCGCTCAAATCAAGAAGACATTTAAAACCTGCGCACATATTGAAACGATTTGAAAATGGCGGTCGTTGTATGGGCTGTCTCTCTTCTTAACTCTTCCTTCATACTAATTTACGCGAAATAACATGCGTTCGGCCGCCATTTACAAATCGTTTCTTTTTTGCGGTTTATACCCGTACTCTCTTTACAAACGTCACGTACTTGCAGGCAATCTATAATAGGTCAGAAAACTTTTTTCGATTTAAAGTCTTCAATTGCTTTTAACGAACAAAAAACTTAAGATCTTGAAGTTTGAGATATTGTTGTAGGTCTAGTCTTATTTACAGTTTCGTGTCTAGGTTTTCCTTCCATATAGGTCTTTAAAATCCAATTTTTACTTCATAAAGATCTACTATTTAGTGACTAGTCTATAAAGTTAAAAGTCTTAGGACGCTTTTTTAAAAAGGATTAAAAAAAATTAAGACATCTAACGTATCCTTTATTGCCTAACCCCACTCAACTGCTTGAGAAAACTTCAAGAAACTTCAAATGATATTTTTAAGTTTCTAAACTGTGAATAAGAACTCCTTAAATAAATACCTTATTATTCGCATAAATAAATGTATGTATACCTACAAATAAATGAAATTCAACAAGTTTCGAAACTTCCATTATGTTATTCTGACAGTGTATTCAGTTTCAGACATGTTGCACAGCTGTTCTCGTACATAATCATTTTAGAATTTAAATACTTATTAAGCTTTGCATTTCAAATAATGCTCCGAAAATCTATGAATAATATATTTAATTCAGATTAAACTATTTAGGATGTTTTATTTATAGAGGTTTAAACGAGCTATTTTAATGTTGTAAAATCTTCTTTGTGTACCCAATATAAATTAATGATAACAGTTACATCCTAATGTATGGGTAGGTTGTGAAGTACTACATCTACATCCTGACTACAGTTTCAAAGTTATACATATTATATATATTTATAACTACTCAAAGAACATGCCGTGGCTGCGTTTTCTGCCTTACACAATTATACATTTTTAAGCGTTTTTAAGCCAACTGCAATAGTGTGTGCTTAGTTCTTATAAACTATTAGTTCTAGAAAGTAACGCTCATGATATATTCCAACTTAAATAAAGTGTATTTATAATATTTGGTTAATAATATAGCAATTTTAAACCAGAAAACACCACATATTGGTTTCTCACGAAAATCACGTTGTGGTAGTATCCGAAAAGTAAGATGATTCCGTGCTTCGGAAGGCACGTTAAGCCGTTGGTCCCGGCCGCAGTAGTGGTCGTTATAACCGCGGCGACAAGCTGGCCCCTTGTCACGTTGGTAATAAAGCATCAACTCGGCTAAACGTGGGTCCGGATCTCAAGCTGGTGCCTCTGCCTAACCCTCCGGGGAATAAAAGGCGTGAGATTATGTATGTATATAGCAATTTTCATCTACGTACAGAATTGCGTTCGCTGAGCTCTTAGTCTAAGACAGATAGACAATTGAAGGTACAAATAATTTGCATGCAATGGGCGACTTTAGCTCTTATTGGCCACAGCAAATTTATGCAGCTCATGTGCAACATTTGCTGCACGTCAGCACCTCTCTGACGCAAGAAATTGTACTGAAGACCGCAGCTGGACTGAGCTTGAGCACGTAACGTTAAACTATTATAACTTTTTCAGATTTCGTTCACAGTAAAAGTTGATAAAACTAGTTTTTTTTTTACAGGGGAGTGGAATGCCTAAGGAGCCCAGAGTTTGACAAAGGCCTCAACCACATATCGGTATTCGACCGGTCTTGCGCCTGAGATGATAATGATGATCAAGATGGAGTGATAAATTGAATTAAAAAAAAATAAAAAACATGCCTTCAATAAATTGGCACGTGAGCTAAGAACTTCCTCTTTTCTGAAGTCGGTTAAAATATGTACTAAAATTCTCCTGGATGTAACAAATACTTTTGTGAAAACCGCATTAAAAAACGTTTAGCCAAACTCGAGATAAACGCGGGCGAACACACATACATACAAACATACAGGTCAAACTAATAACCTCCTTTTTTAAAGTCGGTTAATAAGACACATCTATGGATTCAAAAAGCTGTTGAAGTACTTTTAGTTCGTGGCAGATCCTCCAGGAGTACAAGTATCTCAAAGCTCCAAGTTTTCAGGTTTCTTAGAGATGTGTCGTCGGAGCGAGCGTTTCTTTTATCTGATCCTCTAAGACGAGCGTGCTGCGTTTGTTTTAAGCTAGTTAGTAGGTAAGTAATACAAAGTAAAGTACCCTGTGAACGAATTAATTGTTTGTAAAATTATAACGTGTTTGTCAAATAATTTTATATGAAAACGTGTTCGTCAAACAAATTTTCACAGGATACTAACTTGAATGGAACAATTTGCGGCACGGGTGAATACCGGTTGGATGACTAAATTGAATTTAAATTCTAAATTCCTTAGACGCTCTGTGTGGTAGTTTTTTTTTCGATTTGTTTATAAAGCACCCTGGACAGGTGAAGTAGAAAAAAAAGGTCGAGTTTGTGTTTTTTTTATCACATTCATTGAAATATAGGAAGGTATCACTACATTTACTGTATTATTCATAAAGATACAGTACGTTTGAGGTAGCTTTACTGGAGGTCTATTATACTCTGGTTTGTTGTATGGTAAATACGTTACATCCAGTCTAAATTCACATACGTCAAATAGCTAAAATGCTCTTTAACTTTTTAATAATAACAGGGTTAGTAAATAATACATGTGGTTTGTTTGATTTTATTATTTGAATACTTAACCATACTTACATTTCAAACGAAGCATCACCGCAAAAGGGGGGGTCGCTCGTATCAAATGGATTAGGTGCAGAGCGACTCTCGTGACGTCTAGTGAAAAACTGTATGTCTCAGTTGTTATCACTTCTTATAGAAAAACAAAAAAAAACAAACACTGAGACCAAAGTTTTGACGGATAGCACTTAGACTGACAATATAGGAACATTATTTTGTACCCAATATACTGATTATTCATTTACAGCTTTTATAAAAAAGTCTTTATATTTTATTTTGTCTATCGTGTAAATTGTGTCCAGCAAATGTGACCACCTATCTCTAATTATTAGAAAATATTTAGCGGATAAGCTCGTTGAAGTGGCAATGGGCAGGTCATATAGCCCGCAGAACAGATGGCCGCTGGGGCCGAAAAGTTCTCGAGTGGAGACCACGGATCGGAAAGCGCAGCGTAGGACGTCCACCGACCAGATGGACGGATGATCTGCGCAAGGCTGCGGGTCCACGCTGGATGCAGGCCACCTGCGATCGGTACAGATGGAGAGCCTTGAGGGAGGCCTATGTCCAGCAGTGGACGTCTTACGGCTGAAATGATGATGATGATGATGATTTACGGTAAAACAAACGAATTCCACAACTGCTGGAAGGCGACTGATCAGTTTCCATTTTTGAACAAAACTTTAACTTTTCAAGAAGCGAATCATGTTAAATACAAAAAAATATATAAATTGTGATTACAGTAGCCATGTGGTGGTAGCATAGAGTTCCACCACCCACCACCCCTTCTCCTCCCGTAGGTGTCGTAAAGGCGATTAAGGACCACCCGAAGAACGGGCGCAGTGTTTTTGAAAAACTTCAAAAGCCCTACTGAGATCACCAATTCGCCTACCAAGCGTTGAGATGATGGCAAAAACCCCCACAATAGCACCTTTAAAGCGATCTTTGGGGGAAGCTTATGTTCAACAGTGGACGTCTTTCGGATGAGATGTGACTACACTACTAAAGACGAAGATAAATCATATACCGAAACTTTTACAACAAACAAATGAAATATCATGGGACCCTAAAATGAGAAATAAAAGATAAGTACCAGACGTCGGACGACCGACACCAAGTGTCGGCTCAGTCTATGAATAATGTAATCATTTAGCTCAAACAAGTAGATTGCATGTTTACAAACGAACGAACACCAGCGAACACTAACGATCATTAGTGCCAGCACATGAGTCGGCGAATATAAAACAGTTTGTCGAGGGGGAAGCAATTTTTAGCTGTCATTTTCATGTTGCACGTGATTTAAAACGCTTATTGTGTCGGCATTTACAAAATTCGGCGTCCTAATTTCAGATATTCCTACACTACACACACACCTTTATCTGCCAAGGATTCTAAAGGTATATTATCAAACTTTAAAATCGAAATTATTTATTAGTTTATATGCTTTATATATTTACAATATATTTTCTACTCGACTCTTTCCATTTAATTTTATAATACTGTTCTGTATTTGGAGTGGGGCGAACTTCTAAGTGCACTAAAAAAATATTTGTTTTACAATAAATATAATACCGATATTATATACCTAAAAACGTTGTACATAGGCGGATAAGGTGTAAATGGGTAATTCTATTAAAATATAGGAAGAAGTCTGCGATCGTTAGCGTTCGCTTAGTCTTTTCGATCGAGCTGTACGTAACATGAACATTGAACACCCAAAACCGTCTGTTGCTTATTTAACTCGATTATTTTTCCCAGAAGAAAATGTTACGAGTCAGATCACAAAAATATTATGTAAGTTAATATATGTGTATTAACTATGATAGATATATGCTACTTTTAAATGGTAGGAAGGAAAATTAATGTACCTTACCTAGGTAATTTATGTATCCTAATTTAAAACTGATAAAGTCAAAATTTCTTTATTTGATTTTTTAAATTTCAATAGCCTAAATACGTAGGTTAAAGAAGTGAATTGATTACATCAAGGCATTGATTAATGGTGCCCGCCATATATCTTTGGCAGGTAATTTTGTGCCAAATTGATTCGTATAAATCGCTTTTTAGTACGAATCAGAAAAAAAAAATCAACGTGTTCTTTTTGAGTCGTGTACCTTGAATTTTAATTAAGGTTTTTATAAGTGATTTGAATTTCAGCTTACGCGACGGGTTAACGTTATTTTTATTCACGGTTAATTTTTAATCGTGGCGGAAAATTTAACGCCCGGTTGGCATAGTTATACAGGACTGATTCCTGAAAACAAAATTGAAAAATAATGAACCGTGCTCACTTGAGGTACTTCGAAAGTTTTTGTAAAAAAAAACTAAAAACGTTGTCTAGCATCAGAGCAATGACCTACGGTGGCTTAGCTGGTGCCAGACGAGTCAGGGGGTGGAGGGAAATACGCAGGGGTGTGTGAATAAGGGGTCCATCGGCCTTAAATAAGTTTTTTATTTTTTTTAAAAAACAATTAAAAAAAAAAAACTATTCAAAAAAAATATTATAATTTATTCGCGTCATATATCATGCAAAGACTTAGCCCTGAAAGTTTCCGCTACGATAACAAAATGACCGTGTTAAGTAGTACCAAAATGTAAACTGAGTCGCTACAGAGCTTCCTATATAAATCTGTCTATATACCGTTTTTGATACATAAGGTACGTGTTTAAGACATTATTGTGATTTTGTACTTTATACTTATTAGTCTCATTTACTTACCCTCGGAAACCTATAATCCTACAAAATTAAGTAACTAATTTGTACGGGTTAGCTAAAACCGTTCGTAGTTCGCACAACTGAGTTTTTACTAGTTAGTAATGTTTTCATTAAAACAATATTTTATTTACATACATTTAATTTATTTCTATTTCGCAGCGGCTTAACAAGATAAAATTTCCATTCAATATATGTTTTTTTTAATCGACACAAACACAAGTTACAATTTGAAATTCAACATACATAAACTCTTAAAAACTATAAAAATGTAGCAGACTCGCGGATTTGGTTTGACAGAATTGGGACCAATTCTTTTTTTCTTAATATGTTATGGGTACATTTACGACATTTTTATTTAGCCATTGTTAGAATCTTTTACCCAGGGTTACTATACCAAATCTGACCATCTGTTACCGCTATAAGAACAACAGAGTGAAAAGTATACATCACATTGATTGACTAGAAATATTAAGAGTTGAAAATTTTCTTGCTTACCTATTTCATTAATAAAATTTTCATAGTGTTTGGAATAATGAATTAAATATCGATATTAGCTAAGTAAGGATAAATAGGTAGTAATTTTTTCATAAATCTTCATATCCCATTCATGAAAACCTTCTCATATTTCTTAAATAAATAATTATACCTCTATATTATCGACTCACTCAATCAAAAAAATGCCTTTTTGACAATACCAAATATACATTTATAATAACAATTATTTATATTTCTTTATATCGTGTCGTGAAAGTTTATAAGAGATAGTGCTTGCCGCGATCCATACTAATAATATATGTTTTTTAAATACAACATCAATTTAAAAGTACAGCAAAAAATGGCGGCATTTATAAATCGACATTAACGCTCTGTGCATGAATGTAGGTAGATGTAGGTTTTTATATTTTTGTGATGCAAATACTTACTTACAATAAGATATGTCTACGAAGTGCTAATACAATATTATGAGATCGTGATTTTTTGTTCGTTGTCATAAGAATATTCTGAAGTTTTCTACTCGAAGTGAAGGCAAAATTTGAATATAATATACAATCCGTTGAAAGGGCAAAACTTGAACTTTAAATTGGTGTTAAAAAACTAAGGAATATTATAATCTCATATTTGGACCGAGAAATGCAAGCAAAATATTTTTTCATCGGAAATAAGATATAAAAAAAAACGGACGGAATCGCGGGCCGAATGAAACTAACCTGTTTTCAAGTTTTTCCCTTTTCAGTAAATATTAGGTAAACCACACATGGTACTGTACCTACTGTATCTTCTTAATGGTCTGCCTCCCTAGACCAAATGCATATTCTACTTCCACTCCGACAGAGGAAAACAAATGAATGCGAATGATATTTTGATGTAGTACCTAAATGTCTCTGAAAAACTTTTCTAAGAGTCATCATCGTACATTTTGCTTATTCAATTTTTTTTTCGCTTTCTAGTGTCAAAATAGAATGTTAAAAATAGCATTTAAGCAGAGGGGGCAGAGGGCAGGTTTAAGCACAAAATTCGACGCATCTAGTAAGGATCTTGGCGCCATGTGTGGTGAGTTGAAAACGAGACATCATACAAATTTATTCTGAGTAAAGATCTGTTACATTCAATGCACTAATAAGAGACAGTAATCTTAATACTTGACTTTATGAACACAGACGCGTGTCTGGAAAAGGTTGGCACATCGATGCTGCTATGTAAATTTCTAAAGATTTACAAATTTTATTTATAACAAAATTAAACTATGATATTGGTAAAAATATTGCTTATTCCTCATCTAAGGACAAACACTATTCAATCACCTACACAAACACAAAAAAGCTGTAATAGCCTATTATACTGGAGCAAACTCGAATTGATAATTCCAGAAATCCTGAATTTAGAATCTTTCAAAGTACTCTACAGATATTATAAATAGAGTCAGTAATCGAACTTTACACAGCAGCATCATTGCCAAAACACATACACTTTATAACCATCTTACTCTATCCTTGACCTTCTCATCAGAAGTTCGACATCATTGAAACAGCACATCATTCTTCATTATTTAAAAGCTTGTCCTACCAAATATGAAGTTGCCAGGAGCTGAAGGGTCTTCGGTGGAGAAGTACTCTCGCCACAGATCCTGGAACTCGTCCCATGATACCATGGCCTTGCCCTGTTGAATAGCACTGTTTAGGCTTTACTCTTATAATATTTGTAAGGGTTGGGGAAGGTTTGAACAGAAACAACTTAAAAACTTTGAAAATATCTGAGCGCGAGGTGCGTACGGAAGGGGGCTCGCTGAACTGACCGCCATTACATTTTAAGCCGACACAATGGCAAACCTAAGTAATTTTGTGAGGTGTTGTATGCCTACCTAACCATTTCATTTATTAGGTGTGTACCTGCGCTATAGCCCCATCACAGCATTCCGCTTGCACACATTTTCGCTCTCAGGTTTTTATAATTGAAATTCATTACTCATATAGAGAAACTCTTCAAAATAGAAAGGCATCAATGATAATTTGATATAACTTGGTACTATTCTTCTGCACTTCTACCATCTCCTTCGAAGAGTGTCGTAAAAGGCGAGTAAAGCAACAACGAAGAACGGGCAGCAGCTTCCTTCGTTGAAAACTTGGAAAACCATACTAGGATCACTAACCCGCCTTCCAAGCGTGGCGATTATGAAAAACCCACCCCAAAAAGTTTATCCTTGAGGCAATCTGAAGACAAGATCGTGTGCCCAACAGTGGTCGTCTCTCGTCTGAGATGATGAAGATTCATACACAATCATATCAAAAGAAGCAAGAGCTCTTCATCTTCGAAGATCTGAAAGACATATGATACATCTGTCTACATACCTTAGCCATCTTCCCAAATGCAGCCCGGCACTCAGACGGGTCTATCCCGTAAGACGAGCAGACGGTGGTGAACTCATCGCAGTCGATGGACCCGTCAGCGCTGGCGTCTTCAAGTTGGAACATGAAGTGACAGTAGAGTTGCTGCCACTTCAGAGCACCTGATGGATCACGGGCGTAGTCATCCCACATCGACACCCATTCTTCCACTGATACCTGAGATTGAGATTAGAGGGACTTACCATAAGAAGGTTACTGATCTAAATCTTCACAAAATCATTAAACACATTCGTGATTTGAAACTAGTCCAATGATTTAGAAAAGGTCTGTTACTCTTTGTGGTAAGGCGTGAAAGTCGGCAGTTATTTAGGCATGGAGTATTATTTGCTCCGATGCCATTGACCTATTCTGATGATCTTTTTATGAGTGGTCATGATCTAAGTTGCTCAAACAGGTCAAACTGAGCACCCCCTTTTTTGAATTCGGTTAAAATAATTGATTTGTTTATTTTTCTTTTAGAACAGGCAAATAATGGTACAAACAATCAAATTGAAGGCAAAAGGTAATTAGGCAAATTTGTAATGCTTGAAATTGCCTACGTTGCGGGTTTCGGTGGGTGTGCTGGCGTTTTTCGTTTTGATACAAATCGTTTCACCCTACGGCCCAGTAATTAATATTGTATAGAATTATGTTTGCAGGTCGACTTTTCGTGAGGAATTTCATATTCCAAGTCACGCAATGTTATTTTCTGTGTGAAAAGCACGTAATTTTGGAGGTGTCGTTGATTGCGAATGGAATTGGATATTGGTGCTTGAGAATTGATTTCCATATCCCATCGGGCCCCTCCTTTAACAAGTATAGAAGTAGAAGGTTTTTTTATTACACATTAGCTGATGATATTTCGTAAGGTCCACATAGGTAAGTATTTGTCGTTTTTGGTTCCACATAAAAACATTCTTTGAAAACGTTCTAAATTAGAAATATTAATGCTCTAAATTAGAAATGTCATAGATAGGTAGTTCAATTTGTTTGGTATTCCGTACAAGAGTAGTTATAAGTAGAAAAATCTGAAATGCATACTTTTTTACTAACTTAGCTTTATTAGTCCTTTAATTCATGAAACACAAATAATGACTAAGAAACGTAATACAGCTATTTTGTTGATTTATGATTCATTTTCTTGTTACAGCGTCACAATTCTTTACATTTATTTGAAAGGCAACGTAGTACAAGTCGCTTCATTTATTGCAAGGATTACTTCTAAAGTACTTCGTGTAAAGTGAAACAAAGTGTGTAAATGGACACCTGTACACTGGATTGTACACATTGTAACTTGGCATAAAATTCAATTTCGTCGTCTTACAGTGTTAACTTTACGACAAATACAGTTGTGACACGTGAGCAGAATTTCCTATTTGTAAGGTCATCTCACGTTTGGGTAAAACGTTACATTTTATGGACACTCAAGAGTTATGGCTGCTGTACTGCAGTTTGTTGAATTAAAAAAACAAGCTCCGAACTTTAGAAGGTTTTAGGAATGAATTTTTAATTTTTTAGAGTGTTCTCTTGGGTGGTCCGGCATCACTGCCATTTGGAAATGTAAATTCCACGTTTTGCCTATTTCAACGATTAGTTATTTATTTAGGGACGTCTGCAGTGAACCCAAAATATAATACAATACAACCAATATGAAAATCTGTAGTTCTAAAGAACCCTTTTGAAAACTACTAATTGAGGGATCAAAAACCATTTTCATTGCGGTGAAGATCATACTGATATATGAACCATGCGTAGGTGTGGACTTTTCAAATAGTACAGTGGAGGTCTAGGACGGCGTAACAGATTTGTCTATGGTCTCGAGCGCCCTAGACTGTATTAGCAAAGAACAAGAGCTACTTGCAATACAGAAAACCCGGAAGTGTTACACTATCCTAGACCGCCACTGTACTTAATGATATAATTTGTTTGGGTTTGTGAGTTTAGTAACTCTGTAACCAAATATATTAAAAAAAACTACTCGAAAGTAGGGCCAAGGTTAAACAAGTTAATCAGGTTTCAAACTCTGAATTTTTTTACAAATAGAATATACTTGCTTTATAGGTAAAGCCATGAAGTCTTAACATGTCTTGTTCAAGCCCCGCTGTTACTTAGTAACATTAAAAGTTACTGATATGAGTTTAATAAGGTAATCTCCTCCAAAACATATGGTTTCCCTTCTAACGCAAACACAAAGATCAAGTTTCAGGAGCTCTAATTAAACTTTAATAAACCTTTACCCCTAATACCGAAACTCTTGCCAAGTTTTCAAATAAGGTGCTCTGCTTTAGAGGATAAACACGTTTGAAGTCCATTTGAGAAGGTGCTTTAGTTAAACTATGTCTCAGACTAGACATCTATTCTAAATCAGCATTGATGTCTTCAAATAATGAATATTAACCTCTTTCGTTGCTAGAAGAGTTTGACGATAAAAATCCAGACTAGCAGATCAGCTGTAAAGTGATTTGCAAAAAAGTACATTTCAGGAACTGACAGGTTTAAATCAATATATATAAAACTCTTCCGTTACTGACTGACTGACTGACTGACTGACTGACTGACAGACAACGCAGAGCCGAAACTACTGGGCGTAGCGGGCTGAAATTTTGCATGTAGGTTCCTTAGGGAGTGTAGGTGAGCACTAAGAAAGGATTTCCCGAAATTCCCATGGGAACGGGAAAAAACTGGATTTTTGCGTTTATGAGAAATCTGCGCGTGTGAAACCGCGGGGCAGCCTCTAGTTCATCAATAATTTACTAACGAAACATAATAAGGGTAAGGTTGATAAAATTCAAATTCTACTCCAAAACATTTAAATATGAATGATCAAATGTCTTATATAACTTCAAAATGGCGGATAGGAGATCATTTAGGGAAGTTTGTTTTTTGTTTGGTCAGACCTCTGATTGACAAAAGATAGACCAAAAAGTCATAATCTACTTAAGATGTTATTGGCGCATCAGAGGATATTCTTCACCAAATCCCAATTTTTAAATCATCGTCAAATGTGTATTCAATTAAAGTTTAAAAGAGTTCGTATTGCCAAAATGCATCAGAATTACGCACTTTTTTTAGGGTTTAACTCCGTTAGGAATTTCCTCCGCCGTTAGGACCTAAAAAGTACGCGGGCCCCGGATAGACACTGATTTATGTAGGGTTTACATAGCACCCACTGAAACCCCGTCGGTGTCTTTCTCGGCTGCTGGCAAGGGGCCACGGGAAGGCTAGCGAACGGCATCACCGCGGCAACATTACATACCTGACCATCCTTATTGGAATCGGCTCTCTTCCTCAGCCCGTCCCATATCTTGATCATGGTCTCGTGGGTTTCCGCGTGCTTCGGGTTGCCTTGCTGCCAGCCGCGCTGGCTGCAAATTTTCTACAAGTTCACAGAATACATTAAAATATTAAATGCTTAGTTTAATTATTTTATAGGCCACTAGAGATAGCTTGGTTCCATTAGAGTATATTGTATTTATGTCGATGGACACAATCGAAATCGCAGTCTAGAGTATTATCTACCATTTCTCTATCGCAATCAGGATATGACTCTGATCAAGTCAAAAAGGTTTATTATTGCAAGATGTGGGGCAATTCTAAGAACTTACATACACAGACCGTCATTCAGACAATCCGAAGACCTAGTTTATGCTTTGCATGTTTAAAGGTGTTTTCCTCAAAGTGTTTGTCTTATACGTATTAGTTAGGTACGTAACGCGAATCGACAAGGTGTGGCCCAACTTTACGGTAAAGGAAGTTTCCTTGCAACAACCATAATAACAAGCTATGTTGTTAGCTACACTTGTTTTGAAGCTGTTGCAAGAATATTTATCGTTTCAGTTCGATTAATAAATTACACCATTAACTGAATTGTGAATAAACTGTCTAACGAGATACAAAGCTATTCAATTCATACAAAATTATGAGAATACTAGTCGAACCGGCAAACTTTGTAACGTTTAACCTGTTACTAATTTGTGCATGTATTATACTTATAAACCAACCTTTTGAATCACTCTATCTATTAAAAAAAACGCATCAAAATCCGTTGCATAGTTTTAAAGATTTAAACATACATAGGGACAGACGCGGGAATCAACTTTGTTTTATACTATGTATTGATTTATCTATCCTGAAAGTTATAATTTTGTCAGTATGAGGTACAGATGAAAAATAAATTTGAAGTCGTTTAAAAATCTGTTAAAATACTTAACCCTAAAAGCTATTGCAACGTAGAAACATAGAAAAAAAACAAAAATACAATGAAGACTAGAAAAAACTAAAACAGGCTTATCGACCCGGTGACTTAATTTGGCAGCTCCACGTAGCTCGCGGTTATGTAATTCTTTCTGTTTCCGGCTTGCATTGCTCTACCAAAGAAGCGTAGTATCGTTCCTGTCTATTAAATGATTTTATGATGCTTAAGAGCTTTCTCCTGGACAAGGTGCTAGTGCAAGATTAAAAAATAAATCTATATCATAGTGTATAAATCATAAAACTATATTTTTTTTTGTATAATTCCCGCATACAAACCTTTTAAACGGTTTTGCGGCACTATGTATTAACTTGAGGTAAAATGAGAAATGTTTAATAAAATATCAATACAATACTTAAATTGAAGATCTATTATGATCTAACTTAATAATCTTAAAGTACTTTGTAGTTCTGTCTGAATTTAGAGTGAAAATGCATGTTAGTTTTTATATTCTAACATTTTTTATAAAAACAACTCGAATTGAATGTATAAAAGAGGCTCCCCTCCCCGTAAAACAAAATCATAATCAACGTCAAATCATGTGATTGAACAGTTATGAAAACCGCGAGTCCGGATTTGCGGTGTAAAATACAACGAACCGAATTTGGTTAGTTTGCCGGACAGTTAATGGATTTGTCAGTTTGATTAGAATACATAAAATAAGCAAGTGTAATCCACACATCAATGAATACAGGTATCTTAAAAAGCATAAAAATATGTACCTATTTTAAAGCTTAAAAGGGCTATTGAATAACCTTCTTAATACCATGAATACTTTGTATAGTGGCGGTCTAGGTCGCCGTAACACATTCGGTTTTTCTGTATTGCAAAATAGCTCTTGTTCTTTGGCAATACAGACTAGGGCTGACGAAACACGCCCTGCAGTACTGGGCCGAAGATATATTGAGGATAGGATTGAGGTATCCCCTGCCTGTCGTCACAGGCGACTAAGAGGGGACCCCGGGGTCGTTGGGTGCACGAGGCAGGGGCCTCGTGTAGTCATATAACGGCCCTGAGAAGGACGGTGGAACGCGGTGTCCCGATTCCGCCGTCGAGCGTAGAAAGAGCCATCCGCGCTCAGGGGGGACTACCACCAATTGTCCCCCCGTGCAGAGGTTAAACAGCCAATGCTGGAGGGGGTCGCGGAGTTGAACATAACGATCGAAAGATCACCCGTGACCCCCTTGCCAACAGCCGAGATGGACACCAGCGGGGTTTTAGTGGGTGCGAACCCCACATAACCCTGCGACTCCCCCCGGGGTCG
Organism: Euspilapteryx auroguttella; assembly: GCA_951802225.1. Lineage (NCBI taxonomy): Eukaryota > Metazoa > Arthropoda > Insecta > Lepidoptera > Gracillariidae > Euspilapteryx > Euspilapteryx auroguttella. The sequence goes on along the minus strand of OX637649.1, from coordinate 2,137,547 downwards.
CAGGGTACTCGTTAGGAGTTTCCCCGCCTAAAAAAAAAAAAAAAGGGCTGACGAAACCATAGAAAAATCTTTTACGGCCTCCTAGACCGCCACTGTACTATTATTTACAAAAAGCATAAACTTTTAAACAATATAACAAAAAACAATGTATCTACGTACTTATAAATTAATAATGTTAACATTACCTCAATAGCGAGTTCGAAATCTTTCCTTTCAATTGTTCCGCTCTGATTGACATCTGAAACAAAGTTGTTTTATGAACATTAATTTGAAATAAAGAAAAATATTTTTTAACGGACTTCAAAAAAGGAGGTTATCAGTTTGACCTGTATGTATGTTGATGTTTGTTTGTCCGCGATTATCTCGCGTTTGGCTGAACTGATCTTGATGCGGTTTTCAGATAAGTATTTGTTACATTTAGGAGAAGGTTTTAGAACCTATTTTAACCGACTTCGAAAAAGAGGAAGTGCTCAGTTTGATGGATATGCCAGTTTATTAAATGCCTTTTTTGTAAAATAGAAATTAATATAAAAAATAAACAAATCAATATTATAGTAGGCGCCATCGAAGTTTATTAAATTATTAGGAAAAAAATCACAAAGGAATTAATATCGGAGCGGGAAATAGTCTCAACTTTTTAAATAGAAAATAAAGCTAGAGCACTAAGTTCTTTGAGCCTTACCGAAAAAAACGTTGAAAACATAAAGCAGCTTCTTCCTTCTGAATTCTGAGATCGACATCGTTGAATCTGTAACAAGAAAAAAAAAAGTTTTGTAAACAATTTACTCACTTTTTATAAAAGAAATCTTTAGGTGAACTTTTCTAAGAAAAATATTAAATGCCTATTACTAAAGGAAGTAGGGTAACAAAAGTTCAGTAAATAAAAGTTGTAAAGTGATTGTTCTTGAATCATTTAAACTATAATATACTTATAACAATATCCGAATTAAGTTAATATTGTAGTAGGGCTATAATAACTATAATTAGGAACTAGAATAGATTCGCCAAGTGCTTACGCCCTGCAGTGCCGGGCCGAAGAATAGGACTGAGGTATCCCCTGCCTGTCGTAAGAGGCGACTAAGAGGGGACCCCGGGGTCGTTGGGTGCACGAGGCGGGGGCCTCGTGTAGTCATATAACGGCCCCGAGAAGGACGGCGGAACGCGGGTGTCCCGTTTCCGCCGTTGAGCGATGGGAAAGCTACTACGCTCCGGGGGGACAACCATCATGTCCCTCCGAGGAGAGGCTATACAGCCAATGCTGGGGGGGGGGGGTCGCGGAGAATTCCACAGGGTTACCCGCGACCCTCCTGCTATCAGCCGAGAAGGACACCGGCGGGGTTTTAGTGGGTGCGAACCCCACATAACCCTGCGATTCCCCCCGGGGTCACAGGGTACTCGTTAGGAGTTTCCCCGCCTTAAAAAAAAAAAAAGATTCGCCAAGTGCTTTAGGGCTACAATTTTTTTTTTTAATGGAACATTAAAGTTATGCTAAGCTAATTCCTAGTTTGAAATTTGACTTCATTTTTGAAATAACAGAATTAAAATTTTCTCAATAAAATTTCAACAGGCACATCGTTTTTGCACACCAGGTACATTGTTTCTTATGGTAGCCTAGATAGATAGATAGACACTTTATTGCAATAAAGACAAATAAGTATATTCAATTGAAAACATGTTTTGAACAATATGCCATGAGTTTGAAGACCAGTGTTATGTACAGTCAAGGACTAGGAGGCCGTAACAGATTTGTCTATGGTTTCGTCAGGCCTAGACTGTATTACCAAAGAACAAGAGCTATTTTGCAATACAGAAAAACCGGAAGTGTTACGCCGACCGTGTCCGTGACTGTACCAAATTGTTATTTTAAACAATGTACGCCTCCGCCGGGAATAAAACCCGTTTCACCCGCGCGTGCACTGAACCACCGAGCACACAGTTCGCAAAAGAAACATTATAATATGTACACTCAAAACATAATCAAAGTTTAGCTCATTCCGAATTCAAATTCAAATCCAACTGATAGCACGCGACCTCCACAAATGATTCCCTAGAGAGTCCTAGATTTAGTTCCCGAGCGTACCCGATGCCACGAAATTATACAAATGTATGCAAATTCAGCCTTTGTTGAGAAACAATGTAAACGGTATTATTAATATACGCAAATATTGCGTAGGTACAAGTAATACCAATACTTATGATGGATCAAAATCTTTTTTTTATACACATAGAGGTACATCAGATGTTCGCACAGTGGGGGTCTAGGACGGCATTACAGATTTGCCTATGGTCTCATGCGCCCTAGACTGTATTACCAAAGAACAAGAGCTATTTTGCAATACAGAAAAACCGGAAGTTTTACACCGTCCTAGACCGTCACTGTACATTATTTTACGTATTTAATTATTTCATTTAATGGACTTGACTCTACTTCAGACGAGTATTTTACCAATGTCAAGTTCACAAATTAGGTTATAAGGGTAGGTGGGTAAGTCCGGCAACGTTGTACAGTTATTTATTTAAAAAGTAATTGAATTATATAATTTTAAAGCCCGCTACAAAACACGTGAATCCAGAACCATTACAATTAACTTTATAAATTACACAAAACATTGCTAAAATCATCATCATCATCATCATCATTTCAGCCGTAGGACGTCCACTGCTGGACATAGGCCTCCCTCAAGGCTCTCCATCTGTACCGATCGCAGGTGGCCTGCATCCAGCGTGGACCCGCAGCCTTGCGCAGATCATCCGTCCATCTGGTCGGTGGACGTCCTACGCTGCGCTTGCCGATCCGTGGTCTCCACTCGAGAACTTTTCGGCCCCAGCGGCCATCTGTTCTGCGGGCTATATGACCTGCCCATTGCCACTTCAACGAGCTTATCCGCTTGGCTATGTCGGTGACCCTGGTTTCTCTGCGTATGTCCTCATTTCTGATTCGATCCCGCAGAGAAATCCCGAGCATAGCCCGCTCCATGGCTCGTTGAGCTACTCGGAGCCTGTTCATAAGCCCTATAGTGAAGCACCACGTTTCAGAACCGTATGTCATCACTGGCAGCACACATTGGTTAAATACCTTCGTCTTCAGGCACTGAGGAATATTGGACGAGAAGACGTTGCGTAGTTTCCCGAACGCCGCCCATCCGAGCTGGATTCGGCGATTGACCTCCTTCTCGAAGTTGGACCTACCTAACTGGATGGTTTGTCCTAGGTATACGTACTCGTCGACAACTTCGAGAACCGAGTTCCCAACCATAACTGGGGTAGGCAGAACATGGACATTAGACATGACCTTCGTCTTGTCCATGTTCATTTTAAGGCCCACCTGTTGGGAGACTCGGTTGAGGCCTTCGAGCATCGTGCTGAGTTCCTCCATCGACCTTGCCATGACTACGATGTCGTCAGCAAACCGAAGGTGAGTGATGTATTCGCCGTTAATATTGATGCCCTGCCCTTTCCATTCTAGAAGTTTGAAGGCGTCTTCTAAAGTGGCGGTGAACAGTTTCGGAGATATAACATCTCCCTGTCTCACGCCTCTGTTCAAGGGAATAGCCTTCGAATTCTGTTCCTGTACTCGGACAGACATGGTGGCGTTGCTATACAAACACTTCAGCACTTCGATGTACCGATAGTCGATCCGGCATCGTTGGAGGGACTCTAGCACCGCCCATGTTTCGATTGCTAAAATACCGTCACAATTTTTTTTTAAAGTTTTTTTTTACATATCTAAACAAAAAAATACCTAAATGTACCAGCCTAATCATAAAAACAAGGAAATTTTATATGATTAGCATGGGAAAGCAAATGATGGGGCACCCGGTCACGTGACGCGACTTAATATGGCTAATCGATACTCTGTATTATTGACAAAGCTTCCTTCATTTATCATGCATATTTTATCATTAACAACATTGTCAGTGGTTTCATTAATAAAAATCGATTTAGCCTTTTATTCCTTTAAAAGTTGTAAGTCATTAAACACATAATTTTTCCGACCACCATGCATTTAACCTAGTTTAGTCAGCCTTTAGTATTACAGGCAATTTGCTTTTTATTACCTGAAATGGGACTGTTTTACAGAAAATAATAAAGGCATTCTTTTGTTTCAGGCCGAGCACATTGAATTAACTCGAAAGACATAATTCTACGTTCAAACAACATATTTATAATGTGCTTTATGAACTAATCTAAAAAAAATTAGAAAAATGAAAAGTCTGAGAGAAAGGTACATGAAGTAGAAAAATTTACAAAGACGAGATGAAAAGAGCCGAGAGTCTATTAGAATGAAGGGGCTACACAGAAATTGTGTCCTTTGTAAACGTCGTCAACGAAAAAATTGTATAACAATTATGGAAAAGGAAAAATTTACAGAAACGATAAACGTAAGCCGAATCGACAAGAAAGCAATAAAATTGTAAAAAAGTTGATGCTGTCGAGAAAATTGCTTGCGACATGCTTACTTATGCCCATTGTATCTTTTACATCCATACCTACCAAAGTACCAACCGAGCAGCCCCTAGTAAGGCCGCATTCTAACGTTTTTTTTTTTTTTTAATTAAATGTTTGCTCTAGAATCTAGAGCAAACATTTAATCTAGAGTCTAGATGAACGAAAAGTATTCTACCCAATTCTAACTGCTTAGAGTCTCAAGATTGATGATTAACCCCATAATATACCGGGTTACTTGAAGACTCGACCATTTCAGGAGGTGACAGTAGGGGTCAGTATCAATAATTTTAGCCCTGACACTGAAAGGCCTTTTCATAAAATAGAAGTAAAAGCTACTTAAAAAAAACCTTTTAAACAAAAAATTAAATAACTCAAAAACATTAGGTTTTAGACCTGGGAATCTGAGAGCTAAAAGTAATGATAATGACCCCAATCGCCTCCTGAAATGATCGAGCAGGTCTACTTACATGTAACCCTGTTTAAGTCATTCTTCACACGTAGGAAGATTTGATAAATAGGTTTTTTGCAAAAAAACTAGGGATTTTGCGTAAACCCGGATAATTTGATATAAGGATCATTTGTTTCCAATCATCCTGACAAAAAGCAGTTTTTTTTGCAAAAAACCTAGTATAATTGAAAAAATGTGAAACCTTTCTTAGCTCTGATTGGCTAGAGTATATTGCTTGCTGTCGAACTCTTATTCTGATTGGTTCTCTGTAGCGTCAAAGGTATTTTAACTAACCAATCAGAAGACAGTTTACTAGCCAGCATTAATCTAGCCAATCAGAGTTAAGGAAGGTTTAACATTTTTCAATTATACTAGGTTTTTTGCAAAAAAAACTACTTTATGTCAGGATGATTGAAAAAAAAGTTATCCTAATATCAAATTATCCGGGTTTTCACAAAATTCCTAGTTTTTTTTTGCAAAAAACCTAATTATCAAATCTTACTACGAGATATACAAATACAATTTCAAAATGTTCATTCATCAACCGAACCCACGTCACTCGCAAAGCCGTTCTGAACCTTGTCAATCAGTATAACAAGTAACGAGCCGTAACAGCATCATCCCACCCTGGCCGACCCTTGCTCTGATCATAAAGTCCCAAATGGTGTCCTCTAGGACGGATTATGGACACCTGCGACAATAGAAGCCGTAAGGGTATCCATGAATTTACGAGCAGGGCATTTTTGTTGTTTAAATCTCATCAGATTTGGAATTTGGAATTGTTGGGAATAAATAGGCTTTTATTATAAGAATAAAATGAAGGACTCGAAGACGAGCTGAGTGACTTAAACTTGAATAATTGCAATCAATCAATATACATAGTAGGGTAAAACGTCCTATTACCGCGGTAGTCAAAATCACGTCCTATTACGGCTCTATTTTATCTTTTTCAATTTATGATTCGTTGTGACTGTGTATGGTAAAGGTGACTACATAGTGTCCAAGGGAAACTAACAAGTAACTTATTACCCAGCACTCGTGCGTTTAAAATCGTTTAAAATGGCTTAAATTATTATTTTGTGTAACGTCAGCGAAGCGAGAAGCTGTTTCATACAAACGCAGACTAACTCGTGGTAGAACATTGAATTTTCAGACTTCGTTTTTAGTTCAAACAAACACTTTAAGATTATGTTACTATATTCGAATACTTTTTACATTTAAGAAGTCTTAGTTAATCAAGTTGATTGCCGTTTAAAATCAAATTAAACAAGTAAATATGAGTAAAAAAAAGTCCGCCGTGTTAGGAAGTCTATTTGAGGGTTCCGCCTATTACGGAGGGTACCATCGGTAATAGGAAAAACGCAGTGTCGGTAATTTTCAAATTTAGTGGTATAATAAATGTAATTTATGAACATTTCGTTATTTAAGTGTAATTTACATTAGTTCTCAAGTATAAAACCTATTTTGGAGGTACATGTTTTTTAACTAGAATCCTAGTTTTTTACGCTTAAAGTTGACAGTAAAATTTAAGTTTGTTAGAATACTGTGAAACCTAACGTATGAGTTTTAATAAAGAAAAATAGTCTAATACAACGATTACTAACGATTTGAGAGTTTTATGGTAAAGTCAGAGTGCTCTTATGTGTAAGTAATAACTTACATTACCGAAACATCTTAACATTATATTTTAGAATAAGGATATAAAAACTCATTAGATATTTTAGTACCTACCGTATTAGGCTGTAAGTAATCCTAACACGGTGTATGGAAATTACAGAGCTAATAATTTAACCGTATTATTCATAAAGATACCGTACATGTTAAAAAGCTTTACTGCATGTCTACTTATTTGGTTTGTTGTATGGTAAATACGTGACATCCTATCTAAATTGACATACGTCAAATAACTAAAATGCACTTTACAGGGTAAGTAAATAATTAAAAAACTTACAGAAAAATGTATACTAAGGTTAGTTTTATCATATTTTCCCATCAATATAATAATTTAATACTAGATTTTACCGCAACTTTGACACACCATACAAAACTGATTATGATTCGTTGGTTGTTTTATTTATTATTGTATTTTGGTTTACTGTTTCGTTGTTTTTTTTTTTGTGTTCCATTTTTGCATGTTTGTGTCAACGTTGTTGTACAAAAATGAATCTTTCTCTTTTTTTTAACTTTCTCCACTTGGGTAGAAATCAATTTTCCATCTTTTTTTACCGTTTAACTTAACCTTCACTGACTGCACTCTGCTGCTTCGCCAGTTAAATTTTCCTTCAAATATGTTTTATTTGTAAGGTTTCATTAAAATCTATTTCGTAGTTTTTACGTGAAAGAGTTACAGACATCCTTTATTATAAACTTTGTTGTTTATAATAATAGTAGTATTATTAAAACCCTCGGGCCTTTTTCAAATTAAAGTTTTATAACGAAAAAAAAAAAAAAAGGTTAAGGAGGTTATCAATTCGACCTGTATGTATGTTTGTCCGCGATTATTTCGATTTTGTCAAAACCAATTTTCACAAAAGTATTTTTTTAATTCAGAAGAAGTGTTTTAGTACCTATTTTTAACCGATTTTAGAAAAGAAGAAGTTCTTAGTTTAGGTTTGTATCAGTTTATTGATTAGGGTTTCGGGTACACGTCCCGGGACCTTATTAATATGCCTTTTCCATCCGTCCGTCTGTCTGTCTGCCAAAGGCACTAATTTCCGAAACGGCTCGATTAATTTTAATGAAAAAAAATCACGATATTTTATTTGTCGTCAAAAGAATACTAACAAATATTAAAAACTTCAAAAAATTATGGAAATTTAGAGAAAATTTCAAAAATTGTGCCAAAATCTTCCTTCTTCTTAAGAAGCTAGCCAAATTCATACCAATTACGCTTTTATGAGTATAACCTGCGCACATAAAGAAACGATCTCAAAATGGCGGCCGTTGTATGGGCTGTCTCGCTTCTCAACTCTTCCCTCATATTGATATACGCGAGATAGCATTCGTTCGGCCGCCATTTTCAAATCGTTTCTTTATTAGCGCGGCTTATAAAAAAAAAACGTCCGCATATTTAATTCATTCCGTTGCGTTGTGCAGAGAGATGGGAGAACGTTACGATGCCGTAGATTGATTGATTGATTGTTGTTTTGTTATTCGCCCTTTCAGGTCAGGCAAAGGAACATAATAGCCCATACAGCCAAATATCTAAACTAATGATATTACTGGAAACTTCTTAGCGCGAGGCCGTTTATTTAATAGTTGATACACAAAATATTATCAAAATAGCTCCTTACTAGGAAGAACCTGTATCAGTGCCAATAACAATTACAGCCATTGCATACCATTTTCTGATTGCACGGAACCGTGAGCTGAGATAAAAATGTTTCATCGTGCGTGTGTTGGCATCCCATACTCCGTAATAGGCAGTGCTTACCGCCGTAATGGGCTTCAAACTTTTTTTTGCCGCCGTAATAGGAATTCCGAATTGTCAGAAAATATATTTATTAAAAATTAATTATCACTCTATAATAAATAAAACGACAACTAAAATAGAAAATATAATTATCATGAGTGTCAAAAAGAAATTCAAATATCTGCTAACATATTTAGAAATGCTTAATTTCTTACCCTACTTTAAAATGTCGTCAAAACGCGCCGTAATAGGGCATGTTACCCTATAAAATAAAGTCCCTTTCCGCGTCTGTTCTGTTGTATGCTTGAATCTTTAAAATTATGCAACGAATTTTGATGCGTTTTTTTTTATTAATAGTTACAGTGATTCAAGGTGAAGGTTTATAAATCTAATACAAGCATAAGTACCAAGTTCGCCGGGTTGTCTTGTTGTTATTAAAAAAGAAGATCGTGTTATACATTAAACATTGATCAGTGATAATAAGTGACAGACTAAACATCGTCCAGCCATCGTCAGACGTTTTAAAAAAACATCGTAAAAGCCGTATAAAGAAGCACTGAGAAAGGTATTTCAGTAACAACTTGTTATTCTCCCAAATTATTCGCGAGAAAGTATCAATTTACATACTTAAACAGTCTCGGAATTGTTCTTCGCTTGTCTGCCGAGGTCCCTTTTGATACACGAACTGATTTAATTCAAAGAAAGTTTTAATGGGCACCTATACAATGTATAGGCAACATATCATGTGACAGTGTAAAAGATTTTGAGCGAATTCATAAAGTATTTTCACTGTTAATTTGTGTTAAATTCATAATAATGTACAAAGTTTTTTACTTCATAAAAGTTTTTTTCTAGTGTTCGGTTCATTCTTATATTTTTATTGATTACTAGTCGACCCGGCGAACTTCGTACCGCGTAACTTTTGAGTATTCTGAGCATGAATTATATATACGTATATACCTTGCTCTTGAATCACTCTACCTTTTAAAAAACCCGCATTAAAATCCGTTGCATAGTTCTAAAGATATAAGCATACATAGGGACAGACGCGGGAAACGACTTTGTTTTATACTATGTATTGATGATGATGATGATACTTATAGGTACCTATATGTTATCTTTAGAATTACCATGCTAGATGCTGGTTTAAACTCATAGATTTAAACTATTTTTCTTACCTCTTTGAAACTTAGTTAAGGAAAGAAAAAATATGTGAGTAAATAAAATGGAAATCAGGTCAATTAGTTTTAATGCAAGCGTCACTATTATGTGCCGTGAAAAGGAGCATGAGACGGCATTAAATGTACATATAGAGGTACGTATACATAAAAGGTTGTGAAACTAGAGGTACGTATAAATGAAAGGTTGTGAAACTGAAAGTATACTGGATGAGGGTCATAAAGACTGTTCATGACATCTGAGATGATGATAATGAACCTATACATTCATGAGTAGATTTTTTATGATTTTGATGATTAAAGTATCGTAAACGTCTTATGAGAAAAAATTAACTGACCTATACATACGAGTAAATTTTTTATGATTTTAATGATCAATATGAGACAAAATTAACTGTCAATTTCAATTTCTAACTGTAGGGCTTTTTTTATTGTCATTTTTTTTTGTTTTTGACTACATCAATATCTATCGCGCTTTTGACCTCGCCGAGTGCTGCCACAACGGTTATTTATCCATTCACCGCGACCACTAATCTATGCTTATTCTGTGTAGATGCACAATTTATATGGTAATTTTCAGTGTGCTTTAAACCTCGGTTTGGCAGATTTATTTTACTACCTGACGAAGTAATTTCACTAGCATCGTTCGCACTCATTTTTGTGCGCAGTTTTCCTAAACAGGTGCAAAGATATACAAAAACACTAAGAAAAATATAAATTTTTGCCTCCGTCGGGAATCGAGTCCAGACCTCCAGAGTCGCAGTGGCAGTTATTATTACTGTTTGCCAATGAAACGTTTTTTTTATTATATTGTAATGTATGTAAGTTTCTGATTTTTATATAGATACGTAGGTATGTTACCAAAGTTTTCCAGAAAATATACCTAACGAAATACAGACAGAATCGATGGTGTTAAAAGATAAGTACGGTTCACGCCTTCGGCAGTTTATTACGTAAATCCATACTAGTTCACTCCATTTTCAACTAAATTGCTTTAATCCGAAGGTTAAACTGACATTTACGGGGTTCAGAAGTTTAATGGGTTACGCTTCCGATGTTTTGTTAAACATACTTGAAACTTACTTAATAATATGTGTAGTTAGTAGATTATTAGATAGTTATGGTTTATTATAAGCAACTAGTCGACCCGGCGAACTTCGTACCGCCTAACCTATTAGTATTTTGAGCATGTATTATACTTATAAACATTCCTCTTGAATCACTCTATCTATTAAAAAAAACCGATCTAAATCCGAATCATAGTTTTCATGATTTAAGCATACATAGGGACAGACTCAGAAAGCGACTTTGTTTTATACTATGTATTGATGATATTGATATTGATATTGATGACAATATTTAAAGCCTCACAGGCCTCAGGCCCTCAGCTCAGGCCTCATCCAGTGGCAGAGCGTTAGGTGCGCGTTGTACAGTCACGGACATAGACAAATAGACACAGACATAGACAAATCTTTATTCACATCAATAATACAAACAAAATTTACAGCATGAATAAAACCTTAGCAATACCCTATGAATTAAACAATAATAAAAAATAAAAATAAAATAAAAAATACAACAGAGAAAAAATTGCATGTATTGTGGACGTGAAAGGGCCTTGACTCAGTATATGCTGCATTTATTAAATAAAATAAAAAATGCAACGCTGGTATTCTGCCAAGACCATAGACAGTCGTGCGGCACACACACAAGCATCACACAATCAATAAATCGTAGTGCAACCTCAATCAGTCAATCAAGTCTTTGCACTTCATAATATTATGATAGAAAGCTCGGTACATATTTAATATACATTAAACAATAAATAATAAACACCATTATACATACAATAAATACTAACAAGAGATTTGTAAACGTACGAATAAAAAGTTTGAACACTTATAATGCCTACTGTAAACTCAATAAATGTTTTTTTAAGCACTTCCTAAAAGTAGCTTTACCAACAATACTATAGAAAGGAGGTGGTATATTGTTCCAGCATTTTGAGGCACTATAAGTGAAACTTCCGCGAAAAGCAGTGGTCCGGTGATGTGGTACCCTGAGTGGTTTTCTGCTAGGCCTAACGTTTCGTCGATCATTGCACCAGGTCAGTTTCTCATATAGATACGTTGGTTTATGAAATTTCACCACATCAAATAGCAGGCACGCTAAAAACAAATTCTGTCTTCCTTCCATTTTCAGGATGCCCGCGTCGTTTAAGTATGGCGTAACATGTGTACGTGGTGGGATATTAAAACAAAAACGAGCGCAAGCATTCTGGACCCGTTGCAGAAGACATTTAGTTTTTTTTAACAGACACGGACCGTAAACGCTTATGCAGTAGTTTAGCTTGCTTAGCACAAGAGCATCACATAGCTTTATTCTCAGTTTGACACTAAGGTAGGGACGCATGTTGTACAGAACCTTCAAACGATAAAAACAATTGCGCACCAGCTCACATACATGCGGACTCATATAGACCATGCGTAGGAATCTACCTTCATCTGAATTTCGCTAATCGAAATCTGAAAATCACTTTACTCAATGTGAAAGAAACTCTGTCTTTATTACCATAACTTTTACGCCTAAACTAATAAACCGATATGGCTAAAAATTGTTAAGTGCTAGCTTAAACTCATCGGTTACTTTTATTCCGAAAATCTCACATAAGTAGAATCTGCAAAAAAAGATATTTTAAGGCAAATTGTGTGGGGCGCAAACTATTGTAATGTGTATGAACTCATTTCCAATAAAATACTTGAATACAAAGCAAACCTGAAATTTCACGATTTTAACGACAATACGGTTCGCCTCGGCCGCGGAGCCCCGGAGCCCCGGTTATTCTCATTTGACATGCATTGTGTTTTGTGGTTTTATATAAAGTTCTATTCACACGGAATAAAGTTAAAAAAACTGCAGCAATATTGCAAATGCGGCCATAATAGGCCCTCAGAACATTCTGTAAAAAATATATAAACGACCAATCAGAGCGCTTTGTTTGCTTCTTCTTCGTTTAAACAAATCATATCAAATAATTCTATATTTGATTTGATCACACATGGGGGTCTAAGTTTTGCGTGACAATAAGTTATCTAAGTACCAAATTGTTGAAATTTTGGTAGAAATAAAGCTGCAAGGGGTAGCTGGAATCAGTTTAATTTTTAGTGTTTTATGACAAAAAAAAAAGACACAGTTCTTCACGTCTGTCGACGTACGGTAAACCACAAACATGTACGCTAACGCAGCGTGTGGATGTAGCTTTACCTTTAACATAAATTTTGGTAAAAGTTCCCCCAGGCCATTCACCATGATTGTACTCTTGGGTGATATAAAAGAAAAACATCTGAATTTTGAGAGGATGATAAAATTTAAATAATGCAGAGAGCTATACTAAAATGTAGATCCGATGTCATGTTAATTTTATTCGCAGTAGAATTTGAATTTTTACATCTGACAACGTACTTGCCGTTTTTTGTTTTCTTAGGAAAGGGTGTGGCTTTAAGCTGTAGCAGAATACGCTTTCAACACGTTCAATAGTATTTCCATAGGTCGTAGCTATCCACGACTCAATCGTGTTATGTGAATACCAAAACTAGATTTTGAAGCGTAGCAGCGGTACCATAGCGGCAAGATTACGGGAATCATGCTACTGAGCGTGCTTGGAGCTCCGCCGTATATTTTTTCTTCATTTTAATCGAATCGAAAGGAACATAGTGGTAATCAGGTGTTTATATGTAGAATTTTCATACAATCCAAAATTTGCTGTAAGATATGTAAGTTATAGCCTGAGCGTGCTTGGAGCGCCGCCGTCTATTTTTATTAATTTTAAACGTAAGTACTTAATATTTCTTACAACACACGTTCTAGTGAACATTTTTGAAACTATCAACTCAGAGCTATGGAAGAAAAAAAACACTATAATATAAATTACCTATTTAGCTATTATTTTAACATTATTTTGGCAAGCATGGCACGCAATGACAAGTTATAGGAAGAAGAAAGTAAATATATTTACCCAAGCCGACAAATAATCAAAACAAATGAACTAAGAATTCAGTTCTTTAACATCCTTGAATGTATTAATAATTCAGAATTCCTAAATCGATCTTAATTTGTCTAAAGTGATAAATAGTTTCTTGTTACGAGTCAATTATCAAACTCAAAACCAATTTAATTCTGAACGAGTTTAAGATAGATGGACAAGGGCTTATAGGGCTCAAGTAAAGGGCCTGACCTCTAGAGAATATTGCTATAGCAGCCGGGGGAATTCCATAAATCAACCTTTATGATATTTCATGGCAATTATATTATGATGTAACAGGACCTTAAATTATTATAGAACGGACATAAACCAGTTAAAACGTGGAATTTGAGTGACTTAGAATTTTATGATAAGGTCCATAGTTAGCAATTATATCTCGGTTCCATTAGTCAATCACTGGCAACACATTGATTGTAGACTTTCGTCTTAAAGCACTGCGGTAGTGTGACGATAAGGGCTCAAACAGACGAGCGACAGTGTGTCACAGTTCAGCGGCAGTCGCCGACCGCGTACATATAATCTTCTAGTCATCGACTGTCGCTCGTCTGTTCAAGCCCTAAGATGTAGTTAAGCTTCCAGAATACTTACCAATCGAGTTTGTTTTGACAATCGATCTCTATCTCGATGTTGGACCGATCTAGTTGGACAGTTGGCCCCGGTATTCGTCGAGGATTTCAAGTCTCCGATCTTGACTGGAGTTGGTTAATGAGCGTTAAACATGATCTTGGTTTTGACCATGTTCATTCGAAAGCCAACTTGGTCAGAGTACCTACTGAGGTCTTCAAGTATTGCACTGAGATCCTCTGCGGTCTAGAGCTTAACTGCTATGTCGTCCGTCATCAAAGCGAAGGTGAGTGATGTATACTCGACCATTTATTGACTGGGTGTTTTTGACAAAGTGTTAATAAATCAAAGGAGGCATTCAGCTCACCATATCTAACAACTTTACCCAAGTAACATGGGTCGAAAACTCAAAAAAAATATCAGCTGTTCCATATATTTGTTCGATCCGATGACGGGGTCAATGTACAGGACAGCTGATTTTTGTTTTAAGATTTCACCCTATGTTACTTTGGGAAAGTTTTTAGGTATGCAGTGCCGAATTTTACCTATGATTTTTTGTACCGCCTTATAAGATGTGTGTTGAACGTTTTATTTCCAGTCCAGTAATTCTACTAGGTAGAGCCTCTAAGTACGTAGCTTTTTCAAAAATATTTGTTACTTTCTTTCATTGCAGTAAAAGGATAGAAAATTCAATCGCATTAATTAATTTAAATAAACTGCACCGGTCACAAAAACGGAAGCTCATTGTTGTTGTATCCGATGAACAAAAGAAATATTTTCATTGTTCCTCTCTTTTAATAGATATAATTACCTTTTTGAAATTGTTTCACATTTCGGTTTAAACAATTAATTTTTGTTTTTATTATTTTTTGTGTAAATTAACATAACATTGCTGTGATTACGGTGCTAAGAGGTGGTCAAATGTCTCTAAGACTTTTATCCTACTTACTTACAAAGGGCATTTCTAATATCTCAGTAATAGATTTAAGGAGCGAAACGAAAGGAACATGACTGATAATCACGTGTTTATTTGGAGAGTTTTCAAACTAATCTTAAATTAGGTCTGAGCAAGTACATTTTTTTTTCGTTATATAAATAACTAGTCGACCCGGCGAACTTCTTAACGCCTAACCTATTAATAATTTGTGCATGTATATACATATAAACCTTCTTCTTAAATCACTTTATCTTTAAAAAAAACCACATCAAAATCAGTTGCGTAATTTAAAAAAATTAAGCACACAAAGGGACAGACGCGGGAAGCGACTTTGTTATATACTATGTATTCATGATGATTATACAACAAAATATTCCTTCCACAGTGAAATCGATTAACAAATTTGTGCTTACTGGTGCTTACAATGTATGGTTTTTATGCATATCGGCATATCATACAGTCAGGTTTCTTACTAAATAAACAACAAATTACAGACATGGTGGCCTATTAAATAGAAATAGAAAGACGAAAATACTTATCTGAAAACCGCATCAAGATCGGTTCAGGCAAACGCGATATAATCGCGGACAAACATACATATTTACAGGTTAAACTGATAATCTCCTTTTTTGAAGTCGGTTTAAAAGTAGTAGGAATTTATGTAACGCTGCATGAGGTAACGGAATGAATTGCTTATCCTCGTTTCTAGGCTTGTATAAGAGTGAACTATGTATTTTGTTCTGAACATAGTCAATATGTGGATAACCAATGCAATATAAAATAACTCTAAACCAAAACGACAACTCTAACTGTCCTAATATTTGATTAAAACCTCCTTTTTGCCAGTAATGGTCTTATTTCTGGAACTAACTCCATTCTGGTCACGTGACGCGATTCCCCCAAGTACCGATTCTGATAGTTGGGTCCAGAATTGTTTTAGCCAGAGTCGATTTCAATTTAAATTTTAATTCCAACTCATTGCTTTTATCCTGAGCTCCAAGCTTTGTTTCTAGAAAACAATTATTGTCCTAGTAAAGAGAATTGTACAAACAATTTATCTTCGCAAGCATGCATGTGTGGTTACATAATCTCGTAGTACTTTATTAAGCGGTCTTACACGGTGCGAAACTAGCGCCACTTCGATAAATAATTAATATCTCCTAAACCATGGCCGAAATCAAAAATATGCGTCTTTGACGGCTTCCCTAGATAATCTAGCTTAGAATTTTTAAGTCCCTGCTGTGTAGCTTTCAGGTTCAAATTCTAAAAAAAAACTGTTGTTGGCTTTAGTTTCATAGAAGAATATTTTTTAAGATCATTTTCCTAAAAGCTACACAAGCCTTTTTTTTAGCCAGAGAACATTAATTATTTATCGAAGTGGGCCTAGTATCGCACCGTTTCGCCCCATAAGATATTTTACAAGATTTCAAAACTTTGCTCCGGAACATTATATAAAGGACTTTTGTTTTAGTGTTGCACAATATCATTGCTATTATTTCTTTCAAACAGTCTTGCTAGCCCAATGGTTTAACACACTATATTACTTACATGGTTACAAAATTCTTCTGAAATACTAGAAAGGGTTTACATTTTGGAATTGCCCAGCATCATATCGAAAGTTTAAATATAATTAAAAGTAGTCAAGTTTTGAAAGGTATATACCGCTTTGATGGCTATTTAAATTGGATACGACCTTCGCTAACTTAGACTGAGACAAAGGAATTACAAATTATATTTTAAAGAGTAGATACTCAGGGACTATCACTGTATACTTTAATAAACATCTAAACGTCGACTCAATTAGCACGTCCTGAAGATAACGACTGGGTATTATGATGAGAAATACGGCTGGCTAACAAGGCATGGCGCCACTGATCTTAAACTAGACTGACATTGTTCTGAGAATGTATTAGAGTTACAAATCAACATCGAGCTATGCTGCGCAGTACTGCACTGTGCTGTGCTGTGTTTCTTAAGCTACGCTTTTTTAACAATCCACATCAAGCTGTGCTGTGCTTTGCTTAGTTCAGTATTAAAAGTAATCAGCAGCTCGTGTAGTCGTGTTTAAACATAGCACAGTTTGGCACAGCGCGGTTCAGCATGGCGGCTAGCGCGCCTCGCTCGAGACTGCTGCGTCTTTGAACAGAGCATAGCCTCACACAGCACAGCAAAGCATGGTTTGATTGTACCCTCATTAAAATATCAGACGAGCGAGTAAACCAAATATAGCACAGCGCAGTACAGCCCAGCATAGCTCGATGTTGATTGTCACCCTTAGACAATAGGCTTATCGACCGGTGCCTTAATTTGTCAGCTTCACTTAATTCGCCGGTTAACAAGTTATTAACTTTCCGGGTTGCAGCTTTTCTTAGGAAGTGTTAGCATTCTTGTTCTTTCATGTGCTTCTTTTTATTACAAGCAAAGGTGTAATTAATAAATCAAAGGAGATTTCAATTTTTTTTTCTGGGTCTAACTAAATAAAAAAAACAAGGAGGTTTTATACATTTGCTCGATCAACTAACAGAGTCAATGTACGGAACCGGTTATTAGGTTAATTATTAATTTTTGTATAGATTGTTCCAACTTATAAAGAGTTTGGATGATGGGTAGGCTGAAGAGCTGGCTACTATACCGAAATTTTTCAGTAAAATATGCTAAGTAATCAATTTTTATTAAAACTTTCATAATTAATTTTAGCTAAGCAAGCCCCGGATTATATCGTTATCCACCCACAGTGACTCAGTCCGAAAGTACGCTTTCGTAAAAATCGTCCAGGATTCGAAATGGAGATTGGAATTTTTTAACCTAATAGCTACCAAATATTCTCAAATAAGACGTTTCTAGAAAAATGGTTCCCAGCAAGCCTCTTTATAGATTCCATTTTGTTTAAGGATCCATTAGAACAAAATCATTGACACAAAAACTGGATTTTTTTAGAGATGCTTTAAGATATGTATTCCTGTCGGTATTTTCGCTTCTCCAGATGTGCGCGGGGCCTTAGAAAGTTTTATTTTATTTGTGTATTTAAAAATAATTTAGTTCCCATGACGATGGCGCAGTTAGTTTTTTTTTTTATTGAAACATATTTTTTTAATTATGAGATAGGTATAGTTACAAATACCCGTACCATATTTTAAAGACATTAAGGTACTTTATAACCCTAATTTATAACTTAAAAAAATTTTTTCGTACTATTAAATCATTATATCCCTAGTTCTACTTTGCGTATGTCGTAGGAAGATTTCATTATTATATTTTTTTTTACAAAATTAACTAGGGATTTTGCGAAAACACTGATTATTTGATATATATTTTTTAATCATCCTGAGAAAAGCTGTTTTTTTTGCAAAAAAAACTAGTAGTAAAATAAAAAAATTAAAACAGTTTAGTTCCCATGATGGTAGTTGTTTTTTTTTTTTTTTAATTACAGCTAAAAATCATTATATCTCTAGTTCTACTTTGGGTATGTCGTAGGAAGATTTCATTATTAGTTTTTTTTGCAAAAATAACTAGGGATGTTGCGAAAATACGGATTACTTGATATAGGTATATTCTATAATCATCCTCAGAAAAAGCTGTTTTTTTTTTTCAAAACAAAAAACTGGTATTATTGAAAAAACTAATAATCAAATCTTCCTACGACACTTCCTCTTCCTATCTTCATATATCCCTATCCAGTAAATAATTTCATTTGAATTGTGTTATCGTGTGTAATCGTATAAAGAGACCTGTTCAGTATTCGGATCACGTTTCGAACGAGATTCAGGACGATTACCCGAGAAGCCTGTGATTTTTACTTAGATAAAAAAAATCTACCTGTAAGAAAGAATCAAAGCTCTTGGGAGAAAATCTTCTGGATCAAATCTGCTATCTACTTCATCAATAAACATAGTATAAAACAAAGTCGTTTCCTGCGTCTGTCCCTATGTATGTTTATGTCTTTAAAACTATGCAACGGATTTTGATGCGGTTTTTTTCAAAAGAGTGATTTATGAGCAAGGTTATAAATATAATACATGCACAACATAGTAATAGGTAAGGCGGTACGAAGTTCGCCGGGTCGACTAGTTATATATAAAAATAACAGCCGGGTCGATTCAGCTGATGTTAGTCTTGAAATGTTTGTCGTAGTCCAGGGAATGTTTAAAAGGTGAGAAATAATGGAAAAATTGCGAGGAAATAATTATAATTTCCCATACAAAGAGTTCCATTACTGTTCATCCATTTTCTTGTCAATCAAAAGATTGATTTGACGTTGTTTTTAAATTATTTCATTCTGGGCGGGCAAAATAACAAAGTCCATACAGCCATGTTTTTAGTGGGTAGGTAGTATAATAATATTCGTGTCAACTTTTAATCTAAGGCGATTGCCGGGTTACCTAGTTACCTATTAATTACAAGAATTGCGCAGACGAAGCCGCGGTGCGCATACTAGTTATCCATTCGGCACTGCAACTCTACATACTCAATAGTTTCGCGAGGTCATACTGGAACATTGTAGTAATTGATTTTACACATAGCAATTACTGTAGTAAGTTAATGTATGGGAATATTTATAATTGTTATCATGTGCTTTTTTTCTAATGCCTTTTTTAATTATGATAGAAGTTCAATTAAAACTTTGACCCTGTATTAAACAGAAATTATCCATACTATGATATTATAAACGGGAAAGTAACTCTGTCTGTCTGTATGTCTCGCTTTCCTGAGAAAACTACTGAACCGATTTGAATTAAATTTAGTATATGGGATAGTTTAGAGCCTGAGCAAGGACATATATTATGCTAACTCTTTACCCCAAAATTCCCACGGGAAAATTGGGAATAATCGTTTTAAGGAAAAATTCTCTGGCCACGCCGTGAGGCGCCCACTAGTATTTTTTTTAAATTAGAACCCCTCAGTATTCCAGTGGGCAGTGATGTTGACTGCGAATTCAGAAGTCAGGATTCGATTCCTGGCGGAGACGAGCCTTGGAATGGTGGATCAATTTCTCAACGGATACCGATGTTCGTTTACTGGAACTGGTTTGAGTTTGTATAACTTTGTTGTTTTGGGTACCTTAGACACAAGGTTCAGGACCTAGTTACGGGCTCTGAGTGTGATTTGTTTCTATTTTTTTACTGACCTGACTCGCAATCGCAACTATCATCATTTCAGCCGTAAGACGTCCACTGCTGGACATAGGCCTCCCTCAAGGCTCTCCATCTGTACCGAACATCTAATCGCAACTATAGTAAAGTTTATTCGTAAAATTCACTGTAACTTTTTTTCAGGAACCACTCAAATTTAATTACTGTATACGAGGTGCTCCGACAATTACTGTTATATTAGACAACAACTTGTAGAAACTGTTATTTAACGTTTCCTAAATTGGATTAAAAGAAGGAACGGACAAACCCCGAAACCACACGCAAAGTTTTGTATTACGTGTTCAAAAGTCAAAAACTGTTTGATAAAACGTTTTAAAACATTTTTTTCTAAAGGTAAATGTATTACTTATTGATTATTATTATTACTAGCCTATATTGTCCCACTACTAGGCAAAGGCCCTTTCCCCTCCTTCTTCTTATTGATAAGCAAAAACCTTGTAGGAAATCTTATTCCGTTAAAAACGAGGCCTTTAAAATATTATTCAAAACCAAAAAGGGGTTGCCTATAATACACCAACCCACAAAGATACAACAACACAGAGAGAATCTCTATTCGAAGCGCTGAAATGCTGAAATCAATAACTATTCCGAGGTGCGGAATTACAGGTTGCCGCTCGTGCCCGTTGCAACGCGGAGCTGTAAAATATAGGTAAAACCTATATTTCTTCTCCTTTATTCCGAAACGTTAGAAGAAATAGGAAAGCCATTTTTTTAAACGGGGAGCTACGGGAGTATGTGGGGCTCGCACCCCCTAAAGACGGCGGTGGCCGTCTCGGCGTTTTATGGGAAGGACCTCGGGAACCATTGATTATCAGCGTCCGGTGTCTTTCCCACGGTTAGCTGCTGAACAGCTTCGTGCTTGGGAGGGCATGTTGTTTTCTCCCCTTCTCGCTCCAGAGGGAGCAAATTTCCTTGAGACAAAATTTGTTTAAAGCTGTTATAAGTTGAAAGCCTGCCGTCTTTTACCATTTCGGAACTGATTCGGCTGGTTCTGATTCGCAAAAAATGGCAGTATTGAATACCACCTCCAGTTGGTTTTTTTTTAAGATAAGAAAATTGGGTACTTATGTTGGAAATTTTATGTATTAACCTACCTATTATTCAATTTAATGTGTCAATATAAATAATTTATCTAGCAGCCGAAGAAAACCTAATCTTCATAGGTACCTAGTGCAATACTTTATATTTATAAAATCGAGGACAGTGAATATTTATATAATTTCTTAAATAATTGTTAACATATAACACATCAATTGTTTCTTTAGAAGCAATTTGTTTCATTTAACTTTTTAGCTAGTTCAAATTTGTGGTTCACTTGAAACAAAATTTGCATAAAAAGGAACGTTAAGGGAAGCATACATTTAAGAAGCTTTACTTACCCGAGTTTCTCGTAACAAGACCAACAGTGCACCTGCAAGAAAACAGAGGATTATTAGCAAAACGCTGACAGATCGTGGATTAAGAATTGGGTCATGTTATTACAGAAACGTAACTAAACCCAACTTGCACTTTTACTGAGGACTGGTCGCTTTATGGGGTATGTTCCTTTGCCTTCCCAGAAAAAGCAAACACGGCAAACACAACGAGCACCCAACCTACAGAGACAGTGTTTAAATTCATAACATGTTGCCGAATCCGGTAACACCCCATTACGTCTCTACTAATATTAAATCCTCGATGCCTTTTTATTACATTTCCATAAACATTTTTGCACCTAACGCCATTCTATAAGCAAGCACACGGTATCTACATTTAACGGCCTGTACTTTGAAGCTTCTTACCTAATTAGGTATGAGGGTCCCCCACCCTCGCAGCTGTGACATGCGCGCGTCGAAATGCGAAATGTCGCGGCAGTTTTAAATTTTATTACTTTTCATACAAGCCGAAGTTAAATCGAGATGTTTATACCTACCGCACAATTTTTCTTTCCGATTTTCGTTTCAGCGCACAAGAATTTGCGTTTAGGTAAGGTATTTGTAATAACGAGTTTTTTTTAAACCATCTGAGAAATATAAAACAGATTTCTTAATTCTGAAAAATATAGATGTAGGATTTAGTTTAGACAAGTTATTAAAAAGTAACAAGATGTAATGAATTTCACTCTGTAGAAATAAATATCAAAGTAAACCCTTTTTGTAGTGTTTTCTCAATATAAATAAAACATTACTGGTTGTTTTAATTTAAAACAAATAACGATATAGTTTGAGTTGATAACTTTTTTTATTTGGAACTAAAATCACACCCTAAGGCCTCCTTTACGAAGACGCGGCGTGTTGTGCGGGATGTCGTGTGGGTTCCGACGCAGGCGCCACCACGGTCGCCGCCGCCGCGGGCGCCGCCGCGGGAGCCGACGCGTTTCCTTATACGATATCGAACATAGGCCTATGCGCGTCTCCGTAAACGGTCTCATACTATTGCTATACATTTGATTTGGGCGCAGCACGCCCCGCACGACGCCTCGCGCAACGCCCTGCGTGCGCTAGGCAGTACATCTCAGCCGCTGTACACATTAACATGCATTCATTTTCTTGTAAATAGTGTACCTAACCATGTGTAAATATATCATCCCTTCTTCAACCTCTGGAGTTATTTCTACTGCAGGCGGGCGGACATAGGAGTTCTCTAAATTGGCGACCTACGACGATTGGATTACAAAAACCGCAAAATTTTCAACACTCGCCCCACCAGTTCCATTGTAAGTGGCGACTACCTGCCTTCTTCTGGAGGACTCTGGGGGACTTCTGGAGAAGCGCCTCGCCGACTAATATAATAATAATCATCATCATCATCTCGGCTGCCCAAATTCAAAACCTAGTAACTGGTGTTTTTGCAAAAAAACCATTTTTGTCATTTTTCGACTTACTAGGCGGTATAGATTTGATATGAACCTTAAAACACCCAGTTTCTAACGTAATTTTAAAAATAAAATTTAATTTAAGTCTACCCAATTTGGAAAAGTTATTGAAATTTCCATGAAGTACATATTCTTAACATAGCGCATGTCGGATTACAAATAAAAAAACCTAGCAACTCAACCGACTTACTAGGTTATGAATTTGAAAGCTGACTTACTATGTTTTGAATTTGGCGCCGATTATAAAATCAATCAAATTTTGATGGAATTTAGTAAGTTACAAAAACAGTATACAAATTTGGCTGAATTAACCACGAGTCGTAACCAAATAGTAAACAAAACTTAATTCTGCCACAAATAAATCATTTGTATAACTTTTAAATGAATGCACTTCAAAAAATAACATTTTTCATTCGAAACGTACAACTAAAAATATCAATTGCTTTAAAAAGTAGAGAATTAACTCAGAGATTGTATTTCAAAACATAGTATTTCACACTTAGTTAATTAACTAAGTGTGAAATACTATGTTTTGAAATTGTTTTCATTGTCATATTTGGGTAAATTAAAAAAAAAAAATAGTGGGATCGATTTAAGTGTGACTATAGTCAACAATATAGTCAAACTTTTGGTCAAACACCGAAATCGCTATTGCGTCTGGTTTCTTCGGGGCAACGAATTAAAGTGGTCGACCCGTTTTTTGGCTCTCCTGAATATTTTTGTTAAATCGAGTTACTAGGTTTTGATTTTAAGCAGCCGATCTCACACGATAGCGTCCACTGCTGGACATAGGCCGCAACCTTTACCAGGTCGTCTGACCACCTTCAGGGGTGTGAGACCAGCGTTTGGAGGGTGATTTGAGGTGAAGGTGAACCTTGAAGTGAGGGGGGGGGGGGAATTCCTTAAAATTAAACTGAAAAGCAAAAAATAAAATCTTTTCATCAAAAAATTAAACAGCCGAAAAAACCGAAAAGCGTTAAATAAAAAGGAAACATTTTCTATTAAGACATAAATTACTGCCTTCTTAAAGTAATTTGAGTAAGTATACCACGTAATATTGTGCTAATGTAATATTAATATTGTGTTATCGGCGCCACAGAACTAACAAAGATATGATATAACTATATAATAAGTAACCTATGATTTAAGTTTTATTTGTGGGAATAAAAAAGGTAAGTTTGTAATGCGACGGTTTTATAAATGTAATATCGGTATCAAAATTGGTTTCTTTCAGCTCCATACAGATCCTAATCAGATGTTATGGTTCATTGTTTTGACATCTGTTGTCAAATTTTGTTTACATTTGAATAAAAATAAAACGAAATACGAGAGCGCGAAAACAAAAATTTGACACAGAACCGGCCTCGGCCGTGGCCACAAGGGTACTGACGGGGTAGGGAGCGGCGCGGCATGGCATCGGACCGCGCGAAAACGATGTTTTTTTTTAGTTTTTGCTGGTTTTTTGTCTTTTCGTTAAACTTAAAAATTCTTACTATAGTAGTATGTCTAAAATTTAAGGTCAGCAATTTTCATTCCAAAAATCAAATAAAAACAATCAGCGGTTTAAAAATAAAATGGAAAAAACGGAACAAAAAGGGGTAACTTTGAGATTTTTTTCTATCAACTAAAATTAATTAGATCCTATTTCCCTTTAGTATGATGACTAGATTAGATCCTTAACTAACACATATATTTTTTTCAGAATGAAGACATCAATTTTGTATGTCTCAGATTGTTTAAAAAAATCTCAAAAACACAAATTTTTGAACCACCAAGCCTTAACGTAAAGGCCAAACTAGAACTTCATACAATTGAACGATAAAAATATATTTTAAAGGACATGGTCAAAAAAGGAGTCAAAAGTTCCGACAAAAAACAGGTTCTATCTAAATTCGATGAGTTGTCTTGTCTACATAAAAAAGTGGATGATTCTTTTAAAACAAATATAGAGGTGGAGCGATGAGCTGGGCGCTCAAGATAAGAAATGGTAGCAGACCGCGCAAGAACGTGAATTGAAGAAAGAAAGGTATTATTTTACAGCTGCAATAAGCTAAAAATCGTGCAATACGCAGGCATTTTGTTATATTTTTCTTATTTTGAAAAGAGTTAATTTACCTCTATCCTCCTTACTTCCTAATTGTAAATTTTAAAGTAAAGATTTAATAGAACGACCTTGAAATTACGCCTAAAATATAGTAAAAACATCAGTATGGCTGTTCTGTGCCTATTTTAAGAAATATAACATTTACAGCACGATGGCCTGACTGAAGCGATCGCGAGTGCGCCCACGGCCACGGCAAACGGCAGAACTAATATTTATCTTAGTTGGAACACATGAAAACATAATCTTTCAACATATAAAGTAGTTACTACGTACGTGCTTCGAGAAATCATAGGAATTCAGAACCATTTTCAAGGGTTAAGAATCCATGTTAATAATTATAAATGCGAAAGTAATAAGTACCTCTTTCTGTCTGTAACGAAATCACGCTTAAAGTACTAAACCGATACGGCTGTAAATTGGTAGGTTTTTAATTAGTATTTTACGCTTTGAAGGTAACACTATAGTTATTAATAATAATTAAAAAAAACGAATAAGAACCTTTAATGAGTATATAATATACTAGAGGCTACCCCGCAGTTTCACTCGCGCAGATTTGTCATAAACACAAGAATCCCGTTTTTTCCCGTTCCCATGGGAATTTCGAGAAATCCTTTGTTAGTGCTCACCTACACTCCCTAAGGAACCTACATTCGTTTCGGCTCTGCGTTGTCTGTCAGTCAGTAAGTCAGTAACAGAAGAGTTTTATATATATTGATAACTAGAGGCTGCCCTGCGGCTTTTCCCGCGCAGATTACTTATAAACACAAAAATCCCATTTTTTCCCGTTCCCATGGGAATTTCGGGAAATCCCTTCTTAGTGCTCACCTACACTCCCTAAAGAACCTACATGCCAAATTTCAGCTTTGTACGCCCAGTAGTTTCGGCTCTGCGTTGTCTGTCAGTCAGTCAGTCAGTCAGTCAGTCAGTAACGGAAGAGTTTTATATATTTTGATATATATAATGTTTCGTTTAACCTTACTTTATTACGAACGGAATACGGAATGAAAAGTTTTAATTGATTACTTTACGTGTTCCGGGTTTGTGTGGTATTGAATTTACTTACAATCAAAGCTTTTATAAACGCTGTTGTCTGTAATAATATTCGATGAGGTGGTAAGGTTAAGGTGAAATAGGAAGCCTAGGTGGTGCCCTCATTTGAAAAAGGTACAGTGGCGGTCTAGGAGGCCGTAACAGATTTGTCGAAGGTTTCGTGAGCCCTAGACTGTATTGCCAAATAGCAAAAGCTATTTTGCAATACAGGAAATCCGGAAGTGTTACGGCGACCGAGACCGCCACTGTACTTCATTTTGTTAATGTGTTTAGGAATTTAATTTTTTACAAAAAAAGGAATACCCGCCTTCAATAAACTGACACATACATCAACTGAGCCCTTCCTCTTTTTCGAAGTTGGTTAAAAAAGGTACTAAAACGTTCTCCTGAATGTAAAAAATAGGTACATAGGTATCTGAAAACCGCATCAAAATCGGTTCAGTCAAACTCGAGATAATCGCGGACAAACATACATACATACATACAGGTCAAACTGATAACCTCCTTTTTTGAAGTCGGTTAAAAAATAATTAAACATTCTCGACGACTTTCTGTCTGAGAAAATCATTTTTTTTTTTTTCAAATGAGGGCGAGGCGCCACCTAGGGTACTATTTCACCTTAAATACTTATTGAATATTTCTACTAAAGGGTACAAAATAAAATGTATGACGCTTGGTATTATTTTCAGATATTATATAAAAAGGGTGTGTGGCATATCATAAACTTAACGTTATGATTTCGGAAAAATCCATACTTAATATTATAAGTGCGAAAGTAACTCTGTCTGTCTGTCTGTCTCGCTTTCCTGAGAAAACTACTGATCCGATTTCAATGAAATTTGTTAAAATAATAGTCTAGAGCCTAGAATATAAAGGATAAGTTACTTTTTATGCCGAAAAGGGCGGTCCTTAGTATAAAATAAATAAATTACGGGCAAAAGTAGTGACAACTAGGTCCAAACTTACTCCAAAAGTTTTCAACTGACCGAAATATAGAGAAAAAAAATAGCTTAACACTTTCAAGAATTTTTAGAACACAATTCATAAACATTCCTTTACTATAACGCTAATTGCACACTTAAAATAAAGCTACATGCACATTATAGACAAAGGAAGATAAGTCCACTAACCTTTTGGAGCGGGCGAGCGGCAGGAGCGAAGTCGCCTTGCAGAATGCCGCGCGGCAGGGCGGACTCTAGGACCGTGCTATATGGAATAAGGCTTGGTACTCAATAACGGACTAATAATATTAAAATTAATCGTGGTTCTTTAGTCTCGCTAAAACTCAAGAACGGCCGGGCGATTTAGTCGAAGGGAAGGTTTAAAAGGTGAGAAAATATGCAAAAATGCAGGGGAAGTTAGTAAAAACAACAATTAAAATTTTCCATAATATAAAATTGCACGGAGCGATGAAAGTCCTCTGGAACACCTAGTTTTATATAGGTATAAAAAGAATTTGCTGTTCGTTTCGAAAACAGCGGCTCTAGAATTATTTAGATGATTTTGGTTTTGATAAGTTTGTCGTAGTCCAGGGAAGGTTTAATTATCGGTGAGTAAATATCGAAAAGTCACTATTCCACACGCGTTATTACATGAAGTGGCGGTCATGGCTAGTTAAATAATATACATATAATATAGGCCCTATATTCTGCTATAAATATGGCACATTTGGCCACAAGAAACAAACGAACCTCGATATCCAATATCCAATAACATCGGTAGCTCCCACCAAAAAATTAACAGGGCCAACACCACAGTCAATATCTCTGCGAAGGTGGGTAAGATACCTACTATCTACTATATATATAAAAAATAATCGTGGTTCGTTAGTCTCGATAAAACACGAGAACGGCCGCACCGATTTAGCTGATTTTGGTCTTGAAATGTATGTTTGTCCAGGAAAGTTTAAAAAGTAAAAGAATTTAGAGAAATGGTAGGAGAAGGTATTAAAAACAACATATAAATATTTCCAAATACAATTGTATGGCGCGATACGAAGTTCGCCGGGACAGCTAGTATAATATAAGAAGGAATCAAGTTAAGTATCTTCTACTTACAAATCTGCCGTCTGTTATTGCGACAGATTGTACCTACATAGGTGGAGCGAGCAGACTTTTAGTATCTCATAAAATAAAGGCAACAGATCAAATCAGCAGCTGTGAGCATGTGCTGCGCGCAAGTGTTGGCGGATTCATTGATAACGCCAGATGTACAGATTTTGTAATTGTAAACATTTTTATTCGAAAAGCCATGTTCAAGATTGGAATCAACAGAAATAACCATTCCTTCATTTTGAGTTAGTATCTGGGTACTTTATGTGATCTTCCCCGATTAACAAAATGAATTATTTTATTGTTCTTGTACAAAACTTCAAATATGTTAAAATACCGATTATTTTTTTTAAATCATGAATGAGTGCGGAATAAAGCGGTTTAAATAATAATGATAATTTTATTAAATGTATTATTTTTCGATTTCAGTCTATAGATAACATTAAAATGATTATTATTTCAGTTGTTTAGTTGGATGTGATATCAACTGTGATGTTTTTGCGTTATAATTATTATTTCCAAAAATAACCTCTCTGTAAGTAAATCATATAAAGTGTGACAAAGTTAAAATATTTGAATTTTGACAAAATAACAGTTTCACATGTGCACCTAGCTTTAAAGTGGCTTCTTTTGCAAGTGCATAGAAAGGACTTTTAGGGTTCGATAGCTCGTTCAGCATCAGTTTATGTAAATTAAGTTAGCATAATATGAAAGTGCTCAACGATACAAGCAAGATAGAACTTTTAAATTTGCATACAACGTACGTGAAAATAAAAATGGTTTCGTTTCATATACTTTGTTCTAGTCAGTCCCTTTACATTTACAGTAAATTAAAATGCCTGAGATCTTTTGCAGTGGATGGCTTTAATATCAATGCATAGTATTAAATAAAGTCGCTTCCCGCGTCTGTCCCTATGTATGCTAAAAACTTTAAAATTATGCAACGGATTTTGATGCGTTTTTTTATAGGTAATTTAAAAGGAAGGTTTATAAGTATAGTGAATGTAAATAACATGAATGAGATGATGATTGTTTTACCCATCCCAATACTTATGCCCGATCTCCGGCCATTGCGTTGGAAATTTAATTCTTATTCGTAAAGTAAGTATCCACGGTACCTTAATAATATTAAATATGAAAAGTTTTCATTTTACCTCGCCTTCCGAAGATTTTTTTTTATACAATATCAAAAAAAGGATAAAAAAGATATTAAATGATATTTCCAGCAATAAAACCGGAGTAATAAGAGTACCTAATTGGTCATTAAAATCATTTTACACCAGGCCTGCGGGATATAATCTGTTTTTATTGATTCTAAGCCGTAAAACTTTGTAATAAGTGTGTTTTTGCTTTGATTTAACTGCTGAACGATTTCATCACATGACAGTATATATATTATATATACGGTTTTATGAAAAAATTAACAGATTTAAGTCTCTATTAAGACATTGAGTTCAAATCCCTATCGATAAAGCCAATAAAAGTCCAGAATACTATTTCAAGGTGTGGGTGTGGCAAGGGAATTATGAAAATAAAATACTAAAGGCTGCCCCGCGGCTTCACCTGCGCAGATTTCTCATAAAAACAGTTTTTCCCGTTCTCATGGTAATTTCGGGAAATAATTCCTTTGTGCTCGCCTACCGAGGAACCCACGTGCAAAATTTCAGCCCGCTACGCCCAGTAGTTTCGGCTATGCGTTGTCTGTCAGTCAGTCAGTCAGTAACAGGAGAGTGTTATACATTGATTTGCATAACACTTGCATGTCGAAGATAATAGAACGGGTTGTGTGTGATCAGCTTTCGAAATATCTGGAGAAAAATGGTTTACTGCCGGAGTTGCAATCTGGCTTCCGAAAAGGGCGTGGTACTGGCACTGCATTACTCGATGTTGTGGACAACGTGCTCTCAGCGCTTGACGGAGGTCAGAGCACAATTCTGGTACTGCTAGATTTCTCCAGAGCTTTCGATTGCATTAGCATTCCCCTTCTCTTGTCTAAGATGACGTATTATGGATTTGATAGTTCTTCGGTCAGGTGGTTCGGAGACTACTTGTTAGGTCGATCGCAAGTAGTCGGGTTGCGGAAAACAAACGGGACAACGCAGTTTTCAGCATGTAAAATGATATCGAGAGGGGTTCCGCAGGGGTCAATTCTTGGTCCCCTCCTTTTTATATTGTATAGTGCGGATATAACAAACAAAATTAAAGAAAGTAAGTTCCATCTTTATGCTGATGACGTGCAACTCTACTCGTCTGGCATACCAAAGGATGCAGGTGAAGTTGCGCAATCAATAAGCAGAGACCTAGATGAAATTGCGCTGTGGTCTTCAAGAAACTGTCTGGTGCTTAATCCCGGCAAATCAAAGTATCTGGTGCTTGGCTCGAGACTACAAATCCATGATACGGTGCAGGCCCTTTCCGCCAATGATATAGCTATTATGGGTGAACCAGTGGAACGGGTGGTAGAGGCTAGGAACCTCGGGCTGCTGATGGATGGTGAGTTGCATTTTGAGAACCACATCGCCAGCATTGTAGGTAACTGTTTCTACCGTCTGAAGATTCTTTACAGTGTACGTGATTACCTTAGCACTGATTTGCGTGTCATGCTTTGTGAATCACTTATACTGTCGAGATTAAACTACTGTGATGTTGTCTATGTTGGCTGTATACTTGGTCGGACCAAAAGGTTAATACAGCGTGTTCAAAACGCATGTGCACGTTTTTGTTTCAAAGTTCCTCCTAGATCCCACATTACTCCGTACTTGAACGCCGCCAAGCTCCTTAACATGGAGGCTCGCCGAAAAGTCCATCTTGCTTCGCTGCTTTTTGGTGTTATTCGATCGAGAATGCCCACTTACCTGTATTGCAAGCTCAATTGGTCCTCAAGACTTCGGCAAGTCCACAGGATAACCTTAAGAATCCCTGAACACCGAACGATGGCCTTTCGAGGAAGTTTTAGGTATGCGGCGACCAAGTGCTGGAATAATATCCCTCCCCCCGTCCGTGAAGCTTCAAGTAGGTGCACCTTTGTGCGTAAGCTCAAGGTGCATTTGTTTGATCAGCAGAGACTTTCAACTCCTTCCTAATTCCATACCTCTCCCGCTCCGCTTACCTTGGCTATGCCTATGCCACTACTACGCCGACTAAGACGTGACATGACAACCCGTATCGCATCAAAGTATTATTTATATGTGTATTGTATATATATTTGTCATCTTTTATAATATATGTACTTAGTTTATTTATGGTAGGTACACTATTGGTAGGTATGAGTGTAACTTTAAGTATAATTATATGTGTATATAAAATTATCTAGTATATTATGCTCTGCTTATTTTTTAAGGGCACTCGTAGAACGCTTGTGGGTCACTTGCTGGCATTGACTGAAAATCAGCGCTGTCGGTGCAAACCTTCAGCATATGCTGAGTCAGTGCCATTTTACGGCAACTGCAACACACACACGTGTTAAATTTTGTTGTTATTTTAAAATATTTTGAAGTATGTGCTATTGTTGTTGTTCGTAGGTTATTGTATATTATTATGTAATGTGTGTTTTTTTGCTGTAAATAAATCTTTTCTTTTCTTTTTTTTTTTTATTTGATTGCAGTTTTGATTATTTTTATAAATCTTTTATTTTTTTACACACTAGGCAACCTAAGCGCTAGGCAATACAAAAGGCAAAGCAGTTGCACTTGGGAAGCTTAGCATAAATCGATCGTAGCCCGGAATTAGCACGGCCGGATAACGGGATTAGCACCGGCACAGGTTAGCCGGCTGGTGGGAAGTTAGCCGCTAATAGACAAGGGGAAAAGCGGCCTGAAAAGTTGGTACAATGCTTTTACCACAGGTTTGCAAGCGAGTTTAAACACGCGTTATGTTTTTTTTTATGTAAGAACTTGTAACAGGTAGTTTGTAATAGTTTTACTGCCAGAGCACTGCTTTGATATCCATACAAAATTAACATCGTGGCAAATCCGTGAGAAGGGAACAGAAGTAAGTTTTAAAGTCAAAAACGAAAATTTTAGTCAGTACTAGCTTTTGCCCGCAGCTTCGCACGCGCTTTTTCATTAAAATCGTTAATTGCTGGTTGATTTACGACTCAGGTTTTTGGTGACATCAATAATTTCTGATCGGACCCATACCCCCTAAAAATATCTATCTTTATTTCAGTTCCCGTGGCAACTCCATAAATTCATTTCTACACTCCACCATTCAGACACTGAAACTTCTAACATTTCTATTAGCTGGTTGGGTTTTTGGGAATGTTCCGTTACCATGTGAATTTTGAAAATTGTTTCTTAATAGAACTCTGAATCTAATTACACCCACTGAAGAACCCGTTTTAGTACTAACTAAAGAGTCCCGTTTTACGTTCCCGTGGGAATTTAGTATATTTCTTCCTTCCAACACCCTTACACTTGTAGACCAAATTTCACGTTGGCATAAGGAAATCTATTTTTCATACCAAATAATTAGTCCTGTAACCCTATTCCCATGGGAATTTAGTTAATTCCTTTCTTCAACACCCTTTCATCTACTGAGGAACCTGTGCACAAATTTCACGTCGACACACTCAAGGAAGTCGAGATTTCACTCTCACCAAAAAGTCCTGTTATTTCAGTTTCCGTGGGAATTTTGGTAATTACTTCTTCAACATTCCAACATTTACTGAGGAACCTGTACACCAAATTTCACGTCGAAACACTCAAGGATGTCGATTTTTCATTCTCACTAAAAAAGTCCCGTAATTCCCGTTCCCGTGGGAATTTTGTAAATTCCTTACTTTCAACACTCTTTCATTCACTGAGGAACCTGTACACTAAGTTTCACGTCGATACACTCAATAATGTCGATTTTTCATATTAACTAAAAAGTCCCGTAATTCGCGTTCCTGAGGGAATTTTGGCAAATCCTTTCTTAGCTGATGCCTACGCCATAACATCTACCTGCATGCCAAATTTTAGCTTAATCCGTCCAGTAGTTTGGGCTGTGCGTTGATAGATCACTATGTCAGTCAGTCAGTCAGTCAGTCACCTTTGAATTTTATATATATAGATGTTACTTACCATCGCTCGTCCAATGTGATGGCTGTGTAAGAGCTACTGATTATATTACAAGATACAAGATGTTTATTGCAAACTAAGTGTAGGTACATACAGGTCTTACATTATGTATACAAAGAACTTAAGACTTAGTGACCCGGCAAGGGTATAGCAATATATTTTAGTCGACTCGTGCACGTCCTGCAGGACCAATTCCCTCTCAATTTTTAATGCTAGCTTTTATTATTATTTTAATTCAATAAATACGTCACTACTTTACAGTTTTAAATAATAATAATAACACATCACACTCAGAGCCCCTAACTAGGAAGAACCTGTATCTAGGGTGCCCGAAACACACACAGAGACGAACATCATACCCAGACCAGAAACAAACATCGATATTCATCATATCAACATTCGCCCCGCCCGGAAAAGGAACCCGGGTGCACACGCTTACTCAGTCCGCATCACTACCAACTGAGCCACGGAGCAAATAAAATAAAATTAACGTAAATTAATTAATTATTAATTTTGGCTGGATTAGTCAAATAATTTTCTTTGACTTTTGGTCAATTTAAACATTATAGCAAAAAGCCAGGAAATGAAGTTGATAATTCTGCAACAAACGCGCCCCATTACTAACAGTGTTGCCGTCACCAAATAGAAACAAGAAACAAACTTGGGACGCGTTATAAATGAAGTTTGTTTTTGTTAACAATTCCGGGACAAAGTTGTCACAGTAAGTGCTGTAGTTTGTCAATCCTTCTCTCTCTTATCTTTTGTCTTAGCAACTGTCGTATGCACTACATTTGCCTCATAATAAACTTTCTAACCTTTGCTATTGTGTTAAACCAGCGGCATATCCAGAGTAAATATCCCAAATTTCCGTTCCCGTGGGTTTTCGGGATAAAATCTGTCTGATCTCGTGATTTTAAGCTGCCTATTCTTTCTTATACAGAGTTTTTCGCATTTACATTACTATAACTTGAAAGCATGATAATTGAGATGGTTTTAGTACATATTATTATGTGTATTATCATTTATTGCAATTTATCTTCGAATTTTCTATCACCAAATTTACACATCACATTACACTCAGAGCCCCTAACTAGAAAGAACCTGTATCTAGAGTACCTGAAACACACACAACGACGAACATTACATCCAGACTGGAAACAAACATCAATATTCATCATATCAATCTTCGCCCCGTCCGGGAATCGAACCCAGGTGCACACGCTTACTCAGTCCACATCACTGCCAACTGAGCCACGGAGCAGTCAGTCACTTTGAATAGAAAATATAAAACATACACGGAATATACCATATTTGCATGTATTTTAAAATTTCTCGTCTCACCTCGCCTGTCCTTTGACCTATTTTCAATGAAGGAATATTACGTGAGCCATTTATTCATGACATTTTCCTTAACCGACCGCTGCCTGCACAAAATAACAGCTGAGGTGAAACGGTTTTAATGCGATCCGAAAGAGAAATAGTTTGTCCAACTGATAGTTGCTATTTGTTAAGGTGCCGTTTCCGTTTTTCCCCATTTGAGCAGGATCCCAGTTTCCCCAATCGCAAACTGATGCTTCCATGCTCTTGCCAAGAATATACAACAGCTATTCGCCTCAGAATCGTATTCCGCTGCTGTCCCGAATGCTGTAATATTTTTTATGTTAATTGTTGTTTTTCTATTTTACCAGGGACGCTTAAGGAAACATCTGATAATCAAATCCATTTAAAAAAATCTACTTCTTTGATAAAAAGCCAAGTGCAGATAATCTGGCTTGATTTATTTTACAGAAATTTCATGCGTTAATTATTAAAAAGAGACATAACCTAAATTTATGTACACACAAAATTTTAACACATAAAAACAGGTTCAGAATACAAATAAGCTTTTTTTATTTATTTTTTCGCAGATATTGTGGATGCAAATCGGCTCTGATTCAAAAGTGCTGCAAAAAATTTAACGCGCATTATATTATCTAGGTGCTGTGGTTGTGTTTCCGCCATATAAAATAAATTATTAAATGAAAAACAGTTTATAGCAAAATTCACGTTGTTCTGATTTCCAGGATTTTGTATTGTGTAAAATCATTTGTTTTCAAATTTATTTGGTAAGAGTGTGGAAAGTTTTGATTCGGAAGTTAGCGGTCCTTTGGGCTCTCTTGCTGATAACTGATGTAGATTTTCCTTTTACCAATTTTTTTGCACGATTAATGCAAGTAATCTTGCACAATGCGTGTATTGCTTACGTTCGATGCTTTTCTGAAAGGTATATTTGTACAGTAGCGGTCTAGGACGGCGTAACACTTCCGGTTTTTCTGTATTGCAAAATAGCTCTTGTTCTTTTGTAGATAATACGTGTAGGGCGCACGAGACCATGGACAAATCTGTTACGCCGTCCTAGACCGCCACTGTACGATTTTTGTTTGACTAAACCTTAAATTTTCTGCGGTCAAGTAGTGTTTACAAAAGTCCCAATAGTTAAACTATGTACTCTAAATCCACTAATGACTGCTCCGTGGCTCAGTTGGCAGTGATGTGGACTGAGTAAACGTGTGCACCCGGGTTCGATTCCCGGGCGGGGCGAATATTGATATGATGAATATCGATGTTTGTTTCCGGTCTGGGTGTGATTTTCGTCTCTGTGTGTGTTTCGGGCACCCTTGATACAGGTTCTTCCTAGTTAGGGGCTCTGAGTGTGATGTGTTATTATTTATGTGTTATTACTGATCAGTTTTAAAAAAACGTAATGCAAAACAAGTATTTAACTTAACGCAGTTTTTTTTTCGTAGTAAGGCCCTTTAAGTTATCATAATCATCTTAATCTCAGCTGAAAGACCTCGATGCTGGACATAGGCCTTAAAGTATAGGACTTATATTTTTATTAATCACTTAAATTACTTAAATTTTAAAGCTGCACCCATTCGTTTCGTAACTTGTTCATCTAAGTAACTATTAAGTCAAAGCAAACTTAACGTCACCAAGTTGTAAAAGTATGAACTCGCAAACTTTACCGTTTGAGTTTCTTCCATGCTTCCCAGCATCAAGCAAGTAAATTAAATTGAAAAAAAATATTGAAAGAATAAAAAAAAGTTTTTTTTAGGTATCCATACTTTCATACTATAATATTGTAAATGCGAAAGGACGTCTATCTCCCTTTCACAACAAAACTAATGAACCAATTTGAATGAAATTTGGTACACAGATAGTCTAGAGCCCTAAAAAGGACATAGGCATACTTCATCTCGGAAATCCCACGGAACAGAAAAAAATTGGAATTTTTCTGTTTTAAGGGAAATTGTGCTTGAGAAGCACACTAGTAATGCATAAATATTTTTTAAGAGTTGAAGGTTAGCCATAGAATTAATAAGGTAAGCATCTAAAACAACAAAATGGTCGACGGTCACCAACCAATGTTGAAAAGTCAAATATGACAGGTCTTGATTTACTCTCTGAGTTCATATCAGAGATACTTTGTTACGTAAAAGTTAGACCAAAGGAACCTTTTGGAGTCGAAAGTAAATAAACTGGCCGCATTGCAGCTGCTGACACATTAGGTCCCTCCGATGTAACGACTCAAAATACATATAGTACCTTTTGATATCGTACAGAGATGTCACTTCTACATTTACCACTGACTGACTGACTGACTGACTGACTGACTGACTGGCTGGCTGGCTGGCTGGCTGGCTGGCTGGCTGGCTGACTGACTGACTGACTGACTGACTGACTGACTGACTGACTGACTGACTGACTGACTGACTGACTGACTGACTGACTGACTGACTGACTGACTGACTGACTGACTGACTGACTGACTGACTGACTGACTGACTGACTGACTGACTGACTGACTGACTGACTGACTGACTGACTGACTGACTGACTGACTGACTGACTGACTGACTGACTGACTGACTGACTGACTGACTGACTGACTGACTGACTGACTGACTGACTGACTGACTGACTGACTGACTGACTGACTGACTGACTGACTGACTGACTGACTGACTGACTGACTGACTGACTGACTGACTGACTGACTGACTGACTGACTGACTGACTGACTGACTGACTGACTGACTGACTGACTGACTGACTGACTGACTGACTGACTGACTGACTGACTGACTGACTGACTGACTGACTGACTGACTGACTGACTGACTGACTGACTGACTGACTGACTGACTGACTGACTGACTGACTGACTGACTGACTGACTGACTGACTGACTGACTGACTGACTGACTGACTGACTGACTGACTGACTGACTGACTGACTGACTGACTGACTGACTGACTGACTGACTGACTGACTGACTGACTGACTGACTGACTGACTGACTGACTGACTGACTGACTGACTGACTGACTGACTGACTGACTGACTGACTGACTGACTGACTGACTGACTGACTGACTGACTGACTGACTGACTGACTGACTGACTGACTGACTGACTGACTGACTGACTGACTGACTGACTGACTGACTGACTGACTGACTGACTGACTGACTGACTGACTGACTGACTGACTGACTGACTGACTGACTGACTGACTGACTGACTGACTGACTGACTGACTGACTGACTGACTGACTGACTGACTGACTGACTGACTGACTGACTGACTGACTGACTGACTGACTGACTGACTGACTGACTGACTGACTGACTGACTGACTGACTGACTGACTGACTGACTGACTGACTGACTGACTGACTGACTGACTGACTGACTGACTGACTGACTGACTGACTGACTGACTGACTGACTGACTGACTGACTGACTGACTGACTGACTGACTGACTGACTGACTGACTGACTGACTGACTGACTGACTGACTGACTGACTGACTGACTGACTGACTGACTGACTGACTGACTGACTGACTGACTGACTGACTGACTGACTGACTGACTGACTGACTGACTGACTGACTGACTGACTGACTGACTGACTGACTGACTGACTGACTGACTGACTGACTGACTGACTGACTGACTGACTGACTGACTGACTGACTGACTGACTGACTGACTGACTGACTGACTGACTGACTGACTGACTGACTGACTGACTGACTGACTGACTGACTGACTGACTGACTGACTGACTGACTGACTGACTGACTGACTGACTGACTGACTGACTGACTGACTGACTGACTGACTGACTGACTGACTGACTGACTGACTGACTGACTGACTGACTGACTGACTGACTGACTGACTGACTGACTGACTGACTGACTGACTGACTGACTGACTGACTGACTGACTGACTGACTGACTGACTGACTGACTGACTGACTGACTGACTGACTGACTGACTGACTGACTGACTGACTGACTGACTGACTGACTGACTGACTGACTGACTGACTGACTGACTGACTGACTGACTGACTGACTGACTGACTGACTGACTGACTGACTGACTGACTGACTGACTGACTGACTGACTGACTGACTGACTGACTGACTGACTGACTGACTGACTGACTGACTGACTGACTGACTGACTGACTGACTGACTGACTGACTGACTGACTGACTGACTGACTGACTGACTGACTGACTGACTGACTGACTGACTGACTTACTGACTGACTGACTGACTGACTGACAGACAACGCAGAGCTGAAACTACTGGGCGTAGCGGGCTGAAATTTTGCATGTAGGTTCCTTAGGAAGTGTAGGTGAGCACTAAGAAATGATTTCCCGAAATTCCCATGGGAACGGGAAAAAACGGGATTTTTGTGTGTATGAGAAATCTGCGCGAGTGAAACCGCGGGGCAGCCTCTAGTATACATAGTATAAAATAAAGTCGCTTTCCACGTCTGTGCCTATGTTTTGAATCTTTAAAACCACGCAACGGAGTTTGATGCGTTTTTTTTTAATAGATAGAGTGAATCAAGAGGAAGGTTTATAAGTATAATACATGCTCAAAATAGTAATTGGTTAGGCGGTACGAAGTTCGCTGAGTCGACTAGTGAATAATGCACAATGCACACTTTGATATAAGTATAAATGCAAAAGAAACTCTGGCTTTCTATGAGTTATGATTTTTGGTCTAAACTGCCTAACCATTTTGGATTGAAATTGGTAAGTAGACATAGGATACTTTTCATCCCAGAACAGGGAAATTATGATTTTGAGAACCACCAGTTTAAAATACCTAATTATCAATATATATAAAACTCTTCCGTTACAGACTGACTGACTGACTGACAGACAACGCAGAGCCTAAACTATTGGGCGTACAAAGCTGTAATTTGGCATGTAGGTTCCTTAGGGAGTGTAAGTGAGCACTTAGAAAGGATTTCCCGAAATTCCCACGGGAACGGGAAAAAACGGGATTTTTGTGTTTATGAGAAATCTGCGCGGGAAATACCGCGGGGCAGCCTCTAGTTATGGATATAAGAACATCTTGTACATAAGTACTATAAAGACCCTTCCTGAAATAAATAGAAAATGTCGATGACATAAAAGTTCAGCGTTAATACAAAGTATGAAAAGGTGAGTTAACGTATAACAAACGATGCTGCCGGAATCCAGATCGGATGGTGACGTCACGTTCCTGAACGGAATTGACAATCGGCTCGGCTACGGATTTCGAGGCGCTTTTATGTTTCAATATCTATGTAGCTTGGTTCATAGTGAAATCAAGGTGGGTATGATGAAGAAAAAAAGACGACCTTGCTCGTGGATCAGGTTTTTATGAAAATAGAAGATCGAACAGATTATAAGATATTAAAAAATTCGACTGCTCCGTAGCTCAGTTGGCAGTGATGTGGATTGAGAAGCGTGTGCACCTGGGTTCGATTCCCGGCGGGGTGAACATTGTAATGATAAATTATCAATGTGCGTTTCCTGGGCTAGGTGAAATGTTCGTCTCTGTATATATGTATCGGGCATCCCATATACCGGTTCTTCTTAATTAGAGGCTCTGAGTGTGTGTTATTTATAAATAAAAAAAAGACATTGATTTAATTATTATTTTAATTTAATGGACTTGACTCCACTTCAGTGAAATATTTTGCCAATGTCAAGTTCACAAATTACCTTTAAGGGTGGACTTAGAGCCCGGCAACGTTGTACGGTTATTATAAGTTTATTAGATTATTGTTTTAAAGCCCGCAAACAAAACACGTGGTTTCGGAACCAACGTTAAAACAATAATCACATTGATTTAAAGATAAGTATGCTAACAATATGCTTACAATATCTCGATGGCGCTACGTCTCATACATGTAGTTTTTTTTTTAAACACTGAGACACAACACAGATGTATAAATCTACCAAAGCGTATTCTATGTAAGCAACGAACTGTGGTATCCTAACGTTAATCTTTACCAATATTATAAAGAGGAAAGATGTGTTTGTTTGTTTGTTTGTAACGAATAGGCTCCGAAAATACTGTACCGATTTAAAAAATTCTTTCACTGGTTGGAAGTTTCCTAACCCAGAGTGACATAGGCTATATAAGATTTTCAAAAAAATTAGGAATCCTTACTTAAACTCCAATAATGTAACCCACGTTGCAATTTTTT
Organism: Euspilapteryx auroguttella; assembly: GCA_951802225.1. Lineage (NCBI taxonomy): Eukaryota > Metazoa > Arthropoda > Insecta > Lepidoptera > Gracillariidae > Euspilapteryx > Euspilapteryx auroguttella. The sequence continues at coordinate 2,096,689 of OX637649.1, read as the reverse complement.
TCCCGTTGTTTACATATTTTGATAGGTGGTTTGTTGTTGTTGTTTGATTTTTATTAGCCCATTCTGGGCAGTCAAAAGAACATAGTCTATAGAGCCAAGTCTTTTGTAGTATCTTATATTCTTTGGCGTAACAATTTAAGCCGGAACGGCTCGTTAATAATAAGAAGAAAAAAACTAATAATGGTAGGAAAATATCTGGCCAGTATTAGTTTTTGCAGATTTTAAGGTTGATCTAGCATTTCTCTCCATTGTTACCTAATTCAAGTGTGCACAAAAGTAGAGTGTGCGTGTTCTTCTACACTAAATAAGCAAAGCACAAAGAAACCCAAATAAGGAAGCGTATGAGGCCATAAAACATTGCAGCCCCTTTCTTAAACCAGCTGAAATACCTACTGAAATCTGCTGAAGTTTTAACAATAAGTAAAGTGGTGGTCTAGGTCGCCGTAACACTTCCGGTTTTTCTGTATTGCAAAATAGCTCTTGTTCTTTGGCAACACAGTCTAGGGCTGACGAAACTATAGACAAATCTGTTACGGCCTCCTAGTCCGCCACTGTACACTAAAATTATATTTTAGCACATGCTGACTGTCTCAGTTATTAGTAAATTGTATTGATTTGACATAGTGCAGAAATCTGATTCAAAATAAAAAAAAACTACATAATGTGTATCTCAGTACAGAGGTCTTATTACGGCCGCTTTTGCAATATAGCTTTTCGTCCTCTAGATTGTCAAAATCAATACAAAAAAAACGCAAAGAGGACGCAAAGCAATATTACAAACGCGGCCGTAATAGTAACTCAGTTAACATGAGTTCTGCACGAGATGATTCTTTAGACAAAAACGGTATAGTGCGACACAAAATCTAGAAATCAAAAAGCGGCAACACTGTATGGAAATTTTACGGATATTTAAAAATTTCCATAGTGTCTCCACTTTTTAATTCCTAGATTTTTGTGTCTCACAATTAAGATAGGTAATTTGAACATCTGGCTACCGTACATAGTTTTTAATAGTTGATTAGTGCTATGAACCCAGCGACCTGGGAATATAAATTTGCAAGCTTCAGGTTTACATACGAACTATGTTAAAAAAAAAAAACTTTATGTCTACTAACGAAATGGAGCATATGGTATTTTTTTTAAACAGTTAATTTTATTTAAAAAGAAAGAAAAAATAAATGACACTTTTTTTTAGTATAATACTACATCAAACTTCCTTTTTTTTTGGAAGATAAAACAGCCAGCTTTAGAAGTATCTTGTTGACTTCACTAAGTGAGCAAGGTCGTTTAGCTTCCAAGATATTTCGGGACGGTACCCTAATTGTAATGTATGTAGGTTAGCCAAGGTTGATGCAAATCTGCCGGGTCGCGACCTCACCCTTGTCACTTTAGAATGTGTTTGGAGGGTCCCAACTCTGATTCTGAATGTAGAGTAACTAATGTCAATTTTGAATTGGAAACTTGGAGAGTCATTTACTCTTTACATTGAGGAAAATTTTTCTTTTGATACAAAAAATATACGAATTAACTGATCACCCAATGCGTGACATAGCAAGATACAAAATGCTCCTGTCCGGGGTTTAGCTATAATCTTTCGTTTGTTATTATTTTTAATACACAATTTATTTTCCCTAATAAACCGCTGGTAACTCTGCGAGGCACAGCTGGTACGTAATATATAATTACACAAAATATTAGAGTTTTCTCTTTAATGTACACAGGTATTTTTTAGTAATGTTTAACTAACAAAATTTACTTTATACATCATGAACAATTTTTTGTCATTTGGACACGTTTATTTTCTTTTTAGACAATGTAAAAGAAAAATTCTGAACGCCAGTTTTCAAACAACAATGTAACTCCCCTTTAACAAAAGTTTATTTTTTTCTGTTCGTGTTCGGAACGTCAGGAAACCGCGGGAAACTAGTTGGAAATAATTGTCCGTTTCGCAGAAAAAATAATGCCTAGTTGTTGTGGTATCGACAGTAACAGTTGTTATGTTTCCCTAAAAGGGAAATTGTAACTGCCAGTATGTAGCCTGGGTTTCCAGCATAAATGTTACCGAGTGTGTCCTAATTTCGGTATGCATTTTTTTATGTTTGCCTTTTCAATGAGTCATAAGGTCAGATTTATCTTCAAAAATCGATGTAACTCATAATCTTCATTTAAGAATCATCATCGTCAGTAATAAAAAAGCAAAATTTAGGAACACATTTTGAAATCATTCGAAATTCACTTTATAATTTACTTCTTCTTTTCGTATAGTATTCAACTTATCCAAAGATTCTATAATATATAGAATAATCAACGGTTGTAAGAAGTTTAGTGTCGTAAAGCAATCCAGTTCATATAAAAAAGGGCTGTCGCAATTATTTGGCCATGGACATAATATTTAGCCCTTATTTTAAACTTTTATTGAATAAACTTGGCAATGTCGCAGCCACTCGGCTGGCTCCAAGCTGGCTTGGTGCCACGACGCCACTCCTGCCATCTGTGACTTCCCGATGTCACTGACATTTAATGCTGCTTCAATTTGTTTTTGGAACACTGTCTGTTTTTTCGCGGTAATTTTTTTTTTTTTATATAATTTAATTACTGGCTGTATTTTTTGAAAAAAAAAAAGTCCTATGTTTCTCAATATTCCAAAATTCGTTTTCCGTGGTTGTTTAGTGTTAGTGTGGTGGAATGGGTTAAAATTATTAGGTACACTCTACTCTAAACATTAACCGTATTATTCATAAAGATAAAGTAGGTTTTAAGTAGCTTTACTGGAGGTCTGCTTCTCTGGGTTGTTGTATGTAAATAAGTGACATCCAGTCTAAATTGGCATACAACAAGTAACTAAAATGCTCTTTTACTTTTTATGAATAACAGGGTTAGTTTTTATAAGCTTTTATAAAGAAAATAAAACGAAGTGCTTCCAAATTTTCTATTCAATCCCGGATATAGGGAATATCATGAAATAAGTGAATTTAAGTGAAAATTAGGCCACCGCTTTAAATTAACATAAAATCGTTAAAACACTATTATAGCCAATCTCATCAACAAAATACAAAGCCAACCCTTGCAATCTGTGACCCAAATAGGGTGATGTAGATTATAATAATATGCCGTCAATAATTACGCTGCGTCGGCACAGATGTTGCTTTTACATAATATCGTATTAACCGGACGAGATTGATATGCGTAAAGAAACGTAATCGATTTGTTGTTTGTTCTTATTATCAAATAATATAACACAAGTGTAGAGGCTGCCCCGCGGTTTCACCCGCGCAGATTTCTCATAATCACAAAATACCGTTTTTTCTTATCGCACCCGCATCTCATAATTATAACTTGATTGATCCTACCTGCTTGTAAGCAAACATTTATTTTAACAACAATGCAATACTTGTATTTACCAAGAAAAAACGAGATTGATTTTGTTTTTTTAATTTTATACTTGCAAAATTTTAGATAATAGGAAAACAAAGACCCAGGCAGTGCGCATCTGGTAAATCGCCGCAAAGATAGTGAGAGGATAACAAATATAATCTGTTCTATGATTATGTAAGTTTAAGTAGAAGATGTGGTTTACTTTACATTGTACAAGGTCAGTGAATAATCCAAATAAAATTTCATAGTATTATATAGGTATATCTTGGCATCTGTATGGAAGTTTGATGGATTTTCGAAAATTTCTATACAGTGTTGCCACTTTTTAATTTCTAGATTTTTGTGCCGCACTGTATTTCTAAAACTCTCGCAACTGAAAAAAAAAAATCTTTTTTTAATATACAAAACTGTTATGAAAACTGCCTGAAAATAAAATAACAACATACTGCAATGTTTTTCTACGTTCAAAAGAGTTTTTAAATTAATAAAGCATTCGAAACATTCACTAAAAGGTAACCTGATACACAGGAATTCGATATAAAACTGCATTGCAATATTTCGAGACGCGGCAATGAAAGTAGTAAAATATCGAGACGCTTACTTTTGAATAAGTAACATTTCAAATCAGGGTAGTACATAGAGAGGCATAATACCAGGTGAACCAAAATGTTCGTGGCATAGCCTGTTCAATTATGTTATAAATTTATTAAATCTTTTAAAAACATAAATATGTACCTACATATTTTAAATATTGGGGGTACATAGTAAAAATGGAATACTGTGGTAATAGGTCTTATCACAATAGGGTAGGATTATGTTTAAAAACGAAATAATGTTTTTTTTTTTATTTGAGTTTAACTAACTCTTGAGAAATTTTTTTTTGACTTGGTAGTTTTTTCTCTAATTAAGTTATAACGTCACTAGTCTTTTATTACAAGTTTTTCTATTTTCTGTGGTCAATAAAAATGAATCCAAAGATCCTATCCTCAGCCACAAGGCCTAAACTAAATATTAACTGTCTTATTCATAAAGATACAGTACATTTTAAGTAGGTTTACTGGAGTTCTACTTCTCTGGTTTGTTGTATGGTAAATACGTGACATCCAGTCTAAATTGACATATGTCAAATAACTAAAATGCTCTTTAACTTTTTATGAATGACAGGGTAACTCTTTTAACTGAGAACTACTGAAACCGACAAAGTTACATAAATTAGTAATTTATTAAATAAACTTATTAAACTCAGTAATCAGTTCTATACAGTAAGATCTTATATCGCATTTGTTCTATAACTGTACTTACGTAACACAATTTAGTTACCTAGTATGCGTGTCCGTCTTTTTTTGCGGCGTTTTTTTGATAAAGTTTTGCTTTGTTTTTTTTTTTTATCGTTTCAATAGAGTTACAACACTAGACCGAGTATCGACATAAGCTGCACGTAACATGCGATATCAATTTCATTTGATATGGAATTTCTATTGACATACAGTATTTCAAACCGCGGTCCAATAGAAAGATGAAAATTAATAGTACCTACATAGTTTTAACATTTATAAAAAACCTAAACTATTTACTTCAATAATAAATTTTACAAATACTTAGTAATATATTATTTTATTTGGTTATTTGAATTTAACTGTTCTAAAAAAAACTTTAATACCTATTCAGTTTTCACAAATTTTTGTGAATATCTTTGTCTAATGAAAATAAGTATAATGATTTTAATATAAAAAGCACGTCGTAACAGACATAATACTTTCTATCATTTCCTTTCTACTCTCTCTTTTCAGAGGAAGAAATATATTTTTAAATACCTTAAGCATTTACCTTCTTTTAATCGTTCATTATGTAGCTTCGGCTAGTCGTCTAATCACAAGGCGAGAGGCGTTTGAGAAATTACCATCGTTGCTATTTGCAAGCCAAATACGGCGGGATTCGGCTTAGGAACTTGATTAAACGTTGTCGACAGAGGAAGGACCAATACAAAATACCTACAACACAGCTTGGAGCATTTTCAAAGGATTCATTTAACCGCGGCGACAAGCTAGCCCCTTGTCACGTTGGTAATAAAGCATAAACTCTGCTAAACGTGGCTCCGGCTCTTGAGCTGGTGCCTCTGTCTAACCCTTCGGGGAATAAAAGGCGTGAGATTATGTTATGTTCATTTATGACCATGTTTTGATTTTTCAGTTGAGATTTGCTACTGTGGGACTTACTTTTGCTTCACCATGTTTAAAACGTTGACAGGACTAGTTTAATGAAAACTTTTTCTTCGTTGAAATAGGCATCTTTTTTGTACTGCTTGTAGTCACTCTTTTTTATTGATCCTCTTAGTTTTTAGCCAATTAAGGTAAAGATATAAGTGTCACACTTCACAGTATATATATCACATAATCACACTAATATTATAAAGGCGAAAGTTTATGTGTGAGTGTGTATGTTTGTTACTTCTTCACGTCTTAACGGCTGGAGCGATTTCAATGAAATTTAGTATGGAGTAAGCTGAAAACCTGGATTAACACATAGGCTCGTTTTTTGCGGTAGTAAACCACGGGTAAGGCTGCGGGGCAAAGGTATTAGTAAATAATTCTATATCAAACGAGATTTACCAGACACAATATAAGTGACTCCATCTGTCGTAGTTTATGATATCTACACCAAAATCATATAAGCGTACCTACCATAATTAGGTACAATGCCAGTGAAATAGAGCCTGGCCACATTTGACTGAAGCCTAAATGGTGGAAAACAAGCTAATAAGCTTACCTAAAATACCAGCAGATGGCTCTCTCTCTCTAATTCTGTAGCAGTGTAGCTCTTCCGTCAAGCCTGGGGCCGTCAGACAGAAGACGTATCTATCATCTATCAGTAGATGGCGCTTTGCAATATTTATAGGTGATTTAACAATATTTGCAGAGAATTTCAATGCGAAAATATATAATAAAAATAACACATCACACTCAGAGCCCCTAACTAGGCAGAACCTGTATCTAGGGTGCCCGAAACACATACAGAGACAATTATCACACCCAGACCGGAACAAACATCGATATTCATCATATCAATATTCGCCCCGCCCGGGAATCGAACCCGGGTGCACTGGCTTCTCAGTCCACATCACTGCCAACTGAGCTAAAGCAGTCAACCAGTCAGTCAGTCAACATTATTATCAATAGCAAGTACTTAATATAGCAAATATATTTTTAAATAGCTATTGTTTAAATAAAGTAACTTTATTATTTTAGAATTGAAGTTGGTATACTCTATAGAGTATCTACCTGCTTTGAGTCACTAACCCTGTTACCACAAAAAAGTTAGACCGGTCTAAATTGCAAATTTGTAATGACGAAATTGAGATTTAAACCTAGTCTAGTGATTTAGACCAGGTTTAACTCTTTTTGTGGTAGAGCCGTAAAAGTCAGCACCGAAAATCTACTACGCTACACTACGCTATTATGCTACGGCGTAGCGGCAGATCATTCTCTCGTAGCTGCGACTAGCGTAGCAAACGCTTCGTAAAGTGTGTATCGTCATAAAATTATTCCTTTATTTATATAATTTATTATTTTTTTAAATCAAAATTTACATTATAAATAAATTAAGTATATTTCTTATTATTATTTAGAATCAATACATAGTATAAAACAAAGTCGCTTCCCGCGTCTGTCCCTATGTATGCTTATATCTTAAAAACTATCCAACGGATTTTGATGCGGTTTTTTGTAATCGATAGAGTGATCCAAGGGAAGGATATAATACATGAGCAACATAGAAATAGGTTAGGCGGTACGAAGTTCGCCGGGTCGACTAGTTATCATAATAAATGTGTTTTTTAAATATTTCTTTAATTCCAGCATATTACATAATTATGTATTATTAAAATTATCAATAAATTCTATCGTCTTAGTAGGTAACAATTTGATATAAAACGAATAAAAATTTAATCCTGTAACTTAACACTCGACAATCAGAGTGGGTGAAAAGTAAATTTGTTAATAGCATGTATGCGATTTCCCTACTAAGTTTGCCTTAGTTTTAATGTTTTCTTTTGCCTTTTTATTAATATTTTTTTTTGTCTTGTATAGTCTTTCATAAAAAACATTAAATTTAAGCACCTAAATAATAAATATTATTATTGGATTCCGATTAATCCTATGCGTTGCCTGTAAGAAATCGTTCTAAGCGATAAGGCCGCCTATTGCAATCAATAAAACGTTATTTCATTTCATTTCATTTCAATATATAAATTTAAGAACATTAATTGTAATTACTTAATGTTAGGTTTATTGATTGCAATAGTGTCTATACTATACTAATCTATATGTTTTTGTTTATGAAACACAAAGTAGGGCCGAAAAGTCGTAAAAGGCCGATATGTGTCCAATAAATTGTGATCTCATTAAAGCAGTGCAGAGTGTTTAATCTCTTTTATAGTTCCCTAACAAGCTTATGTGTCCACGCCTACATGGATCCACTGCTGATCTGAGGCCATTTATACCAAAAAATGTTTCGTCCCAGACATCACTTTAAGATTAAGTTGAACCAATTATTATCGAATTTCATTTAAAAAAAATAGACCATTTTTGTGCCTAGTAAGTAAATAGATAATTTAAATAAAATTATTTTGTCCAAGTGGGTGGCCTTGAAGAAATCGCTCTTAGCGATAATAATGGAATAGAATAGAATAGAAACACTTTATTGCATACAAAGTAAGACACAAAAAGTACAATTGTTAAATCAAGGGTGCAGACAATTTAGATTTGCATGCAACCCACTTGCAACCTTGTGCAGATGGATATATATAAAAAATGTTCTAAAAGTATTCGATACTGCTCAGTTAAATTAACACACTAAAAAGTTAAAAAATAAAAAAATAATTGATACAGAATACATACTCAAATAAACATACATTCAATTAAAATACTAAATATGTACACATACATAAACTCTATATAAATAAAAATATATAAACAATACATACAAATAAAATAAATATGAAATAAATACTTAAATGTCATCATACGATTGATAACAACAATGTGGAGTCTAGCTAATTAAAAGATAGTGCGACTTTACTGCTTCTGCTAGGTGAGCACTAAGAAGGGATTTCCCGAAATTCCCACGGGAACGAAAAAAACGGGATTTTTGTGTTTATGAAAAATCTGCACGGGAAAAACCGCGGGGCAGCCTCTAGTCAATATATATAAAACTCTTCCGTTACTGACTGACTGACTAACTGACTGACTGACAGACAACACAGAGCCGAAAGTACTGGGCGTAGCGGGCTGAAATTTTGCCTGTAGCTTCCTTAGGGAGTGTAGGTGAGCACTAAGAAAGGATTTCCCGAAATTCCCATGGGTACGGGAAAAAACTAAATTTTGTGTTTATGAGAAATCTGCGCGAGTGAAACCGCGGGCAGCCTCTAGTAAATAATAATAATAACACATCACACTCAGAGCCCCTAACTAGGAAGAACCTGTATCTAGGGTGCCCGAAACACACACAGAGACAAACATCACACCCAGACCGGAAACAAACATCGATATTCATCATATCAATATTCGCCCCGCCCGGGAATCGAACCCGGGTGCACACGTTTACTCAGTCCACATCACTGCCAACTGAGCCACGGAGCAGTCCTTGTAGAAGCTAGTATGGTGTGGAGGGATCTTAAGCGTCAGTGAGTACGACAGCCGCAACGAACTGCTGTTTGATAAGGTCGGCCATTACATGTTAATCAAATACCATTTGAGTATTTTTTTAAATGTTTTAGTTTGTATGCAATACTTACAGTGTTTTTTGCTACCTATAATTTATTTAACCGATCCAGTAGTTTTTAATCCTATTCCATTCAAACAAACAACAACTAAAGTGTAGAAAATGCATACTTTAGGTAATATTGCATCAAATATAATACTTCCTACTTACTTTCAAAGTTTTCCAAATCACGCAATACTTTCTGTTTTGCAGTAATTATCTTTTCTAAGAAAAGAAACATCAAAACATTCATACAACCTGCTATAATTGTGTAAGATATTTATATCTTCACACAGGATGCTTAATTTACTAATATTTATTCATGAACAACACTAGCTTACATAATTAAACCAAAACAAACAATAGTAGACACGGATATTAGGCCGACCATCTTTGTGGTTTATTTTGGAATTATGTTTAACTTTGACTTGGGAGTTCAAAGTTCAAATCCTGGCGGGCAAGATAATTATTTTGTTAGATATCGATGTTTGCTTCATGGTTCCGATTTTTGTGTTTACCTGAGACATGGTGCCGTAACGTATGACGTAGTTATCTACCATTCATACTAATATTATTAATGCGAAAGTAACTCTGTCTGTCTGTCTGCTTCACAAGAAAACTACTGAACCGATTTGAATGAAATTTGGTATAAAGATAGTGTAGAGCCTGAGAAAGGACACAGGCTAATTTTTATCCCGAAATTCCCACAATAAAATTGGGAAATTGATGTTTCAAGATGTTTCAATCTAAAAAAAATGTTACGTTCGGGGGAGGCATTATGTCCAACAGCGGGTATCTCCCAACTGAGAAGATCTCCCAATTGAGACTTTGACTTTATTGATTGAACATTAAGAAACTACATGGTTGCTGTTAAAGCATAATACTGGTTCGTATTCGTTAAAAGAAGAATTCGTAAGATATTGAGAATTATTAAATAATAAAAAAGATGTTGAAATATGTTTTAGGCAACCATTTAAACAATAATAGCGGGCCATTGGGCGAAGGCAGATAGTATGTAATAAAACATTGTGAATACCCGCATCTAGAACGACCCCTTCACTCGAGTTACGATTATTATTGTCATTTATGTACTAGAATAATGCTTCGCCATACACTCAGCTATAAGAAAACTTACATTCTTAGAGCTATGAAAAGTTCCTAGTACAGGGCGGTCCAGGTCGGCGTAACACTTTGGTCTATGGTTTTGTGCGTACTGGACTGTAATACAAAGGCACAATAGCAATTTTGTGAATCGTCGTATAAACAATATTTTCTACCCTCCTCATGAAGTGTAAGAGTTAAATATTTTATAATACTTTCTCTACTAAATAATCATCACAACATTATTATAGTTTCGATACTGACTGACTTTGAATACCACGGGAACAGACATTTACATCAGGGCCTCTAGTCTCATCGCGCAAATCAGCACTATCAGATAAAAGTAGAATAAAAATAGTACGTTAATCGCAAGAAAGTACACATTTGCTAGTCTCGTAATAAATTTTGCTATAACTATAGCAGTAGTATTGCAATAGATGGGAATTGACCAAGTCTGCTCCATACTATGATAATGTACATTCGACTGACATTATATACGTCAATATTGATTGATATTTTATGCAGGAATGAAAGGTTGCTTAAAAAGCTAAACAAAGTAAGAACTAAGTAAGCTGTTCGCATAAATTTCTTAAATAAGTATGTATAGTGTTTGAAAGCAAATATGTGGGCATTCATAGAGCAATAACAATGTCCTTAATAAACCCCTTATACTTTCATATTTTGTGGCATCTTAAACTCCGAGCGGCGACGACTAGGCAGTAATATAGCACTTTTCGTAGCACGGGATGGGATTTAACAATGATCTTTTGTCGAGGAGAGTGCAGATAGTTAACCTTTGCACCCTGCACCCTAAAGAATTTTCATTCAAAGTTGTAAAGATGGAAGGTTGACGACAGCGGTCTCACAGTGATGGCTGACGACGTAAAGAAGGCAGACCATGGTCTGACAACATATAATTAGAATAGAATTCACTATATATTACACACAAGTAAGATACAAAGCACAGTACAATATGAGGTACTAATAACAGAACTTGCATGCAATTTAAGGTACAAATGTTATGGGTGACCTTATAGTTTCCTTCCTACATAGGAAATATCGCCAGTAGTCAGTGGATCAAACTGGCATAAGTATTGTATTGTATATGTCTTACGAAGATTTGATAATTAGGTTTATTGCAAAAAAACTAGGGATTTTGCAAAAATCCGGATAATTTGATAATAGGATAACTTTTTTCTAATCATCCTGACAAAAAGCAGTTTTTTTTGCAAAAAAACCTAGTATACTTAATTGAATAATTTGAAATCTTCTTTAACTCTGACTGGCTAGATTATTGCTGATTGGTTTCTTAAAATACCTTTGACGCTACAGAGAACCAATCAGAATAAGTGTTGGATAGCAAGCAATATAATCTAGCTAATTAGAGTTAAGAGAGTTTTATCATTTTTTAATTATACTAGTTTTTTTTGTAAAAAAACTGCTTTTTGTCAGGATGATTGGAAAAAAACTTATATCAAATTATCATAATTAGTTTAAATAATATTATAATTAGTTTTTTTTGCAAAAAAAACTAATTATATAATCTTCCTACGACATATACATATAGTAATTGTATCGTAGAGTTCGTTACCCCTTTCTTCTCTTAATTATGAAAGTGTATATTTCCGATGTTTCTCTTTGATCGGCATCTTTTTGTAATTGGAACATTTTCGATGCAATAATTTTGAAATTAACCGGCTCATTTTAGAATACGTGACCTCCATTAAGGAACGACTTATTTATGTTATATTGTATTATAATTGGAGTTTTCAATATGAATATATATGTGTACCTTTATTGATTATATTGGGGTAGTCTCGATAGGTAAATGTTGGTTTTAAAGTCGTTGTCGGGCGCAATGAAATTTTTACGATTACAGTACTTTTTTTTAAGTACCTTTAGATGCACTACACGTAGCTGACATGACTTTTTTTTATTCAATTTAATCAATATTATTTTTATTTACAAAAGCGTTTTTATGTTCTTATGAAAAAAAGTGTTATTTTTAGATCGATTCCAATTTGGTTGGAATATTGTAACTTTAGCATTAAGGCGGTAACTCACGGTATGGCGCGAAATTCAAATTTTTTCACGTTTTTTAATTATTTTGGCGAAAGTATTCATTTTAAATAAAGTTTAAATGAATTCGATACGTAATAACCTATTTCCCACATTGTGATATATCGTTTTTGAAAGACAGAGTTACCAATTTTGTGTATATTCAAGGAACTTGTTTTTTGGCCTTTTACCCCTTAGACACAAAATCTGTAGGTCTGTCTTCAAAAAACGTTGTATTACAATATAGAAGATGGCTTTTTACATACGCGAATTCATTTAAACTTTATTAAAAATGTATACTTCCGCCAGAATAAATAAAAAACACGAAAAAATTTTAATTTCGCGCCATAGCGAGAGTTACGTACCACCTTAATACTTTATAGAAGCGCTATATAGTAACTATCTTCAACAGTATCAATATATAATTTATGATTAAACGAACTTACCTGTACGTGAAGTTCTATCATAATTATACGAAGCGCTTCGTCCGAAGAGATTAGTACATACATAAATATAATAAGAAGGTTAACACATGTAGTACCGCCTTAGGTCTCGCCACTTCTGCACTATATTTGAGAATTTTTTTTTTTTTTTGAGGGTAGGTTATAACTCTCCCGTTCCCCGGCGACCACGTCCCGCGCAGAGCCTCAGTTAGTTTAGAGTCAAGTCCTCAAAATGATATGACATATTTTCCTTGTAAATGGGGACTGAAGGTTTGGGACGGGCGGGAGATTTAGTACTAATCTCTTCGGACGAAGCGCTTCGTATAATTATGATAGAACTTCACGTACAGGTAAGTTCGTTTAATCATAAATTATACTTCGCGCTTCGTCCTCGAGATTAGTACATACATAAATATAATAAGAAGGTTAACACATGTAGACCTTGAGAGTAAAGGAAAATATGGTCGATTGTATTTTTAACAAGAAATCTTCATATCATTTTCACAATTCCAAAATAATAATATTCGTAAAGATAAAGTTTATTTTACGAGCCAAATCAAAAAATCTTTATTTTATCCGTATTTAACTAAAATACCAGTTTTTTTTTTTTTTTTTTTAATTAGTTACAGCTGTTGCCCTTTATTAAATGGCTTAGGCAAGGCATCAAGTAGCGAAAGTTTACCGCTACCTCTCCAGCTTGCCGTGTTCTTACATTTTTCACACTAACGACGAACCAGCGTGCGCGCAGTGGAAAATAGACTAGTATCGTACACTGTCACCATAAGTTGTGTTTCCGTTGGTGTTTCCCCAACGGCTGCCGAAATTTCATCGAATTGAAATTAATTTTTGCCCTTGCGAAAATCTTTAATTCTATAAAGCAACCAAAGCTATAGCTCGGCAAATGCCGTGATTTTTTTTTTTTTTTTTAAGAAAAAGTAAGTTTAACAAAGTCCTGAGTTTTTGTAAGTCTATGTCCATAAAACAAATATTATTTGTATTAGAATAAACGAAAAACATTTGCATTGTGTAAATTGCATGCTGAAAATAATTATAAAAGGGTAAGTTTTTCTAATGAGAGGTCTTTATTTTTAACTGGTTTAATATAAGGCTAAACCCTCTTAGTTTTGCTATAAGTATTAATAATTAGTTAATTAATTAGTTTTGCTATTAGTAATTTGATTTAATATTAATAAATAAAACTGTATCTCTTTATATACGCAGGCGAAATACCCTTTCAACGTAGTGCCATCATAAGAGTTTAACTAATTTTGTTATAGCAACGAAATCGTTATTCTAATGACGGAGGCATTCCCCCCGTATCGTCAACGCTTCCCTGATAAGATGCCCGCCAGCAATGTAATCGAAGGCTCTAGCTAGGTATTCGATGATTACTGGAATAAGTTTTTTTTTTTTTTTTTTTGTAATAAAATTAAAAACCTTCGATACGAAAAGTTAAATAAAGATGAGATTCCATGATTGTCTAGACCAATCATGTACTACTAAAATACCTGTAGCTTAATCTGATTCTGTTTTTCACTCTACACCATAGTTCTAGGGTATCTCTTTAATAGAACACGCTTCAGACTCTTTTGTCAGGCGACTTAAGATTTTCTATATGCACAATGTGACTTGAAGTCTATATCAAGGATGACCAAACGCGTTTGTTATAAAGATTAATGCCTACAATAGCCGTTTAGTTCCAAATTATTCGATGTCTAGAAGTTTTCTTCGGCATATCTGCAATAGTATAATCGTAGGATGTACATACATTTCAATTTATATTATAATAAATGAAAATTAAAATATCACGTTCTTGTTCTGAACATTACAAGGAAACAACATCTCAAGTCAATAGCACTAGCATGTTGTCAGGTGAGGGAATTGTATTGCCTTCATACGATTCATATAAGAGATAGCAATCAAGTTATCGATGTGCATTATTATTTGGCAATCGACTAACTTTAAAGTTATACCTTTAAAGTAAGGAGCAGAGCTCTGGGCAAATGTGATGTGGTTTTATTTGAGCACCAACCACTGGCTGTCTCGCCATCACGTGGTGCTTCTTCCCCGTAGTTGAGAGCTTTCAGGGAACATATTGCTGCCCTGAACAGTTATCGTTTCTAGAACGGCACTCAATTAGCAATTATTTTGCTAAGCTACCAATTTAATCAGAGCATAATAAAAAGTCAAGAATTTTTACAAATTAATGTGCCATCTTTTAGGTTTAGGGACAATAAACAATGCACTAGCACAATAAACCGGGTCGAATTTTCACGTAGATTCTCTATTTGTTTAAAATATAAGTAAGTACTCGCTTTTTTTTTTTTTTTTTTACTATATTTATTTATTTATTTCAATTTGATTTGAAATATTTTATTATCTCTGGGAAATATTACAACGAGATGATTGTAATCTATGATAACGCCCAAGGAATAATAAGGCATGAAAGTATAAAGCAAGCTTTTTTCCCCGTTCAGGTATATTAGCAATATTTTGTAATTTGATTATTCTGGTAAAAAACTGAACGTCTCACCAAGTAAGTCATATATATACGGGAGGAGATAAAAAATCTGTGTTGCAATTTGATTAGATATTTCTTAAAGCTTCATCAGTTTTGTAATTATTTTCTAGATCTTACAGCATTGGTAAGGAATATGTGCGTTTCCAAAATCTAATGCAACATAGTACATTATAAATAATAGTACTTTGGATCTAAATTTAAAGTTATGCGGAGGTCTATAAGCTGGAAGGCATAAATATTTATGAATATATCTTATACTATATGAATATATATATTTATTTATTTTTAAGTGATAATAAATCTTTTTATTTTTGTCTGGTTTCAGTTTTAGATTACGTACGTATAATATATACCTACGTAGGTAAAATTGACAATGGCATGGTTGTAATAAAGAAATAGCATTAATTTATGTGACTTTATTTAAATTTATTAATTTCTTTGTATTTTAAAATTGTTTTTTGAGTGTTTTCTTTAGTATATTAATCGCGACCATGTGGTCAGACGACCTAATAAATACCGCAGGAGTGCACCGAATGATGGTCGAACAAGACCGGTCACCGTGGCGACCGTTGGGGGAGGCCCCGTCCAGCAGTGGACGCCTCCGAGCTGATATGATAAATCGTGACTTGTGAAATAAAATAAACCATACGACCTATGTACTATGTTCCTAGTAACAGCGCCGGCTGCAGTAATGCGGCGGCGGCGGATGGCCTGATGGTCACGTAGTGCGCGCGCTGCGGCGCGGCGGCGGCGGCGGCCGGTCCGGGGTGCGCGCGCCGGCTCATGATCCCGCCCGCTCGCTGGCGCAAGCTCGCTAGGCTGCGCTCGCGCGGCCGGTGCGCGCTGCAGCCGCGGCGCCGGCGGCCTGCGGGCTGGAGAGCCCGCCGGCGGCGTAGTAACTAGGTACTAAATTATCTGTGACGTTAAAAACGAACTAGGTTTCTTTTGAGGTGCTATTACTTTAGTGTCAGTTTTACCACCGAATTTGCACAGACTAGCGTCTTGTGTATAGCTTCATCGACTATGAAGGTCCTTTACCTTGCTTGGCAGGTACTTATAATTTTTTGGCTTATTTAAAAGCAAAAACGTAAATTTCCATCGCTTTTTGTCATGCTTTGCATGATAAGGCACTGTCGATTTGTTATAGCTTGGCTTCGATGCCTCTGTCAATATGAGAATTATAATACCCGGATGTCTACAAAATAAAGAGGAATCTGTATACGGATACACGTGGAGCTCCATTTTTTGTTGGCAATTAAAACTGCGGGTAGTTTTTTTTTTTTTTTTTTTACTAAATTACTTTGATATTTTGCTGAATTTTGTGATGACGTAATAAAACTTATACAGACCTTGCTCCGGTCGTATTAGAGTTCTGCGTCTAATATATAGGTACAGTGTTTTCTTACCTTAGGAACCGCTGTGCTTATCCTGAACGCCCTCGGGCGTGTCTTAATTGTTTCACAACAATTTCGTAGTTCGAAGCTGGAGCCGAGGCTGCAGCGGAGGCAAGGGGGCCGCGGGGGCGGCGTTAGTTGGATCCCTGTCTGGGGATTCGGGCTGAAAAGCCGAGCCAGTACCGATCCCGATACTTCTTCGGTGCTGAGACCCAATTGTAAAACTGGGCGAAGGTTTAGGCTGTATCTAATTCTAATCTTATTTACGGCACTGATCTAAATGCTATCGTTAAAGATTGGTATGTAAAGATTTCATATTTTATTATTATTAATAACGGCATGTGGCGAAGATGTCCTAACGACATTTCTGATACATGAATCACACACGGATGAACCCGTTCATCGGTAAGGAGCAAGTCATTCGGGTAAGAAGGTTTGTGTCGAAAAATCTTAACCACAATTCCGGTTACAAAACTTATAACACTATGTATGTAATATAAATGTATTCACGTTAGGTGAAGTTATTTTGCGGATAGGTCCATAGACTTTCCTGAGCGTAAAAATAATTTATATACAGCGGATAAGTCCCAACGACTTTCCTGAGGTTAAAAATAATTTAAGTACAGCGGATAGGTCCCAACGACTTTCCTGAGCTAGCGGATAAGTCCCAAAAACCGTCCTGGGCGTACAATTTATTTTTGGTACTGCGGATAACTCTACGTCAGGACGGACGTACAATTACTTTAGTAGGTACAGCGGATAAGCCCGAACGACTGTCCTGAGCGTACAAAATGATAATTTCAAAAACATAGTTTTTAAATAGGTATATGCAGGATGGATTACCTTGGATCCGCAGAGCTGGCCTATAGCAAAAGCTGGAGTTTCTTCAAAAGTTTATCACTATGTTTTAACTTTATTTTAAACTTACACGTTTTGCACGTTACTGATTCACTGAAATCTTTAGAACGTCGTTTAGAATTTTTCCGAAAATATATTTTAATTTAATTTTGTGAAAATAAAAGAGTGAACCGAGTGGCTCGAGCACTAAAATGCGACTGAGGCTCTGCGCGGGACGTGGTCGCCGGGGAACGGGAGAGTTATAACCTACCCTCAAAAAAAAAAAAAAATTCTCAAATATAGTGCAGAAGTGGCGAGACCTAAGGCGGTACTACATGTGTTAACCTTCTTATTATATTTATGTATGTACTAATCTCGAGGACGAAGCGCGAAGTATAATATCTTTAAAAAAAACATACATACATACATACAAACAGGTCAAACTGTTCACCTCCTTTTTTGAAGTCGATTAAAAATGGTTAGAAGCGTTTTTTAAGACTTTATTCTAAACCTGAAAAGGAAAGCCCAGTATAGGCTTGGAAAATATTGAGCAACAAACAGCTAGTCAAAGGAAATTATTCTAGGTTTAAACCTTAATTTAAACTCAATGAGGGAAAGCAGTAAAGCACGGGAAGGGCGGGTCTCCTGCACCGCACCCTTTACTGAGTTCTTTACACTTTGGTTGGGAACGCTTTCAATATACTATACTAAAACATAGAGACGAGTGACTAAGTGTGTGGTCACCGCCGCTGCTTTTCCACTATAATCAAACTTCATTTCAAAATTTGCAATTTGCGAAAAAAAAAAAAACTACTAAACTAAGGCAAATATCAAAAATGTGGCACAGTATGACACTAGAATAGCTTTTAAGTTTAATCCAAAGAAACTACAAAGTGTTGCTAAAAGTGTCAAATTTTAGCAGCTATATGTGGATTATTTTGTTCTTTTTACATAGAAGTCCTTAACTATGCTCAAAAAATACTAGGCAAGATTATCTAGTCACTAGATAATCATATTAATATATAAATAATAAAAAGAAGGTTATCAATTTGACCTGTACGTATCCATATTTGTATATATGTTTGTCAGCGATTATCTCGCATTTGGCTGAACCTATTTTGATGAGGTTTTCAGAAAAGTATTTGTTACATTCAGAAAAAGGTTTCAGTACGTATTTTAACCGACTTTAAAAAAGAGAAAGTTCCTAGTTGATGTATGTGTCAGCTAAATGAAAGCGGGTTCCTTTTTTGTAAAAAAAGAAATTATGAAAGTAAGAAGAACCTTTTATAAAGGACGGCTATCACTTACAAACTATGTTAATACTAAATTGTGTTTGGAGTGCAAATTAAATAGGTATAATTTGCCCCTGCAATAAAAAACATTCCACAATGCACCAGTTTTTTCCCTTTAATTTTAATAAAACAGTCCCCATAGAAATCATAGTACGTCAGAAAAAGTATATTTTTTATTTCAGCGTGACGATTAATTTCCCGCTACCACGCATACGTAGAGGCGGATAAAGAGTTAAGGCTGTCCGTAAACCAACGTTTACGTGTATCACCTTACTTTTATTGAATGTTATTTCTTACTTAAGTAAAACCTACAAAACTTAAGGCGGTAACTTTCGCTATGGCGCGAAATTCAAATTTTTTCACGTTTTTTATTTATTCTGCCAAAAGTATTTATTTTTAATAAAGTTTAAATGAATTCGCGTATGTAAAAAACCATCTCCCACATTGTAAATACAACGTTTTTGGAAGACAGAACTGCTGATTTTGTGTCTAAGGGGTAAAAGGCCAAAAATCAAGTTCCTTGTATATACACAAAATCGGTAACTCTGGCTTTCAAAAACGATATATGACAATGTGTGAGATGTTTTTTTACGTACGCGAATTCATTTATACTTTATTAAAAATAAATGCTTTCGTCGGAATATGTAATGTTAGTTAGTTAATCTTGTTGTTAAATGGCTAATCCTAAAAACATAATTTAAGCAAAAGGAAAACGAACAAAAAAAAAAACAGAATAAAACTTGATGAAAAGCAAGTCTATCAGTCAACCCGATTTATTCCGGCCAACCTCTTTTTTCTCTGAATGAAATAAAAACTATTTTATTATACCATCTTAGTTTTGAAGATAATATTTTTAACGAGAGGTACTAAGAACTTATGTTTAGTTTTTCCCTTAAAAAACTTGACACCATTCTTGTATTAAAGTAAGTATTCAAAATTTTCTGACGCACTGACACTTACTAGTCTGAAAGTCGCAAAGTCTACGGTCAACCTAACCCGGTATATAAGCTTTGCGCGGTCGCGGCGTCGACTAGACACCTGTTGTGGCCCGTCGCAGCCCCATCCGGGAAGCAAACGTGAGACCACGTGAGTGACCCTTTGTGATTTTGTGTTATAAAACTGTTAAATTGTTTTATTATTGTAAGTATTGATTATGACATAAAAAAGAAAATGCGAAATTTTCGCTGTTAAAAAATTAGTCAAAAAAATTTTACGGGATTCTGAGACAAAAATCATTTAAAAAATGTGTTATTTATGTGATTGTAAAAATTTTGGTTTTAATGTCTGGTAAATAAGACTATCTCTTCCACTTCATTAAGTTGTCTTTACTTACATTGTCAGTCAAAAATGCAGCAGTGCGAAAATTTTCATTTTAAAAACTATAGTTCATGGCGTTGCTCGGTAATTTAAATATACGTTACTAGTTTCTTTAACAATACCAAATCAGGCTGTTCATTCTGATGATCAGGCAATCAGCATTCATTCTGCTTCTGCACTGCTGGGTAAAAGCCCTTTCTATGTATCGCCATCCTAAATAAAATCCATTTATACAAACTAAAAAACAATAAGTACCCATACAAAATGTTTTATAAACCAATTTTTTTTTTAAGATGACCATCTTTGAAATTTATTATCGATATTGCCTCAACTGAGTAAAAATTCAATTAAATAAACTATAATTTATTGTTGCATTAAAATGCTTATCAATTTTACATCATACAATATAGGACAGTATCCTGTAGTTACAATAACAAGTACTATGTTTTTTAATCATTCAAGCTATAATAAGTTTATAGACACTCATTAAGTGATACCTTGAGTCATAAATAAAAAAGTTATTTTAAATTTTCCTTTCTACCATAAAACTAGAAGACCCGTTTGTAACTTTTGACATACAACACGACGCATTATTTATTAGCACTTGCTAAAAGTAACATTATGAGGTCTAATACACCAATACCATACGCCAATCGCATAAAATTAAACAGCCAAATGCGAGGGCTCGTGCTTAGAAGAATTCGGAAAATTCTACATGAAGTGAAGTTGCGACTGCTAATTATTTGGTGCCTGGTTACCCGGTGGGTTTCTCAGTAGATGCTCGACAAAATCGTTTAAAAAAACTAAGTTTTTTGCATTTATCTCACAATTTACGTAATTTTATTAAATTTTGAATGTTTGTTAGTATTTTTTAGACAACAAAAAACATTTCTTTGGAAACATTTCATTTAGATTTATTGAGCCATTTTGGAATTTGAGAGAGAGAGAGCCTTTGACAGACAGGCGGACGGACGGACGAGTACCCGGAACCTGTAAAACATTATGGGTCACAGCAAATATCAAAAGAGGTTAATTTAAGTAAGATTTATTTTTTGTCATACAGGATCTGTATGACAATAAATCATTCTGGGTGTTATCCCAGATTCCAGGCGGGTTTACATTTCTGTGCCTATCGATGTTTGTGTCCTGAGCTTGAGGTGTTTGTTATTTGAATGTATCTTGGGGTACACTAGGCGCAGGTTCTATCTAGTTAGGGGCTCTGAGTGATGCATTTTTTTTATGTTTCTCTACTCTTGGATATCTAGGGATGAAGCCAGAGTCTTTTGAAAGGCGTGCGAGGGGAAGAATTGAATTCGTAACTCTTTTGAGAGTTTTTTTTTTATTATTGTAGCCTTCTAAGATTTTTTTTTATATTATATTGAACGTTATAATACGTTTTAAACACAGTTTTAGATCAAAGACTGCAATTAAAAAATCCATCTACCTAATTAAAAAAATCATTTTTAAACAATAATTTTTAGTGTTTCTAAACGCAGACTTGGTTTTGGTTGAAGTGAGTGATTGCCTGATATCAAAGTGAAAAGATTTCGCCGGATGTCATCAGCTGTCCATTAAAATATAAAATTACATCTTTGTTGCCAAAGCTCTTTAAATTTCGGTTACTTATTAAATTAAAGTAGGCGTTTCGTTCAACCTTATTTTGTATTATCTGTTCTTTGTACAGAGTTATATCCTGGTTTTAAAGCTTAGAAAATAGTTATATGACAATAGATATGTCACCGGAAAATAA
The DNA here is from genome assembly GCA_951802225.1 of Euspilapteryx auroguttella. Taxonomy (NCBI): domain Eukaryota; kingdom Metazoa; phylum Arthropoda; class Insecta; order Lepidoptera; family Gracillariidae; genus Euspilapteryx; species Euspilapteryx auroguttella. The sequence continues at coordinate 2,074,844 of OX637649.1, read as the reverse complement.
TAAGATTCGCAAGTTTATAAATTTCCTAGGAAATTTCCCAGGAAATTTATAAACTTTCGTAGTTTGGTTATAATTTCCTAGGAAATTTATAAACTTGCGAATCTTATTATTTTCCGGTTAATTAAGTGATACCTTGAGTCATAAATAAAAAAGTTATTTTAAATTGTCCTTTCTACCATAAAAGTAGATGACCTGTTTGTAACTTTTGACATACAACACGACGCATTATTTATTAGCACTTGCTAAAAGTAACATTATGAGGTCTAATACACCAATACCATACGCCAATCGCATAAAATTAAACAGCCAAATGCGAGGGCTCGTGCTTAGAAGAATTCGGAAAATTCTACATGAAGTGAAGTTGCGACTGCTAATTATTTGGTGCCTGGTTACCCGGTGGGTTTCTCAGTAGATGCTCGACAAAATCGTTTAAAAAAACTAAGTTTTTTGCATTTCTCTCAAAATTTACGTAATTTTATTAAATTTGAATGTTTGTTAGTATTCTTTAGACAACAAAAAAAATTTCGTGGAAACATTTCATTTAGATTTATTGAGCCGTTTCGGAATTTGAGAGAGAGAGAGCCTATGACAGACAGGCGGACGGACGGACGAGTACCCGGAACCTGTAAAACATTATGGGTCACAGCAAATATCAAAAGAGGTTAATTTAAGTAAGATTTATTTATTGTCATACAGGATCTGTATGACAATAAATCATTCTGGGTGTTATTCCAGATTCCAGGCGGGTTTACATTTCTGTGCCTATCGATGTTTGTGTCCTGAGCTTGAGGTGTTTGTTATTTGAATGTATCTTGGGGTACACTAGGCGCAGGTTCTATCTAGTCAGGGGCTCTGAGTGATGCATTTTTTTTATGTTTCTCTACTCTTGGATATCTAGGGATGAAGCCAGAGTCTATTGAAAGGCGTGCGAGGGGAAGAATTGAATTCGTAACTCTTTTGAGAGTTTTTTTTTTTTATTATTGTAGCCTTCTAAGATTTTTTTTTAATATTATATTGAACGTTATAATACGTTTTAAACACAGTTTTAGATCAAAGACTGCAATTAAAAATTCCATCTACCTAATTAAAAAAATCATTTTTAAACCAAACTCTAAACGCAGACTTGGTTTTGGTTGAAGCGAGTGATTGCCCGATATCAAAGTGAAACGATTTCGCCGGATGTCATCAGCTGTCCATTAAAATATAAAATTACATCTTTGTTGCCAAAGCTCTTTAAATTTCGGTTACTTATTAAATTAAAGTAGGCGTTTCGTTCAACCTTATTTTGTATTATCTGTTCTTTGTACAGAGTTATATCCTGGTTTTAAAGCTTAGAAAATAGTTATATGACAATAGATATGTTACCGGAAAATAATAAGATTCGCAAGTTTATAAATTTCCTAGGAAATTATACCCAAACTACGAAAGTTTATAAATTTCCTGGGAAATTTATAAACTTTCGTAGGGATTTCCTAGGAAATTTATAAACTTGCGAATCTTATTATTTTTCGGTGCCGGTGACATATACATATGAAAGTAGATGATGAACTGCACCGGTCTATATTTGTTTTATAAATTTAAAAGATTCAAGAATTTTTATCGTGATTAATTTTGAGTTGAGAACTTGAGATGTTATAGAATATATCGCAGAAATAAAATCTACAAATAACATCTCATTTGCTTAACAAATAGGGTGATAAACTCAACCTGTTAGTACTCTGATTTCTCTAAACTGGGTATAATAGTTTTGGGTATTATGTATAAGTAAAAAAGGTAGGTATGTAATAATTTCTTTTTTGCAAAAAGAGACCCGCCTTCAACAAACTGACACATACATAATCTGAGAACTTCCTCTTTTTTTAAGTCGGTTAAAATAGGTACTAAAACCTTCTCCTGAATGTAACAAATACATTTCTGAAAACTGAATCAAAATCGGTTCAGCCAAACGCGAGATAATCGTGGAGAAACATACATACATACATACAGGTCAAACTGATAACCTCCTTTTTTTGTCGGTTAAAAATTGCTACTAAAATTTCATTGTTCAATACTGAAGAAGTTAGAGGATTAGAAGAACATTTTTTTGGTTATTCATACATTTTAAGTAAAGAGCTAAAGGCATGAGGATCTAAATTTACATTAATCTAACACCTACATATTTGTATTGGAATTTAGTACTTAATTACTACTACATTCAATTCAATTTCGTTCAAACTTAAATAAAATATAGTAATAGTTTTGTTGAAAAATACCTAATTCATGAATCTCACGTACTTAAGTTTTTAAATAAATCTCCTTTTTAAATTGAACGTGAACCGGAAGACGTAGAGTATCAGAACTCTCACAAGGTGGTCAGACGACCTGGGGGCCAAGTTTCTTAACTAAAAACGAGTGACTCGTAATTGTCTTGTTAGCGATTTCGTTAACCATTGCCGCTTTAACAAAGCTAATTTCTGTTGCGCGCTCAAAGAAAACAGCAATGGTTAAGTCGCTAACAAGACAATTACGAGTCACTCGTGTTTAGTTAAGAAACTTGGCCCCCTGGCTGCGGGAGTCCACTGGATGAGTGTCTCTCAATACCGGGTGTTGTGGAGGCCTATGTCCAGCAGTAGACGTTTTTCGGCTTAAATTATGATGATGAATGAGTTTTCGAATATCATCGATAAAAAAAAATATATCATAATTTCAAATATTTGTAACTGTATTTTAAATAAATCTTAATAAAAAAATTAGGAAATAAAATTCCCCAATACTGAATATTTATTTTATTTCAAAATATCCGGTGATCCCTTTAAACAAAATTAAAGCATTAATTCATTTTAACAAGCGTGCAAGTAATGGTACAACGTATAATGTTTTAATTGTTGTATGTTGCTATGCTATGTTCTTTTCAAAGAAAACATTTCATGTAGGGAATGTAGGTAAGCCTTAATTACTTGTTTTAATAAGAAGGCTTTTATTTGAAGTAGGTATGTACCTTTAAAGAACATTTTTCTTATTTAAAAACATAAAAAATTATCGAAATTTTAGAAACCAAAATACGTTAAGTTACCTAATAAACAAACTTAAATTAATTTTTTTACCAAATGTTATTACATGAAAATCCTGAAATTTTGTCGAATAAATTATACCCAAATCGTTTGAAAGGAAGTTATAACTAATTGATTATGATTCTTGTAAAACCTAAACATAAACACGAAAACGAAAACACGTTTAATTTAAGTTATGAATAAAATAAATTGGCCGATTTACTGGTTTTCAGAATTCTAATACAACCTTACAGACATTAAAAAAAATACTTATTGGAAATAATTTTACTTTGAATAATTTATTTATCCGTGTTTATTTTATGAACGCTGGTTAATACAAAACTAATTTGAAACTTAAAGGAAAATAAGTACCTTTAAAATATAATTTAAAAAATTAATAAGGTACTAAAAACTGCTCATAAATGGAACTAGCAAGCATTTTTTATACAGTAGGTATCCAATCAAGTGACTACAACTTTTTAGAAAAAAAAATGACTAAGATCCATCAGTCATCTGACGAGGCGAAGCGAAGTTACCCAACAAATAATATTTTGAACAGCTCTCTTCAATCAAAACTGGTTTAACTATGCACATGGTTCAAAATAGATTTTCAATCAAAATTATTCGAAAAGCTTTCTTAATGAAACGATACGCGATTGTTTTTCAACACTGCACAATGCCATATTTGGATTTTAGAAGCCAGTTTAAATAGTTATCCTTTAGGTGCCTATCTTCTCCGTGCCTCGGCAGATGTGCACTGGACCTAAAGCTCTTTAATCAGTGGGAAAACCTTTGACAAAACTTCGTTCAGGAAAGTAACTTTGTATAAAATATACCTTAAGTTTAAAATAGTTGCGATGTTGAAAGAATTTAATTTCACGTTCTTTCAGGTAGTTTTAATACTAATTTATTACTGCACTTTCTAATAAATTTGTTCAGGAATTAAGAACGGACTCTTATTAGGACCGGATATTGTGCTAAAGGCATTCTTATACTTAGATATTTTTCGGAAATAACTTTGATATATTTCGGAAATAATGAATGAGATTTTTTTTCGTTGTTGTTAAGGTTTTGAATTGAGTTTTGTATATTTTAAAATCTACGTATATTAACTCGGAACGGCATCATTATAGATTTTAAACAAAACATTCCTCCATACGTTAGGTTTCTGTATCCAAATTCGTCATTTGGCAATGAGAATTTTCTTATTTTCTCCGTATTATTAATAAAAATACAGTAGGTTTTAAGTAGCTTTACTGGAGGTCTGCTTCTCTGGTTTGCTGTATGGTAAATATTTGACATCCAGTCAAAATTAACATACGTCAAATAACTAAAATGCTCTTTTACTTTTCATGAATAACAGGGTTAATCAATACTAAAAAAAGTCTACCTATATTCGATGTGCGATTTTCAACTATTGGACCCAATGTTATTTTGATGTTTCAAACAAAATGAAACAAAACATGAAAAAAATACATAAAAGCCTACCTAGCTATTGTTGTTGAAATCTCTAACTAAGCGAAACACTCTGGCGACCATCCCGTATTTGCATTATAATGACCAACACCGGGATGGATTTCAGAGTGATTCCTGAAAGCTGAAAATGGGATTATCTCTAAAATACAGGAGAATTTTGGTCGCAGACCAAAAAGTCATGTTTAAAAGAATCATTATCCGTAGACACAACTCCATTTGTTAAAAAACATTAATACTAGAACAGCTCTTTATATTATAGTATAATTAAATAAAAAGCCTAAGCATACCTACTTAAAACAAAAAAAGTAAGATTTTTACGCATTTCCTAGTTGCGGTATAACCAATTAGAATAAATTACCTCTAACCGGGTAAGTTGAACTTCCAATTACTAAGTTAGCAAAGTTATCTATTTAACTTTGATATAAAACCACTTGTAAGATTGCTTAGATTTTGTTAGAACTAAATTAATAAGGTGAATTCTGTTTTTGCAATTAATTATATACATTAGATTTTTGTGTTCACGATAAGTGGTATTTTCGGTTGTAGACCTTTTCAATACATTTTTATAGTGAAGAGTGACGCATTATATCGTAATGTATGACGGAGTGTACTCTGAAAAGAAAAAAAATATATTAAGTAAATAGAAAATACATATAAAACTAGTTGGCTCGGCGAACTTCGTAATGCTAATGATGTTCATAAAGAAAATGCGTTAACCTGCGAGATAACTATTAATAGTAAAGTTATTCTACTATTCAGGGCGGAGACGAATATTACAAATCGGCCGTTCTTGACTAAATTTTAAACCTATGTCTTTGTTTTATGATATTAGATAGATAGCAAAAGATTCTATTTCATAATTTCCTGTGAAAATTGCAACATTCTTCTCGTGAAGTTATAATTTTGCATTCTATTGTAGTAGAATAATACAAAAGTAGGTACAAATGAGAGTTTCTTCTTCCGACGTCGTCCGTGGCAATGACTGAGATGTGCACAGCTTACAATGACACTTCAGCCGCGGTATTCTGGGAATGGAAAAGAAATCGGCTTCGAACTCGACACCGAAAGCATTAAACCCACCAAAAGTCTCCTGATTTATTACATTATTTTATTAAGAAAATTTACCGGAAAATACTTGCGCTAGTTGCGATAGACTATAGGATCCAATATAAGCTTCGCCTGCGCTTTATTACTTCAAATCCTGAATTCCCAAATCAAAATGATTGAAAATAAGTACTTGCCTCAAGCTGAGACACTTACTTACTTTGCAAACCCTGTAAACTAAAGTATCTGTAGCTTCTGATTAGGCTTAGGCTGTGCGTTGACTATTTTACACATTTTCGAAAGAATGGAAATTCGAAATTTCGAAAATGTATTGTATAAATATTTTTTAAGAAGCTTTCGTTATTCTTATGACAATAATATTATAATAATAATATTATATAAAAAAATATTATATAAACTATATACAAATGGTTAAAAGGAATAAGTTATAATTAAAAAGTAATGTATGTACATATTTACAGTATAAAATTCCGGTTAACTAAAAAAAAAAAAAATTAAAATAAAACATATACCTACAAGTAAAATATTTCGTTCAAATCGCCGCCACTGGTCGGAACCGTGCCCAGCAGGCTGGCTGCGTTTCCACGCTGGATGGCCAGGCTTAAACGCTGGCCAAGATATGAGCCGGCCCGCTGGTCACTTGACTGGTCGATCAGGCGCGTCGACAGTTCTTTAAACAATCGGCGCGCCTCCGGCCCCCACGGCCCTAGGGTTTCGACCCCAAACGGCACAAATTCGTACTCCCCACTAAGGGTGCCGTATTTGCGCCGTTTGAGGTCTTCAGCAGCTGCGGCTGCCGCGCCCGCGCCAGCTGCCGTGTGTCTGACGTGACAGGCTGCCAGTGTGTCGACACATGTGGCGTCCCACACTAGGGGCCTGCCGCGCTTCCACGGTATGACAGTCATACCGTCGGGCCGCTTGCCGTCGTCACGCACCAGCCCATTGGGTTCCAGTATGGCTGGTACGTGGACGCTGGCTAGGGCCCGGCGGATTATGTCGTTCAGGCTGGCGTGGCGCGGCAGTCGCCCCGCACTGCGCGCGCAGGAAAGTCCGTGGTGGCCGAATCGATCGACCATGCCACCGCAGTGGCAGCGATGTGGAGCGCAAATCGGTACCCCCAGCCGCAGGCACACCGACAGCGATAGGGTAATCCTGTCTAGCAGGGTCCCTATCGCTGCCGATGGAACAGCTTGCAGCCAGTACCCCGACACCGGATCCGAGGCGGCAAGGAGGCGAGCGTGCTCTACAGAACTGCTGGCAGAGTTTTGAAGATTTTGTTGGACAGCCCTGCAGAGCGGCTCGTCCCATTGTTTTTGTATGTTAGGGTTGGCAGGGTGGTCCTCGCCCGGGCAAGCTGCGCTCCAGGCTGTCCTTGCCTCGTCCACGTACGACGCCTCAACGTCACCGAGTGACGGGTTAATTATCTTACCGAAGAGGACGTGCGTACTGTGGACGGAGGAAAGGAAAGCCGGGAGCGCAACACTGGAAATTTTGCGGATTCCCAGGCCACCTAGACGAACAGGCAGCGAAGCTTGGGACCAAGATCTGTCATGAATGGGACACTTTAGAATTTCGGTAAGAGTGTTCTCAATGATATTGTCTAATTTATTAAGAGAATTTGTAAATTTCCAAAAGGGTGCGCATCGGAGTGAATACATAAGTTTTGGTACGAAAAGACAGAATTTAATAATGAAAAAAGCCATGTGGGGGTGGATGGTAAGCAGTCGTTCATGTGATTCTTCAAATTTAGAGGCCTGTTCGTCTACGAAGCCTGGGATCCCCTCGTTATACAACGGCGCGCCGAGGAGGCGGAGCGATTCTTTGTTTAAAATTTTGATGTTTTGAGCCAAAAGGTTAAATTTTGTAGAGATCGATTGCTTTTGAGTAGAATTTAGGTTTTCCGAAATAAATAGTTCGCATTTAGAGAAATTTAATTCTAAACCAATTTTGCCAAACATATCGATTAATTTTGATAAGTCGTCCAAAACTGTGTCTGCGTCGCCTCCTAGGGTACCGTCGTCGAGGTACCAAACATTAAATTTTGATTTTAATTTCGAAATTACCGGGTGTATTGCCAAACTGAATATAGCTGGCCCGAGTGGGTCGCCCTGTTGACAGCCTACTGCCGAAAGGAGTGGATTGCTTTTAAAAGTTAATTTGGATGGGGTGCTATAGCATTGCCAAAGGTAGGGGTAAATTTCTGGGATGTGGTTTTTTACTTCTGTCAACAGGGCGCCCCTGTCAACCGAGTTGAAGGCGTTCTTAACGTCCACCTTCAGCAGAACGTCGGCAGTGCTTTTCTCCAGGTAGGTTCGGGCAGCATGGACGGCGGCTTCGCAGCCGCCCCTGCTGCCAAAACCTAGCTGTGTTGGCTGAAATCTGCCGCAGACACTCGGTAAAATGTGCCTGCAGCAGATTTTGGACACTAATCGACGGATGCACATGCCGACCGCTATCGGCCTGATCCCGCCATCCTTTTTTTTTAAAGCGCAGAGGTTGGCGCCATATAGGACCTCTATAACGTTGGCGTCGACACCCCCGGACAGCATCAGATTCGCCAGCAGCACAATGGCATTCAATAATTCTTTGCCAGCGTCCCCGACGGTTCCCCCCACAAGGTCTTTGAGATGCTGTGGGGATAAACCGTCCAGGCCGCCAGCAGAGCCGTTCTTAAACGACATTATTGCTGCTAGCACCTCCGATGCTGTCACCTGGGGGGTCGGCGCGGCGGGTTCAGGCGGGGCCGGCAGGCTCGACGCTGCTGAAGGTGAAGGGTGCTTGCTGCGCAGGGCAGCAAGCGTCTCGTCGGTGGCGGGGGCGACTGCGTCACTGCTGAATAGGAGGTTGGCAGCTCCTCTGAGGTCTCCGTCGCTTACTTTACTCTCTATTATATCTGAAATAAGTTTAGGTTTATGGTAAGATTTGTTAATATTTTTCTCAGTATTAATGTGGTGGATGGTATCACAGGTCTGTCTGCAGTTCTTTTTTATTTTTTGTGTAAGGGAGCTGCCATTCTCTCTACATTTTTCTACGCGCAGTGCTCTATACGCGAAGGTGAAGAGCTGCTCCCAGTTTCTCATTGTATTAAGGGTCGCGGTGTCCTTGATAGTTTTGGTCAGGGCAGCGCAGACAGTGTGTCTTGCGCCACGAGGGATTCTCTTCACAACGGGAAAATTTTGTTTTAAGTTTGTTAATATTTGCCAAATAGGTTCGCATGTAGAAACGGGATCGGTGACAATAATTAAAATGTTAAAATTACTTTTTTAAATACTGAATAAGGACATTGTTATGAACATGGCACCCACGTTTCCTGTAGAGATCAGAACTAAATTGAAATGAAGAAAAGTAATGTGGAAAGCTTTTTACAGTATCTTTGTATTTAAGATGTTGAATAAAACAAAACAACGGTCGATTTAAAATTAAAATCCTATAAAATATAATGCCGTTATAAAACTCATGTGTTCTTAGAAGTTAAACCTTTATCGAAAAAAGAGTTCGACTGATTTTGGCTATAAGTACCATATTTGTTATACTGCTTCTTAAAATAAAGTTTTGAATACTTATCATAAAATAAAATTTCATAATTTAAATCAAAGACGTACTTAGTAAACAAACTAATTTCAGTATTCATATTGTAAAATTTTGAATAAGAAATTAGTTGTAAAATAAATAAAATGGTTTATTTAAGTAACTGTATTGTTTAATAAACTCAAAAGAATTAGTTAGTTAAAATCACAACAATATTTAAACAACATTTAAGAGGCCTTTACAGCCAGGTTGTTACTGTGTTATCTAAGCAAATCAATGTTGGTCTACCATATCCATACTTCCATACTATATATCATCAATTACATAGTATGAAACAAAGTCGCTTCCCGCGTCTGTCCCTATGTATGCTTAATGCGTCTCACAGACTACGCAGATCCGATAAGATATCTGTATCGGCGCAGATTATCTTTCAAGATCAATTTCTAGTAATCCTATGGACGACCCTCGGACGACCACACATTACGCAGATAATGTAAAAGATATCTGAGCCGTGACATATAAATTGAAAGATCTGCAGATAACATCTGCCGATACAAAATTTTAACTGCAGCTATATATACAGGATGCATGCGCAAGGGTAGGATCTGCGATGCGGTGAGGCAGAGGGAAGCAGGGTTGGAATAGTATAAATTATACTATTTTGTTCGATATTTTCATGCTATATACCTAGTATGTAGTTTAGTAATACAAGTATATTACGCGACAATACCATATTTTATTTACAGCTTTACTTTAATTAATATTTACAGTTAAGTATTTTACATTACATATTTACAAAAAAAAAGAAAAGAAAACCAATTCATACAAATTAAATCAAAGTCGAACAAGCCTACAAATAAAATATTACGTTTGTTTGGGCTATGTTCCTTTGCCTGCCCATAATGGCCAAATATAAAAAAAAAAAACATTAACCAAACAAAACAAATAGCTTTTTTGACAAGGCAAAAAAATAAACTGATTGATTGATCTTGTAAAAAGCTAGTATATTTTTCATATCAATACTAGTATCTCTAGTTGGTCTGTGATCAATACGTGTACAATAATTTTAAAGAGGGACTGAATCAAATAAAAATAGGCTGTAAATTAAATTTATTTTCGGATAAGTCCTCAAATATATTAAATTCACCGCGGTCCTTTTTAAGCTTTAGATTCTGTTCTATCCAAATTTTTCGTTTTTTAGTGGGTATGTTTAAAGCAAGACGTACATCATTCTCAAAATCAGAATCATCTTTTGACGAGCTGTCTAATAAATCCAGAAGCAATAAACGCGTTCTTTTCGTAAAACGCGAACTCATTGTAACACGCTTTAAAAACACTTTTTAACAAAAAACAAGTGTGCTCAGTCCGAGAGACATGTTACCGCATCTGCGCAATGTGTGGTACCTTCAGATAAAAAAGTTTGTTTCCGCAGATAAAATCTTATCGCGTCTGCCCAATGTGTGACAAGCTTAAATCTTTAAAGATGCGGTTTTTTATAATAAATAGATTGATTCAAGAGGAAGGTTTATACGTGTAATACATGCCGGGGGGAAAAAATAGTAGCAGGTTAGGCGGTACGAAGTTCGCCGGGTCGACTAGTACTATATATATTTATAATATAAATGCGAAAGTAACTCTGTCTGTCTGCTGTCTCGCTTTCACGCCAAAACTTCTGAAACGATTTAAATGAAAGCTGGTACACAGATAGTCTAGTTTAGAGCCTGAGAAAGGACTTAGACTACTTTTTATCCCAAAATTCCCACGGGAACAAAAAATTTGGATTTTGCTGTTTCAAGGTAATTTGCACTGTTGAAGCCGCGAGGCGCCCACTGGTTAAAATATAAAGAAGAAGGAATCGACTCAATCATAGTGATAAATAAGCAATCAACAGGAGCTTACTACTACTTAGGGGCTCTGAGTGTGCTGATTTATTACTTTTAACTAGTTTACCCATGACAGACGTTGTCCTGTCATAAACTGATTGAAACGACTGACAGTTATGCCAAAGCGCTAAGTTAACGAATGGAACGATTTGTATGGGAAAATCAAATTGTTGTTTTTTTAGATCTGCCATGCAATTTTTCAATATTTTGTCACCGTAAAAACCTTCTTTGGACTACAACATACATTTCAAAACCAATATCAACTAAATCGGCCTAGCCGTTCTCGAGTTTTGGCCAGAGTAACGAACCACGATTAATTTTTATGTATATAGTAGATAGTAAATTACATTAATTATAAAATTTTGTTCCAGACCGTACGTACGCAAAGACAATGGACAAAAGAAGCAAGACAACCGCTGGGGCCGTGAGAGGAGCATTCGCGCTACTGCTGGTCATCTGCCTCGTGGAATGTGCAACAGGTATTGTTATATACTATCTACAATTTACGATGCTTGTTCATTAGTCTCGCTAAAACTAGAGAAAAACCGGGTCGCTTTAGCTGAATTTGGTTTTGAAATGTTCCTAGGAATCCAGGTTTGAAAGGTGAGTAAATAAGGAAAAATTGCGGGGTAAATAGTTATAGCAATAATTTCATTTTTCCATATAAAGTTGTACAAAGTTCGCAGGTATAGCTGTAGTTAACTATAGATTAATAAGAAGGCGCATTTACTCAGCATTGTACTAATAGAAGTTGATATTCCATACATAAAATATTATATATCAAATTTTCTCCGCGCTGTATGTGTGTATGTATGCTTAGATCTTAAAATTATGCAGATAGAGTGATTCAAAAGAAACTTTCTATATGTATAATAATTTCACAACATAGTTTTATGTTAGTCGGTTCGAAGGTCGTCGGGTCGACTAGTAATAATATAAACTAGAGGATAGGATATAATTAATAGCGAAGAGGAAAGTTTGTGCTCGTGCAGAAAAAAATGTGCAAAGGTAAGGAAAGTCCTCAAATCAGTAGAATGTAGCAAGTATGTGCAATAACATGATTTCCACTAGGCTCTGTTCAGCGCTCCCAGTTTATCGCTTCATTGTTTCGGTTAATTTTTTTAACTATATTCTGTTGAATAAATGCCCACCCAATACCCCAAAATACGCCCAGAAACTTTTAGTTATTGATGTTAGGGTTTTGTTTAGCTAGTCAAAAGTCAAAGTCAAATTTTCTTTATTTAATAAAGGTTACAAAATATCACTTAGTGAAAGTCAATAAGACTAATCTAATTGGTATTGATACCTTATTTGGTAAAGTATCCTATACTGCGAGAGGCGAGGTAGTTCAGGGTGCCCAGGCAAACAAATGATGGGCTTGCGACAATCGTCGCCTGGAGACGCCCCCAAACGAGGCCCCACCTCTGTCAAATGATTGTACTCCTCTAGCTTCTTGTCAGTGCTGGGCAAAGGCCTCCCCCTCTTGACCTCAAGCTTCCCGATCCTGTGCGATCTCCGGCCAATTCTTTAGATGTTATCCAGGTCGTCCCGCCATCTCCGCCGCGGTCTACCACGCTTTCGCCGGTCGTCTTGGTCGCAATTTGATAATGATTTTAGGGTTAGATATAATATATTGTATATCTGAGCCCTTAATTATGAAAAATCTGACTAGGTATTCATTTATTCTGAATTCTACAAGTCTTATTAAGGTTGTGTAAAAGGAGGCTTACCATGGAATGCGGGGGAAGCTCATTTGCAACAGAAAATTACTTCCTGTACATAATAATAACGTTTTTCTTTTCCCTAAATTATGATTGCTCTGGCGGATTTTGTGTAATGCATGTTTTGCTTTATTATGACGATTGCTAACTTATATAATGAAAGCTATACTAAGTACCTATTTGTTTTATTTTTATCAGTAACACTGATTCTTGATTATTACATACACGGTTACTTTTTATCGTGGCGGAAATTTTCAGGATTTAGTCTTGATTTATGACTTAAAAAAACTTTTTTAATGCCAATGGAACCCTTGTTCATCCCCCCGCGCATTGCCCTCCACCCCTAGTATATTGTTAATATCAATTGCTCTCAACCTCTCAACAAATTTAATAATAGTAAATTTTAAATGACTTTTTATGTTGTGCGATGCGAGCAACAAAAACTTCCACTAAATATGAAAAAAAAAAAAAAATATGGCACTGCTGGGCAAAGGCTCTTCTTCCAATCCGCCGGTCGCCGACCAATCATAGTGAGCGTCCAGCTATATAGAATCATAGCCTAACTTTCAATGTGTTAACCTCTCGAGTTATTTTTAATACATAGTGTTTTCATAGCAGGTACTACAGGCCTTAACCTACAGGCTACAGGAAAATACTTTACAACCTATATGGAACCACCATCTAGTCTGCTTTACACAAAGCTCTGAGAAAAATTACTAACGACCTGCAAAAAGACGTGACATGATGAGAACTGTAGGAACAACTCTGTGGTACATAACAGTCATATTAGAATACTTAAATGTTAGCGCACACCATATACACCAATTCTGATGCCAGAATAGAAAAAATATATACTTCGTAATAATGGCACTTACGTATCCAAAATGCGATCCTGTATAAAACTCTGATAATCTAATCTTGCTTAGTATAATTGTGTAATCCTAGGTTTAAAGAGTCGTAGACCTATGTTTAGGCTGCTGTGTGGTGGCTGCATAGAATTCTACGATCCCATTAATTTCCTCCCGTGAGTAACGTTAAAAGCGACTAAGGGAATCAATCTTAAATCAAATGAAATCAAAATAAAAATTATGTAATAAAAAAAATGTTTTCGGGCACGGGCAGCAGCGTTCTGCGTTGAAAAATTTAAACGTCCATACTGCTATCGCCAACCCACCTGCCAAGCGTGGCGATTATGGCGAACCTCCTCATCCCCCACAAGATTTGTAGTTGTGGTGATCTCTGGGGGAGGTCCGTGTCCAGCAGTGGACGTCTTATAGGCTGAAATGATGAATGATGACGTTAACCAACTTACTTATTAATCCACTTCCACCTACTACAAAAAAAAAAATATTAAAGAAATAGTTAAGTCAAATGCTTTTAAAAATAAATATTCATACTTATATATTATTTGCATTTGATAGCGCTCGTGTGCGATTACACACAATGCCAGTGACAATCTCTACAGAGCCTAGTTCATTTTATACTCAGTGTTTGTGACGTTACGCCATGCTACGTAGGCCCAACGCACACAGTTAGCAGATTCGCGGCGCAGACACCGAGAATGTTTCGATAAAAGTCTGGACATTGTTTTTTTATGGTTTTACATACTTACAGATTACTTATGCAAGTAAAAATTAAGAATTTTGCATAAAAATCAAACCTAAAGTAAAATGATCACAAATTCAAAACACACTTAATGTGAAATTGACGCAAACTGTTTCTCTACATATATCTTCAAATAAAAATGAGGTTTCGCAATTTTATCAATAAACAACTTTTCCGTTCTCTACGGTATTTAGTTTTCTGCGGCCAGATCTGACATGTCATAACTTTTAACAGAGCGAAACAGAAACAAAGTTTGATTTAATTTGCCGAATGTCGATTCCGCGGTGTACCTAAAACTACTTTTTGAAACTCAATCGTATCTCTGTCTACCAATTGTAGAGGTTAGCATACACAAACATCATGGAATAGAAGAGAATAGAATACAGAATTCACTTTATTGCATACAAAGTAAGATACAAGAGTAGGTAGGCACCCTAAGACAGACCCTGTTATTCATAAAAAGTAAAAGAGCATTTAGTTATTTGACATATGTCAATTTAGACTGGATGTCACGTATTTACCATACAACAAACCAGATAAGTAGACCTCCAGTAACGCTACTTAAAATGTACTGTATCTTTATGAATAAGACGGTTAGTGTTTGGAGGCTACTTGGCTGAGTTTTATACTCGGACAAGTCGGTCCCGAGTACTGATTCTCCTGGCTTAAGCCGTATTATACTCCGTCGAGCATATGTTTCACTGACACGAAGTCGGAACTCGATTATCTATATCAATTTGGTGCGGAGAACTATTTGAAGTTACATTTTGACACTTTGGAGTCCGAGTTCGAGCTGCGACTCGACTGTGATGTGAATATCAGCCTTAGGGTGCCGGCGGTCGGCCCGGCATCATCTATGATCCTCACGATTTTTTTTCTTGTCATGTGATTTTCGTCGCGACTCGTAACATCGTTATGTCCCAAGCCTTAAATATTAGCTTTAATAAATTCCCAACGCGTTCCCTAAACTCTGAACTGGCAACAAACATTATTATTATATTCGGTCAGTTCTCTCTCACTTCTCATTCGCTTAGACAGTGCTGTCTGACAAACGTAATAGTTCAACTAAACTTTGATGAACTGAACGAATTTCAAGTTTCGTAGTACATTTTGGCTCCTGAAATATAGGTAACCAGTTTGTTTGTACTCTAGGTACAGTGGCGATCTAGGTCACCGTAATACTTCCGGATTTCCTGTATTGCAAAATAGCTCTTGTTCTTTGCTAATAAGGTCTAGGCCGCACGAAACCATAGACAAATTTGTTACACCCTCCTAGACCGCCACCGTACATGTTTTATTTGGATCTTGCAACTATCATCATCAATACAAAACCATTATTATTTTCCAGTGCATTAATGTTTTGGAGTGCAATTGTTATCTAAGTTTCTTTGTTTAGCTAAGAATAATTAAATAAATAAATATAAAGAATAATTAAATAATTGTTAATTGTACTCTGTTTTGTGTGCCAAATAAATAAAATAAAATAAAATATCGCTTCCGTGGTCGGAAAGCACGTTAAGCCGCGTGTCCTGTATCTTTAGCTCCGATTGTCAGTCGTGTCGTTAAGTCGTCCGAGGCTGGCATTCACATTAGTTTCGCAGGTCGAACTCGACGGAGTATAACACAGCTCAAGCCAGAATAATACTACTTGTCTTAGTATCATACTCGACCGAGTAGTCTCCAAATACTGACGTTAAATGTCGTTAAGTTGTTAATGAAGTTATGTTGTTTGAAAATGTTGAGTAAGGACTGATGTCCAATTCACGCGACACATTCCCTTAATTTTGTTCTAAAATGATGTCGATGGTCGCCCTTGTCGAATGCACCATAAGGTCTTTATAATTAGGTTTTTTTTTAATAATTTAATGTGAAGATTCCGCTAAAATTATCCCATGAGATTATTATAAAAATATTTACTTGCACGTCACAGGCCGTGGGAGGACTTAGTGTTTGCTCATAATATTAACGCCACATTTAACGGGCTACAAAATATAGGGCTAATATTTGTTCAAGACCTTTGGCGCCTCAATTTTATCTGATATGTTAACTCGTAGGTTTTCTAGAGTTTTTTGCCGATCTTCAATATCAATATCAATACATAGCATAAAATAAAGTCGCTTCTCGCGTCTGTCCCTATGTATGCTTAAATCTTTAAAATTATACAACTGATTCTGATGCAAATTTTTTTAATAGCTACAGTGATTCAGGAGGAAGGTTTATAAGTATAATACATGCAAATTAAAAATATAGTAATAGGTTAGGCGGTACGAAGTTCGCCAGGTCCACTAGTATTCATCTAAAAACTACGAACGCGAACGGGGTGCTTAGAAAATTATATAAAATAGCAGTAGTAGTAGCCCTTAGAACTTTGTGGAAGCTAAGTTGATCGTGTTTTCTTAATCCATAGTAATGTTTTGTTGATACAAACGCTACACACACAGTAATATTTTAGTGAAAAAGTATTTAAATTATTATAATCCTATAGTCGTGAAGTTATTTATTTTTTAAATAGTCTAAACTGTTTCCCACTGCTGGGCAAAGACCAACCCCTCCCGTATCCACGTTTACCTCTCCTGTGTAACCTGAGGAGTCTGATAGATAGGAATAAATATATTCTCGGCCGGCCACGCTTTCGTCTTCCGTCAGTTGGCACCCATTCGGTTAAGTTATTACTAAAATGAAATATGTGTGCACCTCTATTTAAAAATATATATATATTATTTATATTAAATTCGTAGTTCATACAAAAGTGTCCAGTGCCCACTTAGTACTTAGTAACAAACAAATTAAATGCATTTCGTAGTAAAGTCACGCGTGCTGTTAGGGTAGGTCTAGAGAGTCACGGAAGTTTTTACAGTTCACATTAATTTAATAATATTATGTAGATTGTCTCAACTCTGTATTTTTTTTTAGTAAATAATAATAATAATAATAAAGGTATACTTACCCAAACAAATATCCTATGTATGTACTTATTTTTTTTCCAAATATGTGTAGCCATTTTAGAAACACGATCACTTATTGCAAAATAAACTTCCAAATAAGTATTTAGAAATAAAAAGTGGCAACACTGTAATACTTAACATTAAATTTTCGAATAGAGATGGTCACTTTTATAAAAAAAGACTATATTATTAATAATAATACTTAAAAGTTCCCAATATACCAACCAAAGACTGTAACTATTTATAAAAAAAAAAACTTTTCTCTGACCTATTGAATCCAATTATTATAGACCAGCCTTTTACGTTATTGCTTTGTGGTAATATACACTATTGCAGAATATACTTGAGATACATCATGAAACGATGCTTATTGTAGCACTGCAGGGGGCACCCTACTGTGGCGTGGAAAGCACATTACCAAACATAATTTTCTTCATCATAATCTCAGCCCAAGGACGTCCACTGCTGGACATAGGCCTCTTTCACAGATTGCCACGCTTAGCAAGCGGGTTTTGGAAATCGCAGTAAATAGCTCATAAAGTTTTATCAACAAAGAACGCTGCTACTTACTTAGGCGCCATTATAACAGCCGTAGGAGAAGATGGGGTGATCCTTTTCTATGTCGAAAACCAAACGGCAAAATTATTTTATTTTTACTAAATAAATAATACTATATTCTACGCAATTATATTATATTCTAAATTAAAAAAAAAAAAAAACAATTACGCCTATTAATAATAAAAATGTATCCTTTTAATTTCCACAGAGCAGAGAATAAATATTAGAGATAACAAGGCACCGATAACTGTTGAGAGAATCAACGGGTGGCGCAGTCAACGCGGAGGTATGTGGTGTCGGCATGTGCTTATTGTTTTACATGGTTTTAGGGCCTTGCACAGGTATATCTTGTCAATTGTAAAATAAATCTTATCGGCTCTATTAAAGTATTTATTAATGTGTGATGATCTTTTTTTTATGTCTCTTTCAAGAATTATAGTAAAGGTTAAAAGAGATAAATTTATAAGAAAATAAATTATGAATCATCAAAAAAAAAGAGATTCAACTTTGGACAAAATCTTATTGTAACATCTCATTATTTCTTTAAATTGGTATGTGAGTTAGTGCATTGAATATATGTTTTTTAATACACGTTGGTCAAAAAGCTTTTTGAAAGAGAAATTTTGATTACAAATTGTGTGCCAATAACCGTTGTGTTGGTTCTAAAACCATGTTAATTAAATACTTAAACGAGCACGAATAGCACGATCGATGTTACTGGCTGGCTGTTGCGTTCACAAGAAAAAAAATACATATGTAAAATATATTGTTATTTTAGGTTTTCATTAAAATTGTTATCTCTATGTTCTTCTCTGCTCTATGTTTAGTTCTAGGGGCTTAAATTATCATTTTTACATGGAAAGTTGAATGTCGGGCAATCACTATTAAAATAATAATTGCGATGCATGCACATTAACTGTTTATAATTCCTAGCTATGTGCTTTTCAAAGAATTAAATTATAAAAAGCGAGTTATGAATTTAGTTTCAAGGAATGTTTGAAGGCTATTAACTTATAAAATTACGAAAGTTTCTATGTCGCTTGATTCTTAAAATAACTGGGCTTTGTATATATATTTAATTTAACATTGTTATATTTATGGAATACTCAGTTTATGTCGGCAAACCGTTCTTAAAATTTCTATGCTTTTGATTAATCGTATTGGCAATAGCGCTTGTGTGCCGAAGAAAAATTTTAATTCACCAAAAACGTACGTATATAATTTATATTTTGTCATCACATCAAGTCGTCTTATCTGTGTCGCACTTTCATTGGTTACATTGATGTTGTAAAATTGCACTCTATTACGTAATGTCCACAGCGTGGACGTTTTCAAGGGAATCCTATAATAGATTATTATTTAAAATAACGATTTAATAAAATTTTGCTGGTCAGTACCTACCTAATTACATTTGAATACGTAGTATAAAACAAAGTCGCTTCCCGCGTCTGTTCCCATGTAAGTTTATATCTTTAAAACTAAGCAACGGATTTTGAAGCAAAAGATAGGTTGATTCAAGAGGAAACATGCACAACATAGTAATAGATAAGGCGATGCGAAGTTCGCCGGGTCGACTAGTCTATATATATAAAACTCTTCCGTTACTGACTGACTGACTGACTGACTGACTGACAGACAACGTAGAGCCTAAACTACTGGGCGTAGAAAGCTGAAAATTGGCACGTGGGTTCCTTGGGGTGTGTAGGTGAGCACTAAGAAGGGAATTCCCGAAATTCCCACGGGAACGGAAAAAAACGGGAATTTTGTGTTTATGAGAAATCTGCGCGGGAAAAACCGCGGGGCAGCCTCTAGTATTTTTATAAAGACAGTTGACACTATCGAAGATTTACTCTTCGTATGAGTGTAAGTTCTATGTCAGTGAGAACTATATTACAGCGGTCAATACTAGCATAATACCGAGTCATCTATTTTATCGTTTGTCGCTGTACAGGGTCTTTAATGTAACTTGTTTTAAATTTCAGTTTCAACTCGTACGATATTTATTTGATATTGTGCTCAATGCTTCACACATTTGCCAGTTTTGTGTTAACACAACAATCTACCGCGTATACGCGTATTCACAATCTTTGTCCACGTATTCACAATCAATATGGTAAAGATTTCCCAAGGGGTGCAGGTAAAGGTAAAGGGTAAACAGATTTTTAAATCCGATATTTTAAAACAAAAGGTAAAAATAAAATAAAATGTCCTAGATAAAGGATTTTAATGAAAATCAATATAATTTCCATGCTGTTGCCTATTTATTACCCTTACGAGCCTCATACATGGGATAGTGAATTATAATATTAGAATAGTATTGAGATTGTGAATTATATTAATCTTATTGGCTATTAAGTCATCATTGTTACCGTTTACTTTAATTTTCACTAAAGTAAGTACTCAAATAAGACTTAAATCAATAATAATAACAATTAACTCAACACACTAAGAACCCTTAACTAGGTCTAGAGTACTCGAAACATACCAAAGCTTTTATTTATGTAACTGAAAGACAAGTAATGTAATTTTTATTGTATTCTAATACAATAACATCTGCAATAGGTTTCCGCGTCGCGGTGGGAGTTGAGAAGGAAATTATTTACGCCACTTTTGCTTAAGCTTCTCAAAAGATATCAAAAGATCTGTCTCTTCGATATATTCTGTTACTGTCTTTTCTTTGTTTGCTGTATTAGAACGATCTATATAGTTTGATGTTTAAATCGAAATTTGCAAGAACAGTACTCCAAAAGTTATAATGCGCACAGAAATATTTGTCTCTGTTCGACTACGGTCGTACTTCCGAGCTTCGGAAGAAGTTATGTATCTAAGATGGTTATGTGCATTTTCTTCATGCGTAATGTAGTACAATTCTGTTTTTTGATTAGGGTGTTTCCGTGAAAACGATAATTAGCGAAAATCTGCATGCGCATTATGAATTTTGAATGACTGTAAGTACTTCATTCCTTTTTCATTTTTCTTACATGCTGACATGGTGAATTTTATACTTTCTTTCCTTACAACAATATTATATATACGTGCTTTTATAAATTTTAGAAAATATTTTATACTTACTTAACCTATTTTCATCAGGATGTATGTTTTGTGCGTCGTCAGATGTTTATTTTGCCATTTTTTGAATATAATGACATACAAACAGTAGAAACAAAGTACTAGGGCAACAGAACAACAGAGAAAGCCGATGGGTCATAATAAGACAATCCAATAACAGCTGGGACAGTAAACTGCCGCCGTCGATGCATTAACCTTAAGTGGTTGTAAGATGCACTAGCAGTTTGTTGCTTTCAGTATAGGTAGTTAGTTTAACTATAGCTGCACACTATTGGACAATGTGTTTCTGGTACTTAATATTTTTTTTTTACAAAAAGAGACTCGCCTTCAACAATCTGAGAACTTCCTCTTTTTCGAAGTCGGTTAAAATAGGTACTAAAACCTTCTCCTGAATGTAACAAATACATTTATGAAAACCGCATCAAAATCGGTTCAGCCAAACGCGAGATAATCTTGGACAACCTCCTTTTTTTGAATTCGGTTAAAAAGGATAAATTCACCGAAAATCAAATATCAAACCTTTAGAGAAAATCAAGTTAATTAAAAGTTTAATTATTTATTAAAAAAATAATATACTGACTGTTATTATACAATACCTATATCAAGCCTGTCATGAACAAAATTCTAAATTTAAATAATTTTCTCAGTTAGAGACAAATCGATCGTAACCTTTTTTCACCCTTATTGTGTTTGTAACCGACTCTTTTGGACTTGATTTTGACCTACTACAAACGGAAACGTTGAAGAATTGATAACAATGCTGTTAAAAAGAAAGAAGAATAAGAGTTCCTAGTCTTTTTTTTTGAATATTTCGGCGTATTTTTTTTAAATATAGGTTTAGGTAATTACTACCGGGAATAATATTTAAATTAATTTTGTTTTTTCAGGATCCTGTCTCAGTTATGGTCACTCTTGTTGGGGAGGTAAGTCTTTTACTTTCACAAACCAAATATAACAATTATTTTTTTAAATAAATAACACTCAGAGCCCCTAACTAGGAAGAGCCTGTATCTAGGGTGCCTGAAACATATACAGAGACGAACATTACACCCAGATCAGAAACAAACATCGATATTCATCATAACAATGTTCGCCCCGCCGGGAATCAAACCCAGGTGCACACGCATCTCAGTACACATCACTGACAACTGAGCTACGGAGCAGTCTACTTACCTTACATGTGTACAGTGGCGGTCTAGGACGGCGTAACAGATTTATCTATGGTCTCGTGCGGCCTAGACTGTATTACCAAAGAACAAGAGCTATTTTGCAATATAGAATAACCGAAAGTGTTACGCCGTGTTAGACCGCCACTGTACCAATTGAGTCAAAGAGTAGCGTTTTTTTAACGACTTTTTGTTCCAAAAATTAACAAAATGAAGGATTCTTAGTACACATTGTGAATTCTAATAAAAAATATGTAATTTTAAGCGTTACGTAAAATCTGCTGAAATCCTAATTTCCCGCATAATTAATCTGACGAGTCATTAGAACAATAACATGTGGTAGTCGAAACCGTCACGCGGCTACAAGCCTGAAGCCTGGAATAATAAAATTTCTTCCTTTTTTTTTTTTGCTTTCGAAATTTTTGTGAGAACTTTTATGATACAAATACCATGTGGAATTTTGGATATAATAAAGCAAAGAGCGCGGGATGTTTTTCTACAATTACATAAGTGTACATTGCCGTCTCATTATGTATCTGTGTTTGCTAGTATATAGTAATTATGTGTGGAAAAGGATTGTGGCATTGTATATTGTATAGACAGAGAGGTGTTTCAATTGTGTCATTCGCCTGTGTATGATCAAAATTATTATTTGTAGAGCTGTCATTGAAAACTTAAGAGTCCTTTTACGCGAAAAGTGGCGTCATAGTAGCCACACAGAACAAACAGAAGTACTTAAAACAGTATAAACCTAGATATTATATACTTAAAAAATACTAGGGACCAACATCTAAGGATCCCTTTTTTGATAGAAAAGCCTTACTTTAGAAGATATGATTTTTTTTTTGTAGCGCCACTGTTCGGACTCTTATACACAGACAGAGTCATACATTAAACTTTTTTTTTGGTAAGGGAAGAATTGCGATAGTTCTCCCCGTCGCTCGGGGTATTGACGGAGGTATGTGGGGCTAAAACCCACTAAAACCCCCCCGGTAGCCGTCTAGGGGTTTTTAGAAAGGACCCCGAGAACCATTTTTCGCGTATTGTGTCCTTCCCGCTTTATGTATGGACGGCGTAACAGATTTATGTATGGTCTCGTGCGGCCTAAACTGTATTACCAAAGAACAAGAGCTATTTTGCAATATAGAATAACCGAAAGTGTTACGCCGTGTTAGACCGCCACTGTACCAATTGAGTCAAAGAGTAGCGTTTTTTTAATGACTTTTTGTTCCAAAAATTAACAAAATGTAGGATTCTTAGTACACATTGTGAATTCTAATAAAAAATATGTAATTTTTAGCGTTACGTAATATCTGCTGAAATCCTAATTTCCCGCATAATTAATCTGACGAGTCATTAGAACAATAACATGTGGTAGTCGAAACCGTCACGCGGCTACAAGCCTGAAGCCTGGAATAATAAAATTACTTTTTTTTTTTTTGCTTTCGAAATTTTTGTGAGAACTTTTATGATACAAATACCATGTGGAATTTTGGATATAATAAAGCAAAGACCGTTAGATGTTTTGCTACAATTACACAAGTGTACATTGCCATCTCATTATGTCTCTGTGTTTGCTAGTATATTTATTTATTTTTTAGCCCTTTTTTTACAAATAAGTGTGGAAAAATATTGTGGCATTGTATATTGTATAGACAGAGAGGTGTATCAATTGTGTCATTCGCCTGTGTATGATCAAAATTATTATTTGTAGAGCTGTCATTGAAAACTTGAGAGTCCTTTTACGCGAAAAGTCGCGTCATAGTAGCCACACAGAACAAACAGAAGTACTTAAAACAGTATAAACCTAGATATTATATACTTAAAAAATACTAGGGACCAACATCTAAGGATCCCTTTTTTGATAGAAAAGCCTTACTTTAGAAGATATGGTTTTTTTTTGTAGCGCCACTGTTCGCGTTAAGGACTCTTATACACAGACAGAGTCATACATTAAACTTTTTTTTTTGGTAAGGGAAGAATTGCGATAGTTCTCCCCGTCGCTCGGGGTATTGACGGAGGTATGTGGGGCTAAAACCCACTAAAACCCCCCCGGTAGCCGTCTAGGGGTTTTTAGAAAGGACCCCGAGAACCATTTTTCGCGTTTTGTGTCCTTCCCGCTCTCAGTTGCTAAACAGCCTGCACCGAAGTTTTTGGAAAAAAAAATGTTTCAGGAACGCTTAAGACAAAGTTCCGTTTTCCTATTTCAGCCCACGGTAAAAGGTCTGGTCATCCACCAGCCTCGGCTCCGGACTGGTACCTGACACGGCTTCTGAGGAGGATGGCCAGCTCTGAAATGGTAAGTTTTTTGTTTTTGCGTCTAAATTCTTGAATCTCATATAATAATAATTTATAAGAGGAAATATTATATCAATAACTAGCTTACCCGGCAAACTACGTATCGCCTTAGATTATTAGTTAACACGATTATTATTATATTTCATTCACCATAGAATCCTAAACACACGCTACAAAATATTTTCAAAAATGCAGGATAGTAGAAATGCAGAAAAAATGAATGCGACACCTATTTTTGAAAGCTTGAAACTTTTTTCAGGACAACGCGAATCAACAGAGAACAGACGGCGACTTAGCTGCCATCTTTCGGGTGGAAGCGACTGACGACACCGCGGACACTAACAAAATGTTTGTAGAACTTTCACGTTTTACTAACTAGATGGCGCTAACTGTATTATATTCATAATTATTGTTTAGATATTCGTGGTATTACTTATTATATGACCTTTTCAACTTTCAGAAATGAAGAAAGGGTTCCCTCCTCCGACTTTGAAGCCAAAAGAAGGCCAGACGTCATCCCCATGCTGGACGATAGCAACCTATCAAAGGCAAAGTTCTGGCAACTCATGGTAAGCCCAGTATAATTTAACTAAGACTACAACTACAAATCAGTCATTACGTGAAACCGAAAACTCAGATTTTAATAACTTAATTGATAAAATAACTTTCCCAGTTTACTATTAAATAGCGATATAAACTATGTTGGCCGGGTCAGCTAGTAACAAATAAGAAGGATTCACAAATTTTTTTTTTTTCAAATTATTCAAATTATTATTTATTTGTAAAATGCAGGTGAATCAAATTATTTACATAAAGCGATTTAGGTGGTAATCAATATATATAAAACTCTTCCGTTACTGACTGACTGACTGACTGACTGACTGACAGACAACGCAGAGCCGAAACTACTGGGCGTACAAAGCTGAAATTTGGCATGTAGGTTCCTTAGGGGATGTAGGTGAGCACTAAGAAAGGATTTCCCGAAATTCCCACGGGAACGGGAAAAAACGGGATTTTTGTGTTTATGAGAAATCTGCGCGGGAAATACCGCGGGGCAGCCTCTAGTCTTATATAAGTACACTACATTTTGCCATTAAAGCATACAATTTTTTTTTTTTTTTTTTTAAACTAAGTAGTATCTCTAACATGCCAATTACACTTAAAAACTATATTTACAGATAATATTATATAAAAATCAATAGTGTTAGCTCGTCAAGTATTATTCTTTAAATTCTAAATGGTCTGCAAGAAAATCACTAATTTGGTAGTAGCATTTTGCTGTCAACATTTTATTCAAATGATATTTAAGTTTATTGATGCTAAGACATTTTAAATTATTAGGAAGCTGTTATAAATAGTGGGCGCCATTCCCAGGATACTCTTGGTCAATAATGCAGTATGAGACGGAAATCTACAAATTCTGTGGGGGTGACGATCTCTATTTGATGTTTTAAAAAGATTTAAGTTTGATTTCACAAAAACTACAATTTCATAAATATACAAAGATGGTAGAGTCAAAATTTTATATTTTATAAAAATATCTTTGCAGCTATCTGTAGAATTTAAGTGAAATATCGCTCGAATACACCTTTTTTGCGCCTTAAATATGGTTTCTCTTTCTGTGCAATTTCCCAAAAAAATTATCCCATATCTCAGGGTAGAGGATACATAGCCATGATTTTTATTTATTTATTTATTTATTTATTTATTTACGAAACAAACAGTTATTAAGTGTAAATTAAAGTAACAATTACAAATTTTGGAGAAAGAAAAGAAAACCTACAGTTTCGCTTACATTAAGTTTACAAATATTTTAATAACCTAAAACATCTTAGTGTATAGTTGAACATTGATCTATTATTTTAATATCATTATTAAGTGTTATTATATTTTATTCAGTTAACATTGTTTGCAAGGCATCTAGCTTAAATTTTCGAAGTGAAGTGTTAAATAAATCTAGATTAGATTGACTATTATTATGTAACTTAGAGGCTCTCCTGATAAATGAGTTACCAGTATAATTAGTAGTTCTAAGAGGAACAACTAAAAGTTGCTTACGATTTCTAAGTCGAGGATTTGGCACTCGAAATCCAACAGCGTGTAATAAGTCAGGACAGTTCATGATATTGTTTAAGATTTTGTATAAGGCAGATGCATCTGCCACCTTGCGACGTACCTCAAGTGAAGGAATGTTATATCTTTTTGAACACGAGTTATAATCATCGAATAAGTGGCGAACACGATAATCAAGGGACTTTAGAAATTTATTTTGAACCCTTTCTATCCTACTGATATGTATGTGATAGAAGGGGTTCCAAACAGTACTTGCAAATTCAAGGATACTTCTAACATAACTAAAATAAAGGATTTTATAAGTACTCGCTAAGTTAAAGGGCTTACCCATCCGCAAAACAAAGCCAAGCATTTTAAGGGCCTTGCCAATAATTTTATTTATATGTGGAACAAAACTAAGCTGAGAATCAATCGTGACACCAAGGTCCCGGATGTGATCAACTTTGATTAGTTTTGTTCCGCATATATCATAATTGAAATCAATTGTTTGTTTTTTTCGTGTGAATGATATGGTGAAGCATTTATTAGGATTTAAGAATAAATTATTTTCGAGACAATAATTAACCATATTATTAAGATCTGATTGAAGTAGATTACAGTCTTCTAAATTTGAAATTATTTTATAGATCTTGGCGTCATCAGCATAGAGTAAAAATTTTGAATGCTTTATAACAGTACCTATATCGTTAACGTAGAGCAGAAACAGTAAAGGGCCTAAATGCGATCCCTGTGGGACACCCGAGCTAATGGTCTTATAGTCAGAAACAAAACCCTTTAAGGCAACAGCTTGCATTCTATTTTCAAGATATGATACAATCCATCTAAAGAGATCACCGTGTATACCGAAGTTCCAAAGCTTACGTAAAAGTGTAAAGTGGCAAATTTTGTCAAATGCTTTAGAAAAATCGGTATACAAAGCATCAACCTGTTTCTTTTTATCCATAGAATCGAGCAGGCTTTCAGTAAACGTGAGCAGATTTGTCTCTACACTATGGCCACTACGAAATCCATGTTGATCAATAGTAATGTGGTTGGAGACTAGATTTGATAATTGATCGGTTACAATTTTCTCAAAAACCTTGGCAAGGCAGCATAACTTAGAAATAGGCCGATATTCTGTCACGTTTTGAGCATCGCCTCCTTTAGGTATAGGGGTAATCAGAGCACGTTTCCACAAATTAGGAACACATCCTTCACTTAAAGATTTATGAAAAATAATACTAACTGGGATTGAGAGATTCTCAGCACATTTAGCGATGAACAAAGGATGAAGTCCATCAGGGCCAGCTCCCTTGTTAGTGTTCAGATTGCTTAAATATTTATTAACTAATTTTGAGTTTATGTTAATTTTATTAATATCCACTACAGGGGAAACTGGCGACGGTAATTTTAGTGCATCACGCGGGAAAGAGGTAGGTGATTCGAATACAGAGATGAAATGATTATTGAAAAGATCGCAAATTTCAGGACCAGTGTTAGCCGAGACATCACCCAAATTCATTTTATGTGGTATATCATTACATGAAGATACACTCTTTACATACGACCAGAAAAATTTAGGGCATATGTTTATTTTATTTTCAGAAAAACTTATATAATTACTGAAACATTCACGCTCAAGTTTCTTGTGTCTTTTTCTTAATAATGAGAAGGTATCATAATCAGTACGACTACCATAAATTTTCCATTTTTTGTGAAATTTCAGTTTTTCACGTTCGAGTCTCACTAAGGTTTTGGAATACCAAACTGGATATTTACGTGTTTGATGATTAGAACGAAGAGGTACGTGTAATATAATAAGGTCATTAATAATAGTGTAAAAAGTACTTACTGCGTCTTCTGTATCCAAAGATTCAAGTTGGGCATTCCAATCAATGCGAGAGAGTGCATCATTAATGAGCTCATAGTTAGCTAAGCTAAAGTTAGGCAAAAGAGTTGGAGATGAATTAATAATTTTAACAGGTTCAGTATCGAGATCAAATAATAAGGCGTTGTGGTGTTCATAGTCAATCGGGGTTAAAGGATCAGAACATTCTTTAACACGGCATTGCATATTACTCAAAACAAGATCTAATGACCTATTATTTTTATTTTTTATTGAATTAAATTGTTTGAGATCTGTCAAAGATAAGAAATCGGAAATTAAACAGACTTCCGGACTAGAATTTGTGTTTAAATTTAATGTAAAGTAAGAATCGTGTTGGGTCCAATCAGCGTAAGTTATATTAAAATCTCCTAATATAATAAATATTTCGTTTGTATGGTTCATAATCAGCTGTTGACAAATGTCTAGAAACTCAGCTAAGCAGTCATAATGTTTCTTTCCATGAGGAAGGTAAACGATTCCAATGTTAAGATATTTATGAGTCCGATTGCGAACCGGTATCGCTACCCAAAGACACTCGGAAGCGGCGGGGGAAGGGACGGGCCACGCTCGCCGCTCAGCCGCCAGCTCACGCCGGGTCGCTATCAGCACGCCGCCGCCGAGCCCCGCCCCGCTCGCCACCGGGTCCCTGTCACATCTATGTACTGTGAAACGATGGTCAAAATACTCACCACTGAAAAAACCGTCATTAAGCCACGTCTCCGACAGACAAACAATATCATGATCACTATTTAATACACTAGATATAAAGCCGTGAGACTTCGTGCGCAATCCCCTAACATTTTGATAATAAAAAGATAACTTAGACACAGACATATTTATAATGGTTATAATTATGGTAACTCATTTTACAAATTGCCTCTCTAAAAAACTTAGTACACGAAAATAACGATTGGTATATTATTGTGTAAACACGTGTGACGAGATAAGTGCGGTATTTATAATTATAAGTGTAAACAACGGGTTCTGAAACAAAATAAAGAAACTTAGATGCTAAATAAATGTTGATGAGTACTATAAGTGCTACTAATAATAAGTTTAACATGAAATAGTCGAAATTCGAAACATAACAATGATTATAATATATAGTTTTTAGTCACTTAAGAAGGTTACTTATGTCACTTAGAGATTTAATGGTAACTATGCGATGATTGGCCGATTTTCTTGCTTTAATTACGCCATTTGTACACCAAACACCCATGAAATTATGCTTTGTTTTTAGGACTCTTGCCTGATGATAAGCTGTGAGTACAGCTTCTACATTTACAACTTTTGACAATTTGTAGAGAGCATAAGAGAAAAACGTGTAGTTTTTTACAAATTTCGTCAGATTGTGTTTGCCATGTCAAACTTTTATCTACAAATAGTCCCAAAAATTTTGTAGTGTTGACTGATTCAATTTTATTTCCATTATAGTTTATATTTAAATCTAATTCTCTTGTTCTTTGAGCAAAATGCATGATTTTAGTTTTATTTACATTTATTATTAAGTTATTAACATCTAGCCACGTATAAATCTTTTAATTACTAGTCGACCCGGCGAACATCGTTCCGCATAACCATTACCCACTAAGTATGTTGTGCACAAATTATACTTATCAACCTTTCTCTTCGATCTCTCTTTTTAAAAAAACTGCATCAAAATCCGATGCATAGTTTTTAGTAGTGATGGGCTGAATGTGGTTTGAACCGAATACGAACATCGGCAGAACATTCGGTGAAAATTCAAAATTAGGCCGAAGTTCGGTTAATTTTCTGCGCTTTTCGAGAGTGACAGGTCGTGTCTTTTAATTATTATCAACTAGATCAATTAGAAACGCTTCTTCTCCGAAACCACATGTAAAAAAAAAACAAACACTTACCTAAAATCGCGATTTATTCTTGTCTTGTTAGTCACGTTACTAAGTATAAATTCTTATTTATGCAATCCCCTATTTGCGTAGCCAACACCCCTTTTTAATCCTTTTTCAGTCTCGTACAGTTTGTTTACCTTACGCGTCGTCTATTTCTACATTCTAATTTATAAGTCTGCTGATTCTTAAATAAAAGGGGTTAAAATAGTTTTTTTTTCCACAACAGTTGTATTCAGTAGAGCGCGGAGTTTTGGATACTAACCCTGTTATTTAAAAGTTAAAGAGCATTTTAGTTATTTGACGTATGTAAATTTAGACTGGATGTCACGTATTACCATAGCCGGGGAGGAAACAATATGCCCTCCCCGTGCACGAAGCTGATATCAGTTGAGCGTGGGAAGAACCTCGGACCTCAGTAATGCGTGGTTCCCGGGGTCCTCCTGGGGTCTTTCCCAAAAGCGCCAAGACGGCCGCCGGGGGGTTTTAGTGGGTGCGAGCCCCACATACCCCCGACGCTCCCCCGAGCGTCGGGAAATGCGTTAGGCATTTCCCCCCGTTACAAAAAAAAATGTACTTTTGAAGTTCTTCGTTTAGCTTCTAAGCATCGAAATAAATGTTTTAAGTTTTCATTAAGGAAAGGGGTAATACGGTGCAAATCCCATAAATATTTATATATCTTCTAACCATGGCCGAAATCAGCACGACGCATATTTTTGATTTTGGCTATGGTTTAGAAGATATAAACTATGACTGTATGGAAGTGACGCTAGCATTGCACCCATTCGCCCCTAAAGTACTGTTTTTTTTTTTTTCAGCAAGCGGCTGCTGCTGACGAAAAGTGAAATCTCTACGCGATCACGACTGATATTATTATTTGAGTAAATGTTATGTTATAATGTTTGAGAGATTTTATTATATAAGTAATTATTTTTTCCTATTAACGATTGAATTTTGGACTAAAACACTGAACATTCTATATTGTTTTAATACCTACTTTTTATATTTGTAAACTTGCTCTTCGTACTTATTATTTGACCATTTTTTTTCTTGCAAAATGTAAAATTAAAAATGTTGTCATCTTTAAGGCGCGTCCAAACATTATAAAGTTACCCTAAATGGTATATTTGAGTATAATCTAGTGTGACATACAGCTTAAAACCCATTTTTATCGGTTCTTTGTATACACTAGCTTGCTAGCTGCATCAACCTACCTCTCTGCCAAATATTACTATAGATACCGTAAAGTTTTTATTTTTTTTTTTCATTTCCGACCTACACGCAAGCTTTAAGTGTTAGGTTTTTGAAGAATGTTTACAAATTATTTACATTTCTCAAACATTCTGTTTTCAGTGACCACTTCTGTTTACGAAAAAAAAATTATGTTTCTTAATCCATCGACAGTTTTTTGTGATTACCTACATCAATGTTCTAAAAATCCATACGAAATTTATAAATGCGAAAGTACCTACTTAACTGTCTGTCTGACTCGCTTTCACAACAAGTCTACTGAACCGATTTAAATAAAATTTGGTATAAAGATATTCTAGAGCAAGGACAAAGGCTACTTTTTATCCCGAAATTCACACGTGAAAATTGGGAATTCGATGTTGTTTGAGAAAATGCGCTGGCGAAGCCGCGGGGCGCCAACTTTTAAACGATTGGGACGCGTCTTAAGATATTTCTAAATGTATAAATAAATTTTAACTGTCAATTGTAGGGCTGGGATACAATTGGGTTCTGTAAATGTTAGTATTAAGTGTCTATACATGTGCCATTTAAATTAAAATTAATATAGGATAATTGTCTTTTAAATCAATAATAAACCCAATTAAAAAGTGTGAGTTTTTTCTTTCAATATTTTTTTTACTAAGCTTCCACAAAACACAGTTCTTTCTTCTTCTTATGATATAAAAATTAATCGCAAAATGTGTTGGTAAGCGCATAACTCAACAACCCCTAGACCAATTTTATCTTTTCTTTTTTTGAGATGTTTGTTGAAGTTCAAGGATGGTTTTTATTTTAAGTTATATTTTACGACGAGAAAAATCCGAACAATTACAGAGAAAACAACAAAGTAATAGGTTAGGCGTTACGAAATTCGCCGGGTCAACTAGTGGTAAGATAAAAGTATAGTGAAATAAAAATGAAAAGACATAGCGTTGTATTTGCAAATGTCCAGTGAATCTATGTTGGTCATGGATGATCATAATTCTCACTTGGCTTATTTATGCACTCTCCTTGAACTCTTTTTTTTCCTTTTTTTACGAAAGTAGCCAGTTATTTGTAAATGTACGATTTAAGTGCTGCAATCATCTAGCCAGATGCTCCCTAAAATCCGTATAGTTAGAGTATGAGTAACAATTTTGTTTCAAATTCGTCTTTATTCAGTTCTTATTAAGATAGTTGGGTGGTAAGATTAATGTGCTGGCTACTTTACACTATAATAAACAAAAGTTAAGCTCAGCATTCCCAAACTGACTGTTTGGTTGGTAATTTTGTGCCCTTTGCGGGGTGGCTGGCTACTTTCGTAGAGTACTGTTCCAACTATTAACGTCAAAAGCTTGGGTTTTGAGAGCTCTCACTAGTACCTTTAAGATTCTTCGTAACGGGGTAATTTAGCTTCCACTATTTTATTTCTCTTCTTTTCTTTTATTTTCTACAGCCTAAGTGCAGTAGATAAGAAAGAATTTAAAAAAAACGGTTCAATGCAAAAAAAATACAAATCATCAATACATAGTATAAAATAAAGTCGCTTTCCGCGTCTGTCCTTAAGTATGTTTAAATCTTTAAAACTATGTAACGGATGCGGTTTTTTTTACCAGATAGAGTGATTCAAAAGAAAGGTTTATAAGTATAATACATATTATAGTAATAGGTTAGGCGGTACGAAGTTCGCCGGATCGACTAGTAACTAATAAGTAAATGTCTAGTTATTTCATTATAAACCATCATTTTTTTTATCTATTTTGGCACCAATGTATTTTATTAAAAACTATTTTAAAAATTATAGCTGAAATCTAAACCATAATGATACAATACTCAATACAATTTAACCAAATAAGCCCCCAGACCTTGCGCTCGGCTCAAAGGCTTCCATGACGCTGGCTGCATTGCTGCCCTGAACAGCAATGGACAGTATTTGCGTCAAAAAGGGGCCCGAGCGACGATCAAAACCTCTCTCAACAAGCCGACGACCCAACTTGTTAACAAAGGTGGCAACTTCCGTACCCCAAACTCCGGTTGTCTCAAACTGGGAAAAAATATAGTTTGCCTTCAATGCTGAATATTTAAAGTTTAGATGCATTCTCTGCAACCGAGGCTGCCTCACTTATAGTAGAATGTTATAAGTAAATGTTCTAGGTAAATACATAATTTGGATTTTAGTTACTTGATAATAAAAATCACATTAATTAAGAAATATCAAATAACTAGTTGACCCGGGAACTTCGTACCGCCCTACCTATTACTATGTTGTGCACGTATAATACGTAAAGATTTTCATCTTGAATGACTCTATCTATTAAAAAAACCGCATCAAAATCCGTTGCATAGTTTTCAAGATAAGAGCATACATAGGGACAGACATGGGAAACGACTTTGTTTTATACTATGTATTGATATTGATGCGGTCATGAATTTAATTCAAATAGACTTACCTACTTCAAAAAAATAGTTTTCTATCAAATAGCAATCAAGTAGTGAATCGGATCAACGATTACTGCATCCGATTCCGATACTCGACTCGAGTTTTCTCGATTAGTATTCAGTTAGTATCGAGTATGTAGATTGGGCTGGGCGGGTGAATATTCCAAATCGAATTTATTGAAGCGACTAAAAAGTGTATTTAGTTTAGAGTTAGTGACGTCCCAACCAGCAAATCGTGTCGTAAAAAAGTCAGCAGCACGTTTCTCTTTCAGCTATTGGTCGTAAGAAGGATCTTTAAAAAGTCGTGTAAATGCTCTGTGCACGTTCTCTCAACGCGATTTGGGCGCACTTCTCTCAGCTTTAGATCCAGTAAATATCGTAAGATTATCGTATGAGTAGCCATTTAGTCGAATAAATATCGAGTAATCGCAACTAGAATGCTACTTAGTACCATAATGGCCATCAGAATGCCATTATTCGACACATCTGCTTTTTCCAAGTCGGTAGAACCGCTTTTATTCGACTTATTTATAGTAATAAAGCAATTTGGTTGCAATCACTCGACTTTTTTATCGTGTAACTGCACCCAAGCAGCACTTATAGACTTTTTATTTTATACGTGTAATTTATGTCAGTTGAAGTGTCAAACCTAATAAATATAAGTATATTTTGCCATCGTATTAACCATTAACGTTTTTAAGCCATCAAGCCAAATGATGACAGGTAATTAGTTACCTGTTAAAGTTAGGTCGTAGGGTCTTACTTTCATGTGCGGAATTAATTTTTCCGTCTATATACCTAGCATTGTAGTTAATATTTCAATGGGCCCCAAGATTTCTATGTAAATAATGAATAAAAAATAATGTTAATTTAACAATTAAAATAAATTCGCCATCAATAGCAAATAATAGCAACTCATTTATCATCACAGAGCATTCTCTCAGCTGTTAGTCGAAAGATTGAAATGAGATTTCCATCTTACGACTTCTAGGGACGCCATTACAGATAGTTTAGGGTTCCTTAGTGCAAAATCTACTATCTACTTCTACTACCTACTATCTACCAATATATAAAAATGAATCGTGGTTTGTTAGTCTAGATATTCAATTTATTATCACTATCCAAGCGACGAATGTTATTGCAAGTAGGATCACTTAATACAAAACAAAATTGTAAGTACTTACTTAAGTATCTCTTTATTATAAAAAAATAATAATAATAGTTGAGTCAAATTCTTTGGGTACCTACCAACTAACTTATAAAATTATAAAAACAAACACAATAAGTATAAGATAAACACCCATGACTTAGAAAAACATACTGGCAAATTCAATAAATTGCAAACGGTTGTCTATATGGCCGTTGTTACAGAATACCTAATAGTACCTAATAGTAGTACTTAGTAATTATTATACGCTACGGAACCCTCACGCCTATCAATTAAACGCTCTTGACTCGTGGTTATAGCCAATGAAGATCTTGACTGTTTCAATCGTGTATACATCTTATTTACTTTACGTCAGAATCCTCCACTTCTTTCAATCCTTTTCCATCGATTATAATCCATTTTGCGAATAAAAAAAGCAAATTACGTTGTTTATTTTGGTATCATGTAACAAAATGGCAGATAGTGCTGTAAAAGATTTCAAAAAGCATTTATACCACTATATCGATGTAAAATGGCTTTCAAATAACCTTTAGAGACCGAAAAGGTTGTAAAAGAATAATTTGAAAGCTTTTACTCAACCTAATTAGTTAAGTCGAATAAAAGCATTCCATAAAGTTATCATACGACATAAAGTGCTGTTAAAGTAACTAAGATGCTGTTTTATCGTATGAACCGCGTTTACTCCACAATTATGCTGTTAAAATTAAATGTCGATAGATTGTGCTGTAATAGCTAGTTTGACGACAAATTAGCAATTCAGTTGCTTTTAAAGAGCTGTCTTACGACTTATTGTTGTATAATGGCGATCAAGAGATACATTTATACAACAATCGAGTAAATGCGATATGATTTCATCGTATAAACGTTTACTAGACATGTTTATAGAGCTAAAAAGCGTTGAATGCAAAATAATCCAGATAGCCGCTTTTATACAGCTTTTTAACATTTTAGGATCGTTTATACAAGTGTCTTACGATCTATAGTCGAAAGAGTAAATCTTATACGACCTTCGTTGCTAGTTGGGGTAGATTAACTGAAAACTGATTTAGCACACACTAATTTTAAAATTTAAGGACTAACACATACAGTGTGAATCTGTGGTTGGTGCACAAAATGAAACCCTGAATAGAAGATCTAATTCTAGACATAGGAAAAATAGAAAAAAAAACTCAGGTCTTCTTCTAGAGCCTTTTCCATTCCTTCCGTTTCCCCGCCAGCTGCTACACCATTTGATACGAAGTACCTACATATTTGTTTTATTTTTACTAAACTTATTGAGTAGTTTTCAGTGTTTTACAATATTACAGTATCAATTCCCAGTTTCTATTCCTAACCGGAGAATGATGCTCATGGGGGCTATTACGACCACTTTTGCAATATTTATTTTCTTCCTCTTTGCGTTGTTTTTGTATTGAGTTTGACATTCTGAAGGACGAAAAGCAATATTGCAAATGCGGCCTTAGTAGTACCCTAGTTCCGATGGATGTTTTATTTTCGAGTAAGCAACCAGTAGCAGTAGAGCAACTAAAATTAAAATATAGGACAAAATGTGCAACTTGGAAATTTTATTGTTTTACTTTTCGCTTTCAACCAACACTGTAAAGAAACTTTGTTTCCTCATAGAGAAACTTTTCATAACCTAGTTTTTAAAAGGAATGTTTTTTTTGCTTTGTAAATTTCATTGGTTTAGTTTAGGTTTAGTTGGCAGAGAGAGAGGTCTGGGTTCGGTGTATGGCGAACACAAATATGTTACGATGTATGTAAGTCTGTAACCTGGATCTTCGGACATTCTTTTATGTCTTGTTAGCGTTTTAATATTAACAATAATATAAAATAACGCAATACACTTAGAGCCCCTAACTCGGTCGAACCTTGAACCTGTACATAGGGTAAATAAAAAATTATGAGTTATTATACAGTTATTCCATATTTTATAAGCTTTATCGTTGAAACAATTTACTAGTTTTTAATAGGTTTTTGAGATATAACCGCAGCGAAAAGCTGGGCCCTTGGTGATAAAACATAAACTCGGGTAAACGTGGCTCTTGAGCTGGTGCCTCTGCCTAACCCTTCGGGCAATAAAAGGCGTGAGATTATTGTAATGCATTTTTGATTAAGTCTTTACATCTTTACATACATACTTTAAAC
This sequence comes from Euspilapteryx auroguttella, assembly GCA_951802225.1. Classification (NCBI taxonomy): domain Eukaryota; kingdom Metazoa; phylum Arthropoda; class Insecta; order Lepidoptera; family Gracillariidae; genus Euspilapteryx; species Euspilapteryx auroguttella. Next base: position 2,037,729 of record OX637649.1, on the reverse strand, counting down.
AAGGTTTTTAAGAATATTGTGGTTACAATTAAATATTTAATCACCGCAGTAAAAAGCCTGTTACAAAAAATAGTAATAGCGGGGTCATTATGAAGTTCCAGGTGACCTGCAGCTCATTTTCCGTCACTTAAGAGCTGCTTTACGCTTGAAGACGGAAATGAGGAACGCTCGTAGTCGGCACAACTACTAGACCTTACTCACAAAGCAGTCCAGTTGGCCTCCGCGGTCTACAGGAGACTTGATGCGACAAAAAAAAGACTTCTAACTATCTTAAGTTTTAGGAATATGGTAGAAAATAGAAATTTAGCTGCAAGATTGAGGGGAAAAGAGAAAGGGGACGACCAAGACTTTACATGAAGTTACTTTGATCAAATAAAGGAAAAGATAGGGGTCGTGTCGTATTAACAACGTCTCTTTTGACACCCGCAACAACAAAAAGGCGAAACTACGTGGTTTGTAATTTCCTAGCTCCCAAATTTGCATTTACTAAAAGATTCTTTCCTTTCCTAGGACCCTTTTTATACAACAAAATTAACAAAGAAATCCAAATACACAATTTAACGGTACATGAATGTAAAAATAAACTTGTAGCTCTACTCACGCAGAAATCCTATGATGAAACTGAAAATATGTTGGTAACAAATTATTGAATATACTGTAATAACTAATTTTATCTAATGTAACGATAATAATTATTTAAATTTAATTCTATTATCTAAATCTTCTACACAATTTATTTACTTTTTATTATGGTTAACTATGATTCAAATACCAATATTTATTTCTTATTAATATTTTCTTAAAATTTTTAAACATATATATATTTATCTTAATTTATTTTGTTCGTTAAGCAATTACTGTATTAGTAGGTAAGTAGCTATAATTTTTTAGAATATCAGTGTAAAATTTAAATTATCTCTTTACTTTTAGCATTTTAATTTATTCTATTTTTTATTTATTTATTTTAGTTATTTATATTACATTTTAATTATTGTGATGTTAATGCATGCAAATACAATTTTAGTTTTAATATAGGGTACCTGAGTTACAGACTTTGTTAAAAAGCCTAGTTCAGGTTACCACATGTTTTTATGCTGTTTTTGTAATTTGATCAATAAATTATTATTATTATTAAGAGGTCAAGCAGCTGGCGGGGAAACGGGAGGTGTGGAAGACGCTCCACCTACAAGAGCCTAGCTCTTAAATTTGAAGAAAAAGACGTAGCTGCAAATACTCCACCGGAACTACTTAGTTACATTTTAAAAGTTATGAGTTCTTAAACCTTGCCTTATTTTCCATATTGTTTACTTCGCTGGGAATCGAAACAAAAGTAAATCTTAACATTAGATGTATTCGAGTTAATCGTTCCAAGAGGAAGCTCACTGACTCACTGGCGGCAACACACGAGCGTTTTTCATTAATTTTTACCGTTTTCCAGATCAAAATCAAGCAAAGCTTTTACCGTTTATTTATGCTTCTTCGCAAGGCATAAGGCTGACAGTCGAGTCTCAGCTCGAACTTGACAGTGAAGCATACGCTCGACGAAGTATAAGACGACTAAAACTAGGAGGATCAGTCAGTACTCGGAAACGAATTGTCCGAGTATATTACTCGACCGAGTAGCCTCCAAACACTGACTGTGAATGTCAGCCTAAGAAGTTGTCTTTAAAAACTTTTTATTTTCTAAACTAGCTTCGGCAAACAATGTATATTTACACAATAAAATAGTCTTATTTGCTATTCTGTATATTTAAGAATATTCTAGGTTCTATGTTCATCAGGATGCGGCATTCTAATGGAGGACCACATATAGATTTCTTACAAAAATCACGTTATAGTTGTTTTCGGCTGGATAGGACATTAGCAGTGATGTTGACTGAGTAAGCGTGTGCACCCGGGTTCGATTCCGGGCGGGGCGAATATTGATATGATGAATGTTGATGTTTGTTTCCGGTCTGGGTGTGATGTTCTTCTTTGTGTGTGTTTCGAGCACCCTAGATACAGGTTCTTCCTAGTTGGGGGCTCTGAGTGTGATGTGTTATTATTATATTATTATTATTGCAGACTTGAATCTCCTGATTGTCCGAAAAGTAAGATGATTCCGTGCTTCGGAAGGCACGTAAAGCCGTTGGTCCCGGCCGCAGTAGCGGTCGTTATAACCGCGGCCACAAACTGGCCCCTTGTCGAGTTGCTAATAAAACATAAAGTCAGCTAAACGTGGGTCCGGCTCTTGAGCTGGTGCATCTGCCTAACCCTTTGGGGAATAAAAGGCGTGAGATTATGTTATGTATGTTCAAATGAAGGAAAAAAAAAAAACAAATTAGCCACGAGTTTCAGAGCCTAATCGAAACAAAAATAATAATCAAATCTCTCTTCTTCAAATAAGTTTAGGTACCTACTTATATAGATAGTAAAATATTTGTTTAATTTTTAATGATATATTTCTTACCAAATATAGATATATGAAATGGGAACCTCACCCGCTTAGAACAACTCCAATTGGGGTCATGTTTTAATAAAATTTGAATGTTAAATGACTTTAGGTAGTGTGCTTTTTTAAAAAATCCTTTCATACTGCCTATCTCGTTATTTCAACGATTGAAGAGTTAACGTTTAAATTTTAGAAGTTTTGAGAAAAGTAAAGCATGTTTGTATCTAGGTATATGTGGATATTTTACAAAACGTACGTAGGTAATTAAAATGTAACTCTATTAACGAATACTTAATTACTGTTTATTTTAGTAATTTTTAATAAGTAGAATTGTTATTGTGGCTATCTTTCCAGGAGGTAATTTCCCGAAATGGACTTAATGGTTGCATGGAATTAATGGATGGTAAATGGTTGCATGTCGTTGTTTTACTTTTTTTCCTAACAAATGTACAACATTAAAACAATTAATGCGTTCCAAAATGATCAGCCAATTTTATTGATGCTATTCAATATTTTACAATTCAATAGTAATGGGAATAGCCGAGAGAAGAGTAAGCGAGAGGGGTGGCGGCATAGGTGCTCACGTATGGAGTGCTGGTGTGCACGTCGTATCTTGACTGGTGGGACACGGAGTACGGAGCCGCCAAGGCTGCGAAGGGAGCTGAGCGCTTCTTAATGAAGTGTCCGGAGTAGGCGAGCGGGGCGTTGTAGATGGGTGAAGTGTAGGCGGGGGCAGAGTAGGCAGAATACAAAGGACTAGCAGCGTAGGTCGTCGGGGCGATGTACGAGCTGTAGGTGCTGTAGGCTGGCGCTATCGGGAAGCCAACCGAACGCTTCTTGATGAAGTGTCCTCCGTACGCTCCATACGTCAGCGGCGCACTCAGGTATGGCGAGCTGTACCTCGTAGCCAGCAGCGGAGCTGGTGCAGCGTACGAATATGGAGATATGTACGAACTGTAACCCAAGGATGCAAATGGCGCGATCACACCAGGCTTGGCCACCGCCGCGGCAACGAGAGCAAACAACACCACCAGAGAGTTCATCTTGGTCTGTGTCGATTTAGACAACTGATGCCCTACTTGTGTTTGCGCATCGTATTTATATTCTTATTGAAACAAAAGATAGTGTAGATCGCATTATTTAAACCGGTGCAAGGACCAGGAAGCTGGTATTTGCAGTAAGCGAGGTCGTTCGCGACATGATATTATAAACTTTCATCTATAATGTCGCGGCAACGAGTTTTAATGCACTTTGATGCGAAAACCTGAATTTAGTTGTAACAAATGTACAACCAACCTTTCGAAAAAGGTTTCTAGGTAGTAAGGTAGTCTTTTTTTTTAGTACGATCATTGAACGATTGCTGAAGTATGGTCATGTTTCTATAATTGAACTACGTATGTTGTAGTGGCTATAAAAATCAAATTGTTTTAAACACTCAACATCTTTTCGACACTCAACATCTTTTTGACTTTATTGTTCACTCACAGATTGTATTGCCGTTTTATGATTTACATGAAAACTGCTAGGTATAATTATGAGTCTTTTTTATATGAATGTTAATAATCATAATCTCAACCGATAGACGTCCACTGCTGGACATAGGACTACCTCAAAAATCGCCCCACCGACCGGTCGTGATCGAACCTCATCCCGTTAGTCCCTAAACCTTCACCAGGTTGTGTGGCCACCTTGTGGGGTGCGACCACCCTGTGAAGGGTGATTGGCTGGGTTCAAAAAAATTAGCCCAAAAAAAACTGAAAAGCAAAAAATAAAAACTTTTTATCAAAAAATTAAACCGCCGAAAAAAGGTTTAATTTTTTGATAAAAAGTTTTTTTTAATAATAAAAAACAAAACGAAGTTATAAATGTTTTTAAAGGGACTTAGGTCACCATTATGATTGGTACATGTAAGATTTCACGCATTTATTCACTAACGTCGACAAATGTTACATACTTACTTACATCTTCATAGAAAAGAATAAGAAAAAAAAAAAAAAAAAATTTTTATTTATCAAATTATCATTCCTTCAACCGGGCCATTGTACAATTCTTGTAACGAGCTTTTATCTGAAAATTACTGTAACCCAAAACAATGTCCCGACCTTCCGAGTTTACGTTGCGGCTTTCAGTATTTTAATGTGTTAATTTAATTCATTGGAAAAAATACTGCTGTCCCACATGCTCAAATAATTAAAGTTTTTTTACAATACCGTTTCATTTAATCCCAAATTAATTTATTTAAGTATTCTAAATTTCTAGTCTAGTCTAGTTCTTTGTCTATGAGTTTCCTACTATGTAGTAAAGTAAGTAGTAAACATTGGGGTGTAAAGTATATTTTTATTTTATAAAATATCAAATTGTAGGTAAGTATATCGTTTTTAAAAAGACAAGTAGTTTTGTATTTTTTTAAGATTGGTAGGTAGATCAAAAGAAGCACACTTTATAAGATTTTTTGGATTCCTTTTGTAAAAGCATCTTTAATACTGACAAAGCTACAAAGCTATGAAATCAGATAGGGTACCATTTTAAACAGTAAGAAGTTTTACAACTTTATATCACTGTATATAAATGGAAGACTGTGTAGAAAATTTTATTATTTTAGGTTTCCTTTTCATTCGTTCCAATTTGCACCCTTTTTTTAATATTGTTAAAAAATATATATAGGTTGATTTGCGCACTTATAGAAAACATTTATAAAACCATGACATCATCATGCGTCCTCGCTCAAAATGGATATGTGTGAGCGAGACAGCATAATGTTTGTTATGTTTTTATATTTTTTTTAGTGCGCGGTTTATGCCCATGTTATCACAACAGTAAAGGCTTGTTACTAAAAAATAGTAAAAGTAAGGTCCTTTATCTTTCAGGTCACGTGCAGTTCATTCAAGCATACTTTTATTCATACATTGTTTTGCTGTGAATTTTAATATAATTTATTTCGCGTCAAGAATGTATTTACTAGAAACCGTAAGCAAGATAATTAAAACCTTTATAATGAGCTTGGGCAAGCGTTAATGTCGGGTACAAAACAAAAGGTGTTTACTAAAGAACCTGCTTCACAACTCAATAAGAAAAATAATGCAGTTTTTTTTTTTGGATCTTTACTTTTTAAATTGTATTGTAATAATAATAAGTAAGTACACTTACTTATATTATCATATTTTTGCAGGTGAAATTTGAAACATTCATAAATATTTTCAGATAGCAATGTATTGTAACTCCCTTGAGAGTAATATTTAAATTTGTACTCTTAATGGGCCGAATTTTATTTTTTATGTTAATTTGCAGTCGTTCCCACTGCACCCACTCGACTACCTGTGCAAAACCAACCCAGCAATTTTGATATCATTAAATTGGTTTTATCTCAATGATTTTAAGAGATTAATATTACATTTCTTCTTCCGAAGTAAAGTATGAGATCCTTACCCGTTACCTTCTTTTTTTATTGTTCCATTGAAATTGGTTTAATCTCTTAATCATTGAGATTAAACCAAATTCATAATATCAACATTTGTGGGTTAATTTTGCACAGGTAGTCGGTGCAGTGGTGACGACTGGAACTTAACAAAAAAAACTTTACATCACCATTAGCCGACTTACAAAGATGAAGGGCACGGGAAGCCAGCTTTTTAAAATGTACGCACTGGATAAGTAGGCTCGGTAAGTTGATGGGCTGCCTACTGAACAATAAAAAGAAGAGCAAATTAAAAAGGTGAAGGCTAATAAATAAAACACAACTGCCATACAGAATACTAACGATTTTTTATTATTAATTTTAATATTACACAACTCTTTCTTAAATTTAAGCGATACATATTTTATTATGATGGTTGCACATCTAGCTAGGTCAGCATAAGTCCTCGTAAATTTAAAAGAATTTAGATTTTTTTAATTCCTTACTAATTTTAGAAAGTTTCAACTTTATAAGTTTGCATGCAAAGCTTAGACCAATCCGCGATCAAAAGCAATTTCATTTAGAAAACCCTTTGCTTCGCTTTTAAAATCTAATTATCTACTAGAGACTTGGATAACATCAATAAATATGCGGTAGGTATTGTTACTAAAGTTTAATTGTATTTAATGGGTATAGCACAGCTAAAGTAGCGCCAGCTGCGATTTTTTTTTATATCTTCTAAACTAAGGAAAATATCAAAAATGCGAAACAATATACCACTAGACAATGCAGACTGGTATTTTTAGGGCACTGTTGTATAGCTTTTAGGTTAAAGACCAGAGAAAGCTACTGACTGTTACTAAAAACAGCCACTTTTGGCAACAATCGGTAGCTTTCTTTGATCTTCAATCTAAAAGCTATACAACAGTGCCCTAAAAATACTAGGCTGCATTATATCCAGTGGAATACTGCTTCGCATTTTTGATATTATATTAATTTTTTCGTGTGTGGTGCGCTACTTTAGCTTAGCGTGGTTGTGCTATGCCTCTTAATTATATGTTAAAAATCATAGTACTAAAAAAATATTATTTCGTAATATATATATACTGACCCTAACTAGATTTGCCACCATTTAATACATTAAACAACGAGTAGTGAACTTGATGGTAAACCTATGGTTCGATATCGATAGTGTTAAGATAACAATGAATTAAATTTCTAATTAATTTCAACTGTCATCAAAATACAATATATTCTTATACATACTTTGATATGACTATAATTCAAGCAATTTTATTTATAATTTTTACTCCTCTCCTTTTATTTATTTAAAAAAAGGAGATTGGGAAAGGTACAATGTTTCTATAACTAGTTTCTTATAACTTATGGTTTTTATATATACCTAGTATTATATTTCCACTAAAAATATTAATTATTCTCTATTAACGCCAGCCAACAAAGTAATTAATTAATTGACTAGACAACGGTAAAATAAGCAAGAAAAAATATATGAATTTGTCTAAGTTTTATCTATATTATATGTATCTGTCTACCTTTTATATTTTCCTACTATTTTAACTACTTACACATAATATTAAATCCTAATTTTAAAAAAAGTGACATATTTTTAGCATTAACAAAAAAAACAACAGAGCATAATTACTTTTTAAAATAACAAGGAATGGTCGCAATGCAAGCACGTATTCATATTTAAAAAAACATAACGCAACTCTATGAAGTAAAAAATAAAGCTTCCAAATAATTATAACGCGACTGTTATATTATTTTTATTTCGCCTGCACGATTCGTAATATTGCACACTGACCTGGGCAGAGGTGTAAGGTACCAAATATCAGATTGAAATGAAAAATAAAAATCAAAATGAGACTGAATAGGTACTGCCTGAGTTAGTCTAAAAAGGAAAATCTAATCAGTTAATCTTTAGCCAGCCTAAATCATTTATTTTAATCTAGATTTCACAGTCGACGATCAAGGTACAAAGAAAAGCATATTGCAATAAGATTTGTCTGTCATTAAACTGTGTCCGCAAACAGTCCGTCCTCATTGGTTTGCTGCGGCCGCCTGTAGTTATTTATCTATAAATATGAGAAAACAAACTTTAGTTGCTATGTGGTATCGGTGTAGAATGTCACCACTTCATCTCCTGTGGTGCCGTGCGTAATAGCTATCTACGCCGATATAAAGCTGGCCGGTTGTATAATTGTACATTATCTTTTTTTATGAAGATTACTGATGAGATAACTGTGTTCTTATTCCTTATTTCAAATGTAAAATAGATCTTCTCTAGTTTTTACACGCTTTTCTGTACCGGTTGATTTCTTTTTGAAAATATAAATATATAGAAAGTAACTGTTTCATTTATTTGTCTTGTTCCTGTAGTGTAGGTAGAGAACAGGGACTAAGGCTGACATTCACAGTTAGTGTTTTGGAGTTTACTCGCTTGAGTCTGCACTCGGACAAGTCGTTATTGAGTTCACATAATCCTTGCTCGAACAGTCTCGCACTCCTTAGAGCGTATACTTTACTGTCTCGAAGTCGGAACTCGATTATCGATATTAATATGGAGTGTAGAATAGTTTTAAGTTAAATTTTCATACTTTGGAGTGCGAGTTCGAGCTGCAACTCGACTGTGAATGTCAGCCTAAGGCTGCAACTCGACGAAGAATGGGCAGCAGCTTCCTTCGTAAAAAAACTTAACGAGCCAACCTGCATCCCAAGCGTGGCGATTATTTCAAAGCCCCCCCTAAAATGTTTGTTCTTGTGGTGAACTGTGGGGGAGGCCTATTTCAAACAGTGGAGGACTCTCGGCTCACCTTCAGTTTCATACGAAACTGTATAGAGATAACAAAAGTGGTAAAAATTTCAAATCAAAAAGTTGACAAAATTTAGGGTTATTAAAAAAAAAGACTCAAAAACATTATAATTCTTACCCAGTTTTTGAAAATATTCCTGATCTTCAGTTGCCTCAACATCTCCCTCATGGGTCCATTATCTTCATGATCGTATACTCCTGGATAAAATAAAATTCCTATTATATCTCAAATTTTTTAAGTAACATAATATATTTTCGACTACACCATAGTTCGATTCCCGGCGGGGAGTGAACATTTCTTCCACGTATATATTTTTTACTGAAAATTAAGCGTGATTGCGTAACACACAGATTGACATAACACTATCACATTTATAATATTTAAAGTCTATACTTTGAATCTTCGTTCATATGAATAGAAAGATGTTTGATACGAATTTCTAGACTAGATTCCTACCTCCATCTCTGATAGGTATCATGCTGTCTCCAGGCATCACCCCTGGCTCCGCGCGAGGATATCCTGGCTGCGGAGGAGTCTCATCTTGGCCAAACTGACGCCGTAAGTTCATTAGTTCCTGGTTCGATAGCTAGATGGAATTCAATAAACATTATATTACTCTTATATATATGTGGCTGCAGAGCTCAGGGCACATAATTCGAAGAACAGATGGTCAATTGGGCAAAAAAGTTATCGCGTAGCGACCGCGCACAGTACTACGCTGAGTAGGCAGAACCCCCACAAGGTGATCAAAAGATCTGGTGAAGGTTGCGGTAGTACACTGGATAAGGGTATCACAAGACACCGGTCGGTGTGGCGATCTAAGCTCTGGACGTCTTTCAGCTATGAGACCATGATAATGAAGTAAAGGCAAGCGCATGCTTTTTTTCTGTTAACTTGTTTACTTACATCAACTCCTGTATCGCTCGATCGTTTTCCATGACCTCCAAAGCAGGAATGGCCGAAAGCGGAGCATCCACCTAAACAAAAATCCAAGCTTTCTAAATGGTCCCCGTTAAAAACACAACTTACCAAATCTCCCATCTCATACTGTAGTAGAAAAAATTGTAGTTGCCTAAACTTGAATTGAATTTGTTTAAGATTTTAATGTCCATTAACCAAACCAAGTGTGTACAAGAACCACCTACCCCCACACGTCATCGCATGTTCGAAAATACATATTTTTTTATTAAGATTTATGAATGATCCCGGCCCAAAAAGGGTGTAAGAGAACGTTAGTAAACATTTCATTGGACCTGAATATTTAAAGCAAGAAGAATTTGAGCGATTGGAAGAAAATGGCAGTTTTACAAAGCAAAAATACGAGTTAAACATTATTTTATTGACGTGTGTATGGTAAAGAAAAGTAAGTCAAGGCCATCGTCTTTTGTCACATTAATTTTCTTTTATATGAAAACTAGTTTAAAGAAAACCTAATGGATTAAAAAAAGTCGCGATGAATTTTCAATTTAGCTATTTATAATTAAGTATCATAAAAAAATTATGAACATTGTTATGACTCGTAACAATAAATATTTTGTACATAAATAACCCAGTAATAACTATTTTTTTATGGTGTTTAATAATCGTTCAATTACAAAAAATAAGTAAAAAGGTAGGAATCTCTATTAAAGGAACAAAGCTATTGTTTTATGCCAAACAATAAATATTGTTGGCACCCAATCCAAATAAGTTTCTTTATTCTTTTCTTAATGAAAGAGGAAACAATCGTGGCTAACTAGCTCTGCGTGGTACACAACACCTTAATTTGGCTTCGTATGCTACGAGAACTAGCTTTTGGCCACAAATTTGGTGACTTATTTTATTAAACTTTGTTTATCATTTAAATAAGATGAAAAACACAATTCTGACCTATACGCAATACGCATGCTAAGGGACCGTGAGGGATAACGATTTAAACTGGTCTTTATAATAGTTCAGAAAAGGTTTTCAAACGAAAATTATTTTAAGTTCCATAAAAAACCATACGCGTAATGGTCAATTCTGTGCTACGGTGTACGTACTGCGCACATCTGCCTTGCCATGCCATATTACGCTAATGTAAAAAATTCTACTATGCAATTTATGCATATTCTTTAATAAACCTTTTATTAAACTTGCAATGTACGGGTGAAATATTGCAACTCAATTTTGAAGCAGATATCTGTAACCGATTGAGCTGATATTGTGTACACGTTCAGTATGCCTAGCAATACAAATTAAGCTAATGTGACATCATTAAAAACATCCAACATGGCCGAAAAATAAAGATGGCGGTCTAGATGTTTTTAATGCACTCCTATAATATAAGTATCAAATGAAAGGCCTTGCTATTAATAACTCGAAAATAGCTTAACGAAATAAAAGCTTGATTTTAAAAAGTTTTAAACCTTAAACTTAGAAAGCTACATTATGTTCCACTCGAGGTTATGCCAAAAAGTCGGCCACATACGCTATAGGGGTCTCCTACAGTTAAGCGCTATACGCACCGCTATAAGCCTGTGTCCGTTTCATATCCGTAATAGATTTGTACAAAGAGGCGAACAAGTGTAAACCAATCAGAGGGTTGCCATTATGTCAGCTTTCCCCGCAAATAGGTTTTTTTATTTATTTAGGACATTGATCAATTTTATGTTTCAAGTTATCCTTAGGTTATTGTAGTTAAATATAAAAATTGACATGTTGTTTCTTTTAACATTAACGTTTTAATTGATTGCATTTACCTAATTGCAATCAATTAACTTTACATAAGCTTAACAATCTTTCTAAATTAAAACATTTTTTGCAATGGGCGGTCTTATCGCAGAGAGCGATTCCTTAGAAGAGTCAATAAGTTGGTTTTCTCACAATGAGTCACAAAAAATCGCAAAAAATAAAAACAATGCAAAGTAGTAAATTAATTGACATAAGACGGGAATCTCTTAGAGAAGCACTTAGCTACAATTGAGTTTCATTCAACGCTGCAACAGTTGCCAAATTAGTTCAATACAGAGTTCTGTATAATCTTGAGATTTGGCTAAATTAGAAAAGCCAAGCTTCAACTAGCACAGAGCCACTTTTAGTCCTCTTTTCAAATATGAACATTGAAAGCTCAAAAGTTTGTTTTCTCGGCAAAAAGGGTAACCACACAAATAAGCCATAGAATTATGGAAGCCACAAACAAGCATTCAACTTTCAACCAAAATTTTTTTAAGTTAAGGTTCATTGTTTTAACCAACAACTCAATTCTCACTTCACAATGGTTATTTTTTTTATGAGAATGTTTTCAGGCTTCTCCTTCACGTTTTCCAAAAGTTTGTATCGCGGTCGACTTGAGGTGAGGACAATGTAATTCAATTTTGCATTATATACTTATTTTGAATGTTTTAACGTACTTTTTTAACATTTTGTTTTTGGTTTCAATACAAATGTTGTTTGCTTGAAATTGTTAGGATTTTACAAATACCAGTATTTCAACTTTGAGGACATTATATTGTGGGTGGCATGGGGGTTTGGTTGGCGCGAATTGGCTTATCGACATTGGTTAGTTTGGTCAACAGTTTTGGGAGTGCAAACTTTATAATTTTGTACAGAAACATTCATCAATACACTGTAGGATAATAAATCCGAACATGGCGCTGCCTGTCTCATATTATTAATTGGAAAAGACTGGACATGGACAAACTTATCATATCTTTTCGCAGGCACCTTAGACTTATGATGCCAAATTGTGCTAGTTAGACTAAACTTTTACCTAAATTTGTAGCTGTTTCATGAATACCTATTAAGCCTTCCGATCAACAAGATATTGTAGAGATCTGTACCCACTAGAATACCATGTTTAGCGGAATTATTGTAAAAAAAATACTGCAACAGAAATAGTTACTAGTACTTAGAATTTTTCAATCAGGACATTAAAAAAAACAAAACGGTCGAAAGCTTTAAAAAAACTAAAAAATAGAGAAAAGCCTCAGTAAATCCAGCGAGCGTAGTCCGCATAACGATTTCTAGCTAAAACTGTTGAGGCAGGTCTCTAAATATCCCTAGTGCATATAGAAATGCTAAGCTGGTTATGAAGCCTTCCTGGAGGGTACAGAACAGACGAATATTATTCGAAGCAATATTTATATTATTAAAAAAAAAGTCATAGATTCCCATCTATTTTATTTCGGTTGCAGAGTTTCTACTAAAAGTAAATGAATGGCTATGTGTTCTCTACGTCACACACAGTCACTCAATAACCCAATAAAAGGGTGCGTCATAGGACTACGTGGCGTATCTACGCGGTTGTACGTAATCGTTTGGTAAGGAACTATAAAAACTTCTCATGAATGTGAAACCTTCACCCTCTTATTCATAAAAAGTTAAAGAGCATTTTAGTTATTTGACGTATGTCAATTTAGACTGGATGTCACGTATTTACCATACAACAAACCAGAGAAGTAGACCTCCAGTAACGATACTTAAAATGTACTGTATCTTTATGAATAAGACGGTCAGAATCTGACGCACATGTTCTTGTGTAAAATATTTCCATATGTACTAAAATTACAAAAGCAGAGTTTTTCAACGCAATTTCAATACTACGGGCTGAACCAAAACAATGACTTTTTGTTTAAAGATATGTCAACTGATAAAGTTTTAACTAACTGTGTCTATCGTTCAAAAAGACATATTGCAGGCAATCAATAACCGACCCCCTAACATTTAGCGTGACAAAATCTTACCTATATAATAGATGCATCGAAGTTTCTTAGGGTCAAGTAACATTGCCACAAATTGATTAGCATACTGTCCCTACTTTGTCTTATGTATTTTCTTTAAGAATTGGTGGATTTATGTATTCAAATTTAATTTAAAAAAAAATCAATGAAGCTTCAGAACTGTACCTTATATCAAAAACATCTGTTTTGAAAGAAAAATAAATGAGCATTTCTACAAAGTGAACAGATTTGTCTGACTTCGGTGGCATTTTTTTTATTTTGACCTAGAGACTTCATAATTAAAAACTATGCAAAAGAGCTTATTCTGTATTCAAATATTAATTTGGCCCCTTTCAAAAGATAACAGTGTCCAAAAAAACTGACCTCGAATATTTTGTCTCCATCGAAATCAGAAAAATTACCCACCGAATCACAATTTTGCCACTGAAATCAGAAATCTATCCACCGAAAGCACAATCCCATACAATTTATCATCGAAATTTTATATTAATTTTTATTTACACAGTATTTAGTTGTACAGTGTTGCGTGTTTCATATTTTTAGTGTCATTTGGTGACAGATTTGAACTCTAGATATTTCCAAGAAGAGCTTTAAGAATTACAAATGTTTAAAAATAATTTAAAGGATATCTGAAAATATTTACCTGAATTTTGTATTTACTTTACTGTTATTAAATACTCAATAATAAATAAGTACACTCTCGTACAAAATTAAAGTTTAATAAATTTCATTAGTCATAATAATAAGAATAACTTTTACGTCTGGCCATTCAGAGGGGTAACGCAGCCAGCCTGCTAGGCACCGTACCTTCCGGTGGCAGCGATTTTGAGGCCATGTTTTATTTGTAAATATTTATTTAGTTTATTTAAGTCAATAAGTTCAAAAATATCTTGTGTTGTTAATAAATATTCAACTTTTAGGTATTTATTTTAAACATTATATAAGTATAACTAGAGGCTGCCCCGCGGTTTTTCCCGCGCAGATTTCTCATAAACACAACATTCCCGTTTTTTCCCGTTCCCGTGGGAATTTCAGAAAAACCCTTCTTAGTGCTCACCTACACTCCACAAGGAACCCACGTGCCAATTTTCAGCTTTCTACGCCTAGTTGTTTAGGCTCTGCGTTGTCTGTCAGTCAGTCAGTCAGTCAGTCAGTCAGTAACGGAAGAGTTTTATATATATTGATAACAATAACGATAATTTACTTTTTTTTTTGTTGATTCAAATGCAAACTTTGGTATACAAAAATTCAGTACATATTATAACACAAAGTCGCTTGAGCGGAAAGCTTCTGTAAGTATGCTTAAATAGTTAAACTACTCAACGGATTTTGATGCGCTTTTTTTATAGATAGAGTTATTTAAGAGGAAGGTATAAAGAAGGTACATGCATATCATATAAATATTTTAGACGTTACAAAGTTCGCCGGGTCAAATAATAATAGTAAAATAATAGTAGTGACTCAACTCAGTACAGCGCTATGCCGGTTTTCAATACTACCCTCCGAAAAAATTGAGTCAGAGAAATAAAAAACAAAAAATGGTACGAAGTTAAATGCATTTTGTGTACAATCAATGATTATATACAACGAATAAGTATTTTTATGACAAAAATGTGAAATATGAGCTATTTTAGCACGCGTTCAAAGTAAAAATCTGATTTTGGTGGATGTTTTTTTGACTTCGGTGTATAAAAAACCACCGAAAACCACCGATATCAAAATCAGCGAAATCACAAAAGAGTACAAATAAAAATTTAACTCGGAATTAAATTACAGCATAACAATCATCTGTACATCAAATAATACCAACCTAATGGCGAGTGCATGGCACTAGTTGAAAGTTAACTATTTCTTACGGTTAGAAAAAAATTACCTACACCGAATTCAGGACTGAGGGGTACCCAAAACCACCGCGTGTCACAATTATCCTGAAAATAATTACTGAAATGTCAGCGGGGCACGGATTTCAGGCTCGCGGCGTGTGGGCCATGACTGAATCAAGCTGCAGAGTACTTCAGATAGTTCGAAAAGTTAACCACTATGGTTGTGGGTGATGATTTGTAAACACCACCGAAATCAGGGAGAATTCCAGGACGCTCATTCAGATTGGTGTATTATAAAAAATATAGAAGTTTTGGGTTTTTCATGGTAACTACAGCCTCAATATACTCATCGCCAAGGCGTGAATATATATAAATAAATCAAATATCACTTCATTACTTTGTAACAAGTGACTCTTTCATGAATTTCGGCAACAGGACACCCCACCGATGTCAGGTTTTATGACTTTCGGATTTTTTTTTTGGTATTTATATTAAATTTTCAGAAATGTTTCTATGCTCTCCAACTGCGTACCCATACATAGTTGTGGCTGAAATAATTTGAGCAGCCTACTTCATTGGCGTATATTTTATTTTCAAATTGCCACTGAATTTTGCCCGTCCGTAGAAATGCCCAAATATTTTATTAGATGTTAAGCATTGACACTGTTATGTATAACTTGAGAGACGACGTGGTCGTCCCATGAAGCGATGGAGTGACGAATTGGGAGCGCACGACGTGCCTGGTGGGAATCTGCCCAGGACAGGGAAGTGTGGAAGGAGGGGAAATAGGCCTTTGCGCAGCAGTGAGATAACATAGACCAGTAATAATAACACTAATAAAGAATTAAAGTTGCCAAGCATTCTGGTACTGTAAACCACCAAAAGGTCATAATGTATGTAGGAGTAAACAAACAACAAAAACATTAGTTCAAAGACAAACTCGGCAGTGTGAGCAGACGCTAATGTTTGCCGCGAGACATCTCGTGTTGTTGTTACCATGTTGATTTAGTTGAACACTTCTTAGCAAATTTACTGGAACGTTAGGTTACATTTACAGCGATATCCTACGCGAAAGCCGCACTCTACTCTTGATACATATTCTTTTTTTTTTAATAGTCTAAACTGTGTCCCACTGCTGGGCAAAGACCACCTCCTCCCGTATCCACGTTTCCCTCTCCTTAAATCCGTAACTCCCCGTACTTTCAAATTTACTCCTTACGTTCATCTTGCTTTTTGCTCTGAAAAACATTATCGCAAATGTACCCGTAATAGTAACCCTGAACCCTGCTGAAAAAAATCAGTTGTTATTCATTAAAACGTACCCGGATATTAATATCGATACTTCTTTATTATACTGAAAAATATAATATCACCTCATTAATACCACGCTTACGGCTAGCACCCGGTGGAGCTAAAGAGTTCGAGTCCTCAGTGACGTTAGCATCCGGTCCGGTCACATATCCGGTCCGCTAGCTTACCCGGCTATGTTATTTTAGAATTTTATGAAACACAACTCTGCACTTATCTCTATGATACGTTTTTAATAAAACACCTATAAGGTATCTATCGAATGAGATGGAGATTGAAAAATTTGCAAAAGTGATTTCTTTGACGTAACCGCCTACGTTTTACTTGGCACCTGAAATATTGGCTAAGTAAAAGGAAAATATTCTAAAAAAAAACTGATAAATCTGGAAGAATTCGCTTTTAGCGATAAGACCGCCTATTGCATGCAAATCTGCAAAATCTGCTTCCTAAATTTAATAACGTACTCTTTTATATTACTTTTTATGCAATGATCTGTTTCTATTCTATTTTATTCTAATCTGAAATAGTAGCTAATATTTTGTGTTTATTAGTATATAATTTACGAAATAATACTTATGGGAGAAAAAACATGAAAAGAAGAAAGGGAATTGAAATTGCTACGAAAAATTTATGTAGGTACTATTACAAAAAATAAAATTCAAAGTCTATAAAAAAAAAAACATCGACATCGAAATAATTAATAAGACTAAACCTCGAAAAAAAGGATACACATACAAAATATCCAATCTGTTTATTTTAACATTTCCACTAGCTTGGATTCCGAGTAAAAACCACTTGTTTCGGAGCCAGTCCAGCTACGAATCCGTAACCCTTTCTAATCAACTGTTTTCATTGTATGGAGGTTTTGTTAAAAGTTTTTCAGTACCCAATTTCTATAACGCTACCAAACGTTTGGTTTACTATACCTTTTAATTCTGAATCTCTTGGTTATCAATAAATTGAAAGCGTAAATTGAAGATAAAAACAAAAAAATAAGTTCCAAAGATCCCATTTGTATGGTTTGGTTCTTAAAATTTCTGTCTGTTTGCGTGTATACGTTAACCTGCCAAACAACTGAAGCGATTAGACAAGACAGTGTTATTGACTTTTGAGTGTTTGTAATTTAAAAATTTTGCGTTTTAATCAAAACAGTTTTATAGTTAGTTTTGGAGTTCAAAAAAGAAAGAGCCACAGTTTGAAACTAGTACAGTAATATTTTTTTTTATATACAGTTCAAACCATACAAATGGGATCTTTGGAACTTATTTTTTGTTTTTATCTTCAATTTACGCTTTCAATTTATTGATAACCAAGAGATTCAGAATTAAAAGGTATAGTAAACCAAACGTTTGGTTTACTATACCTTTTAATTCTGAATAAACCAAACGTTTGGTTTACTATACCTTTTAATTCTGAATCTCTTGGTTATCAATATAGAAATTGAAAGCGTAAATTGAAGATAAAAACAAAAAAATAAGTTCCAAAGATCCCATTTGTATGGTTTGG
Organism: Euspilapteryx auroguttella; assembly: GCA_951802225.1. Classification (NCBI taxonomy): domain Eukaryota; kingdom Metazoa; phylum Arthropoda; class Insecta; order Lepidoptera; family Gracillariidae; genus Euspilapteryx; species Euspilapteryx auroguttella. The sequence goes on along the minus strand of OX637649.1, from coordinate 2,019,733 downwards.
TTCTTAAAATTTCTGTCTGTTTGCGTGTATACGTTAACCTGCCAAACAACTGAAGCGATTAGACAAGACAGTGTTATTGACTTTTGAGTGTTTGTAATTTAAAAATTTTGCGTTTTAATCAAAACAGTTTTATAGTTAGTTTTGGAGTTCAAAAAAGAAAGAGCCACAGTTTGAAACTAGTACAGTAATATTTTTTTTTATATACAGTTGCTGTCTGGGTTGGGTTGGCCTGGAAGAAATCTGCCTGAGCTATAAGACCGCCATTTTAGTCAATGTTGATTGATTTTTGATTTTTAAAAGTCTTTATTTGTCAAATAACTTATATAACTAGTTTACACCCAGTGTACATTAATCCTAGGCTAAACAAACAAAATTACTATAAGGTTTACAAAGCTATGCGCCTATTAAAACCACAGAACAAGGAAGATGCTCTCTCTCTCTAAAACTTACGGAATAACAGAATCAAAAGTAGTTAAATGAACATAAAATTACGAAATACATTATAGTTGTGACAAGAAATTAAAAGCTATGAATATTTTGATAAGTATTCATTTGTAGCATAAAAACATAACATAACAACAAGTTTTGTTAAATTTTATCATGGATACGAAGGTAGTCTACAGTAAGCAGCGAAGTTGACCGATTCAAAGTTATTGTTAACAAAAACAGGTACGCCCAACCATAGACCAAAAAAAAAACATTAGAGTGCACTTATATCATAATCACAACTAAAAGGACAGTAAATAACACACCTCATTATAGGAAAATTTTAAGTAAACTTATATCCTTTAATTTCTTTTAAAGGACTTGAGCATTAATTTATAAACCACATGATATAACTGATATAAGTCAATGTTGATTGATTGCAATAAAGTTGTATCTTTGTTCTATCTAACTTACTGGGCAACGTTTATTAAAAAAAATTAGCACAATTAAATATTACCACGAATCTGTTATAAATAATATTTATAGCTTTTCTGTATATAAACAAGTCAGTACATCAAACCTACTGATTTTCGACTTAAACCTACGCCCTATATTTTGGTATATGTGACTGCTGAAAATAGAATATTAAAAAACCCTGACGATCAACTTTCAATATGAACGAAGGGTTTACCTTTTTTTGTAAAGAAAAATAAGATATTTTAGTACCCAATCAGGATTCTTAGGAAATAATTGGAGAACCCTTGTCGGTCTATTAACTGGAGATTACGGTGGCTAGGTGTAAAAACGTAAAAATATATATGGTTATTTTTAGTTATAAGAGTTATTTTATCAATATATATAAAACTCTTCCGTTACTGACTGACTGACTGACTGACTGACTGACTGACTGACAGACAACGCAGAGCCGAAACTACTGGGCGTTGAAAGCTGAAAATTGGCACGTGGATTCCTTGGGGAGTGTAGGTGAGCACTAAGAAGGGATTGCCCTAAATTCCCACGGGAACGGGATAAAACGGGTTTTTGTTTTTATGAGAAATCTGCGCGGGAAAAACCGCGGGGCAGCCTCTAGTCATCTATAAAAAAATGTTACGTTACTGACTGATAGACAACGCAGAGCCGAAACTACTGGGCGTAGCGGGCTTAAATTTTGCACATGGGTTCCTAAGGAAGTGTATGGGAGCACTATTTTCGGGAATAATTTCCCGAAAACCCATGGGAACGGGAAAAGACGGGATTTTTGTGTTAATGAGAAATCTGCGCGTGTGAAAGCCTCTAGTATATTATATTCGGGCAGAAGTTCGTTATTTATTATTAAAATAATAATTACTATTCTAAAGGTTCTCGAGTGGCTACCGCGCACCAGAAGACGCAGAGTAGGCAATACCTCCACAAGGGGGACGGACAGACAAACTGTTGAAGTTTGCACTGGATGAGGGTCGCTCAAGACAAATCAGTATGGTGATTATTGAGGCAGGGCTATACCAGTTCACCAGTAGACGTCTTTAGGCTGAAAATATGTTGATGATAAATAATTAAATACTCACGCTTAGCTAGAACACCTTGTGAAGCAACCAGAACAGAGAGCACGGCGAGCACTGCTAAACAGAATTGAGCCATCTTGGATCTGCGAACAAGAATTACTTACTTACTGAGGTTAAAACAAACTCTTGGTGCGAAGGTGAAAACGCACCATGACCACCATAAAAGAATAGTGTCTCAGCAGCATTGTTTGCACTTTTAGTTTGCTTTTTCTCTTTCCGCTGGGAATTTTGGTAAATTTCTTTCTTAGAACACCCCACCCCCGTAGCTTCATGCCAAATTTCAAGTCTCATGTCGATTGTTTTAGGCTGTCAGTCTTTAACGGATGATTTATATAGAGAAATAGATATTTCAGTGCAGATATAGTGGTATAAAGTAGACAGAATTAGGCTTTAAAACTCACAAATATTTTGTAATGTTTCCGAATACAAATAATTAAGTAAAGTTAAATTTATTCCTTAGCAAAACTCGAATTAGCACCCTAATTTAGGTTCTACGTTCCCAGTTAGGGGCTGTGAATGAAATGCGTTATTATTATAATATATACCAATATTATAAAGAGGAAAGATTTGTTTCTTTGTTTGTTTGTAAAGAATAGGCTCCGGAAATACTGAACCGATTTGAAAAATTCTTTCACTGGTAGGAAGCTACATTAACCCCGAGTGTCATAGGCTATATTAGATTTTCAAAAAAATTAGGGATCCTTACCTAAACTCAAATAATATAACCCAAGGTGCAATATTTTTTCCGTTGTTTACATATTTTGACAGGTTGTTTGTTGTTGTTGTTTGTTTTTAATTCGACCATTCTGGGCAGTCAAAATAACATAGTCTATAAAGCCAAGTCTTTTGTAGTATCTTATATTCTATGGCGTAACGAAGTAAGCCGAGAAAGCTCGTATTACATAAAATTATATCCCTCAATCAAAGTTAACATGTATTGTGTCTTTTTAAATTTTATGACACAAGATATATATATATAAAGTATTATGATTTTATCAAATCAACCCTAATCGAATCCTTAAGCAACCTCTTGGGTGTTTACGAAATAAATCAGATTAATAAAAGTTGTAACTTTAACTCCTAACAAACTTTCCCACAAGAAAATCACGAGCAAATTATTTGTTTCTATATTTCTCTACCTTTATGACTTATACAAAATATTACTGTGTATAATTACAAATCCTACAATAAACAAAAACTTTTAAATTGATCACCTTTATGGTTTAGTAGGCAGAGATGTTGACTTCGGACTTGGTTACTTAGTGAAAATTTTGCATATTTTGTAAATTGATCAGTTTATTGATCATATTCAATAGAATCAGAGATAATCTTTGAGCAAAAAATAAGTTTAAAGTAAAAGCTAAAGTTAATAACCATTCCGTGTTTTCTCTTGAATGACTCTTTTTAAAAACCGCATCAAATCCGTTACGTAGTTTAAAAGATTTAAGCATACAAACGTACAGAGAGCTGAAAGCTACTTTTTTATACTATGTAGTGAAGATTTGTAGAATTAATAGTGAAGATAACTTCTATAGATTAGCGAATCTAAGTGCTATATATATTTACGCAACAGAACTTTACAATAAAATTTGTTTTGGTCCATAATATCTTAAAATTGATTACAAACAATTACGTCTGGACCCGTGTCATTGTTGATGTGTGCCTGACTTGATTATCCGCGGAACCCTAAATTTAAATAACACTCTCATTAAATAATTATTAGAACTTCGTCATATTACCACTAAGTATAACTAAGCCCGAAATTTCTTAAACTTAATTTGACAGAGTGGTCAGCGTGACGTGAGTGGGGAAGCCGAGATGGGAACGTCTAGATCAGAGGTTCCCAGACTTCATTTCTCATAGACCACTTTCAAAATATAGCTGGTTACGGTGGACCCTTTATAACTACATTTCTATCATTCTTATAGGGTGTATTTACGTACAAAGCTGGCAACAAGCGCTTGTTTGCGCAACAATACATTTTTGGAACCAGCGCAAAAAAGCGCTTGTTGCCAGCTTTTTACGTGAATACAACTTACTTATAGATGGATAACATTTTGTCTCACCAACTTCGATTCCTGTGGGGGTCCACTTCGACCACTTTGGGAACTACTGGTCGATATTTAACTAAAGTGGGTCTATTCCTTAAAAGAGAGGTTAAATGAAACAGATTTGGTGACATATTATAATCATATATGATTTTAAAGAAATTTTCATAAATGATTTTTTATGAAATTTTTAAAAGCTGAGATGTTGAATAGACAGGTTAATTTTAAATAATAAAATAATTTAGTATAATCTGTGTGTGCTCAATCACGCCTAAAGTTATTATCCAATGTGACTGAAATGGTAGAACAACGAAACGGGTATAGGATACGTTGTATCCCGAAATGAAAAATGTATGTAGGTTTGCATGTTTGTAATAATTATTATTGGACCAACTAGCGCAGTGCTGCAAAATGATTTTTCATTATAAAATTTATCAAAAAAAAAAAGTACTTCGAGCAAAAAGTAAATAACTATTATTTTACATTTTCTTTTTCACTTTGATTCAGAAATATTAGTTTCTGAATGCCCTTTCGAAGGAATTAGTTGGCGAGGAATTGTTTACAATAGTTATTGAGTGCTGATAGAAAACTAAGGGTTGAATGAAATTATTTATTTACTTTCTTTTCCTGATGTAAATTTATTGTTTTTAAAATTGCAAACACTTTGGTGAAATAAAGAAACTTCTAAAACGTCCTGCTTACATAAATAAACCTATCGAAATTGGAATTGAATTATTCAAATAAATAGCTCTTAGAGAGACATAATATCACTAAGCCAGCATATACCCTAATATACATTTTACACAATATTTTACAAAAACAAAAATAAATATTTACAGATATTTATACGCTTATAATAAGGTACAGGTGCGTGCTTATGAAATAGCATCTTTAAAACCAGTAAAATTATTTATTAGTCCGTCTGTCTGTATTCATACAGGCACATTTTACGACTTTATTATAATGAAATGATAATTGATTGGTTGGATTTAATTTTGCCCCAAATAGCAGAATAGGTATTTATTCTCCCCTAACACAGGTACATAAACTTACAAGGGGAGTTCCCCAACTAGAATAGTTTTACTTTAAAATATTGTTTTTTTTTTTGCATTTTTGATTTTTTTTTTGAATTTAAATAGCACTAAGTTCTAAAGCTAACCGGGTCAGATAGTACCTAAAAACCCCAAAATCCCCTAAATGAGGGTGGGTGCTTACGCATCTTGGTTGACCCCAAATTTTACCTATCTATACCAATTGTCTAAAGAGGAAAGATTTGATTGTGTGTTTGCATTGAATAGGCTCCAAAAATACCTAATCAATTTAAACATTTCTTTCACTGTCGGGAAGCTACACTATCCCCGGATGTTGTAGGCTATAGAATATTCTCGAAAAATTTAGAACCCAAGCCGGTAGGAAGTTTACCGTGTCAGCTAGTCTTTTTTAAATACTTTAGTATAGTTCAGCAACTTAAGCAACTCAGCAAGGCGTGAATCGTAATCAGTGTAAATGTTTAGGTATCTGAAAAACGTTTAAAAAACTGTCAGTCAGACGTTTCAAAGTTTTGATTAGAATATTTTTTGGTGTAAAAGTTTCTGAGTTGAAAAAGCCTAGGTTCCAAACAAAGTGTCATGTTGGCTTGAAAATTCTAGAACAAAATGACAGCTGAGCAACTAAGACTAAGTTTTAGGCTCAAGGGTTTTTAAAAGTTTTCTATGTTTAAAACCTAATGAGTGGCTGATGATAGTGTTTAATTTAACAAAGGTACTCATATTTGTAAGTGTTTTAAAGTTCATATGAATGCTATATGACCGTTCATGAATATGACTTAAAGGCTATTTTAAATAATGTATTTTCTGAAGCTATTTTGAATTATATGAGTAAGTTACATTTTAAACTTTTTTTTAAACTGTAAAAAGCAATTTGTCGAGCCATATTTAAATTCTTGGAGTTAATTTTAAAAAAACTAAGTAAAAAAAAACTAGAACTCTATAAAAAAATCTTTCTTAATATGTGTAATTAAAAGTAACATTTTCGGTTCATAACGGAAACTTAACTTATAATAATTCTTTAAATTAAATATAAGTCCAGCGATGGACAATGCCGTGCGTTTATGTCTTTCATACGTTGGAATATAAGCATAATAATCTTAAGAAATGAAAAATTAATAGTATACTTAATTACGTGTATTTAAAAAAAAGTCCTTTTTATGTACGTTTTATTTTACCTTTGTGTAATTTATATTTTTCATATAGCATTTTTATATACTTATTACATGTCTATTTACTTAAGTATATGATTTTATTTATTAAGTCCGCAAGGCATCGAAATCAAACTCTCCGTTTGACAAATTTTTTTTTTTAATTTATCCGCCATTGACATCGTATTTTCAAAAGAAAATTAGGCAAGTAAATATACTTATATCGGAAATGCGGAAAACCATAAACTGAAACGATTTGCAAAAGAAACTTGAATTATATTCAGCGAGTTTTATATTCGTCATTATAAAAAGTATTATATTACTTATTTCAAAAACAATTAAAGAAAAAATTGTAATAGTACTCACTTGAAGTTTTCTTCTCTGGCCAGTACTTTAATTCACTATTTAACACAACTCAATTTAATTTAAATTCAAACTACGAATACTTTTAAAATTCGAATTTAACAGCTCCCGCTACCTCCAGAGCGCTACCAGGATGAATGCGCCCAGTCCGTGTAAGCACACCCTTATAAACGTTGGATACAGAGTTTCGGCAAAGTAGAAATGCCCCAAAGTTTGGTAAAACAATGATGCGTAGGATGAATAATATGTACGTCAGTAGAACGAAAGAATGGTAAAAGTGGGTGCATAATTACTTATTACTCTTATTAGTAGAATGCTTGAAGTTCAAACAGAGGAAAACAATAGTAAAACTTAGACCGTGATTTAGGATGTGTATAAATAAACATCGATTTTATATATTGGCTTCGATTTTCGTTTTATTAAAGAAAAAAGGTTTCCATATTACAAAAAAAAATAAGTTATAAAAAAAGAAATACCTAAGTACTAATAACACTAAGCTCAAGATTGTTAATAAAAAAATATATATGACAAAAACACAATCAAAGTAGTGGAAACGCTATAGATTATTTAAAACTCCATGCTGTTTATCGTGCGATTTTTAAGAATAGAAATACTTTCTATATTTTCAAATCAATTTCAGTTGTTGCCTTAGAAGAATTGAGGTTATTATTTATTGAGGTTTTATTTAGGTTAATTATATGTTTTTAAGATAAGATATTTGAGTTATATCCCACATGGTAATCATTTTCACTACACTATTTATCTTTGCTCTGTGATTTTAAATAGCTTTATCTCGTGGGTTTGTTTCTAGTTTCATAATTTGCATAGTCGTCTTTTCCTTTGTTATACAAAGTTTAAGAAAGAGCGAGTTCTCCTGATACTGATACAGGTATTATTAAATACCTAATAGGAGATCTCTTGTTTGTTGTAACCTGTGTACTGGGAATTGAATAAATTTTTATTTTATGTTATTTTTTTTATTTATTTATTATAAGTAGTATTCTGCGTCAGGTATAAGTCCGTTTTACAAAATATGATGTTACCAAATTTAATAATAACTTTTACATTGGCCAAAAATTGTTGCCTATACCTCTAGAAAATTTAATGAACAATATTAGATAGGTACTTAGGTAGGTTTTTATTTTTATGTTATAGTATTTTTCTTTGACTATGACCATGTCCAGCAGTAAACTTCTTTTTGGCTGAAAGAAAAACCCTTTGGTTTGAAATAAAAACAAATTGTGCACATTTCACAAGCCAAATTAAAAGTTGCGAAAAAAAAACGAAGTCGTTTTAAGAAAAACATTGAAACAAAGAGCTTTTTGTTTGAATATGTTCCTTCAAGACAAAGAAAGAACTTGCAGGTTTTCTTTCGTCTGCGTCATTAAAAAATTATATAACAATCTCAAATGTCACCTGTCTGTCATCTCTGAGCATTCATAACACAGTTTTCCCACCAACTACGGCAACTTGTTACAGATTTCAGATTTCAATGGGGAGTGAAAGAGACGGCTACATGTGACGCTGTTCGTGCCATGTACCTGTCCCTCCTTGCGGCAAACTTTTAAAGCCACGCTGGACACCTGATTGAAAATATGGTCTGATTTTCTTTAAGGTTATTTTTAAAATTAAACTCCCTGCATCATCGATATCCATTATAACAATGTCCGCCCACGCCAGGAATCGTACCCGGTCCGCCAAAGTCACAGTCGATGTCCCCACCGACTGAACCACGAAGATGGTCCTTAGTCCTGGCACTTTCTTCTCTACTATCGCTTTAACTCTTAGGTACATAACTTTTTAACCATAATATTTGGTGTTTACCAGCCACAGCCGGTCGATTTACGATGCGTTAAAAATCCTATCCAACCTAAAAAGCCGTGTGTTCCCATCCCTAGTTTATAAGGGCAGCAATCAGTTGATTACACGTTGTTTTGACCAGTTTATTGCTAGGAAGAGCCACTCGAATCCGATTTTTAATTACAGCCAAATGAGTAGTACTACTCGCACAGAACTTTTACGTTGCTTAGAGTTTGTTTAGGCTTTTGGGTCTTATAGAATATTTTGGTTTAGTAAAATAGGATATAGGCCATAGAATTTTATACTAAAAATATTTTTGTGTTTCTCTAAATAAATAAAATTTTAAGGCCATCAAATTAAAACTCTAAATACCTACTTAAACTTAATATAATTAAACTATATACATATAAGGATCGTGTTCAGACCCAGCTGCGTGGATCTGACAATAATCAAGAGCTTCGTTTATGTATTTTCATGTGCAACTAACAACATTATAATATATCTAATTATAGAGTCATTTTAATTACACACCTACTCATTAAGTTCATCATCATCATCATTTCAGCCGTAAGACGTCCACTGCTGGACATAGGCCTCCCTCAAGGCTCTCCATCTGTACCGATCGCAGGTGGCCTGCATCCAGCGTGGACCCGCAGCCTTGCGCAGATCATCCGTCCATCTGGTCGGTGGACGTCCTACGCTGCGCTTGCCGATCCGTGGTCTCCACTCGAGAACTTTTCGGCCCCAGCGGCCATCTGTTCTGCGGGCTATATGACCTGCCCATTGCCACTTCAACGAGCTTATCCGCTTGGCTATGTCGGTGACCCTGGTTTCTCTGCGTATGTCCTCATTTCTGATTCGATCCCGCAGAGAAATCCCGAGCATAGCCCGCTCCATGGCTCGTTGAGCTACTCGGAGCCTGTTCATAAGCCCTATAGTGAAGCACCACGTTTCAGAACCGTATGTCATCACTGGCAGCACACATTGGTTAAATACCTTCGTCTTCAGGCACTGAGGAATATTGGACGAGAAGACGTTGCGTAGTTTCCCGAACGCGGCCCATCCGAGCTGGATTCGGCGATTGACCTCCTTCTCGAAGTTGGACCTACCTAACTGGATGGTTTGTCCTAGGTATACGTACTCGTCGACAACTTCGAGAACCGAGTTCCCAACCATAACTGGGGTAGGCAGAACATGGACATTAGACATGACCTTCGTCTTGTCCATGTTCATTTTAAGGCCCACCTGTTGGGAGACTCGGTTGAGGCCTTCGAGCATCGTGCTGAGTTCCTCCATCGACCTTGCCATGACTACGATGTCGTCGGCAAACCGAAGGTGAGTGATGTATTCGCCGTTAATATTGATGCCCTGCCCTTTCCATTCTAGAAGTTTGAAGGCGTCTTCTAAAGTGGCGGTGAACAGTTTCGGAGATATAACATCTCCCTGTCTCACGCCTCTGTTCAAGGGAATAGCCTTCGAATTCTGTTCCTGTACTCGGACAGACATGGTGGCGTTGCTATACAAACACTTCAGCACTTCGATGTACCGATAGTCAATCCGGCATCGTTGGAGGGACTCTAGCACCGCCCATGTTTCGACCGAATCAAAGGCCTTCTCATAGTCCACAAACGCTAGACATAGCGGCAAGTTATACTCTTCGGTCTTCTGTATAACTTGCCGCAGCGTATGTATGTGGTCTATGGTACTAAAGCCTTTTCGGAAGCCGGCTTGTTCGGGAGGCTGGAAGTCATCAAACCTTCGTTCGAGACGATTGGCGATGATCCTGGAAAACAGCTTATAAACATGGCTCAAAAGCGAGATGGGCCTATAATTCTTCAAAAGGGTTTTATCGCCCTTCTTAAAGAAAAGCACCACCTCACTTCTGTTCCATGCTTCAGGCGTGGTCCCTTCGAGTAGGACAGAATTAAAGAGCCTCTGAAGGACTTTGAGTACCGGTGTTCCACCCGCTTTCAGAAGCTCTGACGTGATTCCATCCTCACCCGGTGCCTTGTTATTTTTAAGCAGTTTCAGGGCCATCCTTATCTCGTACAGGCTGATGTCCGGGATATCTTCGGTATAGTGTCGGGTTAGTTTGGCTCTAGGGTCGTTAGCCGCACTAGTAACAGGCTTAGTGACCGAATCGTATAGCTGTCCGTAGAACTTCTCGATTTCCCTCAAAATTTCCGCTTTCGTCGACGCTATACTGCCGTCATCCCTCTTCAGCTTGGTCATTTGGCTTTGCCCAACAGACATATCTCTTGCGAACACTTTGGAGCCTTTATTTCGCTCTATCGTATCCTTAATACGCGCAGTATTAAAGACACGGATATCGTGTCGCAAGGCCTTCGAGATCTGCCTATTGAGCCGCCTATATGACGCAGCATCATCGGGAGACTGCAGTCTAAGCAAGCGTCGTTCAGCCATAAGTTTGAGGGTGTCTTCAGAGAGTTTCTGAGTTCTAGCGGTACGGCGAGTCCTAAAGAATTTAGATCCGACCGTATGGACAGTTTTTACGAACCTGTTATTGATCTCGTCCACTGATGCGTCGTCTAGACAATCAAAGCGATTAGAGAGCTCGAGTTGAAAGCTCTCGGGGTTTTCGATCTGAGCGAGGGTAGGACGGAGCGTAGACTTCATCAGGCGGTACCGTTCAAGTTTAACGTTCACATTCAATGTGCCTCTTACTATTCGGTGATCACTGCCGGTTTTTACCCTATGAATCACGGAGACATCATTGAATATCCGTTTCTTGTCGGTCAAGATGAAGTCTATCTCGTTCCTAGAACCACCAGGGCTCATCCAGGTCCATTTCCTATGAGGTGGCTTCTGGAAGAAAGAATTCATCATGAAGAGTCCTTCTTTCTCCATGAAATCGGCCAGCCTCTGACCTCTAGGGTTCCGTTGCCCATAACCGAAGTTCCCCACTCTCAACTCATGCTCGCTTCTCTTGCCTAGTTTCGCATTTAAGTCCCCCATAACAACATTGAAGTGAGTTTTATGCGTATGTATGGCCCGACTAATGTCCTCATACATAGACTCTACTTCGTCATCTGAGTGTGTCGAGGTCGGTGCATAGACCTGAACTACCTTCAGCAAATATCTTTTAGATATTCTGAGTGTTAGGTATGCGACCCTGCTTGACACACTGTCGATGGTAATAATGTTGCTAACGAGGGACTTGTGGACGAGAAACCCGACACCACCTTGGGACAGTTGGTCGCCCTCCCGGTGGAAGAGCAGGTTACCCGATTTCAGGGTTATCGTGTCCTGTCCCTGTCTACGGACTTCTGATAGCCCTAGAATATCCCACCGTAACCTGCTCATTTCCTCTTCCAGCGCAACAATCATATCGTCAGTCCTCAAAGTGCGGACGTTGTGTGTTGCCAGGGCCAGTTGTCGTTTAAAGGGGTGGTAGCCGACCGTCCGGGGATTCTTAGCACCCCTTGCCCCGCCGTTACCGTAACCGCTACCGTGGTCAGGAATAGCGGGGCTGCCGGGGACTAGGGGCCTGGGCACATGCTGACTATTCATGAGGGGGGGGGTTGCCATACTCGCCACGCTTGGCAGGCGGGTTGGCGAGCGCAGTATGGTGTTGTTTAAAAAAAAAAAAAAACTCATTAAGTTATTAAAAAATAATATCTTCAATTGTAATCAAGTTGATACCTTAAATTTTACCCATGTGCTTTTTATCTTACTTGTTTGTAATAAAGCGTATTCTATTCTATTCAACCTATTTAAGAGGCATAGCACAGCTAAAGTAGCGCCATCTGCGAGAAAAAAAACTTCTAAACTAAGGCAAATATCAAAAATGTAAAACAATACTCCCCTAGATAATGTAGCCTAGTATTTTTAGGGCCCTGTTGTATATCTTTTAGGTTAAAGACCAAAGAAAGATACAGAGTTTTGCTTAGAACGGCCACTTTTGGCAACAATCTGTACTTTCTTTCTTACTTTAGCTGTGCTATGCCTCCTAAGTACTACACTTGTGTAAAAAACGTAGGTATTTGAAAGTACCCTTACTTATTGAGCGTAGCTACAGGTGTGTGTAGGTATCTGTTGCTAAGTAGAAAATAAAGTCACTGCTGGATTATATCACGTTACTTTGCCTTGTTGTTACAAAAAATTTAATGAACTCTCATTCTCATGTTAGACAGAGCATCACGCATAACCATTCACCATACAAAATAATTTCTTTTTTACAAAAAAGGAACCCTTTAATAAATTGACATATACATAAACTAAAAACTTACTCTTTTCTGAAGTCGGTTAAAATAGGTAAAAAAAACCTTTTCCTGAATGTAACAAATACTTATGTGAAAACCGCATCAAAATCGGTTCAGCCAAACTCAAGATAATCGCGGACAAACATACACACGTACATAACAAACATACATACATAACCTCCTTTTTTGAAGTTGGTTAAAAAAGGAACATTGTGACTTTGTCACCTAATGAGCGTTGTCTTTCTATCCTTTCTGATGAAACATCTTTTATTATACAGAATTTCAGGTTTCTTAGTGGCTGTGGAAATTATTGTTTTAATTATAAGTATAATATTTTTATATCATACTTATTTTTATTTGTGTGTTTTAACGTAATTGCTTAAGTATATGATTAAATTTTCTCTATTGTGTACTTATGATTACACCGTGACATTTTTATGTTCAAACAAATAATAGCACGTACCCTTAATTATTAAGTTTTAAAAGTAAAACTATATCTTTTTTTGAGGAACCTAGCTTTTTATACACCGCTTTGAATTAGTACTTACGCTACTTTGCTATTTGTAAATTATATACATTGAGCTCTAATAAGTTTTCTGTCGAGGAAGACATTTTCTTTAGTGTGTCCTAGGTGAAAAGAGATACACAATGGAGGTGTCCACATGACGTGTGACCACTCCCGTTATTTTGACGGACAATATATCTAGTCTGGATAAATACACTTCTAGGTAGGTAATCTGAGAACTTCCTCTTTTTCGAAGTCGGTTAAAATAGGTACGGTAGGTTTTAAAGTGTTGCTCTAGACCGGTCGCTGTGGGGTTCTGTGGGAGGCCTATGTCTAGCAGTGATTTCGGCTGAAAATATGACGATAATTTTTAATTTGCTGAATCTCTGCCCTAAGTTCCAGCGCCCATCTAGCAATGAGTGGCGAAAATAACAAGAGTTAAAAATGTTTAGACGGTACATAATTGAATTCTATTGCACGTGGTTCAAATCATCAATACATAGTATAACACAAAGTCGCTTCCCGCGTCTATCCCTATGTATGCTTAAGGGATTTTTATGCGTTTTTTTTTTAAGATAGAGTTATTCAAAAGGAAGGTTTATTTATATGTACCATACACAACATAGTAATGGGTAAGGCGGTACGAAGTTTGCCGGGTCGACTAGTATAAAATAAGGTTATCAATCGAAAATTATATTACACTACTTACCTTAAGAAACTGCACGAGATTGGTGATCAATCCTGAACCATAAAAGTGAGAGACCATATTTAAATTCGAACGTCCGATGGGCCTAATTATTCAAATAGGTCTATTTGAGAATATTTAAATTTTATAGATGCGTGGCGCTAGTGGACCGGTGAACAACTTCGCTTTGGATAGAAACGAACGGTTAATGAAAATCTAAATGTAATTTAACCAACACGCAAGTACTAGTATAGTAGTAATACAGTTATGCACGTGCAATATGAACTATGCTACGTTATCCTGCAACAGTTCTGTATATTTTGCATAAAATTGTTGTAAATACAGCAAAGCGGTGCACAGACAATCATAAAATTCATATATTTTGGACGGAAAATACGTTTTAGTTTGCCTTATCTAGCTTTATGAAGAAAGTAATTGGTTTAAAGAGTGTGTTGTGTGTGTACCATGTGTGTAAATACACATTTTTGCACCGTGTTACTTCAATGATATTGAAATTATATGGTTAGGTAACTATGACCTTTTGAAGATGATCAGCTCTAGTTCTAGTTGATAAGGGTATCTGAATCGGTAGTTGGATTTTTAAATTTTTTAATTTTGGTTATTACAATATAATCCTAATAGTTAGTGATAAGTAGGTGCTTATATCGCTTAACTATGTAGGTACGTATGTTACTAGGGTTCCCGAAACATCTCCAAGACATACATACCATAGATCCTAAGATCAAACGTAATAAACCATCATAATAATGTTCGCAATCGTCGGGAATGAAACCTGGATCTACGAGAAAAAACCGTCAAAATAATTTCTAACTGAACCACAGATATGGTCTCAATGTAGTTTACGAGTTAATTAATTTGGGAATCGACATCAAAGAGTGACATGCAGTAATCAAGCACGTTTATATTTTCATGTTATATGTGTCGTAGGAACACTAGATAATTAGTTTTTTTTGAAGAAAAAAAAAAACTAGTGATTTTGCAAAAACTCGGATAATTTGATTTAAGAATAACCTTTTTTAACCATCCTGACAAAAAGCAGTTTTCAATTTTAGACGAGGTTTTTTTTGCATAAGAATTGCTTTTATGTTAGGATGATTAGGAAAAAAAATATCCTTAAATAAAATTTTCCGGGTTTTCGCAAAATCCCTGGTTTTTTTTTTAACTAATAATCAAATCTTCCTAAGATTATATGTAACACTGAATTAGATTTTCTAATAAAGTACAATATTTTACTCAACGGATTTCACAAATGGCCAACGTACAAATTTACATTTGAAACTTTTTGTATTGTCGCACCACAGACGGGAGCTGTAATAATTCATGATAATTTAACAAAAAGTTTCCCAGTGCCTGGATTTACCGTTCCGGTGACAATACAGAAAGGCTCGTATACTTTGTGAATTAAAAATCTGGAAGGAACATGTAACATAATGAGATTTAGGCACACAAAGTGAAGAAAGTTCATGTTTAGCACCTTATTTCGTGGATTTTATGGAGTTTCTTTGCTAAAATCCTCTCTCAAAAACCTTATTCCTATTTATTTTTATGATTTGGTTTACTTGTGAATTTCTGCACTCTTAATCAATCTAAGTATCTAAAAATCTATTCGTTCGTTTGTCTCGCTAAAACTTAAGAACGGCAGGGCCGAATTTAGCTAATTTTGGTTATGAAATGTTGTTTAATTTCTTACGTAAGTAGTTCCTGAACTACTAAACGATGAGAAAATATGGAAAAATTGCAAGAAAGATAATAAAAACCACCGTTTCATATTCTCCATTATTATTTTATGGCGACACAAAGTTTTCTAGTAGAAAAAAAAACACATAAAAACTAAAATTATTTAATCACTCTCATCACTATCTTCATCATCTTGATCATCTTGAACATCATCAGCAGCCCGCTTGTGTTGCATCTTCTCCAACAAGCCGACCTTCTGTATAGTAACCCTCACCAGATCCCGGAGAATCCTCTTCATCTCTTCATCCCTTGATAGTAGCAGCTTGATGTGCTCCCGTGTCCTGCCCATATCTCTTCGACCGCCAGCGTTTATTGGAGCTATTCTAAAATGTTAATAAGAAAACTTTAGCCACCAAATCCATTTGCGTCAGAGTTATGCTTACTTTTGCATTATTCGGAACACAGTTTGGATGTGGTATTGATAATACATTATGTAATAATAATAATAATAATAATAACACATCACACTCAGAGCCCCTAACTAGGAAGAACCTGTATCTAGGGTGCCCGAAACACACACAGAGACGAACATCACACCCAGACCGGAAACAAACATCGATATTCATCATATCAATATTCGCCCCGCCCGGGAATCGAACCCGGGTGCACACGTTTCTCAGTCCACATCACTGCCAACTGAGCTACGGAGCAGTCAGCATGTTTAGGTACTTTCAACCACAGCACCGCATATTATGTTATAATTTGACATGTGGACTAACTAACTATCCAGCGAGACAAGCGGAAGTAATAGTAACACACACAATAACACATCATCACACTCAGCGCCCCTAACTAGGAAGAAATTGTATCTAGAGTACTCGAAACACACACAGAGACGAACATTACACCCAGACCGGAAAAAAAACATCAATATTCATCATAACAATATTCGCCCCGGGAAGCGAACCCAGGTGCACACGCTTACTCAACTCAGTCCACATCACTGCCATCTAAGCCACGGAGCAGTCGGAAGAATTTTATTATTATTGAAATTCTTTAGGTACAAAGGAGTACCAACAATGCAGAAGCTTTTTGCCGTTTGGTGGTTGCCTAGAATACGACCACCCCATGACCCCATGGCCTGTCGTAAAAAGCGACCAATTGCACACTCGAAGGACATGCAGTTAAAAAACTGAGAAGCCACACTGCGATAGCCAACCCGTCTGCCAAGTGTGGCGTCTAATGGTACAAACCTTCCAGATTTCTTCTTCTTTTTCATCTGAACTGGCGCATTAGGCGGTGTTATGATATCCATCTTGTTAGGGACCGGATCCGGCTGCAAAAATGGCGCCCTTTGCGGCAGAAACTGCGGCGCCTCCATCTGCTGCGGCTGGCCCATCTCATCATAGTCTCCGAACTGATTCCTCAGATTGCTTTGAAGGTTACAGCACATGTTACAACAGGACATGCACTGGTTTGGTCTCGCTCTCAAGTTTGCTCTAAGTTTCTGAACCGGTGGCGCTGTTGTAGTCTCTGGCTGCTTCTCCTTGTATTTGCAATCTTTGTAGATCAGAAGGTTCTCGAAGCTCTCGTCTGTGTCGTAGTGCCTTCGGCCTGGGATGTTTGACGCGTTTAGTAGTAGGAGGATTATTATCTGGAAGGAGGAAAATGATTTGACACTTATGATACTAAATAAATAACGGTGGATCGAGTAAAAGACTCGAGAGGAAATCATTGTGAAAGGGAGTAGAATCATTTGACAGAGGAGGGCTCTCCAGGCAACAATTGTTAAGGCAAGGCAAACATTTGTTTACCCGAGCCGTTTGGTGGGTGGGCTGGGCACCCTGAACTACCTTGCCTCTCGCTGTTTAGGATACTTTACAAAATATCAATACCAAATTATTTGAATAGTCTGATTTACTTTCAATAAGTGATGTATCTTATATCCTATAATGAATAAAATGAACAAAATCGCGGAAGAAACTGGCAATAAAAAGAACAAATCATTACCATCTGACTCATGATATTTTTAACCCCCGAACGAAAAAATCAGAGAGGGGTGTTATTAGCTTGCTTTGCTTATTAAATTGTAAGTATACCGTACTCAAAACGGCACATTTAAATACGCACACACATTATAAAACTTTCCAGAGATAACAAAGATATCGATATCCGTAATCACAACAATTTGAACAGTTGCAGCATTCTCACCATGTTAAGAGTGTTCATAATTGCCTGCGCCCTTATTCTCGTAATATGACAAAACAATTTCCCATCGGGTTTTTAACACTTCCATACATTTTAGTACGAAGCCTGTAATGTTTCACGATGTTTTCTTATGAGAATACGGTTCCTGACTCCTAAATTCACTATCGCTGCAGCAACTCTTATCAGTTTAATTACAAACAGGAAATCGAAGCTGATTATTTACTAAACACCTCTAAAGGGAGTTTTTACATTGGGTTCAATGTTTTTCACGCCATCACTTCGAAGTTAAAATCTCTGTTTCTGAGTGGCATTTTAATTCATCGACTCTCTCATTAAATAGGATCCTGATCGTACAGTGGCGGTCTCATTCAGCGTAACACTTTTGTCTATGGTCTCGTGCGCACTAGACCACATTTATGTACATAATTCCAAAAAAAGAGCTATTTTGCAATGCAGAAATACCGGAAGTGTGTACGACAAAAAATGCGTGGCAAGGCCCAGTGGCAAGGCCTGATGTTTCGTCATAACTTGAAACTACAATGTATTATTTAAATTCTAAGAATTTTATAGTATGAACATGGTTCAATGAAAAAAAAAACGAATTCAGCGATTCCCGTTAAATGGATTAATATATTTTCACCTCGAAGTCGTATGTAACGTGACATTGTGTTATTTACTCAAAGCAGGCGTAACGGTAACTTAACAAATTAGAATAATGCAGGGGCGGGCGGGACAAAAGCTTTGCGGAGGCGAAAATACAATAAATAAGGTACCCTATTACTAGAATTTAATTATCTGCGAGTAGGTAAAGTCTGTAACATAGTATTTCGATTGATCTACTGCACCTATCCAATACATGATTATTTGCCTCGTCCACAGTAAATCAACGCATAAACAAATTATTATTATTATTATTGCAGCCTGTACTGCCAGCCACTGCTAGGCCTCCTTCCCCTTTCTCCACTTTTCCCGATCCTGGGCACATTCCCACCAGGGGTCTTTGTGTGGGCTTCCAGCTCCCAGACCACAAAGCCTTTTGCCATCCCTTGGAAAAAAAAAATTGATACCGGTGGTTTTTTTTGGCCGTGTGATGCTGGGGACATACATTACCCAACACCCCATCTCCTCCCATGGGGGGTCTTAATAGGCGTCTAAGGGAACTCCCGAAACAAGGGCAGTGGTTCCTCCCGCCGTCCAAGCTTAGCGATTATAGAAAATCCTCCCCAAAAGGGTTTTTTCTTATGGCGATCTGGGGGAAGAGCCGCTGAACAGTGTGTAGTCATCTCTCGGCTGAGATGATGTCAATGAATATGAAATGAAATGAAAAAACGCTTTATTGCTAAAGAATAGAAATAAAACAAAACATCGAAACCATACATGTGCAGTAAAATTTCGAACTGCAAAAAAAAGGCAATGGGCGGCTTTATCGCTTAAAGCGATTTCTTCCAGGCAACCCATGTTTAGTATAGTCTGAAAAGTTTTTTTTTAACCAACATGCATTCCATTGTACGACAGAGTAGGCATTACTTACTTCTAATCACAATTTTTCTATCACAATAATAAAGAGTTTCAGCGCGTGGAGCCTTTGACGGCACACTGAGCATTAGGTACCTAGTCTATTTATTCTTTGTTTAAAACTCCATTATATAAATGACAGTGAGAATTTATGTACGAATACTTACAAATATGCTTGGCTCAAATTTGCTTTTTTAACTTTTCAACATTTACAATCTATCCATGATCTAAAGAAAACTAACGAGCGGTTTAAAAACGAAAATCAGTGGCTGGGCTTGTTCGGAGGGCTGGGCCGAAGCCGTTTCAAAGTCGTTGTGAAACGAATGAACCGCAATTGATTTTTATATCAATCTTCAGAGAGATGGCGATCGCTACTAACCCTCATTTTCAAAACTGTGTGGCTGTCACTTTCTTCGATTTTAAACACGCGATAGCATGGTGTTAAGTTTTGTATAAATGAATTACAAAAAAAATACTAAGTACCTTTTTAAAATACTGATTGCAATACAATTTACCGTATGTGATACTTGGAGATCTATTGTATGGTATAAATACTTGACATACAGTCTAAATTAACATACGTCAAATAAGTAAAATGCTCTTTAACATTTTATGAATAACAGGGTTGGAATGTAGTGTAATTTTAACGTGTATTCTGTTGTTTTACAACATATTATTTTAAACTAAGTGCCTATAATAATTGCCGAGCAAACCCTATAGTGCCTGGAAGGAAAAACAGCTCACTCCGTAAAACATTGATTCAGAGGCACGCGACCGCGACCCCTGCCGGCTGTTGTCGGAATATCGTCGCAATTTGTATATAAATATAAAATGATACTGAAAAGCACTGCATTCAATTCAGAATAATTGAAAGTGCCTGTAAGAATAATTGTAGCATTTACGAGTTTGTGCTGTACAGACTTTTTTGCAGGAGTTACTTTACATATACTTTCTTTCGGTTTGGTTTGTACGTCATTTCAAAAAACAACAGAAAGTTTTTTTATTGTGGTTACGTATCGCCTTCTTTAAACTTTGGCTCAACAATAAGACTTTTGTGATACATAAGTAGGTTTATGTATAACACAACTGACTGTACTTTTTTGGCTTTCGTTATATTATATCGTTATATTATATACTACATTCCTAGGTACAGTAAGTTTCTATAAATTGATATTATTTAAATTAAAATTCTGTGTAGCAAGTGATTTTCTATTGATAATATTAGTAATTCAAAAAGACCTAAGTAGATATTTATAAAATACATTTGTCAATTCTTTATAACAATTATTTAATTTAATTAACATTTGACTGAGATGAGGTCGTTTGGGGGCGTCTCCTGATTTTTATACAACCCTACCGACCGTACCAATAGTAAGGGTACCAATAGTATGGATAGGGGTGATAATAATATGGATAGTAGTAATATCCGTTTCCCTTGTCGTTATTATTGTCGTTGTGGTTGTCCTGGTACTTCTCCTTGTAAGCCTTTTCACAGTCCTTATCGTGAACCACCTTTTCGCCGGAATCAAACTTCTTCATAACCCAAGCACATTTCTTTTTTGAGTTTACTAATACAATGAAGATTGTACATAGGAATACCAAAAGAAATGATGCTCTAAGCGGTGACATCTGGAAATGAATTTAGTAAAAAGTTATTTCTATATGAACCTGAGAAAATGTATGTCTTTCACTAGATGTTTAATACAATCACCATACCCTAGAACGTTCCTTTAAAAAATCAGTATCGTGATCTTAAAAACAATAGTTCAGCGGACAAAACAAATGAATAAGGACAGCCCATTTTTGATGAAAAGTTACTGAATTTAAAAACTTTGTAACACTCTAATCATAAACTATCAAAGTTCACGATTCATTAAGCAAAGAGACTTCTTCCCCCAAATTTTAATATAGAGGAATATTAACAAATAGTCTTACCCTGTATGATTTAATTTACCTTTTCTTCACTAAAGACCTCTTTCATCTGATGTTATGTTTTTTTTTACTTGCCACTCTTACTAATTAAATTCTAAATGAACCTCAAAGTTCATTTCACGCCCTCAAATTGAATCAAATCGATTACAAAATATAATTTTAACTTACGCAATGTTACGTTACCTAAAAGTCAGTTTGTATTGTTTACAAAATTATTTACTCAAAAGGTTTTGTGTGTATTAATCCTAATAGTGGCTTATAAAATCGTCTTCTAGACTTGTTCAGTATTTAATAGCATTAGGATAGGTGACAGTTAGGAAAATAGTACTTTAATGTTATTAACACACTACCAAGTAGTGTGAAAACTGCAAAATCACAATATTTCGTACCAGTGGGTTTTTGGGATATTAAAATAGTTTCCTATGTACTCTCTTGGTTCTAAGATACCAACACTCAAATTTTCAGCCATATCAGTAGTTTACGCGTGATTGCGTGTCACACAGACAGTTATAATCTTTGGAATTAACGATATTAAGGCCGCATTTAGGGGAACGCGATGCGTTGCGCGGGTCGTCGTCGTGGCCGCGAATAAATCAAACGTATAGCAATGTATGAGACCGTTTACGGAGACACGCGTTGGCACAGTCAATGCGGGCGCCCACGTCGTTCAACATTTCAAAATCAAAACACAGGTCTATGTTCGATATCGTAGCAAGGAGACGAGTCGGCGCCCGTGGCCTAAGCATTGTGTGATAGTATTGTATGCTAAGGACACATTTAGGATCACGCGGGGCGTTGCGCGGGGCGTCGTGCGGGGCGTGCTGCGATTAAATCGAACGTATAACAATGTATGAGACCGTGTACAGAGACGCGTTGGCGGGCGCAGACGCGCCGCGTCTTCGTAAAGAAGGCCTAAGAATAGTCTAAACAAAAAAAAAACAAAACAGCGATAATCATAAAATCTAGTAATACTTGCAACTAAGATGAACAGTTCGCAGGAACCCTAAGCAATACTTAATTGGAGGTAATAATCAAGATCTTGCTAAAAGGTACCTGTCTCGGTGAACGAGTCTAGATATAAGTAAGTAGTGGCGCTCGCCCGCGTACGTCCGCCGCTCACGTAATAGCGGATCGCCTTCCTACAACTCTCACTCGGATATTGTCCAGAGAAACCTGTATAAAATATAGTAAAAACATTAAGTTTTTAAAGTTTTGCTATTAATTTCTACGATCAGGCCGCTTTCTGGGCCCGAGTTCATATAGTTACATCCAAAATTTCAACCAAAACGTTTGAGTAGTTTTACACTTCCATAACCAAAGAGTAAAAGCTAGGAGCTAGATAAGTAGAGCTTAATGTAATGATGTTCATTATGGTGGCATTGCGGTCGTGCTCCCGAAAACTACAAAATTTATGGAAGTAAAAGTTATAACAGTATCGAGGCAGGCAGAATTGGAGTAAGTAATCATCATTTCTGTGGTTTACGAAAACATGTTTTTGTTTCGGTTCATCTTGCTTGTATCTTTATTATTATTATTACCAGCCTATGTTGTCCCACTGCTGGGCAAAGGCCTCCTTCCCCTCCTTCCACACTTGCCTGTCCTGGGCAGATTCCCACCAGTCCCTATCGTGTGCTCCCAATTCGTCACCCCATCGCTTCCTGGGTCAACCACGTGTTCTTTTTCTTGTACCTATCTTTAAAATCGCAAAATGTATTAGTAAGCGAATAACTGGACCAATTTTAGCAATTCTTTTTATTATGTTCTTTGAAGTCCAAGGAAAACAACATTATAGGTCAGGCTGTACGAAGTTTGCCGGGTCGACTAGTTACATATATAAAAACTGGATTAATTTTCTATACAATTTACGGACACTTCACCAAAAAAAAATCAATGGTTATTCTTCATCCGACGAATCTTGAATCTGTCCCAATCGCGTGATTATTAACAATGAATTTGATATCCATGACTAACAAATTATTACGTTACATAACTCAGGTCACAGGTCACCTCACCACGATTCATCAACAGATAATCAGCTTCAACCTTCGCGAATCATTATCAATAATTTGAGGCATAGCAAATCTTAAAGTTTGAGCGGTATCTAGCGACGCCGACATCGATAGAAAGAGTTTAATGAAAATAAATAGGTAAACGGCAAATATATACATGTCTCATATCTATTTAATTTAGTTTCAAGATGATTGTAACCATGAACCCCAAAGGCAGACACGTGCAAATGATTTAGCATAGTTTTTTTTTTTTGACAAGTTCAATCCGCTGTAACGCGAAAACGCAGCGACATAGGACAAAATTTTACTGAACCAAATCAATTCGTACTGACCTAAACTGCAACCCACCGCGATGTGGATTCCGTGCAAGTACTTTACCGAAATGCTACGCACCTCCTTATCCAATAGCAAGACGCCCGCCTATTAAAATAATCTGTGCTCGTGCTTAGAAGGTTCCAAGATAGATAGTTAGATAGATAGATTAGATAGATTATTGCAATCAAAAAACTTAACGTTATTACTAATTTATAGATTGTAATGAGCGGCCTTATCGCTTAAGGCTAGAGATGAAAGAAGATGATTTTTTTTTTAATTATTAGGATTTTAGATGAGTTAATCATTGGGGAATTAATGTAAAATGGCGATTATGTTTACTTGTAAAGCATAAATAAATACCTACAGACAGACGGACGGACAGATAAGTTATATTAATGAGGTCTCAGGACAGGAAGAATAGATACTTCATATCTTCAAAAGATATAGAAAGCATCTTGAATGCTGAAAAATAATGTCGACCCAAGAATGAATTTTCATCATACATTTTCTGTATAATGTCTCAGAACACTAACCCTGATCACTGATCCTGACACTATCTTGTGTAAGAAAGGTATTAAGTAAGTATAACAAAGAAACCGTCCCTTTAGGGCTCCAACAGACGAGCGACCGTCGTCGGCAGCAGTCGCCGACCACTCGCGACGCTGGCCGGCGACCCTCGGCGACTAGAAGATTGTACGGTCGGCGTCTGCCGCTGGTGACGGTCGCTCTTCTGTTGGAGTCCCTTAAGAGCCATAGCACAGCTAAAGTAGCGCCACCCGTGAAAAAAAAAAATATCTTCTAAACTAAGGCAAATATCAAAAAAAGGAAACAGCATTCCCCTAGATAATTCAGCCTAGTAATTTTTAGGGCATTGTTGTATAGCTTTTAGGTTAAAAACCACAGAAAGAAACTGATTGTTGCTAAAAACGGCCACTTTAGGCAACAATCAGTTTCTTTCGGTGGTCTTTAACCTAAAAGCTATACAACAATGCCCTAAAAATTACTAGGCTGAATTATCTAGGGGAATGCTGTTTCCTTTTTTTGATATTTGCCTTAGTTTAGAAGATATTTAT
The DNA here is from genome assembly GCA_951802225.1 of Euspilapteryx auroguttella. Taxonomy (NCBI): domain Eukaryota; kingdom Metazoa; phylum Arthropoda; class Insecta; order Lepidoptera; family Gracillariidae; genus Euspilapteryx; species Euspilapteryx auroguttella. Next base: position 1,995,174 of record OX637649.1, on the reverse strand, counting down.
TTTTTTCTCGGGTGGCGCTACTTTAGCTGTGCTATGCCTCTTAAAGTGGCATCCCATGATCTTAGGTCGTGCGAGACTGACGCCACAAACAATGGGGTATATCAATTTCATCTCAACTTAGATAATAGTTGACGTAACGGTTCAATTAGCGCGTAATACTTGTAAGTGGTAAATACTTACTATATTTGTAATACTGGGAACTGGGAAGTTGACCTGCATTGTTGACTCAGTGACCCAGAGAGGCTTCCGAGTTTATAAAGCCGTATTTATCTTACTCACGATGATATCTGATATCTTCGTCTCTAGGTAAAGATAACTTTTTATGCTGAGTAAACGTATCATCAGATGGCGTCCACTGCTGAACATAGGTCTCCCCCACAGACACAGATTGTCACAAGGACAAACATTGTGGAGGGAATTCATCGTAATCGCCACGCTTTGCAGGTGGGTTGGAGATCGTAGTGTGGTTGTTTAAATCTTCAACCAAGGCCGCTGCTGTCCGACCTTCGGAAATTCCCTTAGTCGCCTTTTACCAAACCCACAGAAAGAGATGGGGTGGTAGTATTCTATGCCGCAACCACACGGTCAAACAGTATACATCTCAAATTATTTAATAATAATAGCTAGAAAGCTTTATTGTGGCAGCCCTCCGACAGATGCAAAAGAGGTCGTCCGAAGACTATCTGGTGCTGATCTACATTGAAAGAAGCAGACAAGCAGTTCGGGGCTGAACTAGGAGGAGGAAACAACAGCTGTTGAGACTGCCTGAAGTGGAGTAACATTTTTGAAGTCCCAGCTCGAGGGATAACATTATACAAAGAAGTGTAGCGCACACTAACGCCACCTAGCGCTACAACTTTAGAACCGAAGCAAATCCTACATCGCGCCATCAAAGTTTCTGACGCAAGTAACATAAATAGAATTTACAAAGTAGATGCATTGGGAGGGATTGGCCAGTCTCTCTTTGCATCCTACAGAAGAATAATACCGCATCAAATTCAGAGCCACTAACTATGTAGCATTATGTACCTACTTTAATTTAGATAAGGTATTCCATGGTGTTCACAGCCCAGTCGCAGATATTTTAGTAGCTTTTTGTGTAAGATAAGTCTGCAGCATTAACTTTTAAGATTGTCTTCGATGGATGCATCTTCATGAATAATTAAAATCGCATATATATTCACGGGTCAAGTTGCATTACAGGTACCAAGATTTATGTTCTCACGAATCTATTGTTCCGACTTTATCCTGACTGATGATCGTGGTGTGCTATGGTAATTCTGTACATTGACCAAGTTTAACTTTATTGTTCTCAGTTTTAAAGGCGGGTGGGTAAAAAACAAAAGCGGATTCTGAAAAAAAAAAAAAAAAAAATGCTGCTATAATTTCAAAATGAGACTTTATTGATTGCTAATGACATATGTAACATAAATAAAATAGTGAGCGAGATCATTCACGCATGGGCTGTGATTAATTAACCATTTACTTTTTTTTTGGTCCACAGAAGTGACCAAATTCCACAGGAAAGAAAGAATCAAGTTACAGTTTTAATATTTCGTACTCTACTTTTATTTAAGTAACTAAAAACAATCAAGGATGAAATTTGACACAAAATAACTTCCTTAAATCCTTAGAACCACTTAATACAACAAAAATATATATGGTCTACAGAAGATATTTTTCTGTGGACACTTAACGTTGTACAATTACTTACTGAAAAAATATTTTCATCAGAATCATCAAAGAAAGATTGATTTGTTATTAGTTTAGCTTTAGAAAAATTAAAGAGGCATCAAAGTGAAGATCTTCAAAGTAGAGGGTTTTTTCGGCGTTAGTGGTAGTGGTTGCGGAAACCGACGACGCAGACGATGGTGTGTGTTTTACAGATAATTGCAAAAATAGTGTTCTGATACTACCTGACCTGACGCCGTTGAAGCGGTATTTATCCTTAGTGATTATTAGCTTGAAGATGCCGTAATGAATTATTAAATGTTAAGTCACGTTGTTTCAGTACCTATATTCAAGTATCATTTAAAAATGTATGTAAGCACGGTAACGGCATTACATTGTTTCATCTATTAGCTTATGGAATATCGATGGACTGACAAGATAGGTCTATTTAATAAACAAATTTCACATAATCCTAAGGCTCTTATTTTATATGAATCTAGATATATGATAGGTAGGGTAGGCTTGAGCATCAGGCGTAGCAGGGTTCTCCCCCTGGAGAATCCTGCTACGCCTGATGATCCTACGGGATAAGGATGGGCTGAACATATCATACATAACAGGTTCAGATATTTTAACCTAAAAGCATGTAAAATATCTGAACCTGAAAGGTCCCTTGAAAAGGTAACTTATACCCAAGTATGAATCGCATCTGCAATATATTAAAATTTATTAACATCTGCTGTAATATCAAATCAGAATAATCTTTATTTATGGTTTCATCCGATATATTCCTTCTTAGTATTCCTTTATGCTTTTTGCGTCTTTTTTCTAAGTCTCAGTCATCTTTTCCTCAGTCAGCTCTTGCTCTCCTCCATAGAAATACTCTTCTCATAATAATCTGTTTTTATACTCTACGGCATTTCTTTTTCTCTTCTTTGCTAAAATGTAGGTACCTAAACGAGACTTAAGGTTTCCAGTGGCTTAATGACGCTGAAAATAACTGAAAAATATTAAAATCTCATACTAACGACTTTTCCGTGGTCAAATATCTCTTCTGTGGACGTCTAGTCAACAGAAAAGATGTCCACAGACAATACAGTTCAGTTTTAAAACATCGATAACGGTTATAATTTTTAGGGTAGAAAGAAAAAAAAACTGTATTTGCAATACTACTCCCAGAAAGGTTCACTGAACTTAAGTCATTGCAATAATAATACTGAAACTTACCAATTAATCCATAGAACAGGAAAGTTGCATCGATCTTTGACAAATTTCTAAAAACAAATATTATCAGCTGCATTCAAGAAACATTTCGACGCGCTCCGGTGAAAACGAAATGGTTTAGGACAGCTGATCGGTGTTGCTAGTGCATGATTCTCAAATTATCTAACTTTTTTAGTATTCTGGATGTTTATAGTCGTTTTTAAGGTCCACAGAAAAGTCGTTAGGACGTATAACCGATTGTTTATGATGAGTATTATTAATAAATACCTATTGCTTGTAATTATCAAATTGATGAAGAAATATAGAAATATGAACAAGTAAGTAACAGTATTTATAGTAACGATATTGTTATTAATTATATTTTTTTAACGGGTGTATAGCCATCAACTGTCAATCTGAACAGACCACAGGAAATAGTTTTAAGGCATATATAATTTTTTTTTAATACTAAATTCTTACTTATTTAAATGGTTTTTACTAAAATATAAAAATATAGTGTCTTAAATATGTAAATAAATTAGAATACTGAAATATCGTCATACAAAATTTTAAGTTATAATGTCCGAACATGCTAATGTTTTTTACCCGGGTACTTCTTAAACGTAATTTGTTACACCATGAGTTGTAGGTACTTGTACCTAATTATTTATTGTGATCTAAAATCGTAGCCGGTTTAAAGGTAAGGCTCGTCTGCTCGTCTGTCCATTACATTATTATTATTATATTTTTCACATCACACTCAGAACCCCTAACTAGTGGGATGAACCTGTATCTAGGGTACCCGAAACACACTCAGAGACGAACATTACACCCACCCATATCAATATTCGCCCCCCCCGGGAATCGAACCCAGGTGCACACGCTTACTTAGTCCACATCACTGCCAACTTAGCCACGGAGCAGTCGTTAGTTAGTTAACTACCGAATAAAACAATAAAATTAGTAAAATTATCAATGGTTTATTAGCTACCCCAGAGAAGATCACATTAGCCACAGATGCCAGCTCACTTTAAACTAACTTCCCGGTCCAACATCCATCAGTAAGGCGTCAAAATATTCTGTAACAACCTCAAAGGCGAAGAATGGCATAGAGCACGTCTCCTAGGGCACCTATACCTTCTAAGACACATGGCAAGCCTTCGATCACACTCGCACAGCCTTCCAGCACACCCGTTCACCACTCTGTCACTGTGCAGATGATTCTCCAAAGCACACAATGGCTCGTTGTGATAGCACTTCCAGTAGTACGGTTGGAAGTAGACTGTGTAGAATGGGCAGTAAATATTCTCGTAGCATTCGTCGTGCATCTTGCAGCATCTGGAATGTAAAGTTCATTATCATCATCATCAGCCGATTGACTTCCACATTTATAGAAAAAGCTATTAGGTGGATTTCTTGCAACCCTTTGCCTTTGTTTGCAATAATTGGTAAAGGAGTTAAGTACCTGTCGATCCCATCAGCATATCTGCCAGTGCCCAGGAAGCCGCAGTAACAGCCGTAGCCCTTGAAGATTAGGGGGTCGCAGCCGGTGGCGCAGTAGATCATGTTGTAGAGGTGGGATACGCCGCGCTTCCCGCGACTGTCCTTTATTGAAGTTGAAATGGGCTCCCTGTAATAAAATATTATGACACTTAAGAGCCAGTTTACAGCGATGCTAACGCCATTCGCGAAAAAAAATAATATCTTCTAAACTAAAGCAAATATCAAAAATGTGTCACTGTATGACACTAGATAATGTAGCCTAGTATTTTTTGAGCACAGCATAGTAGTCCTGAGTAAAAAGAACAAAAAAAAACATAGGTTGTTGACAAAAGTGGCCACTTTTAGCAACACTTTGTAGATTTCTTTGGTCTTTAACCTAAAAGCTATACAGAAGTGCCCTTAGAATACTATCCTACATTATCTAGTGTCATACAGTGCCACATTTTTGATATTTGCCTTAGTTTAGAAGATATTAATTTTTTTCGCGAATGGCGCTAGCATCGCTGTAAACTGGCTCTTAATAAATGGTAATAATTGGCAAACGATTAATTTAAAAATTATATTGAAACAAAACTAAAATTGATCCGGAAACAAAAACGTCGTGAACGCCTACGGCTCTACCACAAAAAGAGTTAAACCTAGTGTTAATCGATAAACTAGGTTTAAATAACTTATTCGTCATACAATTGGCGATTTAGACCGGTCTAACTTTTTCGTGGTAAGGGTGCTAAAGTTTATTAATTTATTTCTTGCGAAACAGGACATTTCTCGTACATGGCGGTCTAGGAGGGCGTACCACTGCCGGTTTTGCTGTATTGCAAAATAGCATTTGCTCTTAGGTAATACATTCTAGGACGCACGAGACAATAACAATCTGTTACGCCGTCCTAGACCGCCACTGTACGTAGAGTATTTCCAAGTATATTCCTTTACCCATTCATTTGTCAGTCACTTGTTTTAAATGTTGTGTGACATCCATCTAACTGTTCGAACTATTCAGGCAATAATTTCTTTGATAACTAAATATTATTCTCATGATGGAGAAAACTTGACCAGATTAAAATTATCTTTAAACTATCACTTACCGCATTCCCTTAACATAATCAGCTTCAGGTATCGAAATCCTGTAAGGATCGTGCGAGAAGCCAATCAGAAGATTTTCTTTACTTTTGTCTTTTTCTTTCTTAAACTTAACATTATTTGTTTTGAAGCCGTTAAATTCCTCATCATTGGTAATGTTACTAAGTTCTTTGTTAGGTACATTAGGTACATAATACTTATGTACTGGGTTTATGTAACTTATGTTAACTGGTAGTCGAATCCTACTGTTCTGCAGCTGCGCGTATTTGGTGCTGTTGTAAATGTTCTCGTATGTAAGATATTTGCTTCGGTCTGAAACAAATGAAAGAAATTATTTACTTACCGTTTTATTCATAATAAAGATACAGTACATTTAAAGTAGCTTTACTGGAGGTCTACTTCTCTGGTTTGTTGTATGGTAAATACGTGACACCCAGTACAAATTGACATACTTACGTCAAATAACTAAAATGCTCTTTAACTTTTAGATTTTTTAAATGCAAGGATAGATAACAAGGTTGTTCTAATAAGCGCAGACGATAAATTCTTCATTTTAGTGTCAAAACCAAATCAATATTACAAAATGCAAGCGAGCAAATATGTAATTCACGACATACGTGAATTGATTTCAAGTGCTTACAACAATTCAAACAAATATTTACTGAAACATGTCACTTATTACACCTTGACATAATTTAAGCAGTACCTACCTAAGTACTAAAATATAGGCAAACAAATGGTTAGTTATAAGAAAATCAAGTTCAAAATTTTATTTTCTTTATTTCGATCCTAGCGTCCTTTGATATCTAAGTTTGATCTTACTTAAATATAATCATAAAAATTAATCGTGGTTTGTTAGTCCCGCTAAAACTCGAGAACAGCCGGGCCGATTTAACTGATTTTGGTTTTAAAATGTTCGTAGAAGTCCAGATGGGTTTTAAGGTGAGTAAATATGGAAAAATGGAGAGGAAGTTGGTAAAAACAACAATTAATGGTTCCATAAAAAAATGTAGGGCGCGATACGAAGTTCGCCGGGACATCTAGTTATTTGATAAATTACTTTACATTATTACTGAAACTAGTGCTATTACGTTACGAAAAGCAGTTATGCCAAAAATAGTGTTATTTATCTTAAGTTTTTGTGTTCAAATCTAAAACTATATAAAAAAACGGTACTCATTGGAACATTACTCAATTTTACGCACTGATTATAGGAGAACAATGCCAATTTCATTGAAACGATATGCACATGATGTTCACGTAATAGTATGGTAGTTTTGCATACCCACGCGTGTTTATGGGATGTCTTGTCTTACAACATGCCCCAAAGAACAACTGAATTATTTTATATTGAGAATTTACTGCACGACTGTGATATTATCTGTGCATGTATGTTTTTTAAAGGATAATGTATTTTTTGTATGAGTTTACCTATAAATTAATGGCGGCAAGGGTTAGCAATTCTGTATTAACATGAAATATTTTTTAAGGCGCTATTCAAAAATGTTGTAGCAGAAATTGTTACGTGCTTTTGCGTCATTGTAGGTACCTTTAGTAAAGTTATAAAGTCAAGCTTTTCCCCCTTGCGTATTAAACCTTAGCCTTAGAGACCTTCGAATTGCACAACGACGTTAGGGAGCTTTTGTTTTTTTTTTTGCTTAAGTACCTCAGTACAAAGGTAACGTGCTATTAGTTATTTTGTAAAAAAACCTTTGAAAACCAAACATTTTATATAATTCTTGAGATGTTTTGTAGTAATTACATGGATGGTAATTACCTACTCAAACTTTAGTTTGACCTTGCTGTTACACTGTTGTAACAAATTCCTTAATGAGTCTATGGGTGTTATATTATATTTGACACATTCTTAGATTTTAGTACTTCTAGTTCTGATAACTCCGTTTTTCTATAGAAATAATACATATACAGGGTGTTTCTGACAAGGCGGTAATAAATGAAATGGGAGGTTCGGCACAGCATACCTAACAACTTTCCCTAAGCAACATAGGTCGAAATATCAAAACAATAATCAGCTGTCCCGTACATTGACCCCGTCAGCTGATCGAACAAATGTATGGAACAGCTGATTTAAATTTTGAGATTTCGACCCATGTTTCTTTGGGAAAGTTATTTGTTATGATGAGCTGAATCCCTACTTTCATTTATTACCGCCTTGTCAGAAACACCCAGTATATAACATAATAACACATCACACTCAGAGCCCCTAACTAGGAAGAACCTGTATCTAGGGTGCCCGAAACACACACAGACGAACATCACACCCACACCGGAAACAAACATCGATATTCATCATATCAATGTTCGCCCCGCCCGTGAATCGAACCCGGGTGCACACGCTTACTCAGTCCACATCACTGCTAACTGAGCCACGGAACAGTCAAAAAGGTCTCTATTTCAGGCTCATAGGGACGCCGATTGACATTAACATAATGTTTTGTACTACCCCTACATTGCTTCAAACAGTGTGTCCGGGAAAGTAATAACATAATTTGAAGCCCAAGAAAAGATCCCATATTGCGGGGTCGCTGACTCAAAGTATGATTTTTTTTATTATTTTTTGCAAAGGTCGACCCCGCCTAATTTTACATTCACAGTTAAAGATCTAAGGCTCACAGTAGCTTAATTTAGGTCTTGATCGAAGGCTAAGTTAGGCAACCTAAGTTACTAACAAAATAACCAAGACTTGACTTTACCCCCATATAGTAGTTAGGGTGTTTTCGTTGATGAAATTGACCATAGAATACACCCTTAAAAATTATGTTATTACTTCCCCGGACACACTGTATGTGTTACTTAACTTAGGTTCCATCTTTTATTTTTGGGTAATTTTTTTACCTTTAATCCTTTAATGGAAAATAGTTACGGATTATAATGATTTAGTAGACGAGCGGTGTATTTGAAATGAACAAGATGAACATGGCAATAAATAAGATAACGTACCTACCCAAAACAGGGCGTAACATGGTTAAATTTCCAAACTTATACCAACGTTATCTTGAAGAAAATTCATTTAATGAAGCTTTAATAAATAGATGGTTTAAATAGTTTACCTACTTTAGTTTTCCCTAAAGATGAGACAATGGTTCAATAATCGGATTTCGAACATTTTGCGAAATTTAAATCAGGAACCGCTGTAATATTACCAGGTAATTATTTTAGTTGAATAGATGATAGTTTATTTCCAACAAATCAATCAATAGTAATATCAGTACATAGTATAAAATTAAGTCGCTTCCCGCGTCTGTCCCTATGTATGCTTAATCTTTAAAACTATGCAACTGATTTTAATGCGTTTTTTTTAATATATAGAGTGATTCAAGAGGAAGGTTAATAAGTATTAACATGCACAAAATAGTAATTAATAAATAAATAACGCATCATACTCAGAGCCACTAACTAGGAAGAACCTGTACTAGGGTATGCCCTAAACATATACAGAGACGGACATACATTAATAGGTTCGGCGGTACGAAGTTCGCCGGGTCGTCTAGTTTTAAATAAGATCTCTAGAGGTTATGAGTCAAAGGCGTCACCTAATCTGGTACATTTCAGAAACGATTTAGTCACTAAAGCAAAGTATTCAAGTACCTACTAAGGTTTGATATTATTAATTCAACAAAAATAGCATTGTTATAAAATTTTCATCATACTCACCAATTCTTTGTTTACGCACGATTTCCGTAGGCCTATCTTAACTTCTACATCTTTGACCTACATTATATTTGTTTTATAATATTATAAACCACTAACAAGTTTAACAAGTAAGTTTACAATAATTGGATGGTGGAGGTGTATTACTTTTGCTTCCAAATTGGTTCATATTACGTTCGAACGTGAACTTATTTTACGTAATTGACATTTGTTTACTTATATAAGAGTATTTAAATAAATTCTTTATTGCTATAAAGCTACCATCGGACGCTGACCAATCAAAAGACATAGTTATTTTAATTTAATTTTTGAGCCTTTTCCTATGAGGTGCCTTTATGATTACGTATTTTTATGTGCAACAAAAGACGATAAAAATAAGGTTTGACAGTCTGACACATATTTTAAAGTTAAAAGGAAACTTTCTGACAACCTCGGTGGTTCAGTTGTCACTCTGTATTGTGTAATGTGACTTAAGAGGTCTGGGTTGTTTTCCTGGCGGCAAACATTTTTATGAGGGATATCGATGTTTGTTTCCTGTATCTGTATAAAATTTAATTTAAGAAAATTTAAATTATAATGTTAAAGTTGATCGATTGCAATAAAGTGTCTTTCTATCTACTTGCATGGCTGTGTATGTAATTTGGGCATCCTAGATAAGGGCTTTGACACGTGTATGTTTGTTAAAAAAGTGACAGATTTCGTTGAGTTTAAACAACTTATTTCTTAATTGAATCTACCTCTAAGTAAGTATCTATAATCCTTTTATCTACTTCTACTAGGGCATGTAATATCGGAAGGTTTTCAATTCCGATACTGATATCGGACATTTTATCTCAATACCGGAATTCCGATATTAATATCGGAATCGTAAAAACTCAATAAAAATTACTCAAGAAACTAATATTTAAATCGTAACTGTATACAATTTAATTAAATTTGAATAACATGATTTGTGGAGTCAGCAATCAAGCTCAGATGATCTGTTTCTAGGTTTTTTATACACCAAATGAGAGCAAGAAAAAACAAAAAATTTTTGAATTAGTATATGATTTTGAATTTTATAAGAAAAAAATTATACTTTTTGATCTATTATTTTTTTTACTAAGTGAGTACCATTCAAAGATTCATTGTACCAGTACAAAGTACCAAATACCTAAGTGAACTGCTTTGAAAGAAGGTTTCTGATTAAAAAAAAGTTAGAATTGACGAATTTACAGGGTACTTTTTATATTGTAGCCATGCAGAACTCTTATAACAACCCAAATAAAAATAAATATTTTGTGACGAGATTCCGATATTGGCTTTCTCAATATCGGAATTGAAAATATCGGAAAATTCTTCCGAGATTCCGATATTACGAGATTCCGAGATTCCGGTATTCATGCCCTAACTTCTACTATATATATAAAAATGAATCGTGGTTCATTAGTCTCCCTAAAACTCGAGAACAGCCGGTCCAATTTAGCTGATTTTGGTTTTAAAAGGTTCGTAGTAGTCCAGGGAAGGTTTAAAAGGTGAGAAAATATGGAAAAATTGAGGAGAAGTTAGTAAAAAGAACAATTTCATTTTTCCATATAAAAATGAAGGGCGCGTTACGAAGTTCGCCGGGAGAGCTAGAATAGTCTATAATCTTTATAATGACGTATTAAGTCGCTTTCATTGACCGCCTTTGGCACATGCATCTCGATCAGGCCAAAATCTCACAAAAATCGAAAGTATATCTCACTTTCGCCCGCATAAGCATTGCCGCATCGAACTGGTTCTCGTTTCACACATAATTTATTTGTATCAATTATTTAAAAAAAAACTTGCCCAGTATTTCGATTCGATTTAAATAAGTATTACGTCGGTAAAGTAAACAAAATGTGATCGATTTTATTATTAACATTACCTACATATTATATCTACTTGCCTTCCTTCATACAACGGTGTTTTTTTTACAAAAAAGGAAATTCAGGTTGTTGTATTTTTAAATCCTGCGACAGAAAAACATCTTGTTACAAAGATGCTCATTTTTCTTACTACCTACGATTTCGCTCGCAAACTATTTTATGTACGCGCATTGCTCCGTGACGTCATCATCGTAAAAAAATAAATTCATTATCGTCTAAGTAAGTATGAGTAAGTATGTTTAGAATAAATATATAACAACCCACTTCAATAGGGTTTAGAATATAGCAAACACAAACACGCGCACCGGAGAAGATGCAGCGTGGGCTTATCCTGTACAATGTGGTCTGACTAAGGGTGTGGGAACGCAATGGATGAGGGTTAAGAGGAAAGAGATGAGATGATGATATGGACATTTGTCTGCCTGAGCCAATTGGTAGGCACCCTGAACTACCTCGCCTCTCGCAGGATACTTTACTAAATACGGTATCAATACCAGTTAGATTAATCTAATTGAGTTTCAATTAGTAATATTTTGACTTTTGGTGATGATGAAGCTACGCTAACATTATAAAGCTTGCCAACGCCCTCATTATATGTAAGAAGGTAGATGTAGATAGAGTTATTTGGCCATTAATAATTGGTATTCTGGTGGTTCTGTAACTATGAAATTGCGAAATAAAGTGTATAAAATAGGAATATCTCTTAAGTAGCTTATTGTAAGTAGTAAATTACAAATAAGGAAAAATTATGCTAAATGCTTTATTTATTACTATTATGAAATAGTTTTACTGTTTATATTTCCTACAAATAAAACGTAGAATACGAACAGAGTAGGACATGAATACGGAGGTGGCGAGCCAATTTTCTAAATAACAAACATCATGGACCGCGTCTGCCACCATGGTGGCCCTGCGTTTTTAATTGACAAGGTTTCAAAAATGTAAAAATAAGAAAAACTATACTAAATAATTTGCACATTGTCTGCCTCTGAGGCTGATGATAACTTCATCCTGTTAACACGAAAAATTGAAGAGGCAGATATCTAGGCCTCTGATATTCCAAAGGCAGATCATTTGCTTTGATTCCGTGAATTTTAAACAGTCGTACAACTAAAAATCAGCGAGCAAAAAGTCTGCCAAATGGTTTGTTTTTTCCAGGGAGTCCTAATGAATCGAATGGTCACAATTGGAATCGTGAGCAAATGATTTATAGAAGAGTTTTTTTTTACATTTCTGCACCTCCGTCCCATGAAAACGCACAGCCCTAGTGTTTGCCTCTTCGATTTTCTTTGTTTTCAAGATGATTTTAACTATGAACCCCAAAGGCAGACATGCTAATGTGCGCTGATCCTTAATCAATGATCTGCTCTGTAACAAAGCAGCAGGCATATTGATGTGATGTAGGTAATATTAATTATTATTATGATGTTTAATTCGTAAATTAAATAGGAAAATAGTACCTACCACCCAACATCAAATAACTTAGGCTGCCGTGTATAGACCGTAATAAATTAAGAAGTTTATATATTGTTTAAATACGCTAACCTACCTTCCGTAAGTTCCTACTTTAAGCCACTTATTCATTTAAGATGATAATAAGAATCAACAACAATAAAAATAGTGTTAGAATATTTTTTAGCCTCTTAGATTTTTTTAGTGAGACCTTTCCTCAATCCAAATTGAAATAAAAGGAACATTTTAATAAGTGCAAAATTTTAGATCAGGTTTAGTTTTCTTTTTTTTTCGTTGTTGTTTGTTTTGCATACCATACCAACCTTTTCGTGTAAATTATGTTTCTAATAGCTTTGTTTGCAACTATTAACCAACTATAAGGGTAGAACTAAAGCACAGATCGAGAATAGTTACTAAGTGTTAATTACTTTATATCTTGAGAGTTATGTAAGTATAATAGATTTTGTTTCTCTGAAATAAATTAAACAACAGACAGCGCCCCAAAATAATAAACTAAAATTATGTAAGAAGGAACCAAAAAAAACTCCAAAAGAGGTTCTTGCTATGACTTTAAAAGTAAGTTTAAGTGGCAAAGTGTTTAAGTGACAAGAGTATCTTCCTGTCTATGATTAAAATATAATTAGTAAGTAGGTACTTACTGTAGTACTAGTAAGTAGGTCAATATGGGTACTTAAAAAGTTCTATATTGATTCATAGGGTTAAGTTTTTAAACTAAATTTGATTGACTCGTGATGATATTTTTTGCGAAGCGATTTTCTTAACCATTGCTGTTTTCTTTAGGCGTGTAAACGAAATCAATAACAATGCGATTACGAGTCGATCGAATTTACTTAGTTAAGAAACTTGAACCCTAGAAGGTTGAATCCATAGTGCGTATAATTGCGCCTTACAAGATGTATAGTGAGTGCCGTACCCACTAGAATAATTTAAATTTTGTCATATCTCACCTGAATCACCTAAAACTAATGGCACAATTAACACAAACAATCCTACGAACACTTTCAATAACTTTTGTTTGCGGCGGAAAAAGTTTTGTTTTCTTCCGCCATTTTTTACGTCACTTCTCATTTCACTGTTTGTTAAATATCACTTCCTATATTTATTTTGCATTAATTACCACTATTTTAATAGCGAATAAAACATTGTTAATTTTAATTATATTAATAATATACAAGTTATTGTTTTAACTTTAAATTTGTGTTAAAAACATTAAATTATGATCTGTGATCGATCTGCGCAAAGCGCGGGAAACCTGCGTGCGTCTCCCGCGCGCCGCAGAGTGCAATAATAACCACCATATTGAATTGAATCAGAGATTACTCTCCCTCTTTTCGGTCTCGGAGTGGAGTGCTGAGGTTGAGTTAACTGATTGACTACTACAGTCGAAATCGAAAGGATATAGGTTCAAACAAAACAGTGCCTGTAACATAAGTATACGTACTTACAATGGAAACATCGGTACAGTGCTGCTGAACAGAGTGAGGCGCAAAAAAACGTTTGTTTTGGTCGAGTCTTGGTCGAGTGTTTGTTGCGCTGAAGTTTTGTACAAACTGTTTACAACAAAATATGCTCTACAACTTTTCATCTCTACATTTTTTTTTGTTAACGTTTCTCTTGTAGGCTGTAAAGAAGCCTTAAGGAGGTTTTTAAAATACTAAATTTGGCCTGGGGAGCAAGATCGACTCGTAATTGTCTTATGTAAACTACTTTGTTAACCATTGCCGATTTAACAAAGGCAATTTCTTTTGCACGCCCAAAAAAAACAGCAAAGGTTAACGAAGTTGCTAACAAGACAATTAATAGTCGATCGTTTTCAATTAAGAAACTTTACCCCCTGGTTAAGGTTGCGGGAGGTAGGCTGGATGGCGGGGTCGTTGGGTACACGAGGCGGGGGCCTCGTGTAGTCATATAACGGCCCCGAGAAGGACGGCGGAACGCGGTGTCCCGTTTCCGCCGTCGAGCGTAGGAAGAGCCATCCGCGCTCAGGGGGGACTACCTTCACCTGTCCCCCCGTGAAGAGGCTACACAGCCAATGCTGGGGGGGGGGGGGGGGGGGGGTCGCGGAGTATTCCACAGGCTTACCTGCGACCCTCCTGCTATCAGCCGAGAAGGACACCGGCGGGGTTTTATGGACTGGATGGACCTTGTTTTAATTATTTCAATATAAAAAAACTTACCAATGAATTTGGTAAACTGTGAACGAAGACGTCTCTCAGAAACCTAGAGTCAATTGGACTTCGATTTTCCGCTAGCTCTAAACTAATTTTCCGGAAATGGAGCACGCGCAACGCGTAGTACTGTCGTTGCGTATTGTTACGTCAGTTACTGCGTAGCTAATGAACCGATTGTACTCTTTTTATGGAATCCAAAATGTTCTTGTCATGTTCTGTTGATCGTCTCTTATTGCTGCTGCTTTAAAATACTGCCACCGGCGTACGCACTGTGCTGCATAAAAGAAAATTATAGCACACCAACTTATATTAAATTTATAAATAACAGACGGAAGTATCGCGTCTCGAACTTGAATAGCAGTTTTGCTGTCTATTCTTATAGATAACAATTTCCGACAATTGACATTTTAAATACATAAGTAACCTACTTGAATGTTATTGTTATTATGAGAATAAAAAAAAATGTGAACATATACAACACCGCCTCTAACAATACTTTCATAAATTGAACTATGAACTTACACACGCACACATACACACACACACATTATCAAACACTACACTTTTTATTCACTACATCTTATTACAGTATGAATGCTGTCTAAATTGATGATTTGATTGATAAATGGCTTGTTGATTGTTTTTTTTTTAGTATTTAAGTATTTACACACATATTACCTACATAAAGTTACGCCCGTTTTCCATCGGGATAAGCAGAGACAATTGTATTTCTACTTGCTACGATCCTGACCTGACATACTTGTTTCGCATCTTCTACAGTCATATCCTAAGCCTCATACACGCACGTCGGTTTCGTGAACTTTTTACGCGGTCTTTCTTGAGGACGTCACCATTTGGTCGGTGATCGTTCGCCGTGGTCTACCTCTTCGAACGCGTACCTAGAGTCCGCGCCAGCTAAGTCTGCGCGCGTCTGGGGGCGCTACTGTATACGTAATTGACGTACTTCACCCGTCATTCAATACAAATTGCTATTGAACTGACTGATTGCTAAATAATAATAAAATTAATATTGGCGACTTAGTGGAAGCCCACCCAGTGGACAGCGAGTCACCGCCTGCCATGATAATAGTGAAATGTTGCATTAAAGGCAGGCCTACCGGTATTTCACTCCATAGCACCAGTTAACCGGTCCATTAAACAGTTCACCCCCATAAACCATTTCTTGTCATCCATTTTACAATAGTTCCTATCACCTTCTGGGTGCCGCCTCTGGGTGCATGATCTATTCGTGCATTTAGTGGCGGTGCCTGGTTGGTGATCCATATACAATATAGCAAAACTCTCGAAAGGGCCTCTACGAGTTGGATTCGTCCCCTCGCACGCCTCTCAAAGGACCGGGCTCCATCCCGTGATACCGAAGAGTATTGAGAAACATAATAATAATAATAACACATCACACTCAGAGCCCCTAACTAGGAAGAACCTGTATCTAGGGTACCCGAAATACACACAGAGACGAACATTGCAGCCAGACCGGAAACAAACATCGATATTCATCATATCAATATTCGCCCCGCCCGGGAATCGAACCCGGGTGCACACGCTTACTCAGTCCACATCACTGCCAACTGAGCCACGGAGCAGTAAATGGTTCATATTTGACCGCGCAGACTTAGTTGGCACGCACTCTACCTTACTAACATTGCATTCGCTCTGTAATTCTTTCGTTAATCTTCTGTCATCCATCCGTTCTAGTACAGTAGCGGTCTAGAACGGCGTAACACTTCCGGTTCTGTACTGCAAAATAGCTCTTGTTCTTTGGTAATACAGTTTAGGACGCACGAGACCACAGACAAATCTGTTACGCCGTCTCAGACAAACAACTGTACATACTTACTGCAGCATACCCTTTTAATCTTGGTAATTGATATCAGTTTAATAGGTACTAAGTAATCCTAATAGGAACTATGAACCTGGAGGGCGACCTGTAACTCAGGACCTTCTTTAACTGGATTATTTTCCCAAGGAAAAACTGTCTTCAACTCCCAGTAGGTAAAGTATAAGTATACTTAACTTACATTTAAAAAACAGGCGCTAACCTGATAACCACATTGCTAAAGTAAGGTAAAGCTATTAAAATGTTATCGTAAGAATATTTTCTCGAACCGTTCGGCGCCATTAGCGAGGAAAATGCGAAAATGTCAATTAATTTTAATGGAATAACCGCCATCCGAACAACATCGTTCGTATTTGTTTGAAGGAGCAAAAAAAAATTACAGCCGTTTATTTTTTGCAGCAGTAGACGCACCTAAATTTATATTATCATGGTTAAATGTAGATGTGGTAAGTAGAATAGAATAGAAAACACTTTATTTCATAAAAAGTAATATACAAGAGTGTACATTATTAAATCTAGGGTGCAGACAAATTGAATTTGCATGCAATGGGCGGCCTTATCGCTAAAAGACAACCCACACAACCCACTTGGAACTATATGCAGATGGATACATAAGTACACCCTTGCTTTAAACTTTTCATACTTATCTGTATTATGATATACTTTGAATTTCTAGTTGGTTTGCAATGTTGCTTGTGGCTATCATAAACTCTATTTAAGGTCTAAGGCACATATAATAGATTATATCTTCGATCCTCTAGTCCAAACTGAACTCTATTGACCGCGATGCTCTAAATTTTAGCTCTAGTGTCTATAATGCTAGAGCAAATTTTGAATATGTGTATTGACTTTTTGCTCTAGAATGTAGAGTCTGTAAGATAAGTACACGTAAAACGAAACTACATATAAACGAGAGTATTCTGTCCGGACGAAAAGTACCTATCAAACAATAGAAAATAAACTTTTTTAACACACGCACGAATTTAATAAAAATTCCTCAGGAGCGGTCGCGACTCTACTCCTGGCATCATTGGTCCTGCAAGTATACTCGGAAGAAGTCCAGGTAGCACCCCGTATTCCCCCTCTCGCCTCTGACTACAGAGGAGGGGAGAGGAACTCGAACCAGCAGCCGTGCCTGCCGCCTGCGCCCGTGCCGCCGATCTGTTGCTATCCATACTACTACTATTATTACTATTGGCCTAGTTTTTATATTTTTGGGTAGTTGTTAATTTGGCTGTAAGGAAATGTAAGATGGGTGGGAACTACCCAGACACATTGTACTTATAGAAAAGAAGAATATAATTTGTTTCTTTCCTTTTGTGTGGTAGAGATTGGTTGTAAAATAATAACAAGCACAGTTGTTTAAAATTTTAAGTTACAGGTTAACATAGTTAAGTTACATAATTCAATCATAAGCGTATGGTAATGTAATACTACCTGAATTCTATAATTTTTTTACCCTTTAATTAAATGTTATAATTCTTTTTTTTTTTTTTTGTAACGAGGGCAAATGCGCCTATCGCATTTCCCGACGCTCGGGAGACGGCCGCCGGGAGATGTGAGGCTCGCACCCACTAAAACCCCCCGGCGGCCGTCTTGGCGCTTTTGGGAAGAACCCCGGGAACCACACATTATAGCGTCCGAAGTCTTCCCACGCTCAGCTACTATCAGCTTCGTGCTCAGGAAGGGCATATTGTTCCCTCCCCGGCTCGCCTTTGGAGCTGCGGCGGCACAGTGCCACAAATTGTGGCGCCGCCCATCTCGGGGCCGTTTGATGAGTGAGTGGTGCACCAAAGACCCCTTTTAGTCGCGTCTTACGACAGGCAGGGCATACCGTAGACCTATTCTTACGCCCGGACCTACAGGGCTTATGTTATACTATCCTACTTTACTATTTAGTTACATACTGATAAGAAATAAAACACCTTTGAAAAAAATATTGTTATAAAGAAATCGATCACATTGGGAATCTTTACGAAACTGCTATATTCAAATTCAAGTTGTAACTAAAGAAAAAAGAAGGCTCAGCAGAAATAACAATAACAAGTAGTCAGGTAAAAATGCGGCCCTAAGCCAATCATTATGCCAATGACCTCACGAGTTTGTGTTTTGAATGTTTTATGTTATTTTTTAAAGCAACCTTACTTCAGGTAATTGAACTTTTTAGCCATCTTGTTTTTTGTTTTCTGTAGTTTTATAAAAAAAATGAATACGCGGATCGTAGCGACGGTTTCCTTTCTCTGAGACTCGGATCGTGTTGCCATACGATGCGTATACATTTTGAATAAAATGATTTCATGTAAATAGGTAAAAATAAATAAAAGTTATTTGACTTGCCGTCCCATCACACAAATTACTATCGGAATCTTTTATGGAGTTTTTAAGTCACTGTTTTATATGAACTATCTACTATACGTTCATACATACACTAAAACAATTAAAACAAGTATATAAACTCTTTATTTACTTTCCTGTAAATATAATAACATTCAATGTCAACAAACGATCGTTAAAATACATACTTTATGTAGTTTTATAAAAATTTGACACCTCCGATTATGTTTACGGGTCTGCCTTTGTACTTTTTCGAGATATCTGCTTCGATCTGCAACAAAAAAAGGGAAAATTTGAATATTAAACATATTACTGGATTACCATCACCGGCATTCCGAAACAAAGACTGGATAAAACCCAAAGACAAATTAAAATAGAAACAAACATTTTTTTATTATCAATGTTCGCCTCGTCTAGGAATCGAACCCGGACCCGGACCTCCGGTGTCCCGTGTCCATATATTGCTGCCTGGAGCGAGGCAATCACTTTCAATTGGAAAAATCCAAACTGGGGGCAGCAGCGTACTTTGTTGAAAAGCTTCAAGAGCCATACTGCTATTGCCACCGGTGTGGTGGTTACGGCAAAACTCCCTTACAATTTTAGTTTTTATGGCGATCAATGGGGAAGATCTATCCGTCTATACATGAAGCCGGTGCTCTGCCGCCATATAGGCCGCGCACATGAAAAGAAAAGATTTATAAAACCATGACAAACATCATGCTGTCTCGTTTCGACATATTTATTCTGGGCAAGGCCAAGGACGCTGAGGCTGTCATGGTTTTATAAATGTTTTCTTTATGTGCGCGAGTTATACATATAGCCCCACAGAAAAGCCAGCACTGGTTTGGCCCGTATTGTTTAGACGAGGCTAGAAACAAGCTATAGACGTGTTGGTCTTCCCCACAGACTGCCATAAGGACTAAAATTGTAATGGAGTATTGACGTACTCGCCACGCTCAGCTCAGCTCTTCGAGCTTTTCAACAAAGAACGATACTGCCCCGATTTTTTCAAGAGAAATTAAATGTAAACTGTCAAATTAAGAAAAAAAATAAAGTCATTGTATTTGTATTTGACTGCCTCCAGACAGCAAAAAATAAGGGTTCCATCCATGACTATTGAACCCTAAAAATATTGATATGTAACAAACCTCAGCCTGCAAAACCCCAGTGTTTTCAACGAGGCGAGCCAGCAGCGGCCTCAGCATTTCCTCTTGCCGCTCCGCCGCACATTTCCGCTCCCGGCTCCGCTCCCGCTAGGGCCGCCATCTTGTCTTTCAGTGATAACTTCTGCTGCAGTTGCGCTGTTAGTACGTCTACGTATCTGGGAAGAAATGTATTTTTTTTTTGTTTATTTTGATGAGTTCCTTTTTATAACAGAATTTAAATTTGTTTTTTTTCGATCACGGTTTTTT